>CM042838.1:17366485-17966485 GCA_023653725.1 Bungarus multicinctus | reverse complement strand
AGGGGATGCATTTTTGAAAGTTAGGATAATCTGGAGATGTGATGATTTGGGACAGGGTCAAAAAAGGCAACATGAGGTAATGTACACAGAAAACTATCACAGCTTCAATTATGTGGTCCTGGCTAGCGGAAAAGATTGACCATGCAATCAACATGGCCAGCCTTGACTTTGACTGTAGAATCCACTTAATGTCACTATTTCAGCCTGTAAATTATGGTTTATAGCATAGCATTATTTGGCTTGTTCAACAAACCATGGTCAAAATGAACATGGTCAAGATAAACAATGGTGTGAAGCCACCCACCTACATACAATTTGCCTCTCTTTCTCACTCTCTGTTCCTAATCTTGGTTTGGGTAAGAATATAATGCGTAGGACAAAGGGAGAATAAAAAGGCAAAAATTTAAAGATATATGTTATATACCCGCACACATACACATAACGAAACTCCTTTGCCTGTCAGATCTCCTTATCAATCTTAGATAGGATAGACACGCTTGCTTACAGATATTCTAACTAAACCAAGAACTTTCTAGCTGCCTACGTGACACCTCTTTTATATCTGGCAAGATCAAAATTTAGCCCTGAGGGGGAAAAATGCAAAATTTAATCATGGTTAGGGGGTGATGTAATAGCCAAATACTTGAAGGGCTGTCACAGAGAAGAAGGAATTTATTTATTTTCTAAAGCACTCAAAGACAGGACAAGAAGCAATGGGTGGAAGCCAGTCAGTGAGAGATCCAAACTAAAATTAAGGAGAAACTTCCTGAAAATGAGAACAATTAGTCAATGGAAGAGCTTGCCTCCTGGAGTAGTGGGTGCTCCATTGCTGGTTGTTTTCAAGAAAAGATTGGATAATCATTTGTCTGGGATGGAATAAGGACCTCTCTTGGGGAAGGGATTGGACTAGAACGGGTGTCGCCAACCTTTTGGACCTCAGGGACCACCAAACTCATAATTTTAAATCCTGAGGACCACTAATATGATTTTTGACTGACGGTGGCTTGCTGACGTTGGTGGGAAAGTCGGTCCCCTATTCCAGAGCTGCAATAGTCACAGGACTGGCCCTTTGGTCATCCCAGAACAGCTCCTCCTCCACCTGGGTGCACCGGCCTGCCATGGACTGCAGGAGCTGTTCCGGGATGACCAAAGGGCCAGTGTCAGCCTTCAAGATTTTCTTCCTTTGCTTTGCATCTTTCGGCTGTCATAAGTAATGGGGGGAGGAGGGGGGACCTGGTTATGGGAAGCGAGCTGGAGGTGTTACAAAACAGAACTGTATAAGTTGGGGGAGGGGAGATTCTTGCTTAGGCTTCTATTCTATGCTATGCGCAGCCGCAACTCTTTATCAAAATATGTCAAGGTCAATGGACAGAGGCCTCATCACCACCTGAAGATGCCCACATGATGCTATACACAACTTTTAATTGGAGGAGCCAATTGAACTTTGCGGGTGGGAACGTTGCCATCACTTTGAATATGTGATTTACGCGCTCATTTTCTCAGATTCAGAATTCTTTTCTTGCTACCACTTGATTTCCAGTAAAAGATATCTTTTCTCTAACTAATGGAGTCTAAGGATTTCTTTCTTGGATTTTGAACAGAGCACCAGTCTTGTGACTACTGCAGCTCTGGAATATGGGACTGACTTTCCCACCAATATCAGCAAGCCACTCCAGGGCGGATTTTTCTCCCCCGCCATTGGTCTTACCTTCCAGTTCCAGCTCGCGTGACTCTACTCAAAGTAAGGTTTGTGCTCAGCCGAAGGGTGAGGGCCATGTGGGTGGAACAGCCTTGTGTTCCCACGCAGCCTGGATTAATTGGTTTGGGGGGAGTGCTTTGGGGGGACATTTCTCTGAGGACCACCAAAATGTTCTCGCGGACCACCAGTGGTCCCCAGCCCATCGGTTGGTGACCACTGATCCAGGTCATGGTTGCCCCAGAGGTGCTTTAAAAATCAAAGATCCATTGATTTTTCAACAAAGTCCCGTTGCCTTTTTAAAAGGCAGTTGTGGCAAGCCACCGTGTGTAGTGCCATGAAGTCTCTTTGAATCTTTTTAAGTCCCACAGCAAGCAGGGCTGCCAATTCAGCCAAGTAGCACAATCTTTGGGGTGCAGAACCTACTCAGACCCCAACAGTCATAGGCAACAGCTTAAGACTGCTACTGATCTCAAGCTCCACTGATATAACTCATTTCCTAGGTGTCTTGGGATGAAGACTACACACAAATGTTGTAGTTACTAAAATCTGAATTCATATTAACTGCATAAATCTACTCATCCACCCACAACTCAGGAAGTATGTAGGTAGAATTCCATTTATATGAAAAATGCATATTTCACTCATCAGAGGAAGGGTAGAGGCATCCAGCCACATAATTTCACACTTCTTGGCATGGCCTTGCAAATGGGAAGTGGGACTTAAATCACCTTTGGAAAACAATTCCGAAAAGTATTTTCAGTTGCAAGAGCAGTGAATAGAATAGGTGGATAGAAGAGAAGCAACAGAATTGAAGCCTATATATAATCTAGCCAAAATCACAAAACTGTGTCTCCCTTATTTTGGTCATGTCATGAGGGGGGGAATTCACTGGATAAAGCAATTATGTTTGAAAGAGTTACAGATAAAAGGAAACCAGGTCTCAGCCGCTGGTCTGGATACACGTAGATAGAAATATGAGTCAGCAACCTATAAGGTTAGAAATTCCTTTATTCTTCTCTGTACATAGCATTCAGCAAGAATGGATTAAATCCGAACCAGGTTAGCACTGTTTACCTCGCCCACCTAATCACTTCTAACATTTCCCAATTACCCTTTCCTATTATGTCTAACTTCTTTGAAACTATGTATCTTAATATGCCTGCTTTCCTATGACTGATCCCTACCTAAACCCCTTTCCCCAGCCTGCAGTATACACAATTCCGCCGCCCCCCCCCCAGAAATTCACACCTACAGCAATGCTTAGAGGCAATTTAGGATTCCCAATGCAGGGATTTCCCCCCCAGCCGTGCCTTGCTCCTTGGCAGCCGAATCATAGTTAATGTCAGGGACTTCCCCATCCAGTCGTCATCGGCAACAGATCAACATCAGGATTTCCCCACCCAGCCGTCGCCTCTCAGCTGTCCCCTGTCAGGTGATTCAGTGATGTCATATGAGAGCGTCGATCCTTCTGGGATCTGAGATGCTACAGTTGTCGGATGCCGATATGGACAGAGACCGACACCAGGCCATCAAAGAAAACAACATCAAAGCTCACATCAGCCAAAGCATTCAACAACTGAAAGAAGTGGTGCAAGATCGGAAAATGTGGAGAGATCTGGCCCACAGAATCGCCAAGAGCCGGATACGACTGAACGGATAACATCATAGTCATCATCAAAATCATCGTATCTGGCCTCTATCCTACATTTAGGGCTGGAAGATTTAGATATAGTTAATTACTTTCTAAACTAATTAACATTAACTACAAGTAGTCCTCGACTTACGATCACAATTGACCCCAAAATGTCTGTCGTTATGTGAAGCATTTGTTAAATGAGTTTTGTCCCATTTTACGGCATTTCTTACCACAATTGAATCTTTGCAGTTGATGAGTCAGTACCACAGTTGTTAAAGTGAATCCGGTTTCCCCACTGACTTTGCTTTTTCGAAGGTCACAAAAGGGGATCACGTGACCTTGGGACACTGCAACCGTCATAAGTATGACCCAGTTGCCAAGCATCTGAATTTTGATCACATGATCATGGGACTGCTAAGGTAAAAGTAAAGGTTCCCCCGCACTTGCGGGCTAGTTGTTTCTGGCTCTAGGGGGCGGTCCTCATCTCCATTACAAAGCCGAAGAGACAGCGCTGTTCGAAGACGTCACTGTGGTCATGTGGCTGGCATGACTAAACGCTGAAGGCACACAGAGCACTGTTACCTTCCCACCGAAGTGGTCCTATTTTTCTACTTGCATTTTTTACATGCTTTCGAACTACTAAGTTGGCAGGAGCTGGGACAAGTAACGGGAGCTCACTCCATTACACAGTGCTAGGGATTCGAACCGCTGAACTGCCGATCTTCTGATCAATAAGCTCGGCGTCTTAGCCACTGAGCCACCGCGTCCCCTATAGGGCTGCTACAAAGGTCATAGTTGTGAAATTCCTTCCCACCTTTCTATTTATTCTAATGTTCAAGGCAGTTTACAGCAATAGACAATTCCAATTACAAAATGGAATGAACTTAATGCAATTAAAAGCAATATGAAACAAACGTTAAATAATTGAGAATGAACAATTTGGTGAAAGCTGCATGCTTTTTCTTTTACAGCAAACATCAACAGTATCTCTTTAGGGATGGGAACACTTTCCATAATCTGGGACCAGGTCATTTCCTTACAGACCTGATATCTGATCTTCTATCTAGCAGAAGGGATATCTTCAGAAAGATAAAATCATTTTATGTTAAATTTACAGGATACTTCTTAGCAAATGTTTACAAAAAAAAGGACCAACTCAGTGCTGAACATGAATCCAGTTTTAGGAGTTAAGGAAGATTTTAACATGACATTGTGTCCTCAGCTGACTCTGCAGTGGTTATAGACTATTGGTTAGAGAAAAATCATGCAAGCTTCAGAAACTTTTTTAGTACTTTCTTTCTTTTTTGGTATTCCCCCCACCCCCAAAGAATTGTTTCAAAAATCTTGCCAGTTCTTTGGAATAACTATCAGTGAAACAGGATTTCGCTTTGTATTTTCAGAAGCATACACTTACTTTTTATAGTCAAATGTATTTGATTCTTGTTGCAATTATATTCTGATTCCTTAGGCAGACCAATAAAAGGGACTAACACATCTAGGAAATATGTGGGTTTCCAGCACAAAATTGTTAGGAATAAAAAGACCCAAAACTAAGAAACAATCTGAAAATTAGGTGGTCAGCCCTAACGCACTTATAACTGTGTTGTTGTTTTTTTACTAAGTTTTGATTGTTTTAGCAATGTAATTTACGAAGTGGGAAGAGTTGCTTCTGCTAAAATAGGGGGAATCAGAAATCCTTAATTAGAACAATTCCATTCTACTTTCAGTTTACCACCCTTGCTTAAGGTTTTTTGGCATACCACTGGATGTGGTCTGTTAGTGATCAGTGGGCATGGAAGGCTAACAGATAACTGATGGAACGAACCCTCTATGGAGGGAATTTAATGGAGTATCTTAAAAGGTTTCTTAGAATACTTCTCCATTTTGCAACATATGCTTATTTGCTTTGTTTTTTATTTGCATCTATTCACCAATTTCCTCAGTAAATAAAAGAAGAAATATTTCCTTCAAAGGAAATAATAAATAATCTGGTCGGAACAAACTGGTGCAAATTACTGATCTTTTGAAAGTCACTTTTTCCCTTCTTTCTGCCTGAAGTGGAGCTGTGAATCATGTTGGCTACCACAACTGGGTTGAACATTTTTGGGCAATCATAAAATGGCAGCAATACATTGTTAATATGTTTGCTGTCATCTAATAGTCATCTGGAATTTTGTAGCACAAATACATATAGGTAGTCTTTGACTTATAAAAGTTAGCTTAGCCACCATTTGAAGTTACACTGAAAACAATGACTTATGACCATTTTTCATACTTATGACCATTGCAGTATCGCAATAGTTAAAATGCTGGGTTAGGAGTAGGTAGATCCAGGATCTAGTCTTCCCTTAGGCATGAAAACCAGCTGGGTGACCTTGAGCCAGTCACTCTCTTCCAGGTAAGACTTAGGAGGTCAAAAAACAGCAACATAACAAATCATGTCAATGTTAATCCTTCTGCAAAGGTGGCCAATGGACCTGACCAGGTAGTAATCAGGACTCAAGACTGATTCAAAGGCACTAAAAGTAGTTTGATTTCTTGTCTAATAATGAGTGACAATCAAATGTTAAGATTATTTAACCAGACATATTTTAAGAGATGGAAATTCATCTGTTAAAAATAAGAAACTTTCTCAAGAAGGATTGTGTGATACTTTGGATTCTATTCCAAAAACATTTCTCAAAATGCTAGGGAGGGTAAATTTAGCAGCTGCCTGCAACTCCTTACAGCCACGTGACTTCTCTTGGGACAACATAGCTACCATGGAATCACAGAAAACGATGCAGGTGCCTTAAAGAATTCAGCTCCTTTTGCATTTCTGCCCCACTCTGAAGCATCTATGGGAAAGAGAATTTGAAACCCTACGTATACCTATTATGTCTAGGCCACTGTTTGTTGATATTCTATATATTTATTTACTGGAAGTCAATATCAATACATTCAGTGAGATTTCCTTCTTTAACAGGCATTGATATTATTGCCCTGTTAATCTCAAACATGAGAGCGAAAGCAGTTTTTGCAATTTGTGTTTCCTCATCCATCCAACTATCCCCCCCTCCTGTTTCCTGGTAGAGGAAATTTTTCAAGATGCACATTTCCTGGGTTTGCATGACACACTAAACCGCAATGTAGCCGAATACATTTAAGCCCTAACGTACCTTTAAACTTAACTCGCATGATTTAGGGTTCCATATGTTGTGTATATTCAGAATATAGAGTAACAGAGTAAATCCCAGTTAACTGTTCAAGAGCCCCTCTGTAAAACTAAATGGACCCTAGGAATATCAGGCTAGCAAAATATTATCATACAATATTTAATCTCCCAGGTTTGAGAGAGAGAATCGATAGTGGTATCTATAATGGGCTGTGAGAAAAACCTTGGGAGAAAGGAGGAAAAGCTTTACCCTAAACAATGGATAGGTAAGGACAGGGGTGTCAAACTCGATTTCATTGAGGGCCGCATCAGGATTGTGTTTGAGCTCGGAGGGGCTGGGGGAGTTGTGTGGGTGTGGCCAGGGGCATGGCCAGCTCAATATTACTCATGTCTGGGGGACCTGAGATGCCCACCCCAGGGTCTGTTTTTGGATGGGACAGCGTCCTGCAGTGCTCTGTCAATGAAAATGAGCGCAGGGTCCCCAAGCATCATTTTCGCTGGCAGGGGCACTGTGAGCCGGTCCTTTGCTGTTTCTAGGGTGGCGCTGTGGGCCAGATCTAAGCACCCCATGGCCCAGATTCAGCCCAAGGGCCTTGAGTTTGATACCCCTGGATTAGGGTATCACAGCCCAAGAAAAAAATGTGAGTGGAAAAAGCATCTCACAAGGAATCTTCCCTACTTCTCTGGAAAGTAAAGATAAGGGAGGGAAGAACTGCAAGATTATGTGACTATAACCTTACAATAAAGGTAGTGTAGCATTTAATGGTTTTGATTGCCTGTCTGATTATATCCAAGGGCAGACATTATCAATTTGGGCAAACTACAGGTAGTCTTCGACTTACAAGAAGAGACCCTTCAATGTTACAATGGCATTGAGAAATGTGACTTACGGATGTTTTTCAGAGTTATGTGATCAAAATTCAAATGCTCGGCAACTGATTCACATTTATGATGGTTGCAGGGTCCTCCGGGGTCATGTGGTCCCACTTTGCGACCTTCTCACAAGGAAAGTCAGCGGGGAAGCCGGATTCACAGAACAATTATGTTACTAACTTAACAACTGCAATGATTCACTTTTAACAACAGGAAAAGGGGCTAGAAAAGTCGTAAAACGGGGAAAAACTCACTCAAGAAATGTCTCACTTAACAACAGAAATTCTGAGCTCAATTGTGACCATAAGTCAAGTTTTATCTCCCTCCATCACTGTAATGTAATGTTTGGATGACCTTGAAAAATGAAGGGAAGAGATGCTGCCTAGGAAACAAATAGGCAAGAGGGGCAGAAGCCCCCAGTGGCTTAACAGAAAAGCAACCCAAAGTCCTTTTCAACAGTTCAGCTGTCTGCAAGGAGTATAAATCCTTCCATTCCCCACCATCCAGTCAGAGCTGAAGAAGCTTCTTGGATGAGAAGCGAAACGTCTTCAAAGAAAAACCAGAAAGTCTGGTTGCCTCTTGAAAAAACACCTTTGGGGCAACCATGACCTGGATGACTGAGAAGCTCCATAGATACTTAACAGAGAAAGAAACTTCGGAAGGACCTGCCCTAATAGATCAAGCAATTAAATAATTAGGTTAGAACCAGTCAAACCAATACAGAAGATTTAAGGTTTTGATTTTTCTGAATTCTACAGCTGGCAAGCTATTCCCAAAAGCAAGGGATAGAGAAGAAGCCTATACACACAGCTTTCTTCCCAGAACACAGCAATGTAGGATAGTTCTCCATGAGCCAAAGTTTCCCAATTCATCTGAATTAAGGGATAATGATCATTAAATGGGCTTAAAAAGCACAGGACATTAAATCCCTTTAAACTGAGGTTAAATTTCCTAGATCATTCCAAGGGTGGCAATGACAGGCTACCTGTGTAATTGATTGAAAAAGTCCTATATTGATTGGTGAGCCTTTATAAACTAGACAGGGAAGTAGCTATGGACGGACACAGATAAAAAAAAGCTTATCAGCAGCTCTGTTATATTCAATCACATTGTTATTATATCTTAGCTTGGAACGTTGGTTTCATATCACAGTAATCCAGAGTGCACTTTGTTTACTTAATTAAGTTGTGCAAACCAAAACACAACCATGTTTGTAAATCATGATTTTTTTTTCTTGTTATGTTACCTGAACTCAACCAATTCTTCTTTATTCAGGAAATCATTGTTAAACAAATCATACCTAAACTTGAGCTATGAACTAAGAAATTGTTATGCATAGACATCAGTGGTGGTTGCTATCGGTTCAGACCGGTTCTCCTGAACCAGTAATTTTTAAAAAAAGCCTCCAAAAATTAGCTGAGAGGACAATCAGCTGAGAGAAGAAAGAAGAGAAACATGCAGGATTGGCCCTCCCACCTGCCCCTACACTTTTCTCATCTTTCTCCTCTCAGCTGATTGGCGCTGCAGGCTTCAGCTGGTGTGGGGAAAAGCTGCATGCGCGCATTAGGTGCCCGTGCATGCATGCACGATCACCGAAACAGTAATGGAACAGGTAGGATCCCACTGCTGATAGACATGTGTGCACATGTGTGCACACATACACATACACACATTGTGCTGTCCAGCCAGTGTATGGGAATTGGATAGTTAGGTAGCAATTGTGAGCTGTCCCCTTAAGAGAATGCATCATGGTAAATGTAGTTAAAGGTATCCTGGGAAATGTAGTTCATGTCACGTGGCCACATCTGTAATCCTGATTGGTCACTAATTTGACCCTCGATGGGTTGGGGGAGTTTTCCTCTCTCTTGCCTGTACACTGCCTTGTGGTAGCAGCTCTACCCCTACCTCGATGACTATGGGATAGAAAGATTAATATCATGCAGCCGCTTCAATCATCATGGGGTGGAGGCTTTATCATCTTTTTACCTATAAGGCAGATATACAAAGGATTGGTCATTAAAGAAGAACTTCGTCACAAATGTGAATTATGAGGATACCTGAGGAACTAATAAATGTACTTTGTTATGGACGTCTTGTTGAGTTTATCTATCTGCATCTGCACAGCTACAGATCTCCTACTGTGCAGGAGACAGAAAAGTAAAAAGATGTTTAAGTCCTGAAGCCCATCACAATATAAAGACTGTTAATTTGGATTTAGGAGACAGAAAACACATTCCACTTGGATTTAAATTGTGAAAAGTTTCAGATTGTTTTCATAGACTGCATACCTTCAGTTCAATTCAGAAAAAAAATATAGTAAAAGAACATATGTTTGGAGCCATATTGACAGTACCTTCCAAAGGAAGTAGAAATATTTTAGCAAGCATACTTGTTTCCTGTATAGATTAAGCACTTGCTACAATAAATTAGACATTACATTTTATTTATGTTCTTTGCTAATCTGCCTAGTCTCATTACATAGCAATGCTGCTGGTGGAGGTAAAACATTTTGGCTGTATTAAAAAACAGAAGTATGTTCATTTTCTGATTTCATTTCAGTTTTAATAAATGGAAAGTCTGGTTTCCAAAGATTTTGGAAAACCTTCTTTCTTGCCAGAATAAAATTGAAATCCTAATAGCTCTAAAATGCTATGCCCATGACACTGTGCAAGGTTTATAAATTTCAGATCAGCTCCTACTTCACCAAAGAAATAATTCTAAACCAGGTCATAACGTCCTCGCACTATATCCATCCTATAGATGTTGATATACAGTAGTCAGCCAAAATCGCTTCTTATTTCTGAATCAGTTTGTAAGTCTAATGCGAAAACCTCGCATAACTTTTAACCAGAGAAAAAGCCAAAAGAACTACGATTCCCCTAGTTACCCTAGTCTGGATGAAGGGAAGCATAAGCCATGTGTGAACTGTTGCCAAGAAAACTTCACAGACAGATCCATGCAGTCAGTAAGAGTCAAGCTCCAGCCAAATTTTTTTTTTAGATAGCCTAGCATTCAAAAGAGAAAGCAAAATAATATGCAGGCATGAAAACAACTGAGCCAAAGATGTGTATTTTTCACCGTCCATGCAAAATCTGCTTTTGAAAAGACCAACAAAGACCACTGTAAATGTGCAGAATATACCAGTGAAGGCAAATCTTGTACAGATCCATAGGTGGGGAAAATCTCTATAGAAATGTATGTTCAGGTAGAAAACCAGAAGGAATTAATTGCAAGAGCGATTCCTAAAGCAGACTGGTAGGTACAAAAGACATCTTTAAACTATGACCTGAAGTAACTTGTGCAGAGAAATCAAATGTGTGCTAAAAAGCTGAGTGGGTTTTGTTCATGATCAATGGGTATTTTTTGAGTTTCAAAGCACAAGCTCCTCCTCCCACCCAAACCAAGAAGGCATTTTTCATCACTAATCATGTTAGGTTGAATTGCTGGCAGTTAGAAGTTCTGCAGCGACTGAAGCACTATAAATTCTCCATTTCCATGCCTTATGGGGAGAGATTGAAAGAACCAACTATCAGGCACTTCCACATTGGATCCTTAAACTGTTACAATTCTGCCCTAATGATGGCTGGACTCTTAAAACATTAAACCAGCTTACAAAATTCTTTCAGATTGGGCTGCTTAACCAGCAGGCTTGCACTACAGCCCTCCACTAAAACTCCCCCTGCTGTTCTGCCTTCCCAAATTATGTGATAAGAAAGCAATCCTAATCCAACCTGTGCATCTGTACGTTTTGTACATATATGCTCTTTGAGAAACAGTTTGCATTTAAAGATTTAAGCATTTTTAAAGTGGTGCTGCAGGATGGCAAACATCCCATTCCCTTCCCTTGGGGGAAGGGAAATTCCTGCCACTACCCGCAATGCAAAGTTTTCCTAGAAGAAATTAAAACACATCAAAAGAAATTAAAATACAGTTTGAGCTACCAAAAGCTGGAAAATACCAATTGAAATATGGTGCAAGAAATACAGGTCAAGGTGCAGACGGGACTCGTAAAAGACAATATCATCCATTCTTCTCTTCCAGGAAACATTGGTGGCCCACGTTCACCACAGGGCATCCAAACAGTGTAGATATGCACAGAATTTAGCTAGAAAAGATAATTCTTATGGATGACATAAGATACAACAATTGTCACATGCAGAAGTTGAAAAAACTTTTCTCAAACGCCTCAGATGGCACGACTGGATTTAGTAAACTTCAAATTCAGAAAAATACCAGTTTTCAGTTGAAGAAGAGGGATTTCTTAAGAATAAAGGAAGCTTCATAATCCTCAACTTACAACAGTTCATTTAATGACCTTTTGAAGTTACAACAGCACCGAAAAAAGTGACATATGGCCGTTTTGCACACTTCCAACCATTGCAGCATCCTTATGATCATGTGATCAAAATTCAGGCGCTTGGCAACTGACTCATATTTGTGACGGTTGCATTGTCCTTGGGTCATGCAATCACCTTTTGAGACCTTCTGACAAGCAAAGTCAATGGGGAAGCCATTAACAACCCTGTTACTAATTTAACAACTGCTGTGGCTCACTTAACAACTGTGACAAGAAAGGTTGTAAAATGGGGCAAAAGTCACTTAACAAATGTTTCACTTAACAACATAAATTTTGGGCTTGATTTACAGGTAAGTCAAGGACTACCTGTAAACCAGAAACTAAGGAGTTTGTGTTGTAGACTCTTCTTTGTTATAAATCTTCAGCTTGTTACTAAAAATGCTTCTGTTCTTGATTCCCTAAGTTAAAAAGAAAAATGGTCTTTCGGCATCCATGGAATTTTCTTAGAAACAAACAGGAAGATATCAAGTGGGGGGTAGGAGCGGGTTATTAATTTTTAAAAACTTCCTATTCTGGTTTATAACTCCTATATCCAAGCACAGACAACACGGTCAAGATCAATTGACAAATTAGGTTTGGACCAGAGGTGGTATTCAGCAGGTTCTGACCAGTTCTGGAGAATCGGTAGTGGAAATTTTGAGTAGTTTGGAGAACCGGCAAATCCCACCTCTGACTGGAGATTTTACACTATCCTTCCCCTGCCACGCCCACCAAGCTACGCCCACAGAACCGGTAGTAAAAAAGATTGAATCCTACCACTGGTATGGACAGAGCTATTTGTCTGTTCTCTGTATCACTTCCATATATATTCTCTTATTAGATCATTCCATCCTACTTTCTCATTTTTTCCAAAATGTTTTTCATTTGATTTAAGTATACATTTAAATAGAGCCTCAAAGCTTATTCTGATGCTTTGAACCAAGAACTATTCTGGAATAGGGTATACAAATCAATGGTTAATTACATTCTGATAGACATGTAAGTCCACGAAGTCAGAACCCACCCAGATATTATTCAGGCATGTTTTGGTAGCTATGAATTTTTTTTGCTCATCAAATTTCCCAGCAACATAAGGAGACAAATTATCAGTTTCTTCTAAATGAATTCCAACTTTCATTCTCTCTCAATCTGAAACAAAATAATAATTATGTTCATAATGAAGTTCTCTTAATGTTTCCGTATTGAACAGAAAAGAGGCGAAGGACATGATTTTTTTTTAAAAAACCCTCTTTCAAATGCAGAAACACCTACAAGTTTTTAGATGAAAGATCTTTACATGCTGAATTCTGGTGAACAGAGAAAAAAATGATAGTGGGTCAAGATAGTCCTGTACTACAGGATTCCTTAACAAGAAAAATGAGCAAGTGACATACTAACATGTAATTAGTTTAGAAAACTTGTGATGCTTTCCAGCAAACATAAGGTTGGTTTTTTTAAATGGTTGCCAATGACAGAGACAAAAAGTGCACTAAAGTACTGTAACCACTTTTATTTCAACAGAGTTTGCACTGGGCTCTCTACAAAATCAAAACAAAGACGATGTTCACCTACTGTATTAAATTAAAATGTGGCTTGTTTTAGTGTTATATGAATCCAACCACTGCATCTTATAAATACTAGCTGAACAGGTTGCAGGAAGCCAACTGTAGTTTATTTCATAAAGCACAATACTGCAAATCGTAAATTATCGCATGAAACTAGTCTTAAGAATACGTTACCTGAAATAATATCAGTGATTCTACGATTAGTGCAATACTCCAGGTATCTTAAGATAAAAGAAGGCACTACATGCTTATAAGTCAACTTTTGCCTGAAGACTGCTTTCATCTTCATCTTAACATAATGAACTTGACTGGTTAGGTCAAACATCAGTTAAGTCCAGCTTATTTCTCTCTGACATGGAACAGATGCTCTCGGAAGCCCTTAGGGCAAAAGTCCTATCTATCTGTATCTATTACGGAAGCTGTGACTGGATTGATAGTTGAGTAGCGAAGCAGAAAACACGAGTAGTGCAGAAGAGAAGACAATGTTTTAAGATCTGTTTGGGCTAGAGGCTGGTTGCTAGCCTTAATTATCTTGTATAAATTCCACAAACAGCATTGCTAAATCAATCCAACCCCAGCACGCCAGTAGATTAGCTGCTAAGTAAATCTATGCCCAGTACATAGCTTGCCATCTTTAAATAATGTTATCTTGATTTCCAATTTAGCTGAACTTTTTCGTCCTCTTCGTTTTTTTCTTGCATATTTGCACAATGGTGTAGTAGGCTTTAGACCTGTTGCCCACCCCTTCAGAACACTGCTTTATGGAGGATCATTTTTGCATATTTCTCTTTGCCGTTTGTTTGCATCTTCGACACAATTCTCTATTTACCCACTTCCTCTTATTTCACGGTCCTTCCATTTTTTTTTCTGCTCAACTGAAAAATGATTCATCGATAAACTACAAGCTCTCTTTTGCTATTTTCCAGTTTGAACGTTTTTAAAAAAGCCTTCACGAAAACCTTTCCATACATGCTGCAGTTTATGCAAGGCCTAAGAAAATGACTTGTCTGTAAACAACAAAAAATGCTATTTCAAACGAAAAAAACGATTCCTCCTATCTACCCACTTATTGTCAGGGAAAGCAAAGCTACGTTTGGTAAGGTTTTTCTTCTCTGGACGATTCAGAATTAGGGTAACTTGCTGCCTCCTTTCTTCTCTGAACCACAGTCTCCATAAACGATTCTCTCTAAACCCTTTTTATCTAACCATTTCCTTATAATCCAAGATTGTACAACCTTATCTGTATCTGGAACCTCGGAGCAGCTTTGTCACAAGTCAGCTCTGTCCTACTGCTTGTCCTTCTTCAATCCACTCAATCCACAACATTAAATAAACAAATTACTTGGTCTCACTTCCTTGTGATCCTGTCCCTTGGTCACTCTCCTTAGATTCCCCTCTTTCCACATATCCCCCCACACTGGAAAGTATCTCTCGAACTTTTTATCTCACAAGTTCCTTTATTGTCTCTTCCTCCATTTCCCCTTTCTCCAGGTTCCTTTTTCTTGCAAGACAGCCAAGTTTTCTCTGAGATAATAGCTCCTCAGGTTCTCCATATTTCCCCACATGATTTCCTGGAGAAAACTATCTCGAGACTCAGGCTTAGCTGCAGTGTGTTGCTCTCAGCCAAATTTACCATTTTCCCTTCCCTCATAAAACAAGGATTACATTGTTCTAAGTCAGATCCTTGCTCTCTTGCCTTTTGAAGGATTCATGAACGATTCTCTGCCAGAGCGACCACTCAGTCAACCAATGTCACATGCATTTTAGCTCAACCGCACTAGTCTCAAAACTTTATCCCTTTTATTTAGTGAACAGACCAAAAACAGTAGCTGCAAATATAAGGAAACAGACCTGGGATGGCTTCAACAGAAGATGTCACTTCTCACTTCACTTCAGTTCATTTCAGCTTTTCTACTCATTTCCTGTCAGATATGACACCAGAGTTCCGTATTGCACCTCGTTCAACCAAATAACAATACTGCCCATCCTCCATCTAGTTTGCTTCTTTAGAAGAATTTTACTTCATTTTTGTTTTTTGTTTTTAATATAATTCCACAGCGTGTAGAGGTTGTTGGGTTTTTTTTTTTTTTTTTGGCCTAGTCAGCTCCTTGGGGTTCACTAAAATTAAATAACAAACACATAGAAAGAATTAGGATTGTACAGGCATGTCTTTGGGTCAGTCTCATGCTAAAGACCTCAATATGCATGTCTGCGATGAAACCTTTTTCAGTGCTGACTCATCTACAGTACTGTATACAAAACTGTGCTCCCTGGCCACCAAGACAGGACCACACAAATGGGAATGAGCACATGGACACACACAAACCATACCTTACTTCCAGAAAATCCCATTCTGATTTCCCTAATTTTCTGCAGTCTGACCTGCTTTGTTGCTCAATAGAGTTGTCCTCATTTTCCAAATCTGTCTCAGTATGAAAATAGCTAATGGGACTTTTGAAAAAAAACCTATGCAGCAGGAAGAATAAGCAACATTTTCAAAGAAAGTTAACAAGATCTTTAACAAGTTCTCTTTAGTAAAAATGTTAATTCCGGTTTGGATCACTTAAAAGAAAATTGGGCAAGGATAAAACCCAGTTTAATAATAAAACACACACACACACACACACACACACACACAAACACTGGGATATATTTCTGTTTCTATTCCTAGGTCATGCAAATATGGCACAATGTCATTGAAGCTACCCAATTTTTCTTTGAAGTACACCTCTACAGAATGCTATAAAATGCCTGGGGCAGAATGGAGGAAAAATACAGAATAACAGAATTGGAAAGGACCTTGGAAATCCCCTGCTCAAGGAGCAGACCCTATATTATTCCAGACTAGAGGCTGTCCAAGTCTCTTTTTAAAAGCTTCTAATGATGGAGCACCCACAACTTCTGAAGGCCAGCTGTTCCACTGGTTAATTGTTTTCACTGTTAGGAAATTTCTCCTTAGTTCTACGTTGCTTCTCTCCTTGATTAGTTTCCATTCAATAGCCATAAAAATGATACCTCAAGAAATAGGGCAGAAAAGGCCAGACCTGAAAATAGCAAGCAAAGCTGCAAACTCTCTGCAGAAATTTATGACCAGAAGTAGCAAGTGGTATATGAATCCATAATTTGTTAACCAACGCACTAACTAACTAACTAAGGCTAACTAAGCAATACCTTAATGCATTAGTTAATTCATATGTAATCTGCTTTTGTAACAAACAAGACATATATGTGTTGGTTTGTTTCCTCTTTGAGACTTTACTAAAAGACAGTTTAGACTGCCTTCTCCATACAATTTTAGCATGCCTCATGTGAAGCTCCCAGGAATATCTACTTGTAGTGTGTTTACGGAGATTCTCAGTCATCCATGTCATGGTTGTCCGAAAGGTGCTTTTTCAAGAGGCAACTGGACTTTGTTTTCTGTTTTCTTTCTTTGACGATGTTTTGCTTCTCATCCAAGAAGCTTCTTCAGCTCTGATTTTAGATTGAATTCGATCTGAATTTAGAGCTGATTTAGAACTGAAGAAGCTTTTTGGATGAGAAGTGAAACTTCTTCAAAGGAAAAAACAACAACCAGAAAGTCCAGTTACCTCTTGAAAAAACACATTTGGGACTATTTGTAGTAGTATACACTCTTGTAAGCCCACATTTTTTTGATAGGGGGATAGAGACATGCAACCATTGTTTCTCTGTTTCTCTTATTTCCCCTGAATTCAATCAACTCCCATTCTGTAAGGCTACAGGAAATTATTATCAACTGAATTATCTTAATTGGTAGAAGTGGCCACTTATTTGTATTGCCGATAAAGTCATTGTATTTATGACTTTATCAGTAGTTTAATTTGGGGGCCCTTATTGCTTATTGTTGGTAATTATAACTGTATCATTCATGTTTTGTTATTAATATAATCCACCAAGGGCAATTGCAGCAGCCCTTGCCCCAAAGGCAAACAAAGAAACATTTCAATTGTACAGATAAATAATATTCATATCCTATTAGGCTGGGCAGAAAAAAAGGATTTTTTAAAAAATTATGGGTTCAAAAGATAGAAAATATGTAATGCTAGTATATAAATGCTCAAACTTCATCTCCAAGTTAAATGGAATTTATGTAAAAAGTAAGGCTCATAGAAATGCACTTCGTGACAGGAATAATCCATGCCTGTTTTGCGGTGGGCTATGAACCATTGGGGAAAGGTTTGAGACCTTTTTTAGTCTAATTACTCTTGAACAATGTCTTATTTTAACATTATTGCAAAAGATGGGAAACACAGACCCATTGGAAGGTTGCAATGTTGCACCTGCTCCCAAAATGGCTGCCCAGATAGCTATGTTCAGTCATATCATCTGATTTTATGCTTTCTTTTCTATAATATTTTCTATAATTTTTTATTATTATTCAAAACTCAGAAGAAACAAATCATGAGCTGGACCAGGCATATGTGGCAGAAGTCTCACTTGGAAATTGGGCCTGAAAGCGAAGAACGCCAAAAGTCAGTCATTTCTGCTGAAACAATTACGTTTTCTGTAAAAATTAAAAAATGATCTCTTTTGATCACCAGGAGAAAGCTGCTTACAGTAGAACTCTGCAGCATAAAAGAAACTGAAGGGAAGTTGAAGAGTTCAGGAAGTTTCTTGATGTTTGTTCAGAGACACTGCCTCGTTGTCTTGCATTTGGCTTAAAATTGATCTAATTTTTACAAACTTGAATTAAAAATGTGAGTGCTCTTTGTTGACAATAAGGGACTTTTTTCAGGGGAAATTTGCCAGCTGTAGCTGTTCAAGGTTTGGTCATGGGAGGAAGAAGCATTAGCACCAATCTACAAATTGGACTCAATACCACTTCCAAAAATACAGTTTTCACAACTCCCTCATGGCTAAATGTCAGGGGTGAAATTTTGTCTCTTTTTACTATGAAAAATCCATCTTAAACATAGGAAAATGTAGGGAATAGGAGATTCAAAGCTGTTTCTCATAGCAAATAAAGTGGAATGTACAGTTTTAAACCAAATTCACAGTAAATAAGATGATCAGGGTTACACTCAGGAATTTTTCCAAATCTACCTGGACATGTCAATGATTCTTGATCAGGGGTGGGCAGCTATGGACTCTTTACAATCTTTGATTTCCAACTCCCAGAATCCCTGAGCCAGCATGGGATTCTGATTTCTGAACTCCCTGATTTCCAACTCCCAGAATCCCTGAGCCAGCATGGGAGTTGAAGTTCACAGGCCATAAAACGTCCATAGTTGCCCATTCCTGATTTAGAATCTTCTGCATGCACTACCACTGAGTTACAACTCCTGGTAATTAATTTACATTTACTGAATATGAAATTTTGGAGCTGACAGATAAGCTAATTGTTGGACCAAAGAAGCAAATGCTAACTTAGAAGATGCCCAATATTAAATCATCTTGTTAAGACTTTCTAGTTTAGTATTACATCCTGAGCTAATCTGCTGTGTTAAACCATGGCATGTCAAACTATAGTTCATGAAAAGAACCTCGACTAACTAGGTTCACATAGCATGTTACACCTAAAACCAGACGATGGTTTAGTGTAGTATATGAACTCATTCAGTCTTAACTATTTGTGTCTGCTGTTTTTTTTAATTGTGAGTCTTTCACCTCCTTTCATAAACAGCAATGACTGAAACTTGCTAGGTACAAAGGTAGAAAGGTTGCAAATTATTTATATCTCCTCTGCATAAACCATTATTTTCATGTTCTGTAGTATTAACGGAGAATACAACCATCTGCCATTTAGCAAAAGGGTTCCCAGATATTTAAAATTAACTTCCATTACATAATGGGGGAAACATCTATTGTATACAGTAATGACTTGGGAGATATTCCCTTATCGAATGGGATTGTCATTTTGACATAGCCCCTTAAGGACCAAAAAGTGGCAGAAGTGTTTCATTTTCCATTCTAGCTGTTTCATGATGACTATGATGGAACAAAAACAAATCTGCTTCCATTTCTAATAAAGTCTCAGATTCTTATTATCGGCTCTTCATGGAATTATTACAGCTTCCTCTTCAGCAGGTTATCCAAATGAGTTATTCAGGATGTGGAGTGGTGGATAGTTGTTAAAAGAGACTAACAATAAACAGAACAAGAATAGCCAAGGAGTGCACACACATTCACACACATTTCTAGGCTGCAGTCTATGCCTTTAGAGCTAAATGTAAGCTTCCTATGACACATTGTCCATCTTTCCCTGACTGGCACACCAAGGATAGTGAGCCTATTCAAATCTGAACAAGCCATAATTGTTAAAGCTTATGAACACAATGAGGGTGAAAAGGGAAGAGTGGGTGGACCTGCCTGGGTAGAAGGACTGATATGTGCTGCTATTATTTGAGAAAAAGATGATTCAGCAAAGACCATTGGACTCTGCCAAGTACGGCCTAGCCTAGATGTCTCCAGTCAAAGGACGTCAATTCTGGAGACTCTAGGAGACGATGAGCAACTAGACAACTTGTTTTTCTCAACCAGATTGGTTATCCAGAGTAATGCTAACTGTTAACTGATGAAACTATTTTATACATGAGTTTCACAGATTACACTGTCATGAATTGGCTTAACTACAGTTTGCTGAACAAACCAAAATAACTCTGTTAGGTTTTCTTTAAGAACCTGAACTATATTGGTTTACCATATATGGTTGCAAGTCATAATGACTCAGCACTTTACTGAAGCCAAGATATTGATTGGCTACAAGAAGCAGGAGTATTATATAGCATGAAGCCAGAGAGCACATGTTTGGCTTTTACTGTGGGCTTCTACTGTGGATGCTACTTGGTTACTGCTGCTTCTACTCGGCAAGTATCTTCATCACTCTGTAACTATATCTCTCCATTGCTATATGGATTATTGAAGATGCTGTATTGCTGTTATGCCTACTGACTATGATGGTTAGTTATATACTCTGTTGACTGATGAACTGTGTATGAATATTGGACTGAATCTTGGACTGTGCTTATACTCCTGTATATAAAACCCTTTATCCTTCAACCTCTGTGCTTGTGTGACTCTATACTCACTGCTACAATTTTTCACACTACTTCCGTTTGCTGCATACTCCTTGAAGACAAGGAAAACTCTGCTAATACTTATCAGGCTGGGCTCACATATTATAAGCCAGCCATTTCCCACCTAGGCAATTTCCAGACTGCCTGAACTTCAGTTCCCAAAGTTGCCAGTAATGGCCAGTCTGCCTAAAGAATTGAGATTCACAGCTATAGAGGGAATCCAATTTGACGAAAGCTGCCCTAGACCATACCAGTCACTTAGTGACATAAGTCGATGAATACCTGTAGTTGACTATCATTTAAAAAAAATAGCTTTGAGGACATGCATTCAAGCAAGCTTTTAAAAGTGCCCCATAAATATCAGGTAAATCCATAGAAATGATGACTTTTCGGTCACAGAAAGTTTGAGGTGCAATGATATGATCATTTTGTCACATCAGACTTCTTCGTCGTAGCCACCTCTGTAAGTCTTGCTGATGTTTCCATTTGTTAATTGCCACCAATCTGAACCATTTCAAATTAGAGAAGAGTGGATGTTAGTACTGGGGACACAGTAAAGTGTATGAAATACAGAACAATTTCCAGATAATAAGATCATTTAATCATCTGTATCTATAGGCAATGCCTTAAATAGCCTATTATTGGTAGCTAAAAAAGGCAGATTTCAAAGCAAAAGGACTTCTTCCAGACCTCAGTCAGCCTTCATCTGACTTCCCTCCAAAGTGATGGGTGACAAAGCCTAACTTTTACATACCTCAAGGATGCCTTTGGATGTTGCTGAAAGAAAGAGAAAAATACTATTTTAATCCCACTATAGCTAAGGAATCACTTAAGGCTATTGGTCTCATGGGGTTTCCACTCTTGTGCCGAATGGGACAACTCACCACAGGTCAACTCACCATGGCCAATTCATCTCAGGACAACTCACCATGGAACAATTTAACAATTCAATTATTTAAAATGAATAAAAAATATTTTAATTTTTGCCATTTACATTTCTTCCTGCCCATCCTTTTGCATCCTTTCTTTAATGGTTCTATTCAACTATTTCTTTGATATTAATGTAAAGTTGTCCCACTTTTAGTTGGCCATGGTGAATTGGCCATGATGAGTTAGCCATGGCAAGTTGGCCATGGTGAGTTGTCCATGATGAGCTGGCTGTGGTGAGTTGGCCGTGGTGAGTTGTCATAGACCTCTCCTCCTCTCCTCTCCTCCTGCCACCTGAAGCAGATTGCTTCTCTATATCGCAATGCAAAACAAAAAACAAGAAAAATTAATAAAATGTCATATTTTAAAGCCCTGACCCTTAGGTTTCTAAATGTTTTCATGTCCAGAGAGGGCTGAGTTTTGAGTCAGTATGTCCAAAGAATTCTTTTAAAATAATTAAATAAAATAATGGCAGTGGGTTCTTCCTATTTTAATGAATTAAAGCACTGGAACATTTGGACACAGAGTGAGGTATTGTAGCCATACTAGCCATCTGAAAGAGAGAAATATTTGGAGAAGAGAAGCAAGATTGCTCACTGGGGAAGAAGTTAAGATGGCATTTACTTAGGACATCTGGTTCTGGTTGGGACCGCAGAAATGTTATTTGAGCATTATTTTTTGGAAGATAAACTTAAGCCCTATAGCATCTTAGGCACCCATCTTTTTATCTAGCTCTTTTAGGGCTGATTAGAACTCCCCTACTAAGAAAAACCACACTTTCCACGCAAAGAATTGTTCAGATATTCAAATCAATCAAAATATAAGAGCCATGCAATTTTATATGTTTTTATATTTGGGGGTCTGGGCAAAATGGAAGTGCTCTACTTGGGAACAGACCCCATTGAAATAACTGAAATCTCCTTCAGCAAAGCACATATATTCACACATATGTTCACATATATTCAGCAAAGCACATACAAATATTTACAGACCTCTCATATCCCGGACATAAACTGTTTCAACTCCTTCCCTCAAAATGACGCTATAGAGCACTGCACACCAGAACAACTAGACACAAGAATACCGTATTTTCCAGCGTATAAGACGACTTTTGAAACCAAAAAAAGACAACCGAAAATCCGGGGTCGTCTTATACACCGGAAAATATTACGGGCGTCGCCGGGAGACGCTCCTCCCCTTCCCGAAAAAAACAAGATGGCGGCCGCTCTGCCGGCCCATCATGCTCCACGGGAGGCCTGGTCGTCTTCCGTGTGTGTGGGAGAGAGATCGAGAGAGCCGCCCTGGGGCCGGAGGAGGAAGGTTGTACGGTCGGCTGATGCGAGCGCGAAGGAAGGAGAAGCATTTACAAATCCTTGCAGCTTAATTTTGAATACCCGTATTTTCTGGTGTATAAGATGACTTTGAAAAAAGTCAACCAAAAATCGGGGGTCGTCTTATACGCCCGGTCGTCTTATACGCCGGAAAATACGGTAGTTATTTCCCGAAAGCCATCACTCTGCTAAACAAATAATTCCCTCAACACTGTTCAACTATTACAAAATCTGCACTACTATTACTGTTAATCTTCTCATCATTCCTTATCACCCATCCCCTCCCAGGACTGTAACTTTGTTGCTTGTATCCTTACAATTTATATTGACTGTTTCCTAGTATGATTTGATTGTTGATTGTACCCTATGACTATCATTAAGTCTGCAGTACGTTATGATTCTTGATTCTTAACGAATGTATCTTTTCTTCATGTATACTGAGAGTATTTACACCAAGACAAATTCCTTGTGTGTCCAATCACACTTGGCCAATAAAGTATTCTATTCTATTCTATTCACATATGTGAGCTGCAAGGGAATCAAAACAACGCTATTTACAGAGAGTTCTCAGCTTAACAACAATTGAGCCCAAAATTTCTGTTGCTAAGTGAGACAATTAAGTGAGTTATGCCCCATTTTATAGTCTTTCTTGCCACAGTTGTTAAGTGAATCACTGATGCTGTTAAGTTAGTAACATGGCTGTTAAGTGAATCTGGCTCCCCCCATTGATTTTACTGGTCAGAAGCCGCAAAGGGGGATCACGTGACCTTTGGGACACTGCAACCGTCATAAATACCAGTCAGTTGCCAAGTGTCTGGATTCTGATCACGTGACCATGGGGATGCTGCAACGATCAAGTGTGAAAATCAGTCACAAGTTACTTTTTTCAGTGCCATTGTAACTTTGAACGGTCACTAAATAAACTATTGCAAGTTGAGGTCCTTGTCTCTACTATCCAGCTTCCTATACTTTATAGTGCAACCTTCTCCTGATTTGGGGTCTTCTAGATGTGTTCGGACTACAATTCTGGAACCTGTAGGCCCTACACATTAGAGGGGTACCAATCTGGAATAAAACTGTAAAATATATAAAAATATATAAAATAGAGAAACACTATCTATCACTGCTCAGATAAGACTCCTTACATACTTTTGTTCCGGCAGGAGGAGCATAGTGCAACACCTCCTTGTGTAAAGTACATTTTATTTGGAACATTTTCAGCTTAACTGGAGCCTCTTTTTTTTCTTGACAATCCCTGCCTTTTACTGCTGGAATTCTACACTACTGAAAGCCTTCTAATGTGAGAGGCTGAGCGATCTCTCAGGGGGAATGCAAGATCATTGAAAACAGAAAAGTATTTGCTCACTTTAATAAGAATGCAAGAGTATTTCAGTTAGTTTAAAATCCCATCAATGTGGTCTAATTAAGTGGCGTTAGTCATGAGCCTTCAAGAATGAGGAAAAACAACACACATTTCTAGGAAAAAAATAATCTTTTTCCCCTCACTTATTTTCAAATCGTAACGATTCCTTGGAGAATGATAGAAAAGTTCTCGAAATCTGTTCTGATTCTATTTAAAGGACTACTGTTGCACAAGTGTTCACATGACAGAGCAAATGATAAAAAGTCAACAAATGGGCTGAAATGCTGCTATAATTATTCATGCAAAAAGCCAAATGAACAGCATTAATAGCTACAAGTTGAGATTTTGTGAACCATTCCCCAACTCTTGATGGGAATTGAGGGAGCTGAAATTTGAGCACACTTGGAGGCCACCATGCATGGGGAAGTCTGCACGATAGAAAGACAACACTCAGAATCAGGGCACAAAGAAAGATATCTATCCACGCATCACAAGTTCTAGTTATGCATAAAATTAAAAAAAAATTAACCTGCTGAAGTTCAACTGAAAAAAATTAGCATAGCATTTGCTTATGGTGACAACAATTAATGAAATATGTAAGAATGAACATTCCTAGTATTGTAGCATAAGATGGGGCAAGTAGAGGCAGCAGGCCAAAATGCTCGCTCTACGCTTGTAGTGTCTACAATAACCAACAGATTCTTGTCTTTGTTTTTTTGGTTTCTGAGCTGCTGTCAATCAAAGTATCTCCAATAATACCTAATTTACATTTGTCCAAAACAGAGCAATCTCCTGGTAGGATCTTGTCAATTCAGAAACAGAAGAAGACTAGAACATATGCCCCAAAATAAGTTTAAAACAATTTAGAAAAAATGGATAACTGATTCCTCTCCCATGCCCATCTCCACCCTTACCTAAGGAAGAACAGAAAATCTAGCTTGTCTATTAGCACAATACTGATTTGGCCTATAGGTAACTTGTCCACTGCAACTCGTTTCTCCAAAATTTTGGCCTCCAGTCAAGCAACCAGCATGCCTACGACCTGCCTCTCTTTTTAAATTCAGTCATCTGAGTTTTTGCATCATATTAGACAATGACTTTACCCACTCATAGATACAAAACTGTTAATAATTGCAGATATACAAGTGTGAAAATAATGGTGTTTGAGATGTGCAAGGAAGGCAGGCAATTTTAAACACCCAGAAAGGAAAGGTTAAATAGACAGCTTTCTGTCAATCCAATATGTACTGTATCATGATCAAAGGACTTGCTTAGTAAAATTAAATACTTGGATTTGCAAGTCCACAAGAGAAAAAGTTTCAAAAAGTTATCTCTGCAGGTTTGTGCCCACTTCTCCTGACAAGGAACTCATCTGTGAAAGCTTCCTATTTTTGAAGCCATATAATTAGTTTGTAAGTTGTTGTTTTCTTATGGGAAAAAACCAGCTGAATGCAGAGATGACCACGCTAAAGAGTTATGATCACAGAGTCAGAAAACTTCTTTACAATTACAAGACCAGGAAGAAAATAAGAAAGTCGGTCAGATTATTTCACAAAGCTCATGGCAAGCACAATTCTAATTTTGAATGCTTATTCAAGCACCTTTACAAAATGGCTCTCAAGAGATGGTACAGCCTATCACAAAACTCCCATCTTCCAACACACACAAAAGAGACAGCTTTGGGTCACATTCTCTAGCCTTCCAGGAAGTTCTCCATCTTCCTGACTCACCCTTTTTTCTTTTCTGAGCAGCTATGCACATTTTTTGGAAAGAGCTCTGATTGCAGCCATCCATTATTTTTATTTTCTCAGAATACCTCTGGGACCCAGGATCATTTATAAATAAAGATGAAGCCAGACGTTGATGCTTTGCAGGACACCACCTTTCCATTTAGTTTTGACAATTGATTGTTTATGTCTGAAGTATTATGTCTGAAGTCAAGTGGGAAGGAAGGTCTGGGAGGCATTAGAAGTGTCTGCCAAAGATTGATGCTTATGGGCACCATCTTGCCTACCCCAGCTCTTGGGAATCATTTCAAGAGTCGGGCATAATTACGTTTCTCCCCCTGTGACTAAGAATTCGGTACCCGAGGGGTTTTCCAGACGAGTCACTTTTGCATAAAACTCCATCTGTGGTTCTTGTTTTACCACCAACTATTTTTATTCTTCTTTGTGTTTAACTGACATTATTGTTTTCTTATTGATGACAGAAAGGCCATTCATTAAATATTCGGCAGATACATATCGCACATCTATCACATTTTTTCCTTTCAGGATAAGCAATATTATTCAGAGCATATTAGAAGAGTCAATGCTCTTCTGTTGACAAAATTAGCTTATTTTTAGAAAGTGGATATTGTTGAAGTGGCTATGAATTGGATTCCTTGCGAAAAAGATCAAAAGTTTTCAAAATAAGTGAATGTTCCTCCAGAAATGCAAATTCTTATATATTTTTTAAAATAAATCCATATCATCCTAAAAAGAAACCATTTTGAGGAAGTGCCAAACTATAGTTTAATGTTCCAAAACTCTGAGGCTCACCTTCTCTTAGAGCAAGCCATGATCCACATACCATACAATGATGGGATTCAAAAAATTTTACTACGGGTTCTGTGGACGCGGCATAGCTTGGTGTGCGTGGCTTGGTGGGTGTGGCAAAGGAAGGATACCGCAATATCCCCATTCCCTCCCCACCTCACTAACCTGCTTTCCAGCTCCATTCTCCTGTGCAGGGCAACAAAAGAAGACCTAGTCAATCAGCTGGGACCCAGGAGGCAGAGAATAGATGGGGGCGGGGCCAGTCAGAGGTGGTATTTGCCGGTTCTCCAAACTACTCAAAATTTCCACTATCGGTTCTCCAGAACTGGTCAGAACCTGCTAAATACCACCTCTGATACCATACCATGCAATAGGTACTATAGAAATCTTATGTTGATCACAGTTAATTAAGTTCATACATTAACAAACCTATAGATTGAGAGCTAAGATGGCGACCGGAGGAGGTCGGATGGAAGAGCTCCGCCGCGACGGCCGAAGGGTGCGGTGAGTTCCCCTCCCCCCGGGTCCTCACCTGTGGCAGGGGTGGCAAAGGGACCCGTGGGGGGGTGAGCGACCCCCGAGGCCATGGTGTGGCGCCGGGCTTGGCGCCGTTCCCAGCGGTTTGCGGCGTGGCTGGAGGACTGCCGCCGGGGCTGGGGCCGGGGCCGCTGTAAAGGCCCCAGCTGGAGTTGGAGTTACCACCGCAGTTCGAGCGGCCAGAGCCGGGGCTGGAGGACGGCCGCCATGGTTGGAGCCGGGGCGGCTGGAGGACTGTCGTCGCTATTGGAGCCGGGGCTGGAGAACTGTTGCCGCGGTTGGAGCCGGGGCTGGAGGACTACCGCCCGGTTGGAGCCGCGGTTGGAGCCGGGGCGGCTGAAGGACTGCCGCAGTTGTTGGAGCCGGGGCTGGAGAACTGCCACCGCAGTTGGAGCCCTCTCTCCTTTTTCCATCTATTCAGAGGCGGCAAGGGCAGCCTGGACTGGGGGCCGGAACCATTGCGGGAGGCCTGCGGGAAGCCACTGTGTCTCAGACGACCGGGTGTGAGCTCCTTTTCGTGAAGTTCGGCCCCAGGGTTCAGGTGGGCCTGCTAGTCGCATACCTGGCTCCCTGCTATGCGGCAGCGGCCCTGCTTGAGCTCCTTGAGGTCATAGCTGGCGTGGCAGTTGGGACCCCCAGGCTTATGGTCATGGGGGATTTCAACTTGCCCTCTGCTGGCGGTGCCTCGGGGACTGCTCAAGAGTTCGTGGCTTCCATGACGGCCATGGGCCTGACCCACTTAATTCGGGACCCCACTCACGTAGGAGGTCACACCCTGGATTTGGTTTTTGTCTCTGATCAGTGGCAGAGTGATCTGGGTATAGGGGATATAGTTGTAGAACCCCTGTCATGGACGGATCACTCGCTCCTGAAGCTCGACTTCCGTTCCGCACCCCCTGACCGCAGGGAGGCGGGACCATTAAAATGGTACCGCCCCAGGCGCCTGATGGACCCTGATAGGTTCCTGACGGAGCTTGGGCCATTTCCCGAAGCTCGCACACACGACTTGGTTGAGGGCTTGGTCGCCACCTGGGATAGGTGGCTGCTGGGGCCCTTGACCGAGTCGTGCCCTTGCGGCCTCTGACCCGGTGCCGATCCCAAGTGGCTCCTTGGTTTTCTGAGGAGCTAAGGGAGATGAAGCGCCAGAAAAGACGCCTAGAGAGTAGTTGGAGGGCCAGCCGCTCTGGGTCTGACCGAACACTATTACGATCTTATATTAAGACGTATTTAGTGGCGATAAGGATGGCGAGGAGGTCTTACCTCTCCACCCTTATTGCGTCCACGGAAAACCGCCCAGCCGCCCTGTTTAGGGTGACCCGCTCCCTCCTGGAGGTGGGAGCGCGGGAGGACCCCTTGCAGGGGCGGGCTGAGGAGTTTTCCAGGTTTCTGCAGGACAAAATCGCTCAGATCCGGGACGAGCTGGATTCCGACTGGGCATCTCCGGGCGGGGGGGCGGGGGTGGATATCGGTGAGGTCAACTGGGTTGAGTTCGACCCTGTTACTTTGGAGGACGTGGACAGGATACTGGGGGGGCTTAATGCCACCACCTGTTTGTTGGACCCGTGTCCCTCCTGGCTGGTTTTGGCCACTTGGGAGGTGACACGAGGCTGGTTCCAGGGTATTATAAACGCTTCCTTGAGAAAGGGGCTGTTACCCGCCACCTTGAAAGAGGCGGTGGTGCGGCCCCTCCTCAAGAAACCGTCCCTGGACCCAGCATTGTTATCTAATTATCGTCCTGTCTCCAACCTTCGTTTTGTTGCGAAGGTTGTTGAGAGTGTGGTGGCACGTCAGCTCCCGCAGTACCTGGATGAAGCGAGTTATCTTGACCCCCTCCAATTGGGTTTCAGGCCCGGGCACAGCACGGAGAGGGCGTTGGTCGCGTTGGTGGATGATCTCTGGAGGGCTCGGGACAGGGGTTGTTCCTCTGTCCTGGTCCTGTTAGATCTCTCAGCGGCTTTTGATACTGTCGACCACAGTATCTTATTGCGGCAGTTGGAGGGGTTGGGGGTGGGGGGCACCGTGTTGCGGTGGTTCACCTCCTTCCTCTCCGACCGTTCGCAATTCGTGTTGACAGGGGGGCAGAGATCGGTCCCGAGGCCCCTACTGTGTGGGGTGCCTCAGGGGTCGGTGCTCTCGCCCCTGCTGTTCAACATTTATGTGAAGCCGCTGGGTGAGATCATCCGTGGCTTCGGGGTGGAGTTCCATCAGTACGCTGATGATACTCAGCTGTACATCTCCACCCCAGGCCACCCCAACGAAGCTGTCGAAGTGATGTCCCGGTGCCTGGAGGCCGTGCGGAGTTGGATGGGTCATAACAGGCTTCGTCTCAACCCGACCAAAACCGAGTGGCTGTGGTTTCCTGCGCCCAGATACAGCCAGCTTGTTCCTTCGCTGGCCGTGGGGGGAGAGGTTTTGACCCCCGTGGAAAGGGCGCGCAATCTGGCTGTCCTCCTGGACGTACGGCTGTCCTTAGAAGAACACATTGCAGCTGTCGCCAGGGGAGCTTTTTATCAGATTCGTCTGATCTACCAGTTGCGGCCCTTTCTGGATCTGGGCGCACTTCGCACAGTCACTTCCGCCCTCGTTATCTCCCGCCTGGACTATTCCAATGCTCACTACATGGGGTTCCCCTTGAAGAGTCTCCGGAGGTTGCAGTTGGTCCAGAATGCAGCCGCGCGGGTGATTGTGGGTGCCCCTCGGAGCTCCCACGTTACACCGCTTCTCCGCAGGCTGCACTGGCTTCCTGTGGCCCTCCGGATTCGATTCAAGGTGGTACTGATGGTATTTAAAGTGCTCCATGGCTCGGGACCTGGGTACTTACGGGACCGCCTACTGCCATCGTCAACCTCCCGCCGCCCAGTACGCTCCCACAGGGTTGCCCTACTTGGGGTACCGCTGCCTGGCCGTTGTCGGCTGACGGCCCTGAGAGTTCGGGCTTTCTCTGTGGGAGCTCCCTCCCTATGGAATGATCTCCCCCCGGAGATACGGGCTATGACGGATATCCTGACCTTCCGGCACGCAGTGAAAACCCTATTTTTTAGACAGGCCTGGCCCAGTAATTGGGTTTCGGTTTTAAATTTAATCGGGTTTTAGTAGTTAATTTTATACTTTTAATTTTTATTTGAATCCCTGATTTTATATTGTTAAATTTTCAATTAGATGGGACGCAGTCGGATCAATGTGTTTAATATATTTTTAATTGTATTTATAGTATATTTATTATGTGTTTTTTAGTAGGCTGTACACCGCCCCGAGTCCCTTTTTGGGAGAGGGAGCAGTATAAAAGTTTGATAAATAAAATAAATAATAAATTAATTCTGGTTTAGCACAGCACCCAACTAATATAATTGCGCTCTCATTTTTAGAGCAAGTAAAAACCATTTCAAAGGCAGGACCCAAAATCAAACTAAATTAGAGGTGGAGAAGACCAGAATTTTTCCATGCTACGGAAAACCATTAAAGCCAAGCCAGGATTTCAAAATACCAAAAGCACTATAAGGAACTTAAATATTTGAATTCCTGCTAAATTTTATAAGAAGTGGTTGTCTGGATTTTTACAATCTAGATTTGGTAACCATACTTTTTAAGTAACATAGACATGAGCGCTAGTGGTTAAGCTAAAAAACAGGAGACTGTGAGTTCTAGTTCCACCTTAGGCATGAAAGCCGGAAGGGAGACTTTGAGCCTGCCCCTTGTTCTCAGCTCAAAGGGCTGTTGCTATGCAGAAAATAAGAGCAGTGAGTAATATTAGGTATACTCACTGTCTTGAGTTATTTATAAAAACAAAGGTGTGATTAAAAAAAGTAATCTGAAAAATAATAACAGTAATTAGAAACACTTATCAATCTGGATCCAGGATAGATAAAATATAGGGACTTTGATAAATGTAACTGACAGTCTTCAGAGAGTATTTTGGAAATGTTATTTCCAAGATGTAGCCTGGATGAGTACCAGATGGTTGCCTGCCACTGGTTTCTGACCCATCTTCCATGCCAAGTGAATGAGACAAGTGGGCTTTGTGCAAAGCTCACAGCTGTTAGAGTTATTCAGATGTACAAAACTCTCTACAGTTAGTCACTAGAGCAGGGATCGCCAGCTTTTTGGACTTCAGTGACCACCAAACTCATAATTTTAAATCCCAGGGACCACTAACCGGTGCTGTGGGCATGGACTAATTTGTGGGTGTGGCTTGGTGGTCATGTGACTAGCTGGGCATGGCTTGTATGTAAATATTATAAATATTTATATAAATACTGAATTTTTTATTTTAAAAAAAGAGCAACTTTTACCCAAAATCAGGCAAAGCAGGCAGGCAGATTGAGTTGCTCACAGAATCACAGATTCATTCAGAGATCTATCTATCTGCCATCGGCTAGCTCAGTCTGTCACATAAAATTTGCTTGTAAGCAAACTCACAACATTAACTCACAACACACCATGTATGGAAATATTGAATTTTTTATTTAAAAAAAGAGCTCACTGCTGAGGGGTGCTTTGAGGGTGAGGTTTCTCTGCAGCCCACCAAAATTTTCTCGCGGCCCACCAGTTGGTGACCGCTGCACTAGAGTACCTCTTTTTAATGTTTGCAGCAGTGGCACTATTTCCTTGTTAAATCTGATTTTTAAGATTCATAGGAATTAACTGCTTCCTGTTCTCAGCAAATAGTTTGTGCTGCCTTTCAAGATTTCTTATAATGTTAGCTGAATTTTTTTCGTTGCCCTTCAACCTTGAACTCTGGTTACTGGGGAATAAGCCGTGATTTCTTCAGTGCAGGTAGACAAGATTTAGGATTATAGGTTGCTTCTAACTATAGGCTTCTTTGAACAGTTGGTTGAAAATCAAGAACAAAACTGTACAAAAACGAACAAGTCCACAGTTGCACAAAACCAACTAAATCCAAAGAAGAGTAACAAATAAATTGCCAGGAAAGTTGATTTCCTAGCACGCTTCAAAAATAATCTTATTATATAGCAAGTATGCTTGGGACTTCTTACATTGTTCCATCAGCAATGCTAGCGCCATTCCTTCCACAGACAGACACTGAAGGAGAGAGCATCTCTTCCCATGGAGACTCTCTGCCGATTTAGGGTCCTGATTTTCCTGAGTCCTTGACTGCAAAGTGGGCAAACTTTTATGAGAGGCTCTTTCCCTGCAGGCTGCACAGGGAGAAGTAGGCCAGGTGTGCTTATTCTTGTATCCCTGAAGGAATACCAGTAGCTCTCGCATTCCTGTTCATTCAGTTTCAAGATGGTTTCCCTCTATTATTACACTAGCTCTATATCCCTGCTTCACTACGAAACTATGTGATCGGGGTTAGTTTTTGGGGAAGAAAATAAGGGGGGAAAATTGTGTCTCTGCCTACCAGCATCCATCTGTATTTATCTGGCTAGCGTCCAGTCAGTGTGTGAGAGAGTTGAGGGCTGTTTGGAAACTGAAGCAGTATTTGCTGTGTGAGCAAGGAGACAGCAAGGAACCTGGGCGTGGCTTAGCTCAACTGTTCTGTGCTAAAGCTGGTTGCTGCTGTGAAACTGAAACTCCTCTCCTCTGCTTGTGTTTTGCATTTGGAACAAATTTCTTTTCAGGTGGGGAGGGGGAGTAGAATTCCTTAGCATCACAGCATGTTAATAATAATATACGAAATACTAATGCTCCAATGATCATTTCGAAAAATCCTTTCTTAGTGAGCACCTAGAAGTCAAGAGAAACATACGTGCCAAATTTCACGTTTGTAGGTTTTTACGGTTTTACGGTCAAGCGAAACATACGTGCCAAATTTCAAGTTTGTAGATTTTGTGATGATGCATGACTGGTATTTCGCTTTTATATAGATAGATTTTCAAGGAATGTAAAGGACATCCCCACAGATACACTATTATTATTAGCATATGGCACTGTTACATTAGCAAGGAGACTACAATGCTAACGCAGAGTCATTGTTTGGCCGCCAATTTACTAACTCTGCTGTGGAATAAGCTCACACACTTTCCAAGGGCAAGCTAGCTTTGCACCAGAGAGAAAGCTGAGCAACTCTTCCAGCAGCAGCGTCCAAAACCCCCCGCTTTCCACCAGAGCCGCGTCGCAAATGAGCATCACAACCAGGAACGTTGAGAGCTGGCAGGAATTTAGTGCATAAAGCACTAGCTCATCTCTCCACTGAAGTAGTATCTAATTATTTACTCACATAAAACATGCTTTCAAACGGCTAAGTGAGCAGAAGCTGAGACAAGTGATGGGAACTCACTATGCAGTGTTAGAGCTCAAACCTGCTGATGAAGGTTCAGCAGACCATCTCCAGCATCATTAAGCCACTGAGCCATTAGATACAGTACTGACTTGTAATTTATTGGGGGTGGAGACAGCTTCCTTTTGAATAAGCCCAAGAGTTGATTACTGACTTCCCGATTATTATGGGAACACAGGGATACTAAGATTTTTACCTGTATCAAATTCAAGCACCTTTATTGGCAACAGTTGTGAAGTGTTTGCTTTTTTTCTGGGATTTTATTTTACTTCCAGGTTTAGCCAGGTGGGCCTCCCATTTAAATAATAACAAGCCCAGACTCTATACAGTTTTGAAGCCAAGAGCTGCACACTACCGGTAGTTCAGATAAGATTTAAAATGAAAGACACAAGACTCATCATACCTTTTTTTTTTTTTTTACCCTTTCAAATTAGTCTTGACTCTTGGACACTTCCTGGACCTTTCTGGCGTTTTCTTGGCAAGATTTTTTTGGAAGTGTTTTGCCAATGCCTGCTTCCTAGGGGTGAGAGAAAGTGACTAGCCCAAGGTCTCCCAGCTGGCCTTGTGCTGATGGGCAAGACTAGAATTGCTAGTTTCTAGTCTGATGCCTTAACCACTGCACTGGCTCTTTCACGTCACAGCTGATGAATAAATGAACATTACATTCCATCATCATATTTAATTAAGTGGAATTCTTTTTTCCCCTGAAAACAAATTTAGAAGCAAATTCATGTTATCTGAGGCACAATTAAGAAAAAGAACTCAAATGAAGTTGTTTGTTCACCCCTGTCTGAAGCGGGACTTTTCTATCTATTCTATGAAAGAGGCAGTTATTGATAAAGCCAACGCAGATCACAAACATGATCCTTTCTCTTGTCAGAGTTTACTTCTTCCCTTTTAAACATTCAGTCTTCCTAACCAGGGCAACTTCCAGTTTCCATCCACACTGCCTTTTCAGCAGTGTTCAAGTTTATATCCTCAGAAATATACAGAAGTTTCCATTAATTCCTCACTAAACAAGCAACAAGATCCAGACATTCTTTTCAAAATTAAGCTTTTTTTGGAAGAGCCATCCTTCCCCCCACCGCCACTCAGAAATCACAGAACAACTTGTTGGAGAGTTTTCTTGTGCCATGAGCAACACAAAGTAGGCCAGGAAAGTAGTATACCTAAGGATAATCAAGAGCAGGGGTGTCAAACTCATGTCATCATGTCGGCGTCACGTAACGTAACAGGACTTTCCCCCACTTCACTAAACCGGGCGTGGCCAGCGCATGATGCATCCAGCCCAAGGGCCAGGAGTTTGATAGCCCTGATCAAGAGGCTAACTTCATGAATACAAGCAGTATATTAAGCTTTCTCCAACTCAAAACCCTCAACAGATATAAAACTTCCAAAAAAGGGTCCCAGAGAGCAAGTTATAAGAATATTTGGACATGATACTGATGTCATTGTATTACAAGGATGGGCAGAGTCAAAAGAGTTGGCTTTTTGGAGAGTTTGGGGAAATTAAACTAATCATATAATACCAATCAAATGTAAAGTATCTTTTTCTGTCATTTGAACTCCTCCAAATAGATAAATGCTCCAATTTGGGCAGCAAGAAAATATTTTAAGGGATGAAACCTCTGCAGGAGTTATACACTTTCCCCTTTTAATCCCTCCCAAACAAAACCCAAAATTTTGGTGCCAGAGTGCTTTAGTGTCTGGAGCGCAAGAAAGGATCCTGGCAGCCACTTGAGTTTGTGCTGCAGTCCAATACACTTTAAGGAAACCTGGCAAGGAAGACTATTGTTCTCCATCTTTACTCTATCTTGCAAATCTTAAAGCACAGGGAAAGAAAAAGATGAAATGCAAGGAAAATATTAAGGCTTCTTCAATTCCAATGAAAGAAGTTATCTGCATTTGAATCATAGGTTACTTTAGCTTTAATAGGGCAGTGGGCATGATCTACCATTTTTTAGAATTTTAGAATTTATTTTGATTTGTCAATCGCTTACAAGATAATAGGTATAAGTATATACATAGTTATGAATACATGGATGCATATACAGGGACAGTAGGCACGTTGGTGCTCTTATGCACGCCCCCTACAGACCTCTTAGGAAAGGGGTGAGGTCAATAGTAGACAATCTAAGGTTAAAGTTTTTGGGGTTTGGGGAAGAAACCACAGAGTCAGGTAGAGTATTCCAGACATTGACCACTCTGTTGCTGAAGTCAAATTTCCTGCAATCAAGTTTGGTGCGATTAACCTTGAGTTTGTATCTATTGTTTGCTCTTGTGTTGTTATGGTTGAAGCTGAAGTATTCATTGACAGGTAGGTCATTGCAATGTATGATTTTATATACCATACTTAAATCAGACCGAAGACGGCGTAATTCAAGGTTTTCTACGTCTAGAATTTTGAGTCTGGTGGCATAAGGTATTCTACAATAAGTAGAGGAGTGGAGAACTTTTCTTGTGAAATATTTCTGGACTTTCTCAACTGTGCTAATATCAGATACGTAATGTGGGTTCCAGACTGATGAGCTGTATTCGAGTATTGGTCTAGCAAATGTTTTGTATGCTCTAGTTAGTAGTGTGATATTACCAGAGAAAAAGCTATGTAGGATTAGGTTAACAACTCTTAATGCCTTTTTGGCTATGTAGTTACAGTGGGCTCTAGCACTTAGATCATTAGAAATGAGTATTCCAAGGTGCTTGGATCATCAACAAGGTCTTGACTATTCAGCTTGTATTTTATTTTCCATTTTTTTTTTGCCAATATGTAAGACAGAGCATTTATTTGTTGAGATTGTTGTCATGTTGAGATTTGAAGTTGCCATTTGTTTGAACATTCTGATACATAGTCAAGATCTTTTTGAAGGGTAGCAGTATTGTCTGTGGTATTGAATAGCTTTACATCATCAGCCAAGAGAACGCAGTTGCTCTTAATATGATCACAGAGGTCATTTATGTACAGTATGAAGAGGGTTGGTCCTAGAACACTGCCTTGGGGGACACCACTACTGACAGGTACAGAATTTGATAGGATGCTCCCAATTTTGACCATTTGTCTGTTTGACAGGAATGCTTCTATCCAGTTATGCAGCTGTCCAGAGATTTTAGTTTTAGGAGTAGTTTGTCATGTACCACTGAATCAAAGGCTTTACAGAAGTCTATGTAGATTAGTAGCAACATTAGTAGCAACAGAAGTTAAGAACATAGGCAGTGCTCTTCTGGATCGGACCTCTGACCCATTTACTCCAAGCAGACTGAGTATAACCAACTGCGCAAGGAAGCCAGCTCATTAGTTTCCCAACAGATGGCCTTCAGAGACAGCTACACTGCCATCAAGGCCAATAGTGACTTGGGTAATTTGCATGTTATCACAACTACATAAACACGATCATAGATTCTTTCACAGCTGTTTCACTACTACCATAGTTTATTCAATGGTAATACTGAGTGTATCATCCACAGTTCCATAACAATACCTTATAACACTCTGAAACTAAGAAACCTATGACAAAACTATTGCTGTTCACTGCAATTTTTTAAAAGAAACCTACACATTTCACAACTCTTGCAACCAAAGAAAATAAATTCTCACTGGGAAAAACAACACACGGCTTCCTAGAATAAGTGAATACATCTGTGAGGCACATTTGCCCCAGATAACTTGTTTTTGCCTCCAGTATACTTAACTTTCCTTCATCCAATATCAAGGATTTTGTCAGCTTAACTTTCAGAGACATTCCATCTTTGTTTACACTGTACTTACCAAACTGGCAAATTCAACCTGCCGTTGAGATTTTTTGCTTTGAACTCAAGTCAAAAGCTTAAAGCTGAAGTTTTAAATCTGTTAAAAGTTACCAACAGCTGAGTCTAAATCTCATGACTTTTCGTTTGACAGGATGAAATAAACTCCTCCTCTAAAGTCTGTTGCTCCAAGGGCAGAAGCAGCACTGGTATTTTTATACTATAGGAACTGACTGGATTTTCAGGCTACGTTAAGCTATGATCATTATGTCAGATTATGTCAGATTGTTTTGGCTCTTGGTCAAAATATAAAAACTAATTTGGCCTAGGGATTAAAGTACCAGGTTAGAAACCAGGACACAGTGAATTCTAGCCCTCTTTAGGCATGAAGGCCAGCTGTGTTGATTCTGAACCAATCCCTCTCTCAGCCCAAGTCACCTCAGAGAGTGGTGGTTGTGGTGAAAATAAGAGGAGGCAATAGTATTGTGTAGGTTTGTCTAATTCATAGACACATTTACATTATGTGATGTATTTATCTATACATGTTTTTATAAATTGGTTATTTTAAAAATAATAAAGAGTGGGATAAAACAAATCTTTTAAAAAAACCCAATTACCTTGTGTTGACCAAGTCAGATAAATAACATACTGACTTGGTGTACTGTGTGAACAGCCCTGGAAAAACTCATTTTAGTGGGTTACACACAAATTTGAAAAATAAATCTTTAAAAATTACATGTGACCATGGCTGGGTTTTTGCACTAAATCAAGGGTCTTCAAACTTTAAGTTTAAGACTTGTAGATTCAACTCCCAGAATTCCTGAGCTAACATGACTGGAGGAGGAATTCTGGGAGTTGGTCCACAAGTCTTAAAGCTGTCAAGTTTGAAGACCCCAGCACTAAATCATAACAGAGTTTACTTAGTGTAAAAACAGGCCTCTGGTTTGAAAATCATGGAGTATGCTCAGAATAGCAAGCAACTATGGTTTACTCAACAAACCATAGTTAAGCACCATAGCTTGATGACATATGTAAACTCAGACATTTTTATGGGAGAAAATGCTTGTGCACAAGGATTCAAAAAATTTTTTATATAACCTACAAGTCATAGTCTGAATATTGCTCTTGCTTTAAAAGCTACTTTTGGAGATTGAATTTAAAATAACTTTAGTACAACTTTCTCCAGCTTGCAAATTCAGTCATCCCCAGCAAACACAACTTGAAAACTGGTAACTGGGCCCTATGGGATTTGAAGAAAAGCTCATCTAGGGAGATCAACTTGAGAAAATTGTTTGGGTCAATGGGAATTCTCAGAGGGCAACACATCCATTGGGCTCAGAGTACAGTTATTCCCAAGAATGAGATCCAAAATTTATAACCAAAAGCGCAAAGCAAAGGGTTGTACACTTTGAGATGCAAGGCATAACTTCATCAGCACCCAAATATGATCATTTCATACTAAGATGACAATGTAGTCACCACTGAGATGACAAAGTCTTAGCCTAGGATTACTCATCACACTGACCCATCATTTTCCAAGGCATAAAAGGCATATTGCTAAATCTGACACTACTGAATAAATCATAAGATGAGAAACAAAAAATAAACCAAATTGAACAGCATTATGGCTGATAGATCGGTTCTCCAATATATTGCTCTCCAAGAGACGAGTTAGAAATCTTTTCCAGTTCAGAATTGTGGATTCTAGAATGCAGCCACAGCAAAAATGGCTTTGCTAAAGCAGTGAAGATACCTCTTCAAAAACATTTGCATTTAGCAATTCTCTTCCTCCAGCTCTAGAAGTTCCCCAGGAAAACTAAGCTGATTGGGGAAAATAATGTCAAGAAACCAAGTTCAAAGTAAGTAAGGGGCAAGGCCTGAATAATCAGGAGATTTAAACTAAGACTTGAAAATTGGGGCATGGCCACCAGCTAGATGTTTCCCTTACTCAATGAAAAGAATTGCAGAAAATATGGGGTATCATCAATTAATGGCTGAAAAATCCATTATTTGGTTATAGAAAGAAATAGCTAATAGGCTCCAATAGAAACCAAGAACGTCTGAATCACACAAAACATTCACTATGAATATACAATTTACACTATTCATACTTTCTTTGGACTACAATCTACTGGAGTCAATCTTGCCAATTTTTAAATCATCATTAATTCCCCTTGCCTATGCCTTGCAGCCCCTTAAAATCTTATACTTTTTCATATGTTATTATAACAGCTCAATGTAAGAAAAATTCAGTATAAGAAAAGATATAAGGAATTCATGCATTGCCAGTAAATACTCACAGGAACAGAAGGAACTGAAGGAATAGAGAAAAGGGAGAAAGACAATTAAGAACCAAAGAGGAAATTGGAATATGACTTGTTGAAACCAAGCAGCTTATTGGTGCCAAGTAAGTTATCCATCCTGCTTCCATTTTTGCCACAACTCCTCTGGTTTTTCTTTTCATTATTTCTTTTTTCTATAAATACTACACAAGGTTGTGACCAATCGGGTCTTCTTTTGAGAGTAAGTTTGATATGACCAAAATGAATAATAAATTTTAGGATAACCATATTTATTTTACCTGAGCGCTGGACCGTCCCACGGTCATTTAAAGAAAGTACATACCACAACTAGAAAAAAAAATGTAGTAGCACACAAACTTCAATAGGTAAGTCAATATTTACCTAAACAGAATGATAGACAGAATGACTCCAGGTAGGCAAAAAAGCAATAGCAGCAGATTTCCAACTTCCTGCTGGCTTCCCAATTGACTTGGCTTCAGGGAAACTGGCAGGCAGTGTTGGAAATCATGATTATGTGACTGCAGAAATGCTGCACTACACACAACTTTGCAAATAAAACTGGGCTGAACATTTTAGAGATTTAGATTCTATAGGAGTAACAGGTCCTGGATTTTTTATGCATTCTTTTAAGTTATTGAATTTTAGGTGTCTTAATTCAAAGATTGTCATTGTATAATGCACTAGTTGGGCTAAAGTGAGGGTACAAACAGACAAACACAACAGAAGTTTTAGTATTCTACAGGTAGTCTTCGACCTATAGTCACAATTGAGCCCAAAATTTCCATTGCTAAGAAAGGTACTTATTGAGTTTTGCCCCATTTTATGACCTTTATGCCACAGTTATTAAGCAAACCATTGCACTTGTTAAGTGAATTGTATGGCCATTAAGTAAATCTGGCTTCCACACTGACTTTGCTTGTTGGAAGCCAGCTGGAAAGGTTACAAATGGTAATCATACGATCCTGAGGTAATACAACTGTCACAAGTACATGCCAGTTATCAAGGGTTAATCATGTGACTTTGTGGATGCTACAATGGGCATAAGTGTGAAAAACAGTCATAATTCACTTTTTCAGTGCTATTGTAACTTTGAACGGTCACTAAATGAATGCTTGTAAGCTTGTTCAGAGTCCCCTTTGCTGTACCACAACTTCTTCTTCTTCTTCTGAGGCTCACTGTTTTTTCCCCACTACATCCCTCTAGTTTCAACACAGACATTCTCTACTCAAGAACAAGTTGTACAGCTTTGCAGGCCACTAGAAACACAATTATACCGATTGCCCAAATAGTAAAAAGGAACAAACATTGCAACAGTTTCAATAACTTTCCTAATGCCTGCATTTCAGAACGCTTCCCAAGCACTGTCAAGTTAGAAAAACTGCAGAAGTGGCTGTGAACATAATGGCCACATGAATGGCCTCAATAGGAAACTGTCTTGTACCATGCCAGAACCATGATCCACCTGCATCCTTTGGGTAAGTTTATACATTACTCTAAACCAGGGCTGTCAAACTCGATTTCATTGAGGGTCACACTAGGGTTGTGTTGACTTAGGTGGCCAGGGTGGGAGTAGCCAGTTTCATGTCTCTCATGTCAGGGGTGTCGATGGGCCAAGCGCTCTGCCAGCAAAAACAGCCTCCTGGGCTCTGTTCTCAACCGCAACAGCCTCCTGCAACCCTCTGCTAGCGAAAACAGAGCTCCGTGGGCCAATCTTTCACAGGGTGGCCCCATGGGCCAGATCTAAGCACCCCATGGGCTAAATCCAGCCCCTGGGTCTTGAGTTTGATCCTTGTCTTAAATCCTTATAAGAATTGGAACCTTAACTTAGAAGAAGTTGTGGGCCCAGCAGGGAAAGGACCATGTTATTTCTTTAGGCAAGGCAAAATTCCCTCCCAGTTTCTAGAGTTGGCAGAGGTGCCTTAGTTTCCAAAATGGATTTATGGAACAGTTTATGACAAGCACAACTTTTCCATTTTTCTTCCTTCACAGTTGTACCAACAACAGTCAGGGGCAGGGAGTTTTGGGGCCATAAGTGATTTAGTACTATTAAGCTAATTGTGGTCTATTTAGAAAATGTGTTTAAAACAGATCTAACTTAACATACCATGTAGTTGATACACAACAAACCCTCTAAGGTTTCAGAGAGTAGCTTCTTTTGGTCCTACAAGATCTAGGGATGTCGAGGATTAAACCTGAAATAGGTAAATATCTAAACCACAATCCTTTGGTCATAGTTTGGTTGTTGCATCCTGTTAGACACCAGGCTAGAAATCAGGAGATTGTGAGTTCTAGTCCAGCTTAGGCATTGCCTTTGGGTCAGTTCTTCTCTCTCAGTCCAACCCACCTCACAGGGTTGTTGTTATGAGGAAAATAGGAGGAAGAAGGTATATTAGATATGTTTGCTACCTTGAGTTATTTATAAAAATAATAAAGGTGGGGTAAAATAAACAAATAACATCTGTTTAGAATAGCCATAAGAAGTTGGTTTTTAGAATTGGTCTGGAAAAAAAAACAGGATGACATCAGATGGCAGTAAGGAGATTGTGTGTGTGTGTGTGTATATACATTGCATGATTACTGGAGATCAGCTACTACAGTATTATATAAAAGATGGTAGTGTGGAGCAACCACAGATATTTCTCATTAAAAGAAATGCTTACACGCTGCAGACTTAAAGATCAAGAGGACCTTTTAAAAGCAGCAACAGATCCCAGATACTTCTCAAATGATTAGAAGATATAATCCATCTTCAGATAAACCAAACATCAAGAAACTCACAAATAACTTCATCCTTTGGCAACCTTGCAGAACTCTGCCTTTCATTTCAAGGCATTTCCTGTGCTGCATTTGAGGTTTGTGGTATTAAAAGTTGCAATGGCTCATTCACACATGAGCTCTCCCAAAAATATATATATACTTATGAAACAAAAGGTCCAGCAGAAATCAACTAAAAGTGGTATCCAAGATGCGTTATGAGCTACGCCGTTTGGCATTTCCCATCTAGCACTCCTTCCTACCCCTTTTCCTTTTCTAGTCAACCTAACAAATCCTCCCCCCCCCCCCCCCGATTTCTTTAAGGGTGGAGATGACATCAGAAAAGAAATCTTACAAACTCTGAATGCAACGACCATGGCTTGGATCGGGACTTGACCACGTAAACGTTTTAGGCAGGGATTGGAACAAGGTTATAAAATAATAAAGTAGCAAAAAATGAAGATGTCCACCTGGGTGCACGTCTTCGATCCTCCAATGCTTTGGTAGTTCAACCCCCCCCCCCAAAAAAAAAAATTGTGGCTTAAGAACAGCAACAAAATCCGTGTCGTCCTGTCCCCTCCAATATCTTAAAGCCAAGCAGTGAACTTCAGAGCGAAAGCGCGGCACCTTTGACAAATACCGAAAGAGCGAGAGTCGCTTTGCAAAAATAAATGAACGCACAAATATATATATATATATACTTGTTCCACCAGCAGGGGCTGCTTACAAGCGCTTCCGGAAAGGCTCCAGAGGGGAAATCAAGGCTCGCTGGGGAGTCCAAGGGGAGCGCGTAGGAGGAGATCGGCCAGAGGCTGAAACTGAGGAGGTGGTAGCGGGGACAGAGAGAGAGAGAGAGAGTCGGCACGGGGAACACAAGACTTTGGGTTGCTCTCCCTCCTCGGTGAAAAATCTCTCTACAAGCGAGAAAGGGAGAGAAGCAAGAGAGCCAGCAGTCCAGATACAACAGATCGCTAAGTTTTGAGAAGGCAAACTCACCACCGCTGAGTTAGTGTTTAATTTGCTGCTGCTGCTGCACAACACACACACACACACACATCCAAGTGTGAAAAAATACCAACCTAAACTTCTCCGCGCTCTTTCCTTCCGTCCGGAGCCATTCAGAGTCTGCCCACACGGCCAGGGCTCTCCCCCAGATGTTTATGGCAAGCCAGCGGGTCGATGTTGTCAGCTGCCTTGGTTAACCCTTTCGGCCCACGGGGCAGGGCGAGAGGAAGGCGAAGAGATCGCCGGCCCCACCCTTCGGCAGCCCCTTCCAAGCCTGCCTTCCTCCTCGCTGGCCCTGCGGCTGGGGGTCAAACCCGGGGGAAAAAAAAAAAAGGGAAGAGGCGGGGAGAGGCCGGGGAAAGGAACCGCTTCCCTTCCCCTGGCGGCGGTTTTGCGCGGGGCTCCCGACTTCCAAAAGAGGGGGGGGGGTGAAACGGGAGGAAGCAACGCCCGGGCTGCAGCCGGGACCTTTCGGCCGGAGGGGCGGGGAGTTGTGCGCGGACTTTGCCAAGCATCTCTTCTTCTGTACCAGGAAAAGGAAGGATGGGCTCCTTCTGAGCTTGTTCTGCCTTTGGACTCCCTCGCTCTCTCTCCGCCTCGCTGTCCCAGTTGCACGGGTTTGATTTCCAGCCACGTCGTCTTCCCCCTCCCCCCCCCCCGCCCCCATTCCCGCCTTCAGGATCAGCAGGCTCGGTATGGGCGAGAAACGCTCTCCCTTTAACCCGAAGCAATTGCCCCGACTCTGCCGCCCATTTTCCCCCGTGGCTGCTTGCAACTGGAAATGCGGCCTGTCGTTTTTTTGGGTAGTTGCCGACCGCCTCTCTGGAGCAAAACCGAATCGGCGGGGGTGGAAAAGCCGCCGAAGCAAGACGGAACGACGGCTTTGGATATAAGGAGTTAAGGGAGGTTTCCAAACAGGCCTCAAAACAAGGGGGGGGTGGGGTGAGGTTCACTATTACAGGTAGTCCTCGACTTTCAACAGTTCATTTAGTGACCAAAGTTGCAACAGCACTGAAAAAAAGGGACTTATGACCATTGGTCACAGTTGCGACTTTTCCATCATCCCTGTGATCAAAATGCAGATGCTTGGCAACTGGTTCAGCTTTATGACGGTTGTTGCAGTATCATGTGTTCATCTTTTGCTGCGTTCTGACAAGCAAAGTCGATGGAGAAGCCGGATTCACTTAACAACCAGTTCACTAACTTTTAATAACTGCAGTGATTCGCTTAACAAATGGGGCATGGAAAGTCCGTAAAATGGGGCAAAACTCACTTCACAAATTTCTCACATAAGCAACATAAATTCTGGGCTCAATTGTGAGGGGAAGTCGAGGAGTGCAACATAATAACAAAAAGAAAGGAACGTGTGTTTATTTGGGGGATGGATTTGTGGATTTTGTATGATCTTTGCTGCAGTTTGGGATACACAGGATTCTTGATTGAGAACCCAAATCTGACTTCGTGGCCATCTTTGAAGTGCAAAAAAATGACAGTACAAAATACACTGCGAAGTTGCCCAGTTTTCTTTCAGTAGCTTTCATCAACAAAACCCATTGCAAATTTTTTAAAAAATGATTTGAGCAAGAGTAGGCAGTATTGGTGAGGTCAGTGCTTGTTTTTATCCTTTGCTGAATGTTTAACCATGGTTTCAGAGCCAGTTTGATGTAAGTGGTTAAAGGCTAGAAAGTGGAAGACCATGAATCCCAATGCTACCTTTGGTTTAAAGGCAGCTGAGTGATCTTGGGCCTGACACACACACACTCACAAACTGCACAATTGGCTTGATTCACATATAAGACACAATCTTGAAGCAAAGGCTGCATTTGAACTTGAAATGAAAAGACCACATCTCAGTGTGTGAGGCTATCTACCAAAGATAGTATAATCTACAATTACATTTAAACTTCAATTAATATACAGTTGATAGGATTGCTCAGTAAGTATGCAATAGGCTTTTGTGATTTGGTGGGATCCTTAAAAGGGGGAACACATCAGAATTGCTAAGGGAGATGGTACCCCTGCCATAAATAGTGGTTCACAAAACTAGAATGGCTTGTTTGGGGCTAAGCCAGAACACCCATGTAGTAGAATGCAGCTTGATGTTTGCAAATCATGGTCTATTCTAGGCTACTCCCTTCTAATCCCCAAAATAGCACAAAGGATTGCTGATTGGTGTTGCCGTTAGGGAATCTGCTGTAAAAAAAAAAAAGCATTACACTAAATAGGGAGTTTGGAAATGCAGCTGTTTCAAAAACCATGTTTGTGTGGCATACTGACTCACACCCTAGTCAACCACCCATTTTATTGGTTAGAATTGCTTTATCCCAGCTGGTGGTGTTAGTTTAAGTCTGTTTTTTTACAAATTAAGAACACTGGCCTAGTTGAATGAACCGATGGGTGGTTGGCGTGAAAATAAGAGCTTCTTGCTTTCTAACTCATTTTTTGAAAAAGGAATTTAAAAATGAAAATATGAAAGTCAATAATATCACCATGATTTTATTTGGTTATGAGATAAGGGGGGGGGGGAGAGAGAGAGAGAAACGGACAGGAAACTTGGAAAAGATTTCAAGATTCAGTTACTGTATCCTACAACACTAATGTCTTCTTCCTAGCTTATTCCCGCAGATGCTTTTCAGATCATTGAATGTCACTTTGCGCGGTCAAGTGCATCTCTAGAGCGCAGGCCCGCAGCTTGTATGTCTTTGTTGATAATGTCTTGCCATCTCTGTTTTGGACGCCCACAAGGTCGCCGGCCATTGACTTCTAGTTGGTAGGCTGTCCTGGCAACAGTGCAAGCAGAGGTGGCATTCAGCAGGTTCTGACCAGTTCTGGAGAACCGGTAGCGGAAATTTTGAGTAGTTCGGAGAACCGGCTCTGAACGCACAAATATATATTTCCCACCTCTGACTGCAGATTTTACAGGATCCTTCCCCTGCCACGCCCACCAAGCCATGCCCACAGAACCGGTAGTAAAAAATTTTGAATCCCACTACTGAGTGGAAGGTGCTGCTTTCTGGACATGTCCATACCAGCGGAGCCGGTCTTCTCTCATCTTCTCTGTAATTGGTGCCACACCAAAATGTTTTTGAATGTGTCATTTGTGATGTGGTCAAGAAGGAAGATGCCCAATATCCAATGGCGCATTTGCCTTTCCATGGCATGGAGATAGCTTTCGGTCCCTGTTGTTGCTGCCTTCAGTGCCGTCTTACAATACTAATATAGCATTTCAGAAATCCCACTGGTGTCTTTCTTGACCTGGCCTACATCAAAAGGCTGGCATCAGTCTTGAAAAGATGTTTTTCTGTTGGTATTACAATAAACACTGTCAAAGTGAGGTTATTTTGAGTTTCTTCAGCCTATCACTTTTTTCCAATAGATATGGTATTTCCTCTTTGTCCTGGAAACACCTCCGACTACTGAATTTGGCTAATGCAGATGGTGAAAATTTCACCTGTCTTTAAAAAAATAAAACCTAAACTTTGTACTTTATGCCACTATAATAAGCACTTCAAGCATAGATCTTGTCTTTGAGACTCATTCATTTAATATTCATAAAATGACAAAATAAATGCCTTTATGCATAAATATACACAGCAGCTCTAAATATACAAGTCAGCCTCTTGATGGTGATAGCCCAATCTTCCTTGCTGCCTCTGCACTTCCTGGTTAAGGGATCTTAACAACATTTACATATTTCCCTATAAAAACAACAGAAACCACATAAGGATTTTTGTTCCTTGTTTTCTTTTGTTTTATTGGCTTGCTTCTGTGTTTAATATGGTACTCGGGGAGGAAAATCAGGGTTAACATTTCAAGACTAGCCCTTTGAACTATTATCTGCTGTCAGGCTGATATTCATATTTGTTGGAAGAAATATCCTTCTGGTTTCAGTTCCAAGTGGGGGAAAAGACACTGGATTCATGGAAGTTGCTTGGAAAGAAGGTTTAATGGTGGACAGGACCCCATGCCTTGGAGCTCCTGAGCGAAGAGAGCAGAGATGCTGAGAGTCCCTTGGTTTTATGCCCTCTCTAAGCTTTAAACTTCCTGGAGCACAGGAAGAATATCCTGATTGGATGCTGTCAGGGGTCTGTAGGTTGTAAGCGTGCTAAGTTTGGTTGCATCCTGCTGGGTGATATAATCTTCCCAGGTGCCATGTGGTGAGATGGCTAATCCTATCATGTCCTGAAGGCCATGTCTTAATCCCATCACCCTGGAGCTGAAGGAGGGGGCAGGGAGCTGCAGGAAGTTGCTTTGTCTTTAAAACATGTTTTACCTTTTCTCATCCAGGGAGATATAATAGTCTGCCTTTTTAATATTTCATTCTTCTAGGAGAGGGGTGGGTGCTAACTTTCTACATATTGGTATTTCAAAGACACCCAAGTCCTTAAATTGACCACTTATCACTCTGTCTCCATCTGGCCTCCTTTTTTGGGAGGGAGAGTTAAGTGATGTAGGAAGTTAGCACCCACCCCTCTCCTAGAAAAATGAAATATCCTGGGAAATATTAAAAAGGCAAAATATTTCCCCTAAAAAGAGTAGAAACTCAGAAGCAGAAACTCAGAAGCAGAAACTCACCTCAGAAGCAGAAATCTCTGCTTGTTAATCTCGCCCCACCTTTGTTAATGGGTGGGCCATTAAGGCCTGGGCCAGAATACTTTACATAACAAAAATCTCCAGGTAAAGCTATAGCAATTGCCAAAAGCTCTTTTAAGGGCATAATCATCCAGCAAGGCTCAACCAAGCCTGGAACTCAGCACAGCCTACAGAGTTGCCCCATGGGGATCTGACAACCAATTAGAGTACAAGCTCCAATTCAAATCCCAACAGAAGGTATAAAACCCAGGCACTCTTAGCACCTCAGCCCTTTTTTTGATCTCTTCCTTCACATTGAAGCATGTGAACATCCTTCCTTTTCACTCTGGAGCTCCAGATCATGTGGTCCTGTCCATTAAACCTTCCAAACAGCTTCCATATTTCCAGTGTCTTTTTCCCCACTTGGAACTGAACCCAGAAGGATATTTCTCCCAACAGTGGGACACAATAGTAGCAAACCCTTAATCCAGGGCTCCTCTTTAGCAAAGGAAAGAATCTTGGTTTATAGGAAGTTAGCACCCACCCCTCCTAGAAAAATGAAATGTCCTAGGAAATATTAAAAAGGCAGAATATTTCCCGCAAAAAGGGAAGTAGAAACTGAAGAGAGGCAGAAGCTTACCCCTCCACTTTTGTTAATGGGTGGGCCATTAAGGCCTTGGCCAGAGTATTCTACATAACAAAGGCCTCTGCCCATCTCACCACCTGGCCTGGGAAGATTGCATCAGCCAGCAGTCAAGTGAAGCCTTAAATTGAAAATCTACAAAGTTAGCTAAGACCCCCGTCCCTAGGAGTTTGACAGCCAATGGGATACATTTCTTACACAGGAACAGGAAACACTAAGGGGGGGAGGGCAACGGAGGGTATATAACTAAGGGTCTCAGCATCTTGGCCCTTCTTTTCCTTCACCCAATATCTTGAAGCATGTGATTGTTCTTTTCACTTTGGGGCTCCAAGCCGTGTGGTCCTGTCCACCATTAAACCATCTTTCCAAACCGCCTCCATGTTTCCACTGTCTTTTTTCCCCCACTTGGAATTAAACCCAGAAGGATAATTCTTCCGACAGGTTAAAAAAATGATGGCTTTAAAACTAGACAGTGAATATTCGCTGGCATTATTCATTTTTTGCCATGCGAGGAAATAGATGAAACCTTTTCTTGTGCCTTTAACAGCTGCAAGGGAGGTAGATATTTAGCAGCTGTAACTTTCCTGGTATGGAAATGATGCAGCCCTGGGAAGTTTCAGCTATGGAGTTTGGATACACCTGCTACCCCACCCTTCTCAGCTGCTAAAGGCCCAGGATCTTTGCCAGGAGTGGGGGGAAATATAATAAATGGTGGCAATGTGTTTTGTCCAGCTGCTCTCTAAAAATTGCTAAGAGCTAGCCTTTTAGGGAGGAAGTTGATCCTCATTATTTCCTGCCAAATCCGACAGTTGCAGATTTATATAACACATCCCTCCTTTGTGCTTCACATCACTTAATCTGGGAAAGAAAAAAAGAATGCCCATCTTTGTTTTATTTTATTTTGATTGCATTTGATATTCTTAAATTATTTATAGCCTACTTTTCTAAACAAACAAAAAAGCACCTTCAAACACCTATAACCAGTGTTTAGTTAAAAATAGTTTTACATAAAGACAGTAGCTGAGGCAGACCCCAGTTATGCCCAATTGCTTAGAAAATGGGATGCACCTCTGAGAAAATCCTCTTGAGGCCCACCAACTCCAAATCTAGTTTGAACCCTGGAGTGTGTATTTTTAATAGAGCAGATCTTTAAAGGAGCAACACTGAACAGTTTATGTGATCTGTCCCATGCAGCTACAAGCAGAGGGGTCAGACTTAGTTCAGAGTTCTTTATGGCAACTATAATCAGGGTTCCCTAGTCCTAGTTGTGCCAGTTGAATTTTCAATTGTTTAGTTTTAGCTATCTACTGAAGGCAGTTAAGGGAGGGGCTCCTTTTATGGGAGTTGTCCTGTATCAGCAATTACAAATGCAGGAAATCACACTTAGAATTCTTTATAGCAGCTATAAATTTCACTGTTATGCAAAAATTCAGGCAAAACAAGTTTAATTCCAGTGACACATTTCCTGGAAATCCAGTGCAAGGTTGAAACTATTTGCCAACAAAAGTCACACTTGAATTCTTCTTCTGTAGAATAGGCTACATCATATTGCATCATTCTTGCAACTCAAATGCTGCGTGGTACATCATTTGAGTCATTTGCTGTCGTGATAACATTTGCATGATATTATCATGACGTTATTCATTCAATTTTTACACCACCCATCGCACCTGGGAGACTGAGCAGTTTACAACAGGGTGTCAAACTCGAGTCGTCACGTCATCACATGACGTATCGCAACTTTTCCCCCTTTCGCTAAACCGAAGGTGGGCATGGCCATTGCGTGACACATCTGGCCTGTGGGCTGTGAGTTTGCCACCCCTGATTTACAACATCAGCTCTGCACTCTTTACAACTTCTTGATGGTGCCACTTGCTCCTTTTGTGGATACCCGTAACATAAGACCATCCACACTGTGCTGTCCAGACAATTTAGAGTTAATGGGATTTGGGATAGTTAGGATTTGTGAGCTGTCCCCTTAAGGGAATGCATCATGGCAAATGTAGTTAAGGCATCCTGGGAAATGTAGTCCATGTCATGTGGTCACGTCTGTAATCCTGATTGGTCACTAAATTGACCCTTGTTGGGTTGGAGGAGGCTCCCTCACTCTTGCCTGAACACAGCCTCATGGTGGCAGTTCTATCCACTGCTTCTGCGACTACAGGATAGAAAGATTAATATCATTTACACTACGATTTCAACTATGCAAAGAATTGGACATTAGATGCATCTTGACATAACTGTGAGTCACCTTGAGGGTACCTAGTGTAATCCAATAAAATAAACTTTGTATGGAAGAATTTGTAGAGTTATTCTATCTGTCTTTATATTCAGCAAGTGAATCATAAGACAGAATACACACAGATGGAGTAAACAAAACCTAGATTGCCAGATGATGGGAAGAAACTGTGGTTGGACTGTAAATTTGTTTTTTATGCTAATTGGGAAAAGCCTTGTGATGTCTCAAATATAGGCCTTTCTTGTTCATGTTCCCTAGTTTCATTTTGGCTAGTATTTGAATAGGAGGCCTCATATACAAAAACATTCTTTATTCTGTTATCATTTTAAAATTATTATTTTAGAGAAGTTACGGTATATACAAACTAAGAATAGGCAGTTGTGATAAGTGTACAGTTCACTCAAAAACAATTTGAGACTGGCTTTAGGTTAAAATTATTTGCTCATAATAACCCTTCTCTGTTTTTTTTCCTTCCTCACCAGCAGTATTGTGGCAAAACAGGATTTACTGTGTTAGGTTAATTTCAGGGAGAAAAAAACACTGTTCACTGACATTTTTTTCCTGCAGCATAACAACACAGCAGAGCAAAAATCAAAGAAACAGATTGGCTTTGAGGATGGTAGATGAAAAGGCAGAAACTGGCCAGAAAAAAAAAATAACAAAACATTCAATTATGTCAATATTGTTAATTTATTCATAGGTTAAGGACAGTTTCTTTCATCATGTTTGAAGCATCAAGTGTACTTGGAGTAGTTTTGTAAAAAAAAAAATCTAACACATATTAAACAGCATTTGAAGATTATTTTGAGTAGTCTGCCCAGGATTTATTTACTTAATCAATTTATTAGCCTTATTTCAATCACGAAAGCTACTGTAGATGGCTTATAAGAAAATAATGATTCAAGAAATGCCATCATATCACTTCAAGGAACAACAATACCATAACAAAACACAATATTCTAAACATGGGGTTACAAATTACTTTGCCTTATGACATGTTAGAAAAACATGTTACAACTTTAAGGCTAGCAGGTCAGGGCTGTTCCAGTTGGTCATTCCACAGTGAAGGAGTTTGTATAGTGGAAAAAATAAATGTGAGAAATAAAATGGGCACTGCACTCTCTTCCCACCTGCCATGTCTTTTGAATGTGACCATGTGAAAATATTTGAATATCTACAATGGTCCACGGGAAAGAGAAATAACAAGCTTTGGCTAAATGGGATTTTTGGAAAATCAAAATAATAAACATTATAGTTCAGCTCCTGGTAGCCTAAAAGACATGATTGTGTGGCTCTGTGGTTATCATTCCACAAATTATAGTGAGTTACCATCTAATTATATTATTTCTTTGGGTCTCTCTGTTTTTGCCTATATTATGTTCCTTGGAGAACTCAGCTGATTTTTTTCTGGCTCAATTGTGGCCCCGTAGAGCTCAGGTTTTAAAGTTCTTCCAGTTCTCACTTCCCAACCTCTAGGCCCATGATGATGAACCAAGGAGTGGGATTCTAACGGTTCGCACCTATTCGCTAGAACCGGTTGTTAACATTCTAAGCAGTTCGGAGAACCCGTTGTTAAAAGAAATTACTGGCCTAATCCTGTAAGGAAGGCAGGAAGGAAACATTCTGGTGTTGCTTACAGAAATTGCCTCTCTGTTAACCCTTATTACATTCTTGGCAGGACTAGACTTCCGGTCTCAGAAATTTCTCTGGAGTTTTTTTTCCCTCCTTTGCTGGTACTTTGCTTGTGTGGAGGGACCATTTAAAGTTACAATGGCACTGAAAAAAGTGACTTACGACCATTTTTCACACTTAACGACTGTTGCAGCATCCCCATAGTCATGAGAGGCCAGGTGAGGAGATGCGTGCCTCGATGTGAGTGATATTGAGTTGGCCACACCCAGCCCATAACATGACCACCAAGCCACACCCACCATCTAAGCCACACCCAGAGAACCAGTTGTTAAAAAAATTGAATCCCACCCCTGGGTGAACCTATGGCACATATGCCGGAAGTGGCATGCAGAGCCATCTCTCCAGGCACGCCAGCCATTGCCCACTGCTCTTCTGGGTTCCGGCACACGCATGCATGTGGGAGCGCTGGAAACTGGAAGAGTAGCTCCCCAGTGCACATGCGCATGAGTAGAGGAGTGAAGAACTCTTCTTGTGAAATATTTCTGGACTTTTTCAATTGTGTTAATATCAGATACATGATATGGGTTCTAGACTGATGAGCTGTATTCAAGTATAGGTCTAGCAAATCTTTTGTATGCTGTAGTTAGTAGTGTGATATTACCAGAGAAGAAGCTACGTAGGATTAGATTAACAACTCTTAATGCCTTTTTGGCTATGTAGTTACAGTGGGCTCTAGCACTTAGATCATTTGAGATGAGTACTCCAAGGTCCTTGACAAAGTTTGGATCCTCAACAAGGTCTTGACTATTTAGCTTGTATTTTATTTTCTGATCTTTTTCTGCCAATATGTAAGACAGAGCATTTATTTGTTGAGATTTGAAGTTGCCATTTGATTGACCATTCTGATACATAGTCAAGGTCTTTTTGGAGGGTAGTAGTATTGTCTGTAGTGTTGAATAGCTTTACATCATCAGCAAAGAGAACGCAGTTGCTCTTGATAGGATCACAGAGATCACACATGACCAGGATTAAACCCAATTCCTCTCTTTGCCTAATCTTATCAGACCCAAATTGACCTTCCCTGCCTCACATATAGCTCCTCTGTAAGTCCATCTATTCTAAATCAAGGGATAGATGTTCACAGCACAACCCAGGGCCAACCATAAAAGGGAACAGCAATATAGAGAGAAACCTTCCACCCTCCATCAGTGGGTGGCCTTGAGATTCTTTCTCCTTCACAATGGACTTTGATCTCCTCCTCCTTAAAAGGCTGTTTGGTCTAACTTCAGAACTCAGCCCAGCTTAAAAGGACAAGGATTTGGCTAAAGTCCCCAAACTGGGCAGCCAGTCAGATCCCTAGGATTTCCTGCCTTATAGGCCTCAACTTCTAAAATCTTTTGCTTTTCCATTGTTCCATTGGGGCCCCCTTTCCTGTCACCCAGTAATCATCGTAATATACCTGAGTTCTTCTCCTCAGGGGTTAACCACTTAAAATACAGAACTGAAGTATACAGTGAAAAACATGAGGTGGGGAAACAGAATTTTCAATACTGTTGTACTTTTCTGTATAATTTTATTGAAGGTTCCGAATTTAGAGACCCGCTTGAATTGTGTGGCTTTTCCTTTTCCTCACTGTTTCATGCAGGTTACATTTCTGCTGCTCTTCCCATTAACCCCATAATTCAACCTGGGGTGGCCTATATTTTTCCTCTCTAGCCCAGGGGTCTCCAAACTCCAGGCCGTGGCCTGTTTAAAACCGGGCCGTGAGTGAAATGGACAAGCATGCATGTGTGAAACTCCACTCGTACAAGCGGAGAGCCTCTTGTACTGGCGCATGATGCTCCATTTGCACAAATGGGGCTTCATGTGGGAGCGCCCTCCACTCGCACAAGTAGACTTCACTTGCACGAATGGAGCTTTGCGCGTGAGCGTAAGAACCCTCCGCCTGCATGCGAAGCTCCATTCGCATGAGCAGAGAGAGTGCATGCGTGCAGATCGCACAAATGGAGATATGCATGCGTGTGTCTGACACACACACACACACACATACATGCCAGGGCACAACACTAAGCTGGAAAAGTTGGGGACTGCTGCTTTAGCCTATCTTCTTACCCCTTCCTTAAGAGACTAAGATTTAGATTCTTAGAAATATATATTTTATGTCAACTCATAAAATATGTCTATGGTCTTTTTAGAGTTGCCAACACAAAGCGAGGGGGAGCAGTGGGCAAGTTGCATTCCATAAATGTTTTCAAAGATAGTTTCGAGGTGACCGAAGTTTCTGCTGCGCAAAATTCTAACTGGAGAGCATGATTGATGACTCTTGGCTATGGATGTGTCCCATTGGAGGCTATGAATTATAATACACCCAGCAAGTGGGAGAAAACCAAGGTCAAGGGTGACAATGAATGATGTGTCTCATTCACTACACCCAGGCAGTGCCAGCATGTTTAGTTTACTTACTTTATTGTCATTGCACCTCACACAATGAAATCAAACACCATCTTCAGTGCACATCATGACCATGAAAATAAACACAAACACACATCATTCACACCACACATTGAACCAAAAATGCCCGACACCACACCAACACTGCACTATACAGTAGAATTCAAAAGAGCTACTGCCCTGGGATAGAAGCTGTTTTTCAGCCTTGTTTTTATTATTCTGTACCGTCTGCCAGATGGTAATAGTTAAAAAAAAACGGATTCCCAGGATGAGATGGATCTTTGAGAATGTTTTGAACTTTCTTAAGGCAGCGGGAGCTATAAAGCTCTTCCAAAGAGGGGAGAGGGCAACCAATAATCTTTTGGGCAAAGACATTAACCCTCTGGAGTGCTTTCCTATCTGCCACTGTGCAATTGGCAAACCACACAAAGGTACAGTAAGTTAAATACTCTCTATGGTGCAGCGGTAGAAGGTCATCAGCAGTTTTCTATTCAGTTGTTGTTTTCTGAGAAGTCTCAGATAGTATAACCTCTGCTGGGCCCTTTTGACCAGTGCTGCAATGTGATGGCCCAGGTTAGGTCCTCTTTTATGGTAACACCCAGAAACTTAAAACTGGCCACTTGCTACACTCGGTCTCCATTGATAAACAAGGGTTCGATGTCTGATCTGTTCCTTCTATAGTCCACTATAAGCTCCTTGGTCTTATTGGTGTTGGGGACCAAGTTGTTGTCTCCACACCACAAAAGCAACCGGTCCACCTCATCTCGATAGGCAGACTCATCACCCCACAGATGAGTCCCACCACTGTTGTATCATCTGCAAATTTAGTAATAGTATTACTAGAGTGAGTGGGAATGCAGTCATGCACATAAAGAGTATAGAGTAAGGGATTCAACATGCAACCCTGTGGTGTACCAGTGTTAAGAATAAGGGCTGAAGAGGTATGATTACTTAATCTGACCCTCTGTGACCGGCCAGACAGGAAATCCATAATCCAAAGGCAGATTGAATAAGCAAGCCAAGATCCAGAAGTTTAGACACTAATCTAGGTGGAAGAATTGTGTTAAATGCAGAACTAAAACCTACAAAAAGCCTCCCCACATAACCCTCCCTGCTGTTCTAGATGAGTCAAAGCAGTGTGAAGAGCGATGGCTTTAGCACCCTCTGTAGATCTATTTTTTCTGTATGCAAACTGATGTTTGTCAAATGTATGCGGAAGACCAGAAATGATGTGCCGGCAGACCAATTTTTCAAAGCACTTCATGATGATAGGAGTGAGTGCCACTGGTCTTGTAATCATAATACTCCTAATAAATATTCTTTAAGTTTTGAAAATCTGGCTAGAGACTCATGATTTAAATGGGGGTAACTATCGGAGCCCTGACATTTTACTTCAGTAAGGATGAAATCCCTAAAAGTGCAATATCTCTAGAATCACGCCCCCGCCCACAAAAAAAGGATATGAGTTCCCACCAACATCCAACAGTGTCCCGAGAGTTTATGATAATTCCCTACTTCCAGCGACCTCAGTTACAGTTACCAGGGAGAGAGCCGCGATGCTTTGGGGCTGCTGGTGCCAGAGCCAAGGAGACAGTAGCAAGAACTAGAATCATTAAACAGCAGGAGAATCATTAAACAGCAGGACGTGTTTCACCCTGATACATCTGTCTCCTGCCAAGACAGTCCCTGCAAGGCCAGCTGGTTTATGATTGACGAAGCCCCTCCCTTCCCTGCTGAGACTTTCAGATTCTGTTTCAGTGATTACTGATGTTCCTCCTTCCAGTGAAGTGTTGTTATGAGACTGTATTTGCAATAGTGTGTACCAAGGTGGTTCATTGTATTCCAGCTCACAAGAGACAGTGGGATTTTTTAACAGATCACTTTTTAGGCACATGGGCTTAGTCAATTAGGCCATCGCAGATCATAGGCCAGGGGTCTCCAACCTTGGCCACTTTAAGGCTTGTGGACTTCAACTCCCAGAATTCCTCAGCCAGCTGGTTGGAGACCTCTGTCATAGGCCTCATTTTATATCCAGATTTTGAAATGATCTCTTCCACTTGTTAAATAGTTCGGTTTCATGTGTCATCTTTGTATCATTGGGCTCTAGTGCAACAAATGGAGAAGGTGAATCAAATACTAGAACAATATTTCAGCTGCTTGGTCTCTTATCAGCTGGACACTTGGACTGAACGTTGCCTCATGCAGAATTTGCCTATACACAACAACTCACTACAGTTCTCCATAGGCATGATCACTTTTCAAATAGTCTGTGATTAGCAACCATGTTTTGCCCTCCAGCAGCATCCTTTGCACCTTGGACTTCTGCAGGAGAAACGTAGGCTGCTCAGCTTCTCTTAAATAAACATGTTTTGCAAAACCTATACACAAGTGCGCTGCAGACTCGCAAGGTATGAAGGCATCAAGATTCAGATAGGGATTGGGTGTGACTTTCCACTAAGTTTCTATTTTACTCTTGTCCATGTAAATACCTGGAGTCAAAGTTTGTTGACTCCTTCCCAATGCCAATTAGCCCTATGATCTTTCATTGGAATTCCCTGCTTCTTTGAAGATTAATCTGGTCTGCCATCCCTCTTTGCCTGTTAGAGAGTTCAAAATCCAGTCATGTGACTGCATGAATTTCAGAATTGGGTTGTAAATACTTCCAGGAAACACTGGTGTTTCTTGAAATGATTACTAAGCATCAAATTGTAAATTGAGGGCTACCTCTATTGGCATTTTAATTAATCTCTTTTTAAGAGAGAGCTGAGAAAAAGCATTTCTGGAGCAATTTTTATGATCACAGTTCAGAACTTATGACGGTTAAAGTTTATAAAACATTGGAAAGATAAGTTTTCTGTTTTTATTTTTTTATTTCTACCATTATTATGCTAACACTATTTTTTTTTCTTTTTTTGATTAATGAAGCAGAGTACGCATGGAGATACATATGCAAACATGGATCCTGAAACTTGGTGTTATATTAGATAAGATGAGTAAAAGCTGACAAGTTCAATACAGTATTTGTAATTATCCAAGAATCTAAGCAGATCATGTTAGTGATCCTTACACAGCAAGGCTCAATTGAAACATGGCATTATTAAAACGGTTCATATACAACAATACTGGTTCAGAATGAATAGGTTCTTCTAGTATCCAAATCAGATTTTGGTTATGCTAGATCAGTGTTTTTCAAACTTTTTAACCTGAGATGTGTGGATTCCCAAAATTCTGGCCAAATTTGTGAAACACTGTGCCAGAGGACGCTTTCCAATGGTTGGGTGGCTGAATTTTGCTGGAGGAAACTTGGATTACCCTTGAGTTAAACATGGTCTATTGCTGTCAGAATCTTCATCTTTTTCTTATAAAAGTGAAAACAGGAACTGCTTAGTCAGCTTCCACATAAGGCCAATGTTGCCTTTGCGAGAGAGGAAACCACAGCAAAGAGGACAAATATAAACTTCAAGAGAGTAGAAGAGTTGAGAAATTTGAAAATTCTATGCTAACAACAGGAGCAGCATAACCAGAGAACGTTTTGAAATTGTGCACCCTGTCATTTGCAACAAAATCTGGTCGGTCGAGCACAATTCATTGGCAAATTTAGAAAATCAAACCAGGATTCGTTGTGGATTAAAATTAAAATACAATCCTTATTGAGATGACATATATTTAATGCATATTAGAATATAGCAATAGCATTTAGGTTTGTATACAGTCCCATAGTGCTGTGTGTGTGTGTTTACAGTGAAGAAGCATTATTTGCATTTTGCCCCCAACAACCTGGGTCCTCACTTTACTGACCTTGTAAGGAAGGAAGGTTGAATCTTTAGTCCCACCAGGATCAAACTCCAGGCTGTGGACAGTTTGCCTGCAATATTGCTCTTTAACCATTGTGCCACTAGCTTTATATAACTTAAAATATAAATTATTTGCTATCAAAATGTCCATCTTGCCTAAAATGAAGGTGAAAAATCCTAGAACAGGAATGAACAGAGCTTCAATCAATAGAATCAATGAATTAAATCAATAAAATAGGTCATCATCAAACGGTATGGTGTCTCCCCGTGTGTATGCACACTTTATCAATAATAATTGCTTCCCTGTGGTCATCCCACTGTTCTGGGCTACCGATGCAGAGATTACAAAACCTTCTGATCTTATAATGACTTGCTATGTGTCTGGCAAGAATGAGGAATCAAGAACTGTACAGATTTCAATAAGGGTACTTTTCACTCTGATCGTGGGTAAATACAGAATTTATGTATTTATCCCATTTGTAGGCTGCCCATTCAGCAAAATTCTGGGTGATGTACAGTTTAAACAAAACAAAAACAAAAAAATCTAATGTAAGAATTGGGGAAACCAACAGGAATTTCCCAACCTCATTTATACTGAGTTCATTAAAGTGGAGTGATGTTCAAATACTTTTTCCCAGACGTCACGTCATCAACTTGAGTTGCTATTGATGAGATAATCTGTCAACTGACTTACTAGCAGCTTTCTCACAAACCCTCAGAGCAGTGGATGCTGCTGGCCGAAGAAGTAACAACACCATCAATTCCTAAGAAAAAATCAAGGGGTCAAGGCAGGCTATGAATGGTTTAGGCCAGTGGTCCCCAACCTTTTGGGCACCAGGGACTGGTTCGATGGAGAAAGGTTTTTCCGTGGACTGGAGGGAGCGTGGTTTCGCATGCTGCCTCCAGCCCATGGATGGAGTTTCACTTATTTGCACGTCTTGGTTGCTAGCATGCTGTGGATCGGTGCTGGTGCATAGACTGGGAGTTGGGGACCCCCTGGTTTAGGGCTCAGATATACAGTCCTTGCAATGTGCTTTCCTTCTGGCCTTGAGAAGGAAGGAAAATTTTGAAAACTGCTGCTACACATGGTCTTCTTACTGTGCCTTAGGGAGGAGATCAGTAGAGCTGCTGAATGTATATATGGTTAATGGTTCAGTTGGCCCAAAGTAGAGGCTTTTGTATTTCTGCTGTTGTGGAAGTAGAGAAGCGGAAGAGAATCATCTCTTTGTCTATTCTCCACCTCACTTCCATGTCCCTGAGCCACGCACGGATCCTTCCAAGCTGTCTTTACCAAACCTGATGGTTTTGATTCAGTGTTCTTGAGATAAAAGTGAAAGATAGGTTGCTACTCAAGTCAAGGTGGCAGTCAAAGGGAGAGGAGAGCAAGTGGAAGATCAGAAGAATGAGGCAGGGAAGGTAAGGGAGGCTGAGACTAGCATAGTATGAAGTGGTAGTTGCTGGTAGGAATAGTGACCTCAAAGAAAGACATACCTGGGAGGATCAAATCATCAGATTGTTTTCTTACTAAGTTGCGGAGTCCTTTAGGTGGAGAGACCTACACAGAATTGCTGGTAGAAGAAAGTATGAGAGAAGTGCCAACACCATTGCAAAGTTCTACAGCTCCACAAAACTATCCAAGTCCCAATTTACTGTACTGAGACGGGAATGTTTCATCCACTAGAGTTTACTAATGTGAATATGGACCTCCTAAATAGTCTTCCAGGAGGTCCATATTCCCCTTGTGGGGGGAAAAGATGTAATGAGATTTGGTTTTCTTTGGAGACAACATAGCAATGATCATGGAGACGTGGAGCAATCAGATGGAAGGCACAATCCTGCAGTGGGTTAGTTGGATCCCAGCAGACCACTGACCTTCAAAGATGACTCCTCTGTGCAACATAATAGTGTTTGTTTAAGTAGACAACTTCTGTTTTCTAGTGGAAAACCAGGGGTGGGATTCTACCGGTTCTGTCCGGTTCTATAGAACCCCTTGTTAACTTTCTAAGCAGTTCGGAGAACCAGAAGTTAGAAGCAATCTCCTTTTGTTTTTTCTACCCTTATTACATTCTTGGCAGTATGCCTAGACTTGCTATCTCCGAAGGAGGGGTTTTTTTTTCTTGATACTTTCTTAAAGGGGAAGGCTTGTTTTAAGCTTTTTACACTGCTGTTGGGAGGAAAAACTCCACTGGAAATACGTCCAGCTGGCATGCAATGATCAGCACTTTGAAGAAATAATTGAATAACGAAGCAGAGCTGTGGAAAGAAGTTTTTTAATGACAAGGAACCAAGATAACTGACATTCAGCAATGCTTCTTGGCTAGCTGGAAAGATTGACATTCAAACGTGAGTTTACATACCTTTTCTGAGTTTTGGTCTAAAACTGGTTTTTGGTGACTTTTAATTCTGTGCTTGGTGATGTTTAATCCTGTGTTTATTGATGGGATAATTTTCCCTGTTCAGCTGTGTTTGTAAGGAAAAAGATTAATCTCTATTCCTGAAAAGAAACTGGGTTGAGAAATCTGGTTAGTTCCTGTGTCTGTTTGTTCTGGTAACTGGTTTAATAAGCAACAGCTACTGTTGTGATTTAATAATTTGTATTGTGTTTGAATTTTTTCCTGCCTCATGGTTTCTTTTTCTATCTGGGGTGGGGTCTTTCTTCACTGCTTTAGTGGTATCTGGCAATGTCCTTTTGGGGTGTACTTCCAAGAGGCAGGATGCAAGCTTGGCACTGATTTTTTTACTGCCTTTCTGGGGGGCATGTGACCTTTCTTTAAATCTGGATGATTTCCTTAGGATATCTTGTGAGGTGAGTGAGACCAGCTGGTATCTTTAAGTGGTGCAAATGGATCTAAGGATTGCTTTTCCTGGGTGTGCTCTTCCTGGAGAGCTTAAATGACCTCTCTGCTAAAGGGTTTCACTTTATGAGCAAGAGTTGGCTGCTGATAGTTATCATTGCATTTTAACTATTTTAATTCCTTAAGGTGTCTGGCACCCTGCCTGATTTGTAACTCCGGCTTACAGATATTTTTAATCTAATGATTGCCATTTAGGGCAGCTTTTTGCAAGCAAAGAAGTTTTTTGTATTTTTGTACAGGTAATCCTTGACTTACTTTCATTTAGTGACTGTTCAAAGTTACAATGGCATTGAAAAAAGTGACTTATGACTGTTTTTCACACTTACGACTGTTGCAGCATCCTCACTGTCATGAGAGGTCAGGCGAGGAGAAGAGCCCCTTGACGTGAGTGACGTCAAGTTGGCCGTGTCACGACCACCAAGCCACACCCACCAACTAAGCCACACCCACAGAACCAATTGTTAAAAAATTTGAATCCCACCCTTGTAGAAAACACTACTTTCCTACCAGATCCAACTTTGCCCTTGTCAGCAGCAGGCTGGCCCTGAAATGGAAGCTCTATTGTAAGGATAAGTCCTCAGCAAATGATAGGTGGGCAGTCTTACAACAGGAGCAAGGACACTGTGTGGATGGAGCCTTAAGGACTCTTATTAGTTTTATTCTAATTCTATATTCACACTTTATTCCTAATTTCATACTCCTTTGTCCTCCTTCAGACTTCTGCAGTGTTCAGGTTAGATATCAGGAAGAACGTCCTAATTCTGCAAGCTGCCACATGCAACAGGCTACACGTGATGTGGTGAATTCACCTTTGCTCTAAGTCCAATATATTCTCCTAAATCTTGTATTGAGCAGTGGGTTTGGATTAGATAACCTTTCCAATTCTGTGTTTCTATGATTCTGTGCTGCAGCCACAAGCGTAACCTCCACAATAAAAGAATGAAGACTTGCCAGTGTTTTCCTGCTGCTAGAGGTCAAGTATACCAGGAAGAACTGTAAGAAGTGGTCAGGCAGAAACTCGGTTCTGCAAAAACTGCTCTTGATCCACTCAGTGTGGCCAGGTGCTGAGAGAGCCAAAAATAAAGAACTATCATTGCATGACTGGCTAACTAGTTATGTGAACCAGCCCTCCAAAGATCAATACTAAGGAAGATAATCTGCACCTTACTTTTTGATTTACTTTGAGAAAGATAATGCTTGTTTTGCCACGAGTGACTTACAGCATCTTCACAGCGTTCTTAAAGTGATAGAAAGCCTGGCCTTGCTGTTGCTATTTTGGCACAGTGATGGATGGATGTGTTTAAAAGATGCTAGTGGGGACATGGCCAATCTCTCTGTGACGCACACTTAAAGTGTTAGTTCTCAATCACATATCACAATGTAATTGAATCATCATTCCTATTAGCGTCAGTCTTGCTCTCCTGGATAGAAAGAACCAAAGAAAGTCAAGGCAGAGCCAAGATTAAGGTGGTAAATATGATGCTGATAATAAACAATAAATGTCCTGTGATGATACCTTTAATATTATTAATTAACATCTCTCTATCTTAGGTCCTTGAGAACAGGTCTTTGTATTTTGTGATTTTCTCTAGTTCTTTCTCTTCTCTTCTATGGTCTTCAGGTACTACAACATCCACTAGCCAGACGTTTTTTTGTCTTTCTTATCAATATTATTATTATTATTAATTTAAGGATTTGTTGGGGACTCCATAATTTTCTGTCATAAAAGGGCTTTTTCCTCTTGCCATAGGATTCTTTGTAATGTCCATTAATGCCTGCTGCTGCTCTGGCCATGCCTTTCTGGGTCTTTGTAAGCAAATATGGCTTCTGTGTAGCGGCCGTGGCGGTGTAGTGGTTAGAGTGCTGCATTGCAAGCTAACTCACTATTCACTGCCAGGAATTTGATTCTGACCAGCTCAAGGTTGACTCAGCTTTCCCTCCTTCCAAGGTCAATAAAATGAGGGCCCAGGTTGTTGGGGGTAATATGTTGACTCTGTAAACCTCTTAGAAAGGGCTGTGAACCAGTGGTGGGATTCAAATTATTTTACCACCGGTTCAGTGGGCATGGCTTGGTGGGCATGGCTTGGTGGGCATGCTTTGCCTAACGCCAGCATGCAGCTTTTCCCACGCACCTTCCATCTGATTGCTCCCCAGCTGAGACCTGCAGCACCAATCATCTGAGAGGATAAAGAAGAGAAAAGGAGGGCCGATCCTACACTTTTCTCTTCTTTCTCCTCTCAGCTGATTGTCCTAGGACTAAATCTTTTAGGGCTGCTGGGGCAAAAACTGCATGTGTGTTAGTGCGCGCGCATTCGCGTGCAGCACCCAGAATGAAATGCGCGCCCCCCCATGCCCACTGCGCATGCATGCACAACCCCCCACCACCACCCCCTTACCTGCTCTGTGTCTCACAGCTGATTCTTTGGCTGGTTTGAGGCCTTTTTCGGCCTCCCAGAGGCTTGGAAAAAGCCTCTTCAAGGCTTTTCAAGCTTAATAATAGGCCCGTTTCATCACTTCCAGTATTACAGGAAGTGGCAAAATGGGCCTATTCATCCTGAAAAGCCTTGCAGAGGCTTTTTCCAAGCATCTGGGAGGCTGAAAAAGGTCTCAAACCAGCCAAAAAATCAGCTGTAAGGTGCGTCCATGCACAGTGAGGTAAGTTTGCCTGCAGCTTCTGTGCTGACACAAATGGCTCTGCGTGCCACTTGTGGCATGTGTGCCATAGGTTGGCCATCACAGTCCTAGGTTTTTTTTCCTCCTCTCAGCTGATCATTGCCTTTTTTTTTTACTACCATTTTGGGCAAACCAGTCCGAACTGGTAGCATACCACCACTGTTGTAAACACTGTGGAGTAGTATAGAAGTATTTAGTATTTATTTCATTTGTCAATCACTTACAAGATACAGGTATAAGAATAAATATAGTTCTGATTACATGAGATAGGTACTTATAAGAAAAATAAAAAACAATAGGACAGGGACGGTAGGCACGATTGGTGAACTTATGCATGCCCCCTACAGGCCTCTTAGGAAGGGGGTGAGGTCAATAGTAGACAGTCTAAGGTTAAAATTTTTGGGGTTTGGGGAAGAAACCACAGAGTCAGGTAGAGTATTCCAGACATTGACCATTCTGTTGCTGAAGTCGTATTTTCTGCAGTCAAGTTTGGTGAGGTTAACCTTGAGTTTGTATCTATTATGTGCTCTTGTATTGCTATGATTAAAGCTGAAGTATTCATTTGCAGGTAGGACATTGCAATGATTTTATATACTATATTTAGATCGGACCGGAGGCGGCGTAGTTCTAGGTTTTCTAGGTCTAGAGTTTCAAGTCTGGTGGCATAAGAATAGAATAGAATACTTTATTGGCCAAGTGTGATTGGATACACAAGGAATTTGGCTTGGTGTAAATACTTTCAGTATACATAAAAGATATATTTGTTAAGAATCAAGAATCATAACGTACAACACTTAATGATAGTCATAGAGTACAATCAACAGTCAAATCATACTAGGAAACCGTCAGTATAAATCATAAGGATGCAAGGGACAAAGTTACAGTCCTACAATCAGAAGTGGGAGGAGGTGGGTGATGAGAAGATTAACAGTAATAATAGTGTATACTTTGTAAATAGTTGAACAGTGTTGAGGGAATTATTTGTTTAGTAGAGTGTTGGTATTCGGGAAAAAACTGTTCTTGTGTCTAGTTGTTCTGGTGTGCAGTGCTCTATAGCGTCGTCTTGAGGGAAGGAATTTAAACAGTTTATGTCCGGGATGTGAGAGGTCTGAAAATATTTTCACAGCCCTCTTTTTGACTTGTGCAGTATACAGGTCCTCGATTGAAGGCAGGTGGCTAGTAATTGTTTTTTCTGCAGTCCTAATTATCCTCTGAAGTCTGTGACTGTCCTGTTGGGTTGCAGAACCAAACCAGACAGTTATAGAGGTGCACATAATAGACTCAATAATTCCTCTGTAGAACTGGATCAGCAGCTCCTTGGGCACTTTGAGCTTTCTGTGTTGGCGCAGAAAGAACATTCTTTGTTGTGGTATTCTGCAATGAGTAGAGGAGCAGAGAACTCTTGTGAAATATTTCTGGACTTTTTAAATTGTGTTAATATCAGATACATGATAGGGGTTCCAGACTGATGATCTGTATTCAAGTATAGGTCTAGCAAATGTTTTGTATGCTCTAGTTAGTAGGGTGATTATTACCAGAGAAGAAGCTATGTAGGAAGTCTTACTTAAGTCTTAAGTGTTATTGCTATTGCTATTTCTTCTTATCACATCCAGCTCAGGATATTCACAAGTGAATGGAGAAAATGGCATTAAGGTTGTCAGTTATGGAAAGCAGCCTCTTTCTCAGGGAGGTAATCTTCTGAACACAAGAATGATTCCTTTGCTTTATGGTTTGTTCCCTGCTGAAGTTTATTATTATTTTTTTCAAGAAGAGTCTGACCTCATCTACCTAGATTGCCAGTGCACATAGCTTTGAATTTTTCCCCCAGTGTAAGGAACTTTATGAGCAAACTCAAACATTCCACTATGATCACAGCTTTAGTGTTTACCACCTTTGAAAACTGATGCCCATGTCAGTGTTTTAATTAGCACCACTTGGGTTATGCCAGCCTGCCTGACAAGAAAAGGACATCCCTGCTCATATGACTAACAGAGGGCATTTATAGTTATATAATCTGAAGGCACTTGCAGCTCCTTCCCTCATTGGGGCAGGAAGGGGTGAGAAAAGAAAAGATAACTGTTAAGAAAGAAAGCTACACAAAGTCCCGTGCAGGTCTATGAATAGAATAGAATAGAATAGAATAGAATAGAATAGAATAGAACAGAATAGAATACTTTATTGGCCAAGTGTGATTGGACACACAAGGAATTTGTCTTGGTATAAATGCTCTCAGTGTACATAAAAGAAAAGATACATTCGTTAAGAATCAAGAATCATAACGTGCAACACTTAATGATAGTTAATGATAGTTTTTGATACACAGTGCAACATCAGAGCTACAGAGGTTCCCAAACACAAGACCTCAGCTAATACTGATGAAGAACCCAAAGTCACTATGGATAGATCAGCCAGAACATTCCAGATAAAACTCCAGAAAGAGAGAATTGAAGACTGATGCTGATCTGTGTGAACGTTGGTTGGTTATTTATTTAAGGAATTTTGGCATAGCGATTAAAGGCTAATGCCATGGGGCTAAAAATCTGGAGAGTGTGACTCTGAGTCCCATACAAGGCATGAAGCTAGCTAGGTGACCTTCGGCCAGCCCCTCTCTCTTTGCTCTGAGGAACTTGTTTATTCCTTTTCCTTTTTGCTTCTCACCCAAGAAGCTTCTTCAGATCTAATTTAGAACTGAAGAAGCTTTGTGGATGAGAAGGGAAATGTTTTCAGGGAAAAAAAAAACAAGAAAGTCCAATTGCCTTTTGGAACAACTGGATGATTGAGAATCTCCATAGACGTTTAGAGATTATATATTATATATTTAATGCTGGCGGTACAAACTTAATGTCTTTCAACAAGACAACATATACTTCACAAGAAACAAAAGGCCTTCCCTCATTTGCATCTAACCATGGCAAATGTCCTGGCAACCTCTTGTTTTCTATTGTCTCCCTAGCAACATCTTTATCTCCAGTTCCACTTCATTAGTGAGGTAGAGTTAAGTTGTTCTGAGCAATACCAGTGTTAAATATGTTCAAATACTACTCCCCCATCCCTTATTCCCAGGCTATGCAAGGCCATTCTCAGTTTGTATCACATTTGGTGGGTTTATATTAAGCGTTCCTGTGAAAGGAAGTTAAAGGAATACATTGATTTAAAATGGAGGCAGTATAGAGACGGGATCAGAATTGGCAATAGGAAATTCTATGCTGGCATAGTTTCCTGCTTTCTCAAAGCTACATGGGTAGCATCTGATTGAGCAATGGGGAATGACCCTGAGTTGATATCCTCCACTGAAAAGTAGCAGATTAACAGATTAACAGAATTGGAAGGGACCTTGTAGGTCATCTAATCCAATCCTCCACCCAAGCTGGAGATCCTACACTATTTCTGACAAATGGAAGTCCAGTCTCTTCTTGAAAGCTTCCAGTGACGAAGCCCATGCAACTTCTGAAGGCAAACTGTTCCACTAGTTGATAGTTCTCACTGTCAGAAAATTTCTCCTTGGTCAGTTTCCATCCATTATTCCTTGTCTGGCCTTCAGGTGCTTTGGAAAATAGCAATAGCACTTAGACTTATATACCACTCCACAGTGCTCTTACAGCCCTCTCTAAGTGGTTTACAGAATCAGCATATTGTCCACAACAATACGGTACACTGGGTCCTCAGTGCACCAATTTCGGAAAGATGGAAGGCTGAGTGAACCTTGAGCCTGTGGGACTCAAGCTGCCGAACTGCTGGCAGTCAGCAGAAGTAGCCTGCAGTACTGCATTCTAACCACTGCACCACCACAGCTGCCATTTTGGAGACAACAAAGCATTTTTATGTAATTTGTATAATTTGGTGTATTTTAATTGGGCAAATGATGGAATCTTATATATCTTCCTATTCCCAATTAGTTTGGGATCAATTTGGATACCTAAGATGATTCTTGCCAACTACATCTTCTTTTCTTATCGGCCTTTTCCAGAGTGCAATTTATGTCAGCTGATAGAAATCAGCATTCAATGGCTGGGTTGGATCATACCCATGGAGCACAAAAATTTTGAGGGCAGATTATCTCAAGTGAAAAACCATGATTGTTGGTTGTGGTAAACTGCATCTCATCAGAGAACTGTAATTAAGATAGATGGTTACATAGTGTATATGATAAATATATGAATTTTGCTTGGTTAGACACTTGTATCTAAAGGACACACATACAGGAGATTGCAGAATTATTTATACTCATACCGTGAAACATTTTCCACTTTTAAATCATGACTTCGACAGTTTTTACTGAAGTTTCATTGGAACAATGTAACCTACAAATCACAATGTCAATTTATGCAGAAACGTTAAGCATGAGGAGAGAGCTTGTAAATAAATGGATAATCTGAACACCCCATTACTTAATTGAAGAGGGTGATTGGGTTTTTTTTTTAAATGAGTTTAACATTTTATTTTTATTTTGTAGAATATTTTTATGTAGAATTAGAAAATGATAACTAGATATTTAAATTCATATTCACAAATGTTTTTGTAACAACAATTTGTGCCATGCTGTATATTAGCATGAGTGAAATCAGTACTTGAAAGTTAGTCCTGTATTTACATGAGGAAGTAATTCCTGTTGAATTCAATTGAACTGGCATGACTAGACACACAGGTTTACACCTTGAGCTTTGAAAAGGCAGGCTTGGATTTGGTTAAATCTCACATCTGGACATGGGATACCTTTATATTTTCTTGCTGTATTATTTCATTTTTGTTGGCACTGAAATCAAATCCTCAAGATGAGACGGAGACATTATGGCAACACGTCTCATCAAATGTAAGGAATGGAGTAAAGGAGGAAGTTGGTGGAATTGTAAACAAGCAAAAACCAAACAACTCTTTGTGTAGGAACAATTCGGGTCATTGATAATTCAACAATAATGGCATCCCAATAGATTCAGGATACAGAGATAAACCATTTTATGCAGCATTATTAATTTGGTGTACAGGATGCCTTTTGGATTTGCATCTTCAGGAGGTTCTTGGTTAGGAAAGAGGTGGAGCTGGGACACTCCATTTGTACCCAAGAGTAGCTAACAGACCTTGTCATGGGCTTTGCCCCCTTGTATGACCATCAACATACAAACTGGAGCTATGAATGGATCTGTAAAAGGAAGATGCTTCAAACTGCTCCATATGTTTTCATTTTCACCTGCTTGGGAAGTGCACAGGGGTGAGAAATGGCATTGAACGTAGTAGTGGGGAGCCACATTTTCCTCCATGCCCTGATAATTCTAACCTCCCTAAAACTGGAGGCATTTTAGAAAGTTTGGGAAGTAACAGTGGAGGATATTCCCTAACAAGCTGAGGTATCCTTCATTCTCTGAGTCATCTGACATCATGGTTCATGCCCAGGGGTGGGATTCAAATTTTTTACAACCAGTTCTGTGGGCGTGGCTTAGGTGGTGGGGGTGGCTTGGTGATCATGTGACTGGGTAGACATGGCTTAGTGGTCATGTTATTGGCTGGGTGTGGCCAACTCAACATCATTCACATCGAGCACACATCTCCACGCCTGGCCTCTCATGACTGTGGGGATGCTGCAACAGTCGTAAGTGTGAAAAATGGTCATAAGTCATTTTTTTCAGTGCCATTGTAACTTTGAATGGTCACTCCATACAAGCAAAATACCAGCAAAGGAGGGGAAAAAAACTCCAGAGAAGTTCCTGAGACAGGAAGTCCAGTCCTGCCAAGAATGTAATAAGGGTTAACGGAGAGGCAGTTTCTGTAAGCAACACCAGAATGTTTCCTTCCTGCCTTCCTTACAGGATTAGGCCAGTAATTTCTTCTAACAACCGGTTCTCCGAACTGCTTAGAATGTTAACAACCGGTTCTAGCGAATAGGTACAAACTGGTAGAATCCCACCCCTGCTCATGCCAGCCGTGGCTGAGCCTGCTTAGAAAATTAACTTATACTGATCGATTCATTAGGGGGATGAACACTTATACTGATCAAAGTGTTAGTTGGAATCAGGGTAAGCTAGGATCATTTTCTATTTCAGTATCCCATATTGCTGGAGAAATTTGACTAAAAACGTTACTATATAGCCTTGTTAGATACTTCCTTAAATATCTAGAACAGAACAGGAGTTTAACTCTTGACCCAGTGATTTTATTCAGAAAATCCTTTACTTTTTGTATTTATATAATATGTGGAAGCAGAAACTTTAGATCCTGAGAGTGAATGTCAAATTTTACACAAGGCTTCGAATTCACTGTGCTGTAGGAATTCTGGCACATTGGACCCCTTTTAATGCAGATTGATGTAACCAACTTACAGCTTAAAATATGTCTATATTATCATTACATATTTAATCACACTGACTGGTGAATAGGGCAGAAGGAGGGCAAATGGACGTTCCTTAAAATGCATGAATTAAGACATGGTTTTGGATCTTACCTTTTGTTGATATTAGGTTGTTCACTGAAAGATGTTTGCACCCTATTTTGCTGCTACAGCCCCTGAACATTTGAAAACATTTGGAACAATTGAGAGATTCTCCTAAATAGGGATATTGGGAGCTACAGGACAGAAGCGGGCTAAGAAAGTTTCCTTGCTTACTTAAGGACAAACCACGTTCTCTCACTGAATGTCCTTATTTCAACCTTGCTGGCTTAATTCCAGGATACGGCCAGCAAAAACTGCAAGGGTTCCAATGATGCAAACTAGCATGAAGATGCCAAGGAGAAGATGATCAATCACCATTGCAACAAACTTCCATTCTTCTGCAGCCTGGTGGTTAAAAAAAGAAATGTAAGGAAAAGAAATCAGAATTTTCATAAAGCCAGGAGTTATGTAAATGGCTTTTCTCTTCAAAATCTTTCTTCTTTTGATTGACCAAAGATATGATTGGCAATGAAAGTCAATAACTATAATGACTATGACATATGGAAGACTGTGACTTAGAATGTAAGAAAAACAACAAAGAGGTTGAGTTAATAAGTGAAATAATATAATAAAAAATAAATAGAAGGAATTGAAAGTAATGATACAATAAAATAAAAATGAGCTAAATACAAAAGTGATCAGTACAAAAGAAATACATTCCTCCCTTGTATTGTTAAATAAATTTAACATATTTTGGGTTTTATGATTAATTTCTCAACGAAGATATGATGAGTGCCAGCTATGCAGATTCCACTATTCTTTTGACCAATTACTATATTGTACTGATATATTTATGTATCAGCTATTTTTTTTTCTTTTTTATTTGCTTGTTTGCTCTTAAAAATGTTTAATAAAAGAAAAATAGGTTGAGGTGATTTGGTCAAATAGAGACAATGAGTAGTGACCACATTGCAAACCAAAAATAAAATAAAGGAAGATCTGGTTGTTATTGGAAAGTGAATTGCAAACACACAATTCATCCTACAGATCAGGAGTGCAAACTAGTGTCATCACGGTGGAGTCACATGATATATCATGACTCCCCTCCTTTGTTAAACTGGACATGGACGTGGCCAACACATGACACATCCGGCCCGTGGGCCAGGAGTTTGACGCCTCTGCTACAGATAGAAGCATAAATGATTTGGGAAGGACCAGATAAAAGCTCTATTTATCCCAGAACATATTTACCTACTATTACAACAAGCTGTATAGTTTGCTTCCAAATCTGTTTACTATATTGAACAATTATTACATTTTTGGGCAGAGGAGGGAACCAAATACTATTCAGTAACATTTACAGTAACTAGGTGGCTACGGAGACACTGAGCTGGAAAGAAAAGATAAAAGTTTCTTGTAGCAACAACTTTTTAATCTTTTGGTTATTTGGGGAATAATAAACCTTGTCACCTATCTGGCACCCTGCCCCACTGAACTGTATTTTATTTAGAGGTATTCTTTTTTTAAAAAAAATCTAAATGGAAAAATAGGATGGTGAATAGAAAACCATCAAAATCAAGTCTCATTTTTTATTTCTAAGATATCTCCAGATCCTAGATTGGATTTAATAAGACTTTTCTGGTAGAAGAAAAAGAATGGGTGGGTGAGAGGGAAGAATTCTCCTAGAAGAATTAAATATTTTGGGAAATGTTAAAAAGGCAGACTATTATATTTCCCTAAATGAGAAATGGAGAAACATGTTTTTTTAAAGACAGAAAGCAAGACTCAATCTCCCTGGCCCCAGCAAATACTGAGGCCAGCTTTTAGAAATGCAGTTTTGGTAACCCATGCAAGACAGGATATTTTTAAACAAAGGCAGAATGGTAGGACTAGCCCTCAGTCAAGATCTAACACAGCCATTAAGCCACAATAGGAATTATTTCATCAGCCTCAGAGCAACTTCAACAAAACTTAGCTCAGACAAATACCTAGGATTTGTACTTTTCCTATAGAGCCAACTGTGACCCCTATATAACCCCCACATGACCCCATTGGAATCTGGAAACAACCACTAGAATACATGTTCTTGCACAGGAACAGGAAACTAAAGTGCAAAACTTAAAGGAGGTATAAAAACCCCTCATTCTCAATTCCATTTTGTCAGCTGCACCAGAACTATGTGCTTGGTGGTTCTGTTCATCATTAAATCTTCTTTCCAATCAGCCTCCATGTTTCCAGTGTCTTTCTCCCAGCTTGGAACTGAACCAGATGGATATTTCTTCCAACAGAAATATACTCATTTCTCCATGGGCAGTGGAAATCCAAATAGCTTTTTGGAGGGAAGCGCTTCCCTTCTAGTAAATGGGGGTTTTCTAATTGGCTGTCCTTTTTGCTGCAGCCATTTTAAGAGAGGGCCTGTGACATGTTCTTAGGCTTCCAAATAATCCCTTACTGAAGCACCAGCCCTGCCCCTGGGAGATGTGGATATGCATACACATACTGTAACTTATCTTCTCTCCCCCACCCCTCCATTCCCCTTCAGGATCAGCCATGTTATGCAAAGTATTGGAAGAAAGAAAGAAATAACACACACAGGAAATTAAACAGAAGAATTAAGAAAGAAGGAAATAATATAATTAACTCTGGTGTACATCAACACTATTCACTATACTGTTACTTCCTTTCTATTTTTCCAGACAATTCTTTCACCAAGTCTGTATGCTGATTCTAGGAATGTGCAAAACTCTCAGTGCAGGAATCCAATAAGTTTGTGATCCCAGAATTTTCTGTTTCCCTTCTGAATTGTGCTAAACCTACTTCAGACCATGCAATTTGGCACTATCCAAAAATAAATTCCTCTAACTAAAAGCAGATTGTTCTGGACCAGTAAGTATTACGTGTTCCTAACTGAATTTAAATATTACATTCACATTTAATTTAATACAATATAGACACTGCTCTGTATTCCTGTTACACATTACTTTGCTTTTTGAGAATTACAACTTTCTTGGTCTTCCCTGTCCTCTTGATATATTCATTTTTTTAGGCACTAACGTTTATAAAAGTTAATTCCACTCTTCAACATATGTTCCTTCCACCATCCTCTCAATTTCTTTTCATCCTGAATTGTTTTATCTTTTTCATTTTTAGGTTCACTCACGCTCCTGGAGGCTCCTAATTTAGACTTTTCCCCTTGCACTTCAAAAAAAAATCAATTTAGAATGAAACTGAAGTGATGGAATGTTGAAAGGAATATTTTAATTATGTGTATAAGATGGATAATAATATGTTGACTATGTTAAAAGCTTTTCCTCCCTGATATTTCCAAAAGCAATTTTAATTCCAATCAAAATTGTTCTATAGTTCTTAATCTTAACCCTTTCTTATTCTCTTGGATTGTATACTTGCAACTATTTTTTCTCTGTAAATTATGCATAGTCTTCCTCTTGATGTAGAGTAGTTCCTCTTGATATAGGTCTAGTGTAACTCCACACATTTCTATGGAACTTTGTAGCATAAGTCTTTACTGTCTGGCCAAAGCAACTTCCACAACCTTTATGAATATATGATTTATTCTTAAATTAAAACAGATATTTTAAGTGCAGATATGCGCCAAAATTCTTGGATCTGTAAGTAATCCAATCATTATTCTTTATGCTTTTATCTTGTTCCTATTCATTTATTCATGTTATCTAATGTCATATTTTTCTTCTTATTCACTGAGAAAGTTGCACATTGTTTTTCAAATATTAAAAAATACCTCAGCTTTTTCCATTGTATAACATGCAACTATCACCAATTTATGGATTTCTCCTTTGATATACACCCATAACTATCCAGATGACCTCCATTCATACTTCCTGATGTGTGTTTTAATCCATTCATTTGTATTATGTGTATTCATCAACATCACTGCACAATATATTCAGCTGTTTCTCTTTCTTTCTCTTATTTTCATAAATATAAAAGATTTTTGTATCCTTTTCTCCATTTTCTTCATGTTCTTTACTATGCAGTTTTTAACAAGTTGCGATTTTCCATATACCATAGTTATTCACTGGTGAAATGGACTCATCAATACAGATAGTCCTCGACTTACAACAGTTCATTTAGTGATGATTCAAAGTTACAACAGCACCGAAAAAAGTAACTTATGGCCATTTTTCACACTTACAACCATTGCAGCATCCCAATGGTCACCTGATATTCAAATGTTTGGGCAATTGACTCATATTTTTGACAATTGCAGTGTCCCAGAGTTATGTCATTCCTTTGCAACATTCTGATTAGCAAAGTCAATGGGGAAACCCAATTCACTTAACAACTATGTTACTAACTTAACAACTGCAGTGGTTCACTTAACAACTGTGGCAAGAAAAGTTGTAAAATGAGGCAGAACTCACTTAACCAATGTTTCACTTAGCAACATAAATTTGGGGCTCAATTGTGGTCATAAGATGAGGACTACCTGTATTTACTTACCTACATCACATCAGGAATGAAATTCACACGAGAAGGCAAAAACAGTATTGTCTACTTTGTGGTTCAGAATATTTTGAGGGCTTACATATTCCTAGAGCTGTCTGCCTGTCTGTGTTTCTTTTTCTCTGACACACACACACACACACACACATATACACACAAGTCATGATTTCAAAGGATTCACATTGGATTATTAATTCTTACATCATTGGATTCTTGATCTGATTTCATTGACTCGGCAATGTATTTGATGCCTTCAATTGCACTTTTAACATCTGGATTTTTAGTAAGTGATGTCTGGAAATTCATAGCCGCGGGTTCTTGTTTCCCTGAGATTTCAGAGATATCTATGTCATCAGTGAAAATCCTGTTCTCCTGCTTAATTTTGGATGGACGCTTCATTGTTGAGAAAAACATAACATTTGGAATTGTTTCAATAAATATCTGAAAGAAATATAAATACTGATTAGAGAATTCAAACAAAACAATCATATGTCATTTCTCTTAATCACAAAAGAAAATAGATTACAGTACCATTTGACACTGGGATGCTAACTGGGACTCAAGGAAGCAACAGGACGTATATCAGAATAATTCAAATCACCCACTATTGCTTACTTGTTTAATGATTATTAAATGTTCAGCTATTGCTTAGGAATTTAGAATGGACTTTTATCAACTTTTATCAAAAAGAGTAAATACTGGTTTTATTATTGTTATTGGCATATTGAATGGAGCTGGCCATAAAGTTTAAATTGCTAAAGATGAAATCAGCTGACTTCCTTGTAAGTATATATATATATATATTTGTTTACAATTAATTAAAATGGAAAAAGAGAAATTCAAGCAATATTAACAAAATAATATAACACTAAAGCTATCCCCTAGCCACTGAAAAGAAGATTGAACAGACAAGAAAAAAAGGTTATCTGACTTACAGTTAATATAACTTACAGTTAAAATATAAAATAAATTTAAATTCAACTTAATTGCTTGAAAATCTTCTTCCTTGGCCTTTCAGTTCAAACACTGATTTAACAATAAGCCATTGCTACAAGACCTTTATAGAGTTAGATGCTTCTAAGAAGTAGCATCCTTCTGCTTATGCTTCACTGGAGCAATTGGAGCTAGGATGCATATATTGCCTCTGATAAAAAGAGATCATATAGAGCTATTTTGTCTAGGATCTATTGAGAGCTTATTTTATTGATCTCTTCTTAAAGGTATCCATCACCTCCTTTGTCTCACTAAGGTCTATTGTTTGGGGAATGTACTGAATGGAGATATACTTCCTTTTATTTATCCCAATCTCTTGTCCTAAGCTTGAAAAATGTAGGTCAGTTTACCTTCCTCACCCACTGTGGCATAGTGTGGGTGCTGGGGGAGCGATGGTGGATGTTGATCACTATGACAGTGATGATGATAGAAGTTATGACAAATACCATGGTGAACAACATGTATTTGCCAATCAAGGGAACAGAACTGGAAGTTGAAGGAATCAGCTCCACAATGACAAGAAGAAACACAGTCAAAGAAAGCAGGACAGAGATGCTCAGAGTCATCTTCTCCCCTGGGATAAATTAGGAGGAAACAGTAAATTGAAGGGATTGGCAAACAAAATAGGAGGAGAGAGTGCAATTGGTACTTCATGAGAAGTCAGATAAGAATTATTGCATTACATTTGGGTAGCCACTACAATATAGTGATTCAACCCTACTATAATGTATTCTAGAGTCATCCAACCATTTGTATAAATGTAAAAGTAATGAAAATAAGTCTTATATTGCCTCCACTATAGTTGGATAATGTTCCAAGAAGTCATAAGTCATTAGTGGGAAAGCTGTCCATGATCCGGGAAACCTAGGTTAGAGTTCCCACTCAGTCATGAAGCTTTCTGGGTGACTTTGCGCTGGTCTCTTTGTTATCCTAAAACTGGGGCTGGAATGTAGCAATATATATAGGCCTGTAGTTCTTCATCAGATGATCTTGATGGCTCTATAAATGAGGGATTAGGTCCTGGACACAGAGGTCAGATCCTTGCTGCCTGATTTAATCAACATGACCAATTCCATTTGGGCACCCATAATCCAGGGTACCAACCTTATTCCCAAGATCTATGCAGAGGATTGTGCGAGAAGCTCACATCCTTAAGAGGAGCAAGCCACTCTGACATCCAACATCCAGCCACCAGATCCATACAAATAAGGCATGAAAATTATATTCTGCCATTTCCCTTCTTTCCCCTGTCTTCCTTCCTGATTTTGTAGCATATTTCCTAGGATGCCAAATCCTATATGCCTTTTAGCTGCAAAGGAGAAGCAATTAAGTTTAGCAAATTCTAAACACGCTTCCCAACATTATTCCAAGTGGATTTCCCCCACCCCCAAAAGGCAATAAAGACACATGCACAGACATATATGCCAAAATGGCTTTGTTGATGTACACAGGCAAACCAGGTCTCTTTGGCTTTAAAACTTTTAAACTTCACCTTTAAGGCAGAATAACTCAGGGTAATGAAGGGTTTGCTTCTGCCAGAGAGATGCAATCTGATATTCATATGCACATACCATATATTGCAATGTCCTACCTGTCAATGAATACTTCAGCTTCAACCATAACAACACAAGGGCAAACAATAGATACAAACTCAAGGTTAACCGCACCAAACTTGATTGCAGGAAATACGACTTCAGCAACAGAGTGGTCAATGTCTGGAATACTCTACCTGACTCTGTGGTTTCTTCCCCAAACCCCAAAAACTTTCACCTTAGACTGTCTACTATTAATCTCACCCCTTTCCTAAGAGGTCTGTAGAGGGCGTGCATAAGCACACCAATGTGCCTACCGCCCCTGTCCTATTGTTTCCTTTATATTTTATTTTTCTTATATGTATCCATGTATTCATAACTATGTTTTACTTATACCTATTATCTTGTAAGCAATTGACAAAAATAAATAAATACCTGAGTCTGTAGGGAGATAAAATACTAATCCAGTCAAGAATGAGAAGAGAAGGCAAGGAATGATGACGTTGACAATGAAGTAGAGAGGCAAACGCAACAATATAAAGTGATAGGTGATATCAAGATACGGCGTATCAAGGCAACAAGAATAGTTCACCGAGTGCCAAAAACCTCGGTAATCTTTGATTGTCCATTCTCCACTCGGCATGTAATTATCCAAATCTGGACGGGGACTTTCCTGAAAAGAGAAATGCTTCCTTCCAATAAATGAAATAACCATGTCTTGTGATTCTATGCTATTTCATACTAGAAATTCCATTCTAAATATTGATATTGAATAAATTGATATTTAATGCTTAGCCTGGATTTAATCTTACTTGGAAGAATTTCATGGCAGGATTAGGACATTTCTGTCATATAGGTCGTCCTCAACTTATAACTAGTCGCTTAGCAGCTGTTCGAAGTTACAATGATGTTTTTTGGGGGGAAAACTGGACCACAGCAAACCACTGGTTCACTTAACAACCACAGTATTCGCTTAATGACCAATGCAAAAATGGTTGCAAAATTAAGTCATTCAGATGGGTGATCTGGTTTACCGGTGTTATGATCATGATGGGAAACTCCATTATGGCCATAAGTTGGGAACTATCTATATTTATGTTTGTACAAATCAATCATGCTATGAGCGATCAGCAGAAAAAGGAGAAAGGGGCACCCCAGTAGTCCCTGGCTGGATACTGTAAAAGGTGACACTGGGATGACCATGGTGAACCTGAAGGGGGCAGTGTGAGACAGAAGGGCATGGAGAGTGCTGAACCATAGAGTGGCTGAGGTTCAGACATGATTGAATGGCTGATGAGGATGATGATGTACACGTGAATGGGTTAAACATAAACATATAACTTTAAAAACTGGAGCAAATAGAAATGGAATTTACTGTCCCTTTCTTAACTCTCACAACAGACAGCCAAATGTAAACAAATTTTAAAATGAGTTCCTCTGGGATAGAATGTGGTGGTTTTAATGGAATTAAATGAGGAATATGCAAAGCCTAACCAAGATTGTCCTTCTCCGAACCCAACCATAACTCAATCCAAACTCTATTTTAAAAGTCTTTGGAAGGATTGGGTTTGCATATACTTTTTTTTAAAAAAATGTGTAAGTTACTTATCTGAGTTACCTGATTATACCAAACAGTCCTAGAAAAGAGAAAATGTCTTTCCACAAAGAAATCAGATGCCATGCTTTTGAAGACTAAATAGTCCTTGCCAATCTTTTACTTTAAAAAAAAATAAATAACATAGCATGGGTCTCTATAGGATTCTTTTTAAAATCTGAAAAAAAATCTGCCAGATCACAAAACTACAGAAGAATGAGATTTAGGGACTTTGTAACCTGTAAGGTTAGAGCATTTGGATACATTCAGTATTTCTCAGCATTTTCCTACAATTACACTTTTGTTGCACATATAGATTTATTTGGGAGTGGTAAAGGCTTCCTTTTGCTTTAAGCATTTTCTAGCCATCAATAAATCATTAGAAAAGTGATCGGACAATAAGTTCCATGATTTTGTTCAAAATTTCAAACGATAAGCTACCTTTCCCTTACACCTCTGCATAGTGCTGAAGAAGGAGAGGGGAGGGGAGGGGAAGGAAGGGGAGAAAAAAGAAAAGGAAGGGAAAGGAAGGAAAGGAAAAGAAAAGGAAGGAAAGGAAAGGAAAAGGAAGGAAAGGAAAGGGAAAGGAAAGGAAAAGGAAGGAAAGGAAAGGAAAGGAAAGGAAAGGAAAGGAAAGGAAAGGAAAGGAAAGGAAAGGCATTTTTTATTTATGTGTAATAATATGAAAATGACTAAAGGTGCTAGCTACTCAAGAAAGCCAGTTTGGTGTAGTGGTGTTAAGCATCAGATTAGAAACCGGGAGATTGTGAGTTCTAGTCTCACTTTAGCCAGAAAGCCAGCTGGATGACCTTGGGCCAGACACTCTCTCTCAGCCCTAGGAAGAAAGCTAGAGGAAACCAATTCTGAAAAACCTTGCCAAGAAAACTGCAGACTGCAGAAAGCCCAGATTGTTGCCAGGAGTCAAAACAGACTTGAAAACAGAACGAACCAAAAACAGCTACCTAACTAAAGCCTACCGGGTAGATGGCAACCACGGTGCCATCGTAAGTCCAAGTTCCCAGCTTCATACTGCAGTTTTGCTCGTCAAAGGGGAAGTGGGTGACTATAATTTCACAGTAGCTCTTGAAGATGGCTGGTGGAGTCCATGTGACATGTCCTGTATAGTTCAGAAGAACTTTGGTGAACTGGTCAATAGCAAAAATTCCATCTGCACTAAAAAGAAGAAAAAAAAAACCTGTCATAGGAATAGCATACAATTTTAATATACTGGCTATCCATTTTGTGGCAAACAGTGTTATCAGTGGTTTGGGATCTTCCTATTTTTTGGTGTCTTTCTTTTAAAATAACGTACTCTGCAAACTCCATTTGGTACAAAAATGGTTGCATTTTTAAAAAATTTAAGTATGAGAAAGGCTGTATACCTAGAAAATAAATATTTTATTCACCGTGCAGAGTTAAATTAAAAGGTGGGGGTTTTTTTTTCAGTTTTAAAAAAATCTTTTATTTGAAAAGGTTTGATAAAAACTGGATGTTTGTGATAGCTGACCATGGCAGAGGTGGTAAATTCAGCAGGTTCTGACCAGTTCTAGAGAACCGGTAGCGGAAATTTTGAGTAGTTCGGAGAACCGGCAAATCCCACCTCTGGCTGGAGATTTTACAGCATCCTTCCCCTGCCACGCCCACCAAGCCATGCCCACAGAACCGGTAGGAAAAAAAATTGAATCCCACCACTGGACCATGGGCAATGAGTTGGAATACAATGGCACTTCTCACCTTTTCCCCAAATAGTCTTAGTTTAAGAATATGATAGGGAATATAGAAAATCCAGCATCATCTAATCTGGCACTGGTTTTTAACTTTATTATAATTCTTTTACATTGTACTTCTTGTTCACATGAAAATCAGTATTTTGCACATGTTTTAAAACCAACTAAAAAAACACAAGATAATATAAATGTACAGTCTTTTCTTTGACCATGGTCAACAATATATAAAATTACGCTGTTGGGTTGGGGGAACAATCAAGCCTATAGGGATCCTGGAGATCCATTTGGGTGCCATTTCAAGCCATTTCAAACCACATGCATGGCTGATGAGTTAACCTGCTCCCTCCAACTTGGAACTAAGGAGAAATTTCCTGAGAAGTGAGAAAAATTAATCAGTGGAACAGTTTGTCTTCTGGAGTTGTGGGTTCTCCATCGTTGGAGGTTTTCAAGAAAAGGTTGGATAACCATTTATCCAGGAAGAAATAAGGACTTCTGCCTTGGGCAGGGGATTGGACTGGAAGATCTCCTATGGTCCCTTCCAGAGGTGGTATTCAGCAAGTTCTGACCAGTTCTGGAGAACCAGTAGCGGACATTTTGAGTAGTTCGGAGAACCGGCAAATACCACCTCTGACTGGCCCCGCCCCCATCTCTTCTCTGCCTCCCGAGTCCCAGCTGATCGGCTGGGTCTTCTTTGGTTGCCCTGCACAGGAGAACGGAGCTGGAAAGCAGGTTCGTGAGGTGGGGAGAGAATGGGGATTTTGCAGGAACCTTCCCCTGCCACGTCCACCAAGCCACACCCACAGAACCGGTAGCAAACCCACAGAACTGGTCCCTTCCAGCCCTAGGATTCTATGATTTTGTGATTATTATCCCATTCTTCCTATTAGCCCTCCAGCCAGGAACCTAAGCTGAACTGTCTGAGCCAAGGTAGGTCTCGTGGAATATGCCCCCTAGTGGTGAGAAAGCATAGGTCCCTAGACCCCATTAAACCTGGGGTGATAAAATATGGCACAGAGAAAGCAATGTGCGTGCATTTGTTTGTGTGACATGACTCCATTTCCCCTTCTTCTTCTGCAGCAGCAACAACACACAGGTCTTTCCCATCCCTTCAACAGTTGCCTAATATCCCCCACTTCAGCTGCTATACAAGGGAAATTGCTCTCACTTTCTCATTTATAACTCAGATGGAGGTAATAGAGCAGGGGTGTCAAACCCGCAAGGTGCTTAGTTGTGGCCCCCGGGGCCAGCCTGAAAATGTCAAAGCACTGGCCCGCGGTGCCTCTACCAGCCAAAGCAGGCCCTAGGGGCCCTCCCCCACCCCTCCCCCACAGGGAGATTGGTTCCCTCAAAGAAGCCTTTATTTTAGAGGCCACACTCACGCAGAAGCTGGGTTTACAGCCATTTGTGTAGTCTAAATGTTTCTCTCTGTGCTCTCATTATGGGACTGTGCCTCAGAATCAAGGTGTGGATTAACAGCTCTACTTACTTGTTATACAAAACTAAATCTGGACGCCAGATGTCCTCCGAGGAGATGCGGATTTGCTTCACTCCACCATATTCTGATGGATTCCATTTCAAATTTGCATCTACCCATTGCTGGGGAAGGGAGAGAATTTCAGAGAATTTACAAATAAGTTGAATAAAGAACAATAGTTGTATTCATTAAACATAAGTTATAGAAGGAACAAAAGCAATATGGCTATGTCTGGTTCAAGAATGTATATCTCCTTATGTCATAAAATGATTATTTATCAGTGTGTGTATACATATTCATACACCTGTGCATATGTGTTCTGACCCCGCCCTTTGCAGGTGCAAGAAACAAACTCTCCTCAAAGAAAACCCCCTCTTTATTTACACATTGGGAATTAACTACAATCACCAACAGAATGTCCAGGCATGAGTCCTGCAAGGACTTACCTGAAGCAATAGTCCTTATCATCTCATTATGTTAAATGCAAGGTTGTGAGCTCCCAGCTGGAAGGCTGCAAATTAAGTCAATTCAAACAGAGAAATAGACAAACCTCAGTTCTGGCAAGGTAGTCTTTGTCTCACGAAACACACAAGGAGCAAATGCAAATGGTTGTCTATGACAACCAAACGACTCCCCTTTCCTCCTACGGTGGAGCGTCCGGTCGTGATTTGGTCATGTCCAGAAGCACGACTGACTGTGCATGCGCACAGTAAAAAAAATTGGTGCCGAAGAGGGAATCTTTTCATGCCAATTTTGCTTGCCACCCGATTTTTGAATCATTACCCAATTCAAAAATTGGGTGGATTTTTTCTTCACCACCGATTTGGTCATGAACAGAAGCATTCATGACCCGAGGTTCCACTGTATTTATTCCCCAGCCAGGGAGCAGCCAGTCAGTATCCACGTTTGTTTTGCTTCCTGAGCCGGCTCATTGTCCTCCATTGTTCACCTTTCCTATCTGCTCTGTGCATACATGCATCTGAAACAGGCCCCAGCTGTTCTTCCTCCTCACTCATCTCTGACTGCAAAGGCAGCTGCCTCTCTGGCTGGGAAATGCCTGACGGCCCTGGCTCTATCTCTGTGTCCAATGCTGCGCATCCATCAGAGCCTTCCCCAGATTCCAGAACTGGCCCAAATTTTTCTCCAATCTCCTCATCGTCTGAATCTGGCGGGCCACAACAATACGCATCCACATACATATACATATACAACTGTGTTCTTATCGTTACTTATTATAAATTGATTATGTTTTAACTTAAATACTTTAACATACTTAGCTACTTAATCATATTTACGTAGGGTAAGGAACTCAATAGTGATGTGGTCTGTATGAAAGAACTATACTTTGTTTTCAAAAATATGATACTTAAGTTGGAAAATAGGAAAGTATACTTTAAAACCATTCGGTGCATTCCAACTTGGGGCATTGTGGGAATTTTTCCTGGAGGTTCCCCCCCTCACCCCACCCCACTTCAGACCCAGCTCATTTGCATCTTTTTGAAAGGAGTTTGTCAAATGTGTTATGGAGACGGAAGGAGGGAGAAGAGCTACTTCTGGAAATCCAACTCAGTTCTGTCCGGTGCTTAGAATAAGCTGTCTGATGGGTTTATCTCAACCAGATGCTAGAATATTTCCCACAACAAATAGGCATTCAGGAAAAAAAATAATGCTGAGATCAGGTTTATCAATTATCAAAATGCGCAGCGCCGTTGCTGTGATAAACTTTATAAAAGCCTTTCATTGCGCCTCTCTTTAGTTGTAGCCCACAAGAATATAGCAAAAGAATTCAACCCCTTGGAAAAGGCAGCTCCTAATTCAAAAGCATTCCTTGAACAGGGGAACAAGGCCGATCAAAACACACCTTTGGGCATCAAACACAACAACGTGCTGGTTTATAAATCACGGAGTTATTACCTGCTTCAGACGCACATTGGTGCTTACAATTTGATTTACTTCATCCTTAGGAGAGGAAAAAAGACAAGGTTAACAGAAGATAACTTGTTTGCAATAATCGCTGTTGAGATTATTGGTTAAAAAACTTTGCTGTTTTTCCCCTTCTTTTCTTTCTCTCCAAGCACTGAATTCCCACTGCCAAAATGCAGACTGTAAGCTATGCGAGTCAGGAACCTGTTTTTCTTTGCTCTGAAAACCAACATAGTTGACCAATGGCGTTTTAGAAATTAGTTAGATTTCCTGTCCCCAATTAAAGAAAGCTTAATCGGTTACTGCTATGAGACCGTTCCTTCTTAGCCAAAGAAACTACAGGTAGTCCTGGACATACATTTTTCTAAAAAAAGAAGCAAATGGTTTTTGAATTGGGAGGGTACATGTAGATTCTTGCAGCAGGCAGCACTGGAAGAGCAAGGAGGCTTAAAAGGAAATTGCCATCTCCCTGGGCAGAGCCACTTGGAAAGCACTGTACTCCAATTGGACAGCATAAATTGGTCTAAGGTAACATTTTACTGTATACATGGGTTTGCACTGCAGCTGAAGATAAGTTGGAAGTTTTGATTAGGGCATCATTTAGGTACCAGAATGTCAATACGCTCCCATAGAGTGGGTCTCCTCGGGGTGCCGCCGGCTGGACGGCTGGCGACCCCGAGGGTGCGGGCCTTCTCGTTGGGGGCACCCTCCCTCTGGAACGAATTACCCCCGGAGATGAGGACCATCCCTGATCTCCTGACCTTCCGGTGGGCGGTGAAAACTCATCTATTTCACCAAGCCAGTCTGGCCTAGAGTTCTCTTACGGTTTTTAATCTGGTTTTATCTGGTTTTTAGTCTTTTTAATTCCCTTTATATGTTTTTACCTTTCAGCCACTATATTCGATTTTAATTGTTTTTAATTTTGTATTGTTGTTGCATTTTTAATCGGCTGTAGACCGCCCTGAGTCCTGTCAGGGAAAGAGGGCGGTATATAAGTTTAATAAAATAAATAAATCAATCAATAATAAATAAATTTACATTGCTAGTTTTCTCGCTTCAAATCACTTCAGCCTTAAAAAAAAAAAATCATAATCCTGGATTTGTTGCATTCTAATGTTTCAATCTTATTCCAGATGCTACCATACAATTTATAAAAGTGAACCATCCCTAGTACAGTCCAGATAGCTTTCTGCCACAAAGAATACAATCAGAATACCTGCACTGAAGCGAGAAGCCTAAACCAGGAGTCCCCAACCCCGAGTCCGTGGACCGGCCCTGATCCGCTGCATGCCAGTCTGCACAAACAAGCCAAGTCCTACCTGCGGGATGCAGGTAGCACACGAAACCACTTCCTCTGGTCCGTGGAAAAGCCTCTCTCCATGAAACCGGTCCCTGGTTCCCAAAAGGTTGGGGTCTCCTGGCCTAAACAACCCCTCCCAATTCTGTAATTCCAAGTTGTTACTATTAAAAGCTTCAAGCTCCTATATTTAAAAGTGTATCTCTGCCCATGCCAGCCTGCCCAAATCTGCTTATCTCCTTCTGAGGCCTTCTTTTATGTATGTTCTGGCTCCTGGGGATGGTTTTTCTAGCAAGAGCCACATTTCCTTAGGTGGAAACTGTAAGGTGCTCTATATCACCTAGAAGTCAGGGCTGACCCAAGCGATCTGTGGCGATTAAAGACAAAGGCCTTGAAGGATGGAGGGAATAATCAGAGATCATTGATCAGAAAGACAATGATCAGAGAGACAAAACTTAAAACTACAAAGTAGTTAGTGAAAACGCCACAGAAAGCACATCCAGATGTTTCAGGATTCTGTAACTAGAGCTGTTCTAGTAAAAGTAACTGTAGGTCTACATGGTGACTCTTAGTCTGACCTAATAGGGCTGAATTATTAGTTGGCTAGTTGACCGATCTATTGGATATTGTTTCTTATAGCGTCTCTTGAATGTTTCTTTTGACTCCCTTTCTTCTCTTTCCCTTTTACATCTGAGGGCCAGGGAAGGACTTTTGAAATGAGCCAGTCTGCTCACACTCCCTGGTGCCACCTGCAGCACCTATAGTGCTTGCCTGCAGTACTCCCCTGCCCATAACTCTGGCCTGCCATCTTGCTTGCCTGGATTCTTTCCTTTCCCTACTGGTTATTGCTTAACGATGGTAACAGAGACTGTCTTAGCTATTGCTATGCAATGCGATCCCATGACGTTGCAATTTACCCATCGCTTAGCAACAGAAATTGTGGTTTCACCATAACCAAGTAAACCAAGAAGTAAATGCACATAAAAGTGAAGATGTAGGCTTAATTATTATGAAAGGAGTTATGATGTATATGAAAAGATAAGATTTTATGGCATTGAGATTGTTGGTGGTGAGAAGAGAAGAATGAATTAATTTGTTCAATTAATTAATTAATTAAATTTACTTGCCACCCATCTCGCCACAAGGTAACTAATTATTTGATTAATTCATTAAGCAAACCCCGCCCAAAGAATGGGAAGCTGTTAACAATGATAATGGCATATTAAGAGCTGTGGTGGCACAATGGTTAGAATAAAGGCTAAATCTGCCCAAAGAATGGAGTCCGATCCTGAAGGGATCAAGATTGGCTCAGCCTTCCATTCTTCTGAGGTTGATAAAATGAGTATCCAGATCATTGGGGGCGATGTGCTGACATTGTAAACTGCCAGAGAGTGCTGTAATGTAAAGCACCATGGAACGGTACATAAGTCTAAGAGCTATTGCTATTAACACTTTTACCATACCACATTGATCAGCTGGATAAGTTGCAGTCCCACAGTGACTTCCACAATCTCATTATGATTGCTTACTGGACGCACAATTTTGTTGTGGTTATCGAATAAATCTTTAACCAGGCGTTTTTCATGACTGGAACCATGGACTAGAATAGCTGCAGGACAACATAATAAAAAAAGCAACATTTGAAAAACAGTGACAAAACATTGCGAAAGTCTGAACTGATGCCAAGTGTTTGGAGCTGAGCTGGGTGTTTGGAGTCTGAAGGAGAAGCCAGAATAACTGCTCATTTCCTAGGGCCTTCCAGGATGATCTCTAGTTCTTTTCTAGGATTGCAGACATCACACTGAGTTGTAATCCTTCTATTGTTTAGCTTTCCCAAGAATGTTTTTGGATTATATGCAGAACTCAAAAACATTTGGAAAATCAAACTGATGTTGGCTCTTCTCACTGCTATAGGCTTGCTTTCAATTTAGGTTTTTAAATTACACTAATCTTAAAAAAAGCAAAAAAAACACCAAACGAACAGCTGATATCAAATGAAGTTTGAAGATACTAAATGAAGTCTGCTTTACTTGCATTCCAGGCCTGCATTATTGAGCCTACAGTGGAGTTTTAAACAGTGCTGACTTCTCCAGTTTAGTCATGTGAAGGAGTATTTATTCATTCATTCGTTTACAAGGTTTAGAGGTCACCCAACTCCAAAATTACTTCAGGGCAACTTATTCTAAAAATAGAAAACAATAAATGAATAACAGTAGAAAGTAATTTCAGGCATTCAGGCAAACACCTTCAAACACATAGCTGCAAATTGTAAGCATAATCAGCACCAACACCCTACTACTCAAAGGACTGGGAGAACAATCAAGTTCTTAAAGACTTCCAAAATGTAATGAGATATCATTCCAGACTATTTTCCAGACTTGGTAACTGCTGGTCTGGTAACAACTAGTCATTTGTCAACCAACTGACTTCTCTTCTATTTTTTTAGTTGTCCCTTCCATCTCATAGATTTTGGCCATAGAAATAGACGAGGTTCTGAGAGCAGTTCCCAGCATATTTTGCTGACTAAGGCATAGAAGACAATGCTTCTCCTCTTCTCTTTGAAGAAACTGATTGGATTGGTAGTTGGTGGGTTGTTATTCTCCTACAACATCTGAGGAATCTGGGTTTTACCATTCATCACAGAGATTACTTGAAGAATTCTAGAGGAACTGTTCTGGGATCTACCATTGGCACCTCAAGGAGTGTAAATAAATGCCTCATTCCTGTGGTTGGAACTGGGAAATTAAATGATGGTTAATTACACCCCAAATGCTAGTCATCACTGAAGGAATGCCTTGGCCACCAGGTATTCCTTCAGCTGAATCCTCTCCCAAGCAATTTGATATGGTTAAATTTGTATCTAGAATGACTTCTACAATGAATAAAAATATTTTTCTTATTTTGGTTGACATCTTTAAAGAAGAAAGTGGTTATTATTAAAGTTCTATGCAGTGAAAGTAACAAAGACCCATTGATAAAAGCTAGCTCCCCTTTCTTCTGTTGCTTATACTTTTGGTTCATGCAAATCTATGATTTGATATTTGGGGACTCGCCGTATAAGGGAAGCCAGTGACAGCAGCCATTAGAAGAGGAAACCCCAGACTATGTCATGAGTAAAACTGAGAGGGATTGCAAAAACCACAGTTTATCAGATTATTAATCCCAAGGCTGTCCTCTCTACTTACATGGAGAAATTGAGATGAAGTCAAGAGAACAACTGATTGCAGAGGGATTTAATTTTCAATGGACTGCATATGTGCAATTAAGAGAAAGTTTTAATATAGTTAAAAAAGTAATAGACTATATAAGATGGAATTTGAGGGCGAATTACTATATTACATGTAAAATTCTGTGCAATTTTCTGCAGAAATGATAAACATGATTCCTAATATGTATAAATTTTGAAATTGAAGAACAAGTTAAAATGCATGATAAAATGGCCTAGGAACTTTGGTTATAATATACAGGTGGATCAATGGGAAAGCATGTTATAATTTAAGAGAGAATTACTATAAAATGATGTAAAGTTGGTATGTGACACCAGAGAAATGATGTAAGATGTAAAAAGTCAATGCTGAAAATTTGAAAAACATGGACGTTTTTATTTGCAGGTAGAAAAAGCAAAAATGTATTGGATATAAATGCATATGATGATACAAAGAATTTTAAAGATAAATATTCAGATGAAACCAGAACTTATTGGCAGTTATGGACTGTCAATCCCTTAAAAAGGCTCACAGAATACTGGTTTTGTATATGGTAACAAGACCATTAGATACATAATGGTGGATAAATATTGTAACACCCACAATGGAGTATTGGATTGTGAAGATTGCAGAGAGAAAGGGCAAAATTGACCTATTTGGTCAGGGATAAAACAATAAGAACTTTTATACTTTTATAGACTGGAAACCTTTTCGCTGGAAATGGGGAAAAAAATAACATGGGGATTTCTGAATTTGCTGATTAAAAAGGGTTCAGTAATTGGATAGAAGGGATCTTTGTACTGTAATCTTAGCGAGGGAGGAGAGATACTAAGTTTGTTTGTAACTGCTGTGAAAAAGATTAAACGTCACTTTTAAATTATTTTTTTTCCAGAGTTTTCTTTTTCTTAACTTCTTTACATAAATAACATAAAATTGTTCGGTATTCTTTACATTAAAACTACAAACAAGAGCTGGTCTATTATTATTTTATCTGAGATATTGACATTTAATTATTGAAAGAAATATATTTATTTTCCATCCATAATTCCAGTGAAAAGCTACTTTTCTTCAGAGAAGGAAGAAAAGTCACACTATTTCATTTATAGTTTTAAAGGCTCATGGCACTTGGAGAGTTAGAGAATCAAAACTTCTTTATTATTCCAAAGGACAAGGTGAAAACAACAATGTCTGACTCCACAGAAAGGACTTATCTTGAGTGGATTACATTAGCAAGTACTAGTGCCCTCTACTGGCCTGAATGTATTACAACCACATTTCTTCATAATGTAGAATTGAAATTGAATACTTGGGTTCAAAGATTCAGATTTTATATTTATTAATAACTCAATAGACTGGGTTGCTCCATGTATTTACCTTGTATAGGTATGAAGTAAGGCCTTTGAGAATTATACAACTTCTCAAAATGATTCACTCAACTAAAGAAAATATGTATAAAAATAAAAAAAACATTTTAAAAAATAAGATGTTAACATGTGAAGAAACACAAAATTATGCCATTAACAACTTAGAAGTTGAAAGAGCCCCACAATTTAACATTATAGTTAAATAAGTAAATTAACATCAGATTAAATAATTTAAAATCCCTGGATCATTATGTGAAAAACAGTTGCAAACTGGTATTTCATAAGGTAAAGGATTTCTGCTGATCCCAACTTTACTGAGCCCTCCCTGAACATTTGAATCTGGCAGATGATTTTCAATGCATTTTTATTAAAGTTTTTACAAACCTAACAATGACATTAAACACAAATTCTATATTATAATTATTTAAAAGATTTCTCAAATCAAAAAATCATATTGATGTTGTTCAAGCATACTAAACAAATCCATTTTTCAATGAAGCAGAAAATAGCACCCTTATCAAGGAACTACCAAGGAGAAATGCTGGTCTATGACTATAATAAAAATTGATTGATCGATTGATTGACACCCCCACCAACTTAGGCAGGGCAAGCTATTGTATATAAATAGAGACCAAACCCCATTCCCTTCTAGCACTGATGATGTCACCTAATTTGGTAATGAAACAGCTTCAAGCAAACAACCAAGTTCAGCAAGCACCAAATTCTCCTCATCCATATTTTTTAAAAACAAAAACAACTAATTTCACATTGTACCATAATGGATGAGAGCAACATCATAAATATATGCCCAAAATCTGTACAGTTCTTATTTAGACAGACCAATTTTTCAGTGGAGATTATTATATGTTAATTATGTATAACATTGCAGTGACATTCAATTTATACCTTCCTTAATATGAATGGTTAATGTTTTTCTGTGTTCATTTTTTTGCATAAATTGAATTCCTGAAGAGGCCCATCATTTATAGGTTCTTATGTGATTTTAAATGAAGCTACTTCTTTGGGTTCACACATTGTATTCAGTAATGGTTTGTTTAACCATTGTCTAGTCAATACATCACAATCATTTTGGCTCATAAAAACAGAACAAATCACAGCTTACCCAAATCAATGAATCAAATCTAAAAAGGAAATCATACAATGGATGTGTCTGCTACTTTAAAGGATATAGAGATGGCAATGACTTTTAGCAAAAGGCCATCAAGGTTCTTAAATAAGCTCACTGTGTTCAGGAGATAAAATGACTTAATTAGAAAATATTAATATTCTCTATAGGAAATGACCATAAGTATTCATTCAGAATATGTATCTTCTTTTTTGAAATATTATGCTTGTAATATTATGCATTTTACTTCAGCTACCTTTTATCCGATCAACATGATAAACTCATTTTGCAACTTGCAAACTTATGAGTACAAATTGCATTCAAAAGAATCACTAAATATAAGCACCTGAAGACTCATGTTACATGGTTATTGGGCACATCTTTTTCCTTTTAGTTTTTATGCAGTATAGGGTTGGTGACTGAAACAAAATTTGAATTTGAATAATAGGAGAATATGTTGACTCTTGGAAGCACAAATGGGAGAAATCTGGTTTTTCAAATCTACTGCTATTCATTTCCATCTTCACTGTCATCAAAGGAAGGAAAGTAGATAAAACAAATAATATGCAAAAGAGAGATTGGAACACTGCTCTTTCCTTTTTTTTTTAATTTCTCTGCTTCAGGTTCCTCTGACTGTAGGACTGGAATATTTTACCTACAAAAGGTCTTTGAATCAAAATTGAATGACATCTTGAGGGGGAAAAAAAAACCCTGCCCTATGCAAGGATCAATAAAAGCTTCTGAAGAACATTTAAGAAATATAAAAACAACCAACCAGATATAAAACTATTAGATTGATCCAGGGTATATTACTTGCAAATATCAAGCTATAGAGAAATTAAAGGTGAAAGAAGTACAGAACAAAAGTTTGGGGAAAATCAGATCTTTAAGTAAGGCTGGTCATCTCTTTAAGATATACTGGATTCATTTCCAGCCTCCAGCTCTTTGAAAAATCTCTTTAATAGATTGGGGATCTCTTGAATAGCATGCAGTCTGGTGACAAAGGAAGGATTCCCTGCAAATTAGGTGGAGAAGGTAGCTGGTGTGAAGAACTTTCAGTGAAGTACAAAGAAAACTTTGACTGTCAATATAAAAAAAAGAACAAATCTAAAATTCCTATTGAAGAACTACTTTTATTAAAGTAAATGGGATGGAAGATGTAAAACAATGTCCATGATGTTTTCAAAAGGCAAACAAGTTAAAAAATTCCAAGTTCTATTGTTGGAATTATAATATCTGGTTGTTTCCAGGCAGAGTGAATGGAATCCCTGTAGGTTGCAGATTAAAGGAGAGGATACAGTCAAAAGGAAACCAAAGAGGAAAAAAATGTGTTTTCCCCCCATATAACTATATATATCCCTGTAATTTGGGGCATAATTAAGGCCTATAAGGCAGACAAAGACAAGATTTCTTTCTTTTTATCTATTATTTATCTATAGGGTATGAATCACTAAGTATATAACATAGTAAAGGGGAAATAAACACTGACCTGTGCTCTCTCTCTCTCTCTCTCTCTCATGCATATACATTTAAATACACACAGATACGCACAATTCTCTAGGAATTTTTCTCTCTCTCTGTCTGCTTTTTTCATAGGAGCTCCTGTACCAATGAAGTTAGACTAAAATTATACAATGATTTACCTGCTCCAAAGAGTAGAGAGATGAATAAACAGTAGGTGTCCATCACTTTTCCTCTTTGATATAAACACTTGGGCATCCAACGTGCTCAAGATCCCAGTTGAAATAAAACTTTGCCTTTTTTTTTTAAACAAGGGTACTTGGAGATAAGACCACAGAGCTATTGTTTCACAACACCTGCTTATGCTGACGGGCAGCTGAAAGCCAGCATGCCAACTGGGAGGAAGTGAGTCTATTTTTGACAAGCCAACAGGAACAGTCTATTTTTGACAAGCTTAGACTCAGAACAGTTTTTGTCTAAGTTGCACATCCCATGGGAATGTGCATAAATATATATATATTTAAAAGCTGTTGATTGTTCCAATACTCATAGTGCATTTATCTTGCAGTAAACGACATTCATTTCACCAAACTTTCATTTTATAATGGCTTGTTAGCTGTTAGCCAGATTCCTTTGGAACAGATCCAAGCAAACATTTGGGCATATCCTAACCCTTGTCACATGGCTAAACCTGCCAGTCTAGCCATCTACTAAAACTCAACTTTGCCCAGTCTCCTCCCACATTAAAAAGAATGACTGATTGATCTGCTGATGCCTGCTGGAAGGGTCAGGAACATAGCTGACGAATTGACCAATCTCTTTCTTTAACTTGCCATGTATACTGGAAATAAAGGTAAAGATTTCCCCTATCCAGTAGTGTCTAGTGACTCTAGGGAGAGGTGTTTATCTCCATTTCTTAGCCGAGGGAGCCAGCATTGTCTGAAGACATTTCCATGGTCATGTGGCCAGTATGACATCACCCTACAGTGCAGAGCATGTGAAGAAACACGGAATGCAGTACTTTCCTTCCGAAGTAGTACCTATTTATCTACTCACATTTGCATGCTTTCGAACTGCTAGGTGGGTAGGAGCTGGAGCAAGACCAGGAGCTGCCTGTGTGGTGCTCGGGTCTTGAACCTGGCTTGTCAAAGCTCACAAGCTTAGCTTATTGAGCCATCGCGCTTGGAAATAAAGACACCATTTAGTGACAACCCACAACAGGCTAGATAGAGATCAGCATCAGGCGCTGCAAATCTCATGCCAATACAGTTTTCTTCTAGCACAAGAATTGGTAAATTGTGGATAAAGAGCATGAAATAAAATTTGGAATATATATGTTGAAAGATGGAATGACGTAGTAATTCCCACAATGGAAGAATGGGCAGCAAAAGTGATGGCATTGGCAAGAGGAGTCCTAATTAAAGAGAAGTTGTCAAGTTTTGTTTCCATTTGGAAACCACTTCTGGATTTTGAAAAACTGAAATTTTAATTTTATTTTCATAAAACGTTTAGTAAAATTAATTTTATTTAATTTTACTTAATGATAAGAATCATGTTGATGTTATAGAAATGTCTTGAAACATTTAGAAATAGGAAGCAAAAAATTGCAGCTATAACATTTTAGGGGGTATTTCACTGCACTGAAAAAAGTCAGAAGTTAACTTACTTTTTTTCTTTCTTACGTCTGCATTCTTCTCTTTTCTTTTCTCAAAAATTTACTTACTTTTTTTTTTATTTGTATTTTATCCTACAATAAACTCTAATGAAAGTTTAAAAAACAACAACACTGCACTCCAAAGATTTTCCTCAAGCAGACTTCCTCCAATTTCAAACTAATTTCTATTCAGGAATTTATTGTAGCGATCATATTGGTTTGAAGTTGACTTGTCTTATTTAACGCCGCATCCTCCAGAAGAGTATTACAGGAAAAGGCCAAATATATAACTGAAGGACCTAACATGCTAAGTAGAAAGCAAGAGCTTTTCCTTTCAATAAGAAAGGAACGGTTGAGTGGAGAGAGAAGAGAAAAGAAAAGGTGTAAAGAGATTTCAGGCAGAGCTCAAGGAAGCGATGCCACCCATTGGAAGATCCAGTGTATTTATAAAGCAATGAGTTGCCCACCAAATCTGGTGGGTTACTGGTTAATAGAGACTGTAATTGGATCTCCCCAAATGTGTTCCTGACCGTTTTGAAGAGTTACTTGTGACAGTTAATCAGTATGGCAGGAATACCTCTAGGATAAGATCCTTCCTGTTTCACAGCATCCGAGAGCAGTGAAGGTAAAAGCACTCGCAGTATTGGAAGAATGTGTTTGGATGATGAAGAAGGGATTTCAACCTTAGTTTCTCTATTTATAGAACTGACAGTTCATCTGTGAGTTCATTGATTCTCATGGGCACCACATTAGAAACTCCAACTCCAATGGACTGTGTGAAGCTGATCTATAGATAAGAGCTTGGATGCTCAAATTAATTGAATAGGTAATTCCTGGTACGTAATAAAGAAGGGAGGAGAAATCAGACTTTTTAACACATTTGTTCTTAACTACATTATTGTAATGTTTTTGGCATATTCACTTAGGTTAGACTGCAAAGAGAATCTGTCTTGTCTCATTATAAAATGAAGTTATGTTTCTTACTACCGTATCATAATGGCAAGCAAATCAAGCACAAGTGCGGAAAGGTTCTATTTTAGCCACAAGAGGGAGCATTTGATCTACAGATCCAAGAGCCAAAAAAAAATCCCTTTAGGGTCAGCTTTTCATTATTGGTTTGGGCTCACTTTTTAAAAAAATGAACGTCACAATAGATTTTTGTATAAAAATATAACAATGCTTATGTTTTTTCAGTGTCTATGCTCAATACATCCAAAAACAGCAACCAAGGCTGAAATTCTATCTCTCCTTCCTTCCTTCCTTCCTTCCTTTCCTTCCTTCTCTCCCTCCTTCCTTCCTTCCTTCCTTCCTTCTCTCCCTCCTTTCTTCCTTCCTTCCTTTCTTTCTTCCCTCCCTCCTTCCTTCCTTTCCTTCCTCCCTTTCCTTCCTTTCCCTTCCTTCCTCCCTCTCTTTTTCCTTTTCCCCTTTCTTCCTTCCTCCCTCCCTCCCTCCTTCCTTCCTTCCTTCCCTTCCTTTCCTTCCCTCCCTCCCTCCTTCCTTCCTTCCTTCCTTCCCTTCCCCTCCTTCCTTCCTTCCTTCCTTCCTTCCTTCCCTTCCTTCCTTCCTCCCTCTTCCTTCCCTTCTTTCCTTCCTCCCTCCCTTCCTTCCTTCCTTCCTTCCTTCCTTTCCTTCCCTCCTTCCCTTCCTTCCTTCCCTTCCTTCCTTTCCTTCCTTCCTTCTTCCTTCTTTCCTTTCTTCCCTTCCTTCCTCCCTCCCTCCTTCCTTCCTTCTTCCCACTTCCCTTCCTTCCCTCCCTCCCTCTTTCCTCCCTCCCTTCCTTCCTCCCTCCCCTCTCTTTAGTTTCTTTCCTTCTTTCCTCCCTCCCTCCCTTCCTTCCTTCCTTCCTTCCTTCCTTCCTTCCTTCCTTCCTTCCTTCCTTCCTTCCTTCCTTCCTTCCCTCCCTCTTTCTTTAGTTCTTTCCTTCTTTCTTTTCTTCCCTTCCTCCTTTCTTCCCTCCCTCCCTCTTTCTGTATTCGTTCTTAGGAGTGGACATGCCCAGGACTGTCCTGCAAACATCAAGGTGGTGATAGAGGATGCCATTACTTCATTTAATATTGCCAGTGGAGACAGCTGGCTTGCTTACCCTGTGCATGCATGAGATAACCACGGCTTCCTTTGCCAGCTTCTTTTATTCTTGGCCAGGAATAATGCTAGAATGATCAACTGCTCTGCCAGTAGTCTTGGCACTGGAAAGAACTCCCTAAATAGAACTGAAAGTGGTTTAGAAAAATACATTATTGAAACTGCAGTACTAGAGAACAGAAATGGAAAGCTATTACATTCAAGGAAGATTTTTGCAGTCAGGAGATATAATTGAAACAAGAAGCAAAAGAATCAATATGAGAAGCAGTGTAGGGAATAGTTTCACAGGATTCAGATCAGCAGTGAGCCTTCCTTTTTTACACAGGCCACTTCCAAGTAAACATTTGAGAATCAGTGTTTGGAAACAGAGAAACAAGCTCTTCCACTTCAGTTATTTGGGGTTTATACAATCCATTTGTTTGAGATGTTAAAGCAAGAGATTGCTTGCTGGCTGAAAAGGAAGTTGGTGGTGAGATGCAGACCACACAGGAGTGTTTTCTCCATCCCCAGAAGGCGAGAGACAGAGAATGAAAGCTGTCTTTGGTCCATTGGACTGTGATCGGTCCCTCCCATCTCTGGAATAGAGCAGTACCCTAGGGCTGGTTGTTGGAAAGCATCCCAAAAACGCCTATTGTCCTCAGAATTCGATCCCCTCCATTAAAAACAGAGCACACCAAACCTGTAGGATCCTTTTCTGAGAATGAATTATTCTCAGAATAATTGGCTGAATCTCAAGGCCAAGAAACATTAATAGGTGGAAGCCAAAACGAATCCCTCACTGAAGAAGAAGGCTTCCTTGTTCTAAATCTAAATCTTTCATTATGATGCTCAAAGTCTTAGATTACTCTTGGCTATGGCTTTGTTGTATTACATACACACATACACACACACACACAAACTCACATACACACACTGTGTCCATCACACCACCCTTGTGGGGGCACCAGGTTGGGGAAGGATAGTGTAGCACACATACCGTAGTTGACTTTTTGATCCGTAGAATTCCAAGTCCTACAGGTTTAATATTCTGCCAAAGGAAATACATACTGTATGTGGGTCCATCTTTTGCCTATTATTGCTAAAAGATAAAAATGAACTTTGTACAGGCAGTCCTTGACTTACAAGCGTTGGCTTAGTGACTGACTGTTCCAAGTTGCAACAGCCCTGAAAAAAGTGACTTATGACCATTGCTCACACTTATGACCTTTGCAGCATCCCCATGGTCACATGAGTTACATTCGGATCACATTTATGACAGTTGCAGCATCCTGGAGTGATGTGATCCCCTTTTGCAACCTTCTGACAAGCAAAATCAACGAGGAAACCAGATTAACTGAACAACCGTGTTACTAATTTAACAACTGCAGTGACTCACTTAACAACTGTGACAAGAAAAGTCGTAAAATGGGGTAAAACTCCACAAAGTTCTCAGCAACATAAATTTTGGGCTCACTAGTGGTCTTAAGTTGAGGACTACCTGTATAAAGCATCTCTTCTGAGGCAACATGAATTATTATTTTAATTTTTAGATGTTTATCTTTTCTGTCTATTCAATAACTTGGATTTTAAGTCCTGTGCTTTCAATTAAATAGACCTCCATCAACAGAAGAAATCATTTCCAATTCTTCCTAATTCTGATTGCCTGAAACAGGATGAATCAGCTTGCAATTTTATTCCTTTATATTTATATCTATGTATATTTTATTTATTTTATTTCTCCACGGTGCTCCTAACAGCATTAATATTCCCAATCAAGCACTACAGAACTAAGAACCTGGTATTCTCAGCCTATAAATATAATCCAGTATTTTTCCAAGTTTAATCCAGAGCGTAACTGCTTCTGAGGGAGATCAAAAATACACTTATTCATTTAGTCTCATCTGAAAAAAGAAAAACATATCTCTTAGTGATGAACTTGGCAACCTGTTATCCAAGGACTGTATCTTGCCTACATTTCCTGCTTAAAGGTCCACACGTGGAATACGATTCCTGTAATTCTATTCAGAATGTGGATGGATTTGAAAACTTGCAAAAAGACAAAAATTACACAAAAGCACACTTATACTGCTTTACAGCTAGAATCAAAAGACAATACAAGCGATTCTCATTTAACAACTGTCTTGTTGTATAGCAACCATTCACAGTTACCATAATGAGGAAAAAGTAACCTTACAACCAGCCCTTGCAGGTCTGTAAATCAAAGGAAAACTGAAGAGTGTAAGCACAGTTGTGGTTTTACTTAGTGATCATTTCACTTAATGACCAAGTCACTGGTCCCAGTTACGGTCACCAAACATACTACTTTTGTGTAGAAAAGTACATAAAACAATAGAGTTTATTAAGGAACAGGTATAGCCAGTAGATAAACTGACAACTCTTTCTTTACAAAAATTAGATAGATGGTTCCCTCCCTCTTTACTAAGGAAGTATCTGTCATTGAATTTTTCCTTTTCCTATAAGCCCCTGATCCTCTCTGGAGAATTGGAAACAGAGTTGTCATTGTTCAAGGGACCGGAGTGATTTTCCCTTTCCTTTATTGATTCAAAAGTTCTTTATGAAGAATAACATTTTACACATTGGCCAATTTTTCTGCAAATCAAATGACTGTTAGAAGAGACCATGGAATGTATATGTTCCATCTAATTTTTTTTTGGTTTTTGGTTAAAAAAAAAAGAGAGAGGAAGGCTCTGGGCTCAAATTGCCATTATATAGCTTGAGTTGTTTTCCATAAGAGCACTTGCATTGTTTTAAGTTTGTCCCTTACAAAAGACACAGCAAATTCAGAGTTTCTGTTGCAAACTCAAAGCATTTTTTAAATTTTGGGCATAAAGTTTATAAGGGTTAGGGTTAGGGTTATACAATATAAATATCAGGGTTAATCTGCTTACTTAGCTTTGAGTTTCACCAATTTCGTGGAAATTACTCACAGGTAAAAAACATGTGGAGAACTATAGGCATATTTTGTGATTGGATTTCCTTTTTAAATGAAGACTTATTCATAACATGTTTCTGTTATTTACTATGGTCTTCAAGTAGGGAGTCACATTCATGTTGCTTCTTTTAAAAGATCCTGATATTTTACTCACAGGAAACATCTCTTGTTTCTTCTGCCAACCAGATAGGTTTCCTATTTCAGAAAGCATGTAATGACCAGTTTTACTGGAATTAATAGCTCTCTTCAACATTTGCAGTTGTCAATCAGTACTGCTCCTTTATAAGAGTTCTATGCAAACAAAAGAAAATACTTTTCAATTCTGATTCATCTAAATATTCTTGTTGGGAAAGCAAATATAAAAGACAAGAAACAGCATTCTCCATAATTCCTGTGATGCTGTGTTTTTACTCTTTATTCTTGAGAGGGTATTACTTCATAATTCTTGTCTGGTTACAACTTTTTACGAACTATTAAGTCCTAGATTGCTTTAGGTTAATCTTAAACAAAAAATTTATTGAGTACCTGCTTTGTCTAAAAGCTATTACATAACCACTGGTTGAAAATATGCGTCTTTTCAAAAGGCCCGAAGGATCAGTAATGAACTTCTATACCTTTTTCTTCCATTACATATATGTGGGCTTGCAGAAAAGTTCAAGATCTGACTCTGGAGTAAAGGAAGCTTAGCAGCACATGTTTAATGCGAGAGATGGCAGCTGAAATCGAATACATCAGATTTGGAACAGGAACTGTCCAATTTTATCAAGCCATAGTTTCTCTGACTTCCTCTCAGGTTGGTTTAAGTTACGTGCTCTGTATTTATTGCTGTGGCAGCATTCATGTTATGAAGTTACATAGAGTAACAGCTACTTCTGCTTGGAATGGATAAGTGCCACCGATTCCAATCATCTGCACAAAAATGCTGAACATGTTTGAGTCTGGAATCCATCACCTGTTTCTGGGTTTATGTGAAGTGCAAGTTCAACTCTGAACAGAACGGGAATGATCAAATGGCCTATAAAAATAGTTCTGGTTTTGTGTCTATTGAGTTTTTTAAATGCTGTAAGAGGAGCTACCCTGGTCTTCCATTCAATCATTAGTTCTGCGGTTCCATGCATTTGGAATTCCCACAAAAAAAATACCTTATATTCAATGATCAGGAGGAAAATTTCAAATCACAGACGCATCAAGAACATCTCCATATACCACCACTGTCACTCTTCAAGTCCTCAAAAACATTTTGTTAAGTTACAATAAATACAATGTTATTTCATATTTATGTTATACTTCCCTTTCTCCCAAAAACCTTCTAACCAGTATATATCTATCTCAGCTTGTCATCATAAGGCCCTTGTAAGCTAGGTGTTAGGGAGCACATAAAATAACTTAATGGGTTTCATGGTTGTACAGAAGCTGGAGCCCAGCTCTTTCATATCAAACTTCATGTACTTCTAGACAACCAGCTTTTCAAAACTTCTGAATCCAGTTTAAACTCCATATGAGATCAATTGGGTTTCTTTTTAGTATATTCAGAGTATTTGTAGACCAGGATGAATGGACATTGGAAGAGCAGAATGCACGAACCCAGTCATAAATATGCTCTGGGTCTGATGCCTGATACTCAAATGAAACTAAATGGATAAATTAGAATGGTACCCAAAAGGCCTGTCATGGCCCCATCAAAGTCCAGTTTTGGAGAAGAAGGAGGATGACATGTTTTCCTTGGCATGTTTGGAAAGGCCAGGGACTGAGGACAATGCTATCCCAGAACCCTCAGGCATTGGGGGAGGTGGTTGACCAGAGAACTACCTGCCCTCATAGACACAGGGTGGATCGGCTGCTGACAGGAAGTGCTGCTAATAGGCAGCAGATCCCCTCTGCTGCCTCCCCCACTTGATCCAAGGGCATGAAGGGCAGAGTGTAGGTAAGCCCCAGAGAAGGAATGCAATTGTTACCCAGAAGGGATGCAATTGTTACCTATTTTCTACTGGTGGATTAATCTATAAAATGTAATATAAACTGCCCCTTCATCACAAGGACACAGCTTTAAAGATATTAAAGTCCCATCCCCCCCCCAAGGGATACTTGCTCCGGGCTATTTTAAAATGCTTTAAAGCCCAGTTCAGCTCCAACAACGCTTCCTGGAACTTCTTACAGCACTGAGCTCCTTGGCTTTTATTTTGAAATCCAGCACTCTTGGGCTTCAGCTCTGGATTTTAAAAGGCAAGCTCAGTACTACAAAAAGTGCTAGGAAGCCAATGAATTAGTCAATTAAATAATACTTTTAAACTACTTTCTGTCCCAGCAATCTGGGCTGAAACAGAATTAAATAATATCTGCTCCTTTGTTTTGTGAATGGATTTTATAGGAAGGAGGCTTAAATTCACATGCACGCACACACCAGCCACTTCCCACTCCATCTACCTCATTTAGGAAGCACGGAGGACGTCGTCAGCAACAGCAAAACTCAATATCTTCCAGATGGGATGGGATGGGGTAAAGGGAGGAGAGAAAGGGATTCTTGCTCCAGGCTTAAAGCCCAGCAGCTCCAGCAACGTATCTTCAGCCTCATCAGAGGCAAGTGGTCAGGAGGAGAAGGGGCATGATTTGCCGGTTCTCTGAACTGAGCAGAATCATAACATCTGGTTCTATAGAACCGGATGGAACCGGTAGAATCCCAACCCTGGATGCAAAGCTACTTGGGAGAAGGTCGCCCCACCCACTCCTCACAAGGAAAAACACCAGGAGTGGGACTGACTTAAGGAAAAGCCATAGGGAATTGGTCTTTGCCAGGAACAATTGTTTGCTTTGGCTGACACTCCCCTGGCTATGACTCGTGCCTTGTGTTGAGAATGGCCTTTTGCCTTGTGGATTAGCTTAGTCAGGTGGACTGGATTTATTTATGTATTTGATTTGTCAATCACTTACAAGATAATAGGTATAAGTATAAACACGAGTAAGAATACAGGAAATAGGTACGAATAAATGGGGACAATAGGACAGGGACAGTAGGCACGATGGTGCACTTATGCACACCCCTAAGGGACTTGGGACCTTAGACCTTGCCCTACTCAGTGGACTTCTAATACAGGCTGTTGTTTGGGGGATTGATGGTGGCTGGCTTCAGGGTAACATGGGGTGCAGCCCGTGGGGTGGAGTCTTCCTGGCCATTGAGAGGGCTGTTTGTTGGAAACACTTACTTAGAGCAATAAAGGATTCTCCAGAGCAGGGGTGTCAAACTCAAGGCCCACAGGCCGGATCTAGCCCAAGGGGCCACCCTGGAAACAGCAAGGGACTGGCCCGCAGTGCCTCTGCCAGTGAAAACGGAGCTAGGGAGGGCTGCATGCAGTTCTTTTGAACTTTGTTTTGGCAGAGTGTTGCAGGAGGCCGTCACAGCCAAAACGGAGCTCGAGAGTCTGTTTTCATTGGCAGACCACTCGCCACAGGCCCCCCCATAAAAGTGATGTCGAGCTGGCCAAGCCCACCCTGGCCACACACATCCTGAGCCTCCCGTCCAGGTCAAACACAACCCTGATGCGGCCCTCAATGAAATCGAGTTCAACACCCCTGCTCTAGAGGCCTGCCTTGCCTTGATGGCCTGGATCACAACAAGGCCTTGCAGATGTTTCATAGATTAGAACGTATGGTAGAACAATAATGAATATAGGACTCTAAGAAAATGGGTCATAGTCTTCCAGTGTTATTGTAATGGATATTAGGCAATATATATTTGAAGTAAAAAAAGGAAAGCGTTATAAAATATACAGGTAATCTCAACGAATGACTATAATTGAGCCCAGAATTATGGTCGTAAGTCATGTGCCCAATTGTAAAAACCATTTTTGGGTGGCCATTGTTAAGCAAATACAGTGATCTTTGAGCAAATGTAATGGTCATTAAGTGAACCCATTTTCCTTAATGGGTATTTTTTGACAAAAACCTGAAATAAGCCCTGGAAATTGATAAAAAATCACAACTGTATGACACAGGGTTGCTACAAATGGCTGCAATTGTGGGGTGATTGCCAAGTGTCCAGAATGAGATTATGTGACTATGGGGAGGTGTGTCTTTGTCAGAACTTTAAAAAGGCATCCCAAGTAGTTCAGAGTAGATCAGTCGTAACTTCTAACAGCCACAAAGTGACCAGTCTTTAAATGAGGACTACCTATGAAAGACAAGCTTTGAGTTCCAAACATATACAGTAGAAAAAAAAACCCTGAAATATACTAAAATAATTCAGTTAATATTCTAGACTTTACAGAGGTTGTTAAACGAGGTCTTAATTACACATAATTATCAACCTAATTTTCTCCCCATTTTAATGAAGATTTAATCTAATTGGTGTATTTTATTTACTTGATAGTAATGAGTATTTAGTCTTTTTTTTTAATGCTTCCTTCTCCTTGAAAATCTCTTTTCAGATTCAGTTCCCTGATAATGTCCTAGAAATTAACCTGGAAATGTTCCAATCTAAAAAAAAGAAGCCCATTTTAAAATAAGGAATTAACTCCTTACTCGTCTGAGACTCAAAGGGCCAGCTCTCATTTCTAAGATGTACCTGATAATGAGAGGTATTGTCTACAGACAATCTTTTTTGGAGACAGCACTACTCTGGCTGGTTTTTTTTTTTTACATCCACTCGTTTGCTTTTCAATGCCCAGCTCACAATGTGGCATATAAAGAATGGTGCACTTGTGGGGGAGATTATGGCTGAATGGTCTCATGTTGATTATCACCATGGGCAGGACTCTAGGTGGTATATTTTTCTCTTAGTATACTTTGTTTTTCCTCCCACTGAGTTACAGGCGTATGCAATTATAGAAATTTGAAAGATAGCCTGGATCTCCCAAATCAAGCTGGATTCTGTAGTCTTTGGAACTAGTCACAAGAACAGTTTTTCCCTGAACACCTGCTAAATATTTGTCTGCTAAACAAATAATTCCCTCAACACTGTCCAACTATTACAAAGTCTGCACTACTATTACTGTTAATCTTCTCATCACTCCTTATCACCCATCCCCTCCCACTTGTGACTGTATGACTGTAACTTTGTTGCTTGTATCCTTAAAATTTATACTGACTGTTTCCTAGTATGATTTGATTGCTAGTTGGGCCCTATGACTATCATTAAGTGTTGTACCTTGTGATTCTTGATGAATATATCTTTTCTTTTTATGTACACTGAGTGCATATGCACCAAGACAAATTCCTTGTGTGTCTAATCACACTTGGCCAATAAAGAATTCATTCATTCATTCATTCATTCATTCATTCATTCATTCATTCATTCATTCAGTAGGGTGAGCATGGACTTAAATGCCAAATGGAAACCACAACCAATTTTAAGCAGGTCATTAAAGTGGTCTGAAAAGACAAAAGACAAAATATCGCAGCAAATACTCTATGACCTGTAACTTACATTAACTGTGAACATTTGCTTGTATACAATAGCTCCTATTACAGTACTGTAGTTATTTAGTAATTACAGTAAAATCAACGATCAGAGTACAGTTAGCTTTGGTGATCACATTTATCACTTCTTCAAGTTGCTCTAATTGCTCTATACTTATTTGCACACAGACAGAGACGGAGGGATGGAGGGAGGGAGGGAGGGAGAGAGAGAGAATACACTTGTAGGTTTATAATTATTTTAAGATTCACCATGTTTCCTTCATTCCCTTCTATTACACAAGTTTTCCAGCTATGTTTAACTTTTGTAAGTTGCAATTTCTTTGTTATTGCAGCAAAACATAAAAGACTTAAAACCACAAATTGCTAGCTTCATTGGTAGACTTTTTTTTCCTGACGTAAAAGCTATACCCAGATATTTAAAAAAAGAAATTCAGAATCTTTTTACCATCCTACAAAAGCTACCTTAGCAATTTAAAGGAATGAAACCTTTGTAATTTAATCAATTGCAAAACTTAGTACCCCTTTTTCATAATCAAACTGCCTCTCCATAGTTATTTCTACCTGTCCCACTAGTCTTACAAAAGGGGCACATTCTGAGTTCCCTCAATTAAAGAATATTATCTAAGAGAACTATGGAAATGTGTCTTTTCTTTTGCAGTGCCTACAATAACATATTTCCTGAGATTAGAATTGGCTTTCCCCAAAACATTAAAGACTTGGGTATACTCCAGAGCCTGGGATCTGGAAGGTGTAATGGCCCTGAAGGGGTTTCTGTTGATTGCTTTGCCTGGGTTAATCCTCAGTAACTACTGTAGCTGTCAGGGTTCCAAGTAACAGACCTAATGAAATCAAAACTCTGAGGCCTGGAGTTTCCTCAAAGTAAGAATTTATTAAGAATGTCATATTGGCACAGCTGCTGAAAACCCAACTCTGAAGGACCCAAGGTTTCCCCCACCCAAATCAAAACCCAAACTTCTTGCCAACCAAGTCACAGTGTCCATCACATGGTCCAATCAGGTCACAGTCCCTCCCCTTCCGGCTGCCTTTGGTCCACGCCTTCCAAACACCTGATGGGGATGTCTTTCGCTCCCACGGGAAAGAATGTTATTTTGGCTACACTTTCCCCCAGCTATCTTTATCCCCCCCCCCCCCTCATGTTTCCACAGCTCCAACCGGCCTTGCTGTGGCAGCCCTGAAGATACTTCCAAAATGGCTTCAGGGCTCACAGTAGCTTTTTGAGATGATTGATGATAGATGAATGATAGATAGATAGATGATAGGTAGATAAATAATAAATGATAAATAATAGATGATAGATAGATAAGATAGATAGATATAGATAGATCATAGACAGACAGACGATAGACAGATAATAGATGATAGATAATAGAGATAGATAGATAGATAGATAGATAGATAGATAGATAGATAGATAGATAGATAGATAGATAGATAGATGCATGCATACATACATACATGGAGGGAGGGAGGATGGGAGTTTTTGTAGATAAAAAAGGTTGTGATTTTTTTCCTGTATTTACTTTTATTAAACTAGCAGCCTAATGACCTCATTAAAAAAACAAAATGGGATTTGTTTTGTGACCTCAGTCAATGGTGACAAACTGTATTGCTTAGTATAGTGTGAACGCAGTTGCTGAGCATTCATGAGTTTTCATAAACCCTTCTTTCAGAAAGGAACATGGGAAAGATACTATCATGTGGGTTGCATAGAACTGTATAACCAGCAATTGGCTATACGGTAACTATTTCATTAGCTTTACATAGTCCTGGGAAAAAAGAATTAAGACATCTAAGACGATGAGATACATTTAAAGCTCCCATGATTGCAATTACACACTTATTAGGGAGTAAGTCCCAATGAACTATTAGGATCATACTATTAGACTCTCAAAGGAAGCATTCAGTATTATAGTATTTCTGAGAGTATTTATCCTGGCAATAGAGATGGAGGAAGTTTCCAGCAATCTAGCCTCTAAAATGCATGCATTAGGGAACAAGAGGGTGACCATTTGGAGAAGTATATTGTTTAACATAAACAACAGCTGTGCTCTTGCAGTTCAGAGATGGAAAAAAAATAGAAAGAAGTAAATAGATGAGGATCATCAGAAAAGAAAAGAAATGCTGCACTTTAATCAAGCACTTGCTCTCGTGCAGTTTCCAAGTTAGACTTTGCATAGGGGAATATCAGATCACTCAGCCCAAAGCAATTCCTCTAGAAAACTGACTTTCTTCCCTCTTTAAAGATTACTAGGCAGCGGGGAATGTTTCTGGTTCTAGCCAGTCGGATCCGTAAAAAGATTAATTATAAACCCAGCACCCATCAAGAAGTTGCTCAAAATAACATCAGCTTTCCTTTTAAGACAAGGTCACTGAAGAACTTTCTAGGTCACGGGTGTCAAACTCACGTTGCCATCACATGACATTTTCATAGAGCGGGGGGGCGTGGCCTACGCACAACGCATCCGGCTCACAGGCCACCAGTTTGATGCCCCTGTCTATTGAAACATCTTTGCATTGGGATTTCATCGTCCTGATTTTGGGTGGCCCCTTGTGGCTGAAGACTGGACATTGGGACAGCGTTTGGACAATTGGAACAGTTGGAAGAACTGCTTCTTTTTGGTCAGTTCTTATTTGTTGTTTGATAGGCTTTATCAGATGTCAGGGAGATGGTGAGAAAAGGAGGAATGGAATTTGTGGTCAGGGAGCCACAAATATATACGGAGGATATACAGGCAGTCCTTGACTTATGACCACAATTGAGCCCAAAATTTCTACTGCTAAGATGTTACGTGAATTTCGTTTCATTTTACGGCTTTTCTTGCCACAGTTGTTAAGTGAATCACTGCAGTTGTTAAGTTAGTAACACGGTTGTTAAGTGAATCTGGCTTCCCCATTGACTTTGCTTGTCAGAAGATTGCAAAAGGGGATCACATGATCCTTGGGCAGTGGTGGGATTCAATTTTTTTTACTACCGGTTCTGTGGGTGTGGCTTGATGGGTGTGGCCTGATGGGTGTGGCAGGGGAAGGTTATTGCAAAATCCCCATTCCCTCCCCACTAACCTGCTTTCCAGCTCCGTTCTCCTGTGCAGGGCAACCAAAGAAGACCCAACTGATCAGCTGGGACCCAGGAGGCAGAGAATAGATGGGGGCAGCGCCAGTCAGAGGTGGTATTTGCTGGTTCTCCGAACTACTCAAAATTTCCACTACCGGTTCTACAGAACTGGTCAGAACCTGCTGATTACCACCTCTGCCTCTGGGACTCTGCAACCCTCATAAATACAAATCAGATGCCAAGCGCCTGAATTTTGATCATGTGACCATGGGGATGTTGCAGTGATCTTAAGTGTGAAAATTTTTCATAAGTCACTTTTTTAAAGTGCCGTTGCAACTTGGAATGGTTGCATTCTAAATGAACTGCTGTAAGTCGAGGACTACCTGTATATTAGGAATCTATGAAATGGCCATGGCAGAGTACGCCGCAGTTTAACCAAGTTTAAGTTAGAGGAGTGTCTCTCAGCCACAGCAACTTTAAGCTAAGTGGTCTTCAATTCCCTAAGTCTTGCTGGCTGGAGAATTTTGGGAGTTGTAATCCAGACTGAGTAACACAGGTTTAGAGTAATAGTGGGCCTTCTAGCATAAAAACTCATTTGTCAATACCATTTTGTGTAAAAAATAATAATAATCCAGGATTTAATTCAATGTGAAACTGCTGGGCTGGTCTATATATAAAAATTTATTTTACCATAGTGTAGAGAACCACAGTAGATGGTTGACTGCATCACATGACATGCTGGAGAGTTCTTATTATATAAGACATTTGTAGTATTTTAATCTTCCATTACCCGGCCTGCTCTAAACATAAATTGGAAGATTTTATCATGCTTGGCATGTTTTGTTTGTAATCATGATTAGTTACTGGAGAAGGCTGGGTGGGGGGGGGAGAGGGAGGAACAAGAAGAATGTACAGCAAAATAAATTCTTTCCTACTAATTAATTAATTGTAAGAAAGGGTATAAATGGGCATCAGGCAGAACAGATAAACTCTCCCAGGAATAATTCAATCTGGTTTCCCCTAGTATATATTTTCTTTCTGTGCTACCTTTGGGCAGCTTACTCAGTTTCAGTGCTGAGAGGCTTGAGTTTCTCCTGACCATGATTGGTGGTTGTCTTCTATTCTTGTTACCAAACGACCCCTCTTCTCTCCCCATACCCAGTGGGGGCTTCAGGCAAATGGGTTCTCGCTAAACAGTGGCTCCATTCATTAACAAGGCAGCTCCTACCATCACCTTGAGGGGAAAAAAAAGATAGTAATCCAGAGTCCAGAAGATGAAATGAAAACTCAAAGCACCTTTGTTTGATCACTGGCTGAAGTTATAGATAACAAGAACTACTACCCCATCCTTTGGGCAAGCAGTTCTGAGCAGCTACCAGCTGTTGGAAAAGTATCATTAGCACAACAGGTTCACATTGTTCAAAATGAACATTGCATTGACTTTGCAGCCTTGTGGTTGCATTTTGTACCAACCACAATTTCCAAGCGGATCCCAAGAATAATCCAATGTAAAGCATATTAGGATACTCCATATGGGATGTCAGCAAGATGTGGCTACCTGTGGCTGGGTCTGACTAGCTCAAGAAGAGTTGCAGTTAGTATATTGTGGCGATACGCCTCTGACTATGGCTTTCACTAGATAACTGCAGATCTGTTCTTTCTGGGGTAGCGACAGCCCCAGTCCAAAAGGTTTTCCATTTCAGTCGAGTCCACCATTATACTTGTCCAACAGTAACTCTATTTTATCTGATTTTAATTTCAGCTTGTTCTCCTTTCTCCAGTCTATTTAGCAAACTGAAGCAACATTCAGGGGTGTGGATAGCTTCCATGGAATTAGAAAGTAGAGAGCAATAATGCTGGGGATTCATCAACATACGATAGGATCCCACTCCAAAATTCTGAATTGGATCCCTGGTGATTTCCCAGAGATGTTAAACAGCAGAAGGACAAGACAGAAGAACCTAGTGAGACACCATAGCATTACCTTTCTGGGCTCCTCCTGACAAGATGGACAAGAACTGCACAAAATTCTGACTCACAATCCTGTCTTGCTGACCAGTAGGCTACTATGGACATGGTTAAAGTCCAGAAAAAGTCCATCTCTCCAGGCAAACAAAAAGGTACAGAATCCAGAACATCCATTTCACCCAGGTGCCTTTAGAGCTGTGAGGCTGTTGCTTTCTCAATTGCCCAAGAATGGAGAATCCGAGGCAGGCCTACCGTTTGAGAAATCTTTGAAGTCAGGCAAAAGTAACGTTTGGTGAAATCTTTCCCCTTAAATATTTTAAAACTGCCTCCATTAAGCAAGTCAGAATGCCCCTGTCATTCAAGGACTTGTACATGCACATGCACAAAACAAGGTAAAGAATGGGCTTTAAGAAATGCCTTAAGACTGCATGTCTACCCTTTTTTTTTGAGTGACACATAGGTGGCTTAATTTAAGAATATTAAGTCTATTGTGGAAGTCTAAGGCAGTGATGATATTGTATGCCCGTAACAGACCCATGGCCCAGTATTAACCTGTACTCAATAATAGCTGAAATATATTCAGCTCAGCGAAAATCTCCATTAGCCCAATGGAATTTTCCCTGCACAGGATTCCCCTTGGTGCATGTGCCAAGCTATTTGTTTCAGATATTCAGATGAAGAATTTCCTTTCCGTGCTCAGGGAGAGCTGAGGTCAAACTGGATGAAAGAAAATTTAATTTTCCTTCTATTTATCATATGCTCACTGCAAGATGCCACTCAATTCTACTTTACCTGGTCTTTCCTTCTTGACAAGGCCTGTGGGAAAAAAAAATAGTCTGATCCAGCTCTTACCTAAAATCTGCCTCTCTGCACTTAAAAGTAAATTTAGTAATATGCTGTTAGAACTTGCATGCAGAGAATATATCACTGCAGCACACTTTTGCATTTTTGTTCAATGTGTTCACATGCAATTTTGGGATAGTCATTTTCCATTTAACATGAGAAAATCTTCTGCTCTGGGAATATGTCTGCACTCAGGTAAAAGGTGCTATTTCCGTATTTCTATGCCTGGAGTACTTTGAGGCCAACAAACTCTTAACATAAAATGAAGAAGACATAGAAAAAGGGGAAGGAAAAAACGTGAACACACTTCTCTCAGTTCATGTTACTTTTATGCAGGACCTATCTGAAGGGTAAAACATCTTTTCTATATCCATTTATCAAAAAAAGAAATTAGTAGCTTAAGTGCATAGTGAAGTTCATTTTAATTGATTTTTTTTTTTGCTTCTGGTAGGTCACAAAATTCTGGATTGTACACAACAGTCAGGACAGAGAAGGGTAGCTTATGGTGAATTTCTTAGCAGGGGAGGAAAATGAGTGTCCTTTCTGAGGAATTGATCTTCCACTGGGACCTGGGCTACTTTACTCGATTAGCTAACATAATGCAACTTCTCCCCTTTGGGATTTTGACCAGTATTAATTCTTCCTCTAGGCATGTAACTTTCAGTGGATCATTTCTAGCCTTTCAACAGCTGAGTCATAATAAAAGAGAGCAGAGTCACACGAAATGATTTGAAATGTGGGTGAAGGACAAACTTTAATGAGTTATTATAGCTAGTTAATTATTTCACAGAACTATGCAGAACTTCAATTGCACGTGGCTCAAGCGTTACTCAGTTGAAGAGCCAATCTGGTGAAGTGACACAGGTGCTGGTCTTGAAATCAGGAGGTGATGAATTCTATAATAGTTCTCGCTTGGAAATGAAAACCGGCTGAGTGATTTTAGGCCGGTCGCGCTCTCTCAGCCCAACCCACCTCACAGGGTTGTTGTGGAAAAAATAGGAGGTGGGAGCATTAGGCATGTAACAAACATACAGACAGGATAAACCAAACTGGAGTTGAAGTCATGAAATCCTGCCTCATTAAAGCCCACCTACTTAAAAGATTCTATATACAACCTTTTGAATTTTTAGTATTTCTACATAGATACAAACCCCCTTTTGCCACATACAAATATATAGTTTTGGTTCATTTGGTTTGGTTTGGTTCATAAATGAACAAGTATAATGTTTTGGACTTACTTTTTTAAAAAAATTAAACATTTAAGTCAAAAGTCATTTTTTCCCAGTACTGCTGTAACTTCAAGCAGTTGCTAAACAAAGGTAATAAGTCTGGGTTTTTATCTATAGACAAAATCTGCATCTAGCTGCTCCCTGGACTAAGTCCACTATATCTGAAGTAATCTGAATGAGTCCCTTAAATTTACATTATTTACAATATTTCTGAAAGCCGGAAACTATAAGCCAGTGAGCTTAACATCTGTAGAAATGAAGTTAATGGAATCATTTTTTGGGGAAAAAAAAGGATTAACGAATATTTAAAAGCACACAAACTGATGGACCCAAAGTAGCATGGCTTTACAGTGTTCAGGTCATGTCATACTAATCTGATTGACTTTTTTAACTGTGTCACAAATGTTTTGGATGAAGAGTGTAGTCTAGAAATAGCCGAGCTGGATTTTAGCAAAGCATTTGATACAGTTCCATGTAATGTGCTCATAACAGCCGTTCGCAATTCATGTTGGCAGGGGGGCAGAGATCAGCCGCGAGGCCCCTGGTTTGCGGGGTGCCTCAGGGGTCGGTGCTCTCGCCCCTTCTGTTCAACCTCTATATGAAGCCGCTGGGTGAGATCATCCGTGGCTTTGGGATAGAATTCCATCAGTACGCTGACGATACTCAGCTGTACATTTCTACCCCAGGCCACCGCGATGAAGCCGTTGAAGTGATGGCCCGGTGCCTGGAGGCTGTGCGGTGTTGGATGGGGCAGAACAGGCTTCAGCTCAACCCATCTAAGACTGAGTGGCTATGCTTCCCAGCACCCCAATACAGCCACCCCAATACACCCATCACTGGCTGTGGGGGGGGGGGAATTCTTACCCCCACAGAGAGGACTCGCAATCTGGGTGTCCTCCTGGATGTGCGGCTTGGAGTACCATGTGGCGGCTGTCGCCAGGGGGGTTTTTGGTTAGGTCCGTAGGATCTACCAGTTGTGGCCCTTTCTGGATCGGGATGCGCTTCGCACGGTCACTTCCGCCCTTGTAATCTCCCGCCTAGACTATGCCAACGCTCTCTACATGGGGCTTCCCTTGAAGAGCACCCGGAGGCTCCAGCTGGTGCAGAATGCGGCCGCACGGGTGGTGTTGGGGGATCCTCGGGGCTCCCATGTTACGCCGCTCTTGCGTGAGCTGCATTGGCTCCCGGTGGTCCTCCGGTTGCGCTTCAAGGTCTTAGTTACCATCTTTAAAGCGCTCCATGGCTTGGGACCAGGATATTTGCGGGACCGCCTCCTGCCATTATCGGCCTCCCGTCGACCAATACGCTCTCATAGAGTCGGCCTCCTCGGGGTGCCGCCGGCTGGACGGCTGGCGACCCCGAGGGTGTGGGCCTTCTTGTTGGAGGCACCCTCCCTCTGGAACAAATTACCCCTGGAGATGAGGACCATCCCTGATCTCCTGACCTTCCGGCATGCGTTGAAAACCTATTTATTTCAGCAAGCTGGTCTGGCCAAGGGGTTTTTAGAGTTTTTAATTCGGTTTTAGCTTTTTTAATCTCCTAATTTTTTGATTAGGAGATCTTTTGATAATGGCCAATCTATTTAATTCTTTTAACTCATTTTAAGTATTGTATGTGTATTTTTATATGTATATTTTTTATCTGGCTGTACACCACCCTGAGTCCCTCTGGGAGAGGGGGCGGTATACAAATTTAAATAAACAAATAAATAAAAATGTTGTGCAAGTTAAGGCTTAACCATCTGATGTTTGGGTGGATAGAAGTTGGCTGAGGGATTGATTCCAGTGTGTGATTGTTAATGGGGCTGTCTGAATAGAGACCAATCATACTTGGTGTACTGCAAGGATCAGTCTTAGATCCTGTTCCGTTCAATGTGTTTGTTAACTGATATATCACTTAGACTTATATATCACTTCCCAGTGCTTTTACAGCCGTCTCTTAAGAGATTTACAGAGTCAGCATATTGCCCCCAACAATCTGGGTCATTTTACCCACCTCGGATGGATGGAAGGCTGAGTCAATCTTGAGCCTGTGAGGATTAAATCGCTGGCAGTCAGCAGAAATAGCTGCAATACTGCATTCTAACCACTGCGCCACCACGGTTCATGGATACAACAGAAGGATTGTCTATAGAGATTCTTAGTCATCCAGGTCATGACTGTCCCAAAGGTGCATTTTCAGGATGCAACTGGAGTCCAGGTTCTTCCTGAAAAAGCACTTTTGGGACAACAGAAGGATTGCTAGACAAGGTTTGTCTTTTTTTCTGATGACACGAAAGTGTGTAATAGATGTGATGTACCTGGGGGTATTCATAACATAGAAAATGATTTGGCACTGCTGGAAAATTAGCCAAAAATGTGGAGACCCTAACCCTCAGTGTTGTTGCTGTGGGGAAAACAAGAGGATGGAGGAGCATTATGTATGTTTACTGCTATGACTTTATAGATTTAAAAAAAGGTGGGATAAAAACCTAGTAAATAAATAAAGCTTGGTAAGGTTCTAAAGCAAAACTTTAATAAATTAATATGCATGCCCAGCAGAAGTACAAAAAGACAACTGAAAACCACAAAGCCATTTTCATTCATTCAGTGTTGCCATCTCTAGCTGGAAATACAGTAAAAGGCTTTATATAAAATGGCAATTGGAATATGTTTCTAATACATGAAAATGCATTTCCGGCAGTTAAATAAATGTTATGAAATCCAACAAAAGTTATCCTTCAAGTAGGAAAAGAATGACAGGAGATGTCAATAAACACTTAAGAGGTTCTGGCTCTCTGGAGTTTGTCCCCCCCTCGCCCTCTGAAAGACCAATGACAAAACAGAGCAGGAAACCACCACAGATTGACACTGAGAAACATGCTAAATCACAGTCACAGACTATTTCAGAATTCAGATGCTGACTCCTTCTCCTGTGCCCTTTTTGTAGGAGAAGCCTCACAAAAGAGGTGAGCAAGAAGCAGACCAGATTAACAGAAATTCTGGACTAGGATGAAACAGCCCACACAGCTATAAATCCTGGGAAGCAGAGCATATGATCACCTCTCCCCAATATTTTCTGCATGGGCAAAAGCAACATAAGAAACACCTTTCACACAGCACAACCTCACAATAAAAATTCAGCCGCAGGAGCTGGCTCAATTATTCACAGTCCTCTGATTTTTCTCGCCATCCGCTAAGAAACACTTGCACACGTACTCCAAGTTCAAAATAAAATATCTTCATTTTTTATAAGCATCTCCACCACCAGTCTCTGATAACGAATATCATTCAGGGCAGCCATTGCATCCAGCCCAGGAGCTCGCATCAGGGTTGGTCCGAAAACAATGCCAAGGTTTTCTGCATTCATGAGGTTCTTTTTTTCATGGAGAGTTACCCTGGAACAAGACAGAATGTGATTAAAATGCGAGCGAGCAAAAGCCTGAACGAGCTGCAATCGTGATCTCGTCGACCCAGAAATGAAAAGGGTCACGTGAAGTACAAATTAAAGATAGCTTGGATGGTCATAAGCACAGTCTTTGTGCAAAATTAGAATTCTCAGTGTTCCCTAGTTAACAGTTATGGAAATGCTCCAATAAGGCTGATAAAGAATTATGGATAAGGCGAAAACAATAAGGCAAATTGAAGGGAAGAACAACAAAATATTAGATGTCTTATGAATAAGATACCGGAGGGTGATTCATTCTCCCTCCCCCTCTCTCTTACAAACACACACACACACACAATCTTAATCTTGATAATGTTTGATTCCTTGCACATCATAGACAACTGCCAACATAGCAAGACATTTCTTCAGCTGCCCATTATTTGTAGTTAACAGGAATAGGTATTTATTTATTTATATAGAAATACATTATTTATTTATTGGATTTATATTTGGTAAGTCCTTCTTGTATTAATCAATGTCTTTTAAATCAAACTGAATGTCTTAATAGAGGAGATCTTTCCTCCCATATAATAATATTAGAATTCAGGATCAATGAAGAAAGATGAACAATGAGACATTTCATGATACAAGGAAATATTTCGCGCATCTACTGATATCATGGATTGGGCCAATTTGTGCCAGGTGGGGCTTTTAGTGTACTTGCAATGCTAACATTATCTGTGATTGGAAGCAAAGTAACTCTGAAGATCAGATGTTGGTAAAAATAGCAGAAAATTGCTATTGTTCTTTGGCAGAAAGAAGAGACTGAGCTAGGTGGCCTTTTATCCAACATTACTTTACCTTTATTTATCTAATCCATCCATCTTGTACAAGGTTCTTTCACTTTTTGGTGCCGGTTATACCAGGGTACAGACATTCTTGCAAAATGCTAGATGTGTTGCACCCATATACCAGCAGCCAAACAAACTACTGGGCTTCAGCACTCACTATTTTAGTTCCTAACAGTGTTTTTGGGTCTAATATCCAAGGTATTACCAGAAATATTTTATTCTTATGGCTGGTGCTACATTTTGCATCATGGTAGCTTCCATTTCATGAAAATTAAAAGCATTTTACAGAATAAAATTTGGCTAGAGCTTGACAATCATCAAAGGTGGCAATCAATGGTCAGTCCATTGCACCCCGATACCACAGTGGGGACTAGACAGACACCCCATTTTCTATATGGTCAACTAGACTCTTTAAAGCTATGAACAAGGTAGGGAGAAGAGGGAGGGGGTCAAGGAAAGAAATCTCCAACTTTTGCTCTGGTTCTGCTTGGAGAATGCTTCCCTCCACCGAGCCACCTACTTTCCCGCTACACTTTGGAAAGGATCTTGATGATTCTTTATGGAAGGGTATCGTTTGGTTTATTGTGTTTTAAAACACGTATTTGGATGCTACTTGTAAACAAGTTTGAAGAGATTTATGTTTGGAAAGTCAACATATAAACAAGTAAAAGCTATTTTGAGACTCCCGTGCCATTATGAATTCCATAGAGGAAGGATAAAAGTCTAGAAGTGAGTAAGACCATGTGCCATTATAAAAGGTTATCCTTGCCTCTTCTACACTCATGACATAAAGCAGTAAAATGTAATCCAACCACTTCCAAAGCCACTACAGAAAGGCGGACCTCCACAGATCCCACACCTTCTGCATCTAGTTAATGGATACAGTACGAACAGCTGCCCCCTCCCTGTTTCTGTTTTAATGGCATAGCATACATACAAACTGCTGTCTTGAGAGGCCATGATTTGCTTTATGGTGGCTAATTGCCTATTTCAGAAAAAAAACCCTCACATTTGTAAATTAGTTTTTGAGCAGACTAAACAAAAGCTCTAACGCATATTACTGATTTACAACTCAAGAGAAATGCCATTAAGGATTTAGTCGTTAAATAACTAAATTTCCATTATTGGAAAGTTCATGAATTATAAAGAAAACATTAAAAAAAAAAAACATCCCAGAGGCTCTGTTTAATGTGGAATTAAATCATGCCAGACACCTATAACGACAGACAGGAGCTGCAAGTTTGGGAACAAAGAATTCTGAAGTTAGACAACTCTGCCCTGAATTGACTTTTCAAGCTGATATTTTAAAGGGACAGAGTCAGAACAGTAGTAGCATTCTGTTCCTCCAACTGCAAATTCAGATGCCTCCAATTAAATAATTACAATGAGGAACAGCCAAGATAAGGGTACTCCCAACAATGAAGTGGAGGTTCCATGTTTAGAGAATGCAGCCAACACACCAGCTTAAGAATAGAGCAGATAGAGATGGTGAAGTAAGATCAGACAGAAAAATTACAAATGCAGAGACAAATTATTCTATGAAACAAGCTAGGTGGATTATTGGAGATGCTGGATGTTGCATGAACCATCAGAAGGCATTAATCTGGTAATATTTATTTATTTCTTGAATTTATTTGATGCCTATCTTGCAGTGGGGCTACTCTAGGTAGCCTACAATAGTAAACAAGAAAAGTGCAAACAGAAGTAGTATAATTGAACAATAAAATAAACAATGACAAATAAATACATCAATATGATAACAAAAAAGATAGATGGGTGGATTGGGGGTGAAGGGAGATTGAGTCTGCCATCATTCCCCCATTGATTTTAATCTCCTAGTACAATTTCATGAAGACCATGTTGCAATTAACCACACTAAGTGACCAAGCCATGAGTAACTATACTATACGAAGGGAGTCTGGATCAGAAAGGGCAATAATTGGCACACTGGATGAATTTGTGTGAAGATCTTCCTGGTGAGGCTGCTACATGCTCATCAAGCACAAGCTATGAGTCTAGGAGTGCCCCTAAGTTGCACACAATGTTGAATGGAGGAGTGCAATCCCATTAAGAATCACTTGAACCAAGAGAGCAAAATATGCAAATTATTTGGTCTTATCAGGTTTGATTTTGAGCCTATTCTTCCTCATCAAATCCATCCCCGAAGAGGCTCCAGGAACTGGAATGTGACTTCAATAGCACAACATGGTCAACCAGAGGCCAAAATATACAGTTGAGCATCATGGGTGCTCTGATGGTCAATAGGTGTCTTTGCCCAACAGTTTCATCAATATGTAGATAGGAGAAGTGAGAGCATCAGCATTTCAGGCACTCTGAAAACCAGGAGTTGTGTTAGATCTGTCCCTGAAGGATACTATGATTAATGGCATCTAGGGTTGCTGATAGATCAAAAAAACCTAGAATGGTTGCATTACACCTATTCTGGCTTAGCCAGAAGTTATCAGCAAGAGGTCATATATGTAGGATTTTAAAATAGAAGCAGTTAGCACAAAAACCTGGAACAATTGGTTGGTGGGCTTGAATTGAGGACAGATCCTTTCACTTAATACCTCTTTAAATGAGCCATAAGATAGCGTAATGTTTCGCAGTGCGCAGGCGGCAGTAGCTTCAGTGCTTCATTAAGTATTTCCAGCTGTTCATCAGGATCTGTGGTTTCTGAAATTGAAACATCTGATAAACTTTAAGCCAAAAGATGCACAAAATAAAGTTAGAGGAGCCTCTTCCAACACCCATATTTCCTGATATATCACATTCTCAATATTATCTGAATGAATTACATGCAAGGAAAGAAAAAGTAGAAAGCTTCATATTCAAAAGGTCTTGATGGCTTGAGAAGTCTCTTAGGAGCATTTGGTTGGCCTTTATGCAAAGCTAGTAATGACTCATACATGCCCATGCCTAGAAAAATGCTCAATCTGAAAACATTCTGGTATTTTAGAGGTATTATTTACCTAAATAAGCTGACATACATGAGCAACCTTGTTTAATTTCCTTACTAAATCTGAATGGCTGGCCTAGATATTAAAAATACCAAAGCTACAAGCATATAACTATGAACTGCAGAACCAATGACAGGACTAGCTGTTCTTCATAAATTGAACACACTGTCTTCAGGAATGCTGCCACAAAATCTCTGATAATTGATTGTCCAATACTGTTGTATACTGGTAACGGACTTGCTATTTCAGAATATTTTTTCTACTACTAAAAAAATGCTGATTTCTTTCAAAAGTTGCAATATGGCTAGCTCTTTAAAGATGAGAAAAACTGGCTCTGCAATATAATATAATGTGAACAATTTAGAAAAATAAAAGTACCCATTTGAGAAAGGATACAATTTAAGGCTTACTTGCAGACTCTATGAATTTGGGGTAGGCATCATATGTGATTAATGGAATTGGCAAGTCCCTGAAGTAGAGTTTAAGTGCACCAGTGATAATGTTGATATCTTCATACATATTCACGGAAATGTCTGCTTTTTCCCCATCTGAACATAAATAAAGAGGGAGGGAGACCCAAAATATAAAATGTACATAATATTAATGAATAGAATTGTAATTTGCAATAATATTTAAAACAATACACACATTGTTATACATATAAAAGCAGAAACAAGGTAAAATGCATTTTGAAATGAAAAATATATGTTCTATATGCAGCATTTTTCAAGAATTCTGTGGAATTCTTATCTGCAAAGAATAAAATATAACATAGAGAAAATTGCCTGTGGTCACAACAGCTGGGCTCTGTGATTCAGCTGCAGACCACTGAATGGCCACTTTAATTTCTATTCTCACAGCTTTGTAACTGATTTCAATGAGATTTGGGCGGTGTTATGCGTTTCAAATGCAATATTATTTTTTAAATAAAAAGTGCCATGACATAGAAAGTCAGACATGAAACAATAGATTTCTTCTTGTTTTGTTATACCTACAATGAGATTGGTAGAATGAGAGGCTATGGTATCCATAAGCTCCAACCATTAGAGATAGTGAGAAGCATAGTCCAACATACATTGAGAATGCCAGATTAGGAAAGATTGCACAAAATCACATTCAAAGACAACCTTCAATGTTTAAAAATTAATAAAAACCAAATTTTAGCCTCATTAGCAAATTAGCACAGATGAAAAAAAGTTAATTACAGTCGCCTCCTATTATTATTCATAAAAATAAGCGCTACATTAAGTCAGATGATTATAAGTAATCAGAGCATGGTGGCTCAAGAGGTTAGAAAGCTGGGCTGGGAAGGCTCATGTTTGAGATCTGGTTGCTACTGCGGGGCAGGGTGAATTCCCGTCACACACGCCAGCTCTTGCTGACCCAGCAACTCAAAAGCAGGTGTGAGTAGATAAATGGGTACCACTTTGGTGGGCAACCTTATGAGGACATGAAAGGAGCCCTCAACTGGGTGTCCCTTGGGAAAGGTGACATCACTAGCATCATGGAAGCATTTTGGGGTTTCCAACATGGAAGTTGTAGTAGTAATATTACATAATCACAAACTGTGCTTTAAAAATGTTCTACTCTTAGAACTCAAACCTAATTCTCCATACTTTTTTTTTTTTTGGGGGGGGGGGGATGAGCTGTGAAATGGCTGAGATCTAAGCAGCTACTTAAAGCATGCCCAACAGTTCAAATATATCTAGTTTGTTTTTAATTATTTCTTCCCTGTACCACCGATCTAACCTATCCACATCATGCCACAGCATTCCAAACTTATGCAGGTTAGAAAATATTTCATATTTGGCACTGTTGAGAGGACTGCTTTCAGAGAACCAAATCAACTTCCTATTAGCCATGCAATATTCATTCGTTGGATTCTAGCAAATAGGATAGAGGTAATTATTATGGTAAGCACTGAGTAAAGAACCTACCTCGATCAAAAGCCATTTTGACATCTTCAATTAGGTCGCTGAATCCTGACACTCGGTAGAGTCCTTCAGAATTGAGTCCTTTTAAATTAAAGTCATCACTAGATTAAGCAATCATTTTTTTCTGATAGACGTGTACTTTTTGATTAACAGTACAAAAAACAGAGCTCATTTTTTAAAGCTGCAACTTTGTTACTCAGCATAATTTTATAATCAGCTTTTAATTATTCTGTGCAAACATATTTATGATAATGTTTCTGGAATAAAAATGCCATACATGCATATGTACATACTCATCATGCTTTTCCCCTTTTAAGGTAAACAGCTTTACACAAAGTACAGATAAGAAGTAATAAACATTAAACCCAAGAAATTATGTGCAATTGAAGCCAAGATGGGTTCAAGCCCATCTGGTGACATGCATGATGGATGTATAAAAGATTGTGACTGTATAGGGAATGTTAGAAAAGCATGAATTAACAAATGAAATGAAACCAACAAAGCAGATACTTGGGGTGTCTTTGAAACTAAGAGAAAAGGAAGAGAGGTGATGAAGGCTGTCTCTGCTTGTGAAACAGAGCTGATACATACATACATAGTGAAATTGTAGGTTTAATAATGAATAAAAGGGCTAAAAATACATAAAATATTATTTGATGTTGGTTGGAATTACAAGATCGTAAAAAGGGAGGGTTTTTTATGTAGATAGATAGATAGATAGATAGATAGATAGATAGATAGATAGATAGATAGATAGATAGATAGATAGCTATAGAGAAATAAAATTAAGAACCCACAAGCTGGTGATAGTTGCATATTATGCTCCAGGGATAATGAAAGAACCAGGAATACATTTGGGAAAAACTAGATAATATTCTGATAGAATGTAATCCAAAAGGTGGTGGGGAATCGGTTAAGTGATATGAACAGATGGGTAGAAATGTTATGAAAGAGTATAGAAAAACTGACCAGGCCATTTGTGGAAAGCCCAAAATGAATGAGAATATTGACTTTGAGCTATTTGCTCAGAAAACCCCCCCCCCCCACTCCTATTGGATATTTATACTGATTTACATATATTTAGAGTTATGTAAGAAACAAACAAGCGTAGCGAAGAAAGACTTGGTGGAGGAAATATATTTCTCACAAAAATGATTTCAAAAAAGGAATGTTAGTTCTCAGTAGCATAAATATCATCCAAATCTAATGGAACAGTATTTTTCTATCTCGGTGCTATAGTATCAAAGAAAAAACAGTAATAAAGGGATTTGCTATATAATACTATTTTCTAAATGAATGGGATTTAGATTTGTTTTTCTCCAAGGCCACTGATAATTTTAGGACACCCTGGGTAAAACTAGCTAGTTCTAGCCTCCAACTGCGTGAGATCAATTTAACAGGATGATTAGCAAGGCAACCAAATCACTTAAATATGCTTTACCTCTCGACTCAATTTCCCTAATGCACATGTCTACAACCATTGGTCTCTTTGTTAAGTGTACTTTTACTAGCGTAGTGAGATCACAGCTGTACACTTTCTTAACATGCTTCAAGTCCGGCTTGCAGTCATTCGGGACCATTTTGGAGCATTGTTTATGAACATTTAAGCCACAATCTGATGAAAGGAAAAAAAGATAAAAAAAGAAATGTTAGCGTGAGATTCAGCGCAAAGGAAAACCATCCCTGTAAACTATGCAACACTCCCAAAGTGGCTATGTGGATTTATGCAGGACGTGAATCAGAACAGCACAGAATTGTTGTTGACAGAATACCTGTCAGTTTAATTTCTTAAATTCTACTGCACTTAATTAGGGGACCGGGTCATTCATCACTAGAGCTGGCTGATTTTGCCAATGGCAAAATACAGCTTTTTAGCTCTGAAGCTTTCAAAACCTGGCAGCAGAACAAATAGGTTACATTTCTGGCTACCTATCATAAATTTTGTGGACACATCCAAAAGACGTGTGAAGCTATGCTCAGCGAGCTGCCTGAACATCCTCTGGCTCTAGGCAGACCTTACCTACAGTTACCATAAAGCACGAGCAAATGGGTTTTGCAAGGGGACCCTGTGTTGAAGTCATCTCATATTGATTCTGGAAAGCCCTGCCCAAGGACAGGTCATTCCAAATCCTGCTACTGGAACTCCTTTGAGATTCTGCCAACGGCCTCTAGTCCTTTCTTGGTGCAAAGGGTATGTCTTATCACCAACTTTTGTTTCTCTCCCCCTCCCTTCGCCTCCCACCCGGTATGTGTGTGCGTGCATGTGAATCAAAGCAGAAACACGATTATGAAAAGGAATCATCTGAATCCATTGCTGCTCTCCTTCAAAGCCTCTAAAACCAGCAATCCTCTTTATCTCATTATCAGGTTACCCAAATGTTTTGTAGTTTCCTCAGACCACCGAGGCAGAGGAGTTTAATTTTATTAGGTGGCAAAAAGCTTCAAAAACATTACGAAGTGGATTTTCAGATACATTAAGCTAAAACCTCTCAGACGAGCTGCTCTTTCTCTTTCATTTCTAGAGCATTACAGAAAAGGTTTTATTATTTAGGAGCAGGGGGGAAAAAAATTGACGTCAACATTTCCCAATGAAACTGAAATAATGTGCTTTTATTAATGCATGAGCAAACGCAAAACCTATAAGCACTGTATTAAGGCTGCCCCAAGAGGATCTATTTCAAATATTTGCTGAGAGTACAAATAAGCAGAGCTGTCACTTTCTCCTCTATTGCTGATTTGATTTTTTATCATCCCTCACCTTCAACCTGCTTATAATTCATGAAAATATACAGTTGCCAAGTACGCATTTATAGAAATATCAGTGTGTGTTAAATACAGCACCATCGTATTTGTAAGTTACACTGGGGAAGAATAAGTACTGTGACAGGTTTAAGAACTAACATAAATGGGTGGGGGGGAAAAAGCTTAAATGCTATTCAAAAAGATAGCGAGAGAGTTCTAATAGTTTTAGGATTGCTGTGAAATCAGAATTGGATTGGAGGTTAAGTGTATGAAATAAGCCATTTCAGATATGCTGCATTCGGGGCCAATTCAAGGGCAATTTAGGATCTGGGAATCCATTTACTTGCTCAGAATGCAGGAAAAGATGTATTTGCTGTTCTTTACATGAGCTTATCTCAATTCAAGAAAAAAAATGCTATGAGAATAATCAAGATGGTGCATTTTGTTTCTTCAGTAGACATAACTGAAAACATAGATTTTCAACCAGACCCTAGTGTTCAGTTTGCCGTCTTATAGAAGAATTTCTAAAAAGAAAGCTCTACCTTCTAATTTTGAAATAACAGCCTACCATTAATGCAATTCAGGAAATCTGCCTGGCTAACAATTCAATCTGTTCTGAAAAGTACAGAGTTATATATTTTTATAAAAGCACAAATGTAAAAGTACAGCTTTTTAAACAGAGTTGCTTAAGATGGGAGACCATATATGGGTTGTCCTCGACTTACAACTCAATTGAGCCCAAAACTTCCATTGCTAAGCGAGAGTAAGTTGGTAAGTGAGTTTTGCCCCAATTTACGACCTTTCTTACCACAATTGTTAAGTGAATCACTGCAGGTGTTAAATTAGTAACACAGCTGTAAAGCGAATCTAGCTTTTCCATTGACTTTGCTTATCAGAAAGTCACAGAAAGTGATCCTGGGATCCTGTAACTGTCATAAATATGAGCCAGTTGCTAAATGTCTGAATTTGATCCCAGAATCATGGGGGAGGCTGTAATGGTCCTAACTGTGAAAAATGGTCATAAGTCACTTTTTTTCAGTGCTGTTGTAACTTTGGTCACTAGGTGAATGGTTGTAAATTAACCACTGCCTCTAAATCTTTGAAATAATTAAATTGGGGCCTCCCTAGCTTTATCACAAGGATGTGATTCATAGGCTGGCTGAAAGAAGGTGTGGAAATCTAGGAAAGAGTAGACAGCTGAATATTTGCATTCATATTTATTTCCTTCCTTCCTTCTTCCCTCCCTCCTTCTCAGTGGTCAGAGTGCAGTATTTCAGGCTACTTCTGCTGATTGCCTGCAATTTGGCAGTTTGAATTTGACCAACCTCAAGGTTGACTCATCCTTCCATCCTTCCCAGGTGGGTAAAATGAGGACCCAGATTGTCGGGGACAATATGCTGACTCTGTAAACCACTTAGAGAGGGCTTGTGCTGTCCAGCCAGTGTATGGGAATTGGATAGTTAGGTAGCAATTGTGAGCTGTCCCCTTAAAGGAATGCATCATGGTAAATATAGTTAAGGTATCCTGGGAAATGTAGTCCATGCCAGGTGACCAGATCTGTAATCCTGTAAATTGACCCTCGATGGGTTGGGGGAGGTTTCCTTACTCTTGGCTGAACTCATGAACTCACGGTAACTGTTCTACTTCTATCGCTACGAGATGGGAGAAAAGAGATAAGGAGATAACCATCTTTTTATCTACAAGACAGATATGCAAAGGATTGGTTATTAAAGAAGAACTTTGTCACAAATGTGAGTTATGAGGATATCTGAGGAACCAATAATAAAGATTTTATATGAATGTTTTGTTGAGTTTATCTATCTGCATCTGTACAGAAGACAAAATCTACCACTGTACAGAATACAGAACAGGGTTGTAAAGCATTGTGAAGCGGTATATAAATCTAAGCACTGTTGCTATTTCTTTCTTCCCTTTCTCCCTCCCCCCACTCTCTCTCCTCCCCCCGCCTATATCTTATTCTGATGGAGCTATTTAATGAAGATAACTAACTCAGTTAACTGTGAAAAAAGAATGGATTTTATGGTGTAGGCAATTTTAATCTACACTTGAATACCGTGGAACAGCGCTCGCTCCTAGAAGATATTCACAATTTGTCTTAAATGTTCATTTACCTCAATCTTGATGTTTCCTCCTAGAAACAGACCTACAATCTCGGAAACACCAAAAGAATCTTGTGCATATTCAACGTAGCCTTCATCTCTCCTGAGTGAAAGGAGAGCATTGGTGCCTTTCAGTGGCAAAGTAAACTACTTGGACTGTAAAACTTTCATCTAGCTAAACTTCCTTCCAGATCAGTTACAAAGGCTGTCTATGAATCTATCTTTTCAGTGAGGGTTGTTTTTGATTTTTTTTTTCATAGACTTCTAACTCTTTAGCTCTTTGTGTATACGAATTGTACTGGCAATCCTGTTTCCTTACTCTATCCACCAGAGGTTAGCCTAAATGCAGCCATACTGTCTTGCAGCCATTTATCCCATTTGAATCCTTTCTCCAAGAAACCCAGGACACTGTTTTGATGCCGCAACTATCCTGTAAAAAAAGAAAATGTGATTTGCCCAAGTTATTGAACAAATCTCATGAATGAGAGTGGGTATGAATCCCTACCTACATTTAGTCATTATCCCAATCTGGATAATCAAATCCAAGGCAGGGAATGGCTGCTAATCTCTCCTCTTAAATATTCCTGATTAGAGATGCATGTGGTGCTTTGGGAGAGGGAAACATAAGAATGGAAATCCATGAAATGCACCTTATATCCCAGATATAAGATGAAAATTAGCAGAGTTAAATGTACTTGGCCCAACCCTGGAAAATTTAAGTTTGTGATGTAGGAGGACAAGCACATATTTCAAAATAGCTCATATCCATCAGTTTCTTCCTTCTCCTTAGCCTGTTGGTATTACTGAAAGAAAATCTATGACCTCGTTGGTATGCTCCCTTAGAGGAGATGTGTGACAGAGGTCTTGCAACTTTGAGCATGTATGGTGTTTTTGTTCCAGTCTCTCTTCTACTTGCTGAGAAAATACTGTTTCTCATGAAAGCAAATCACTAAAATGTTGAAGTCAATTTTTAAAAAGAAAAAAAAAGTGTTCTGAAGTTTATTCTCTCTTTTGCTCAAAATGTATCGGGGCCTTCAATTTTTCTTCCTCCCACTCGAAGCTTTAGAAAACTCTACCCCTAAAGAATTATTTTAAAGTAGGTGGCTATATGCATAGAGCGTGAAAGTGTGACATTATATAAACCATATCTAAGCAAGAGACAAGCCACCCACATACCGTGATGGAGGGAAATTGCAGGCTATTTACCATGGTAGGTTATGCACTGTAGAAAAGATACCTCTTATACTAGCTATAATTAAATTTTTAAAAAGGCCCAGTGTCCTTTTGTGCTATACATCTACCTATATCTTATAAGAAAATCTTCTTACAAGTAGTCCTTGGAACTAGCAGTTGGGATTGGAACTTCTGTCACTAAGCAATGTGGTCATGCAACACAACATCACATGACCGCATTGCTTAGCAACAACAATCCCACAGTCCTGGTGGCTTTTGTAGCTCCAGAGCCGCATTGACCATTAAGTGGGAAGAAGCCAGAGTCTCAGGAAAGCAGGGTGGTGCCATGTGGGACGAGGCACTCCAGAGCATGGATGTGCCATAGGAGTTGCCACAAACAGGCAGGTGTTACATTAGCATGGCCAGGTGCACAGCTGGGCAAAAAAGCAGTGGCAGCAGGAGTGACTTCCAATTTTCTGTTGACTTTTCCATTGACTCTGCTTGCGGGGAGCTGACAGGGAACAGTGGAAAACACAATCAGGCGATTGCAGGGATATGCATTGGCTGCAATTTTGCGGACTGGTCATAAGTCCCCCTTGGTCAGTACTGTTGTAATTTTGAACGGCTGATGAATGAACAGTCACAACTTGAGGACTACTTGTATTATTTCCTCTCCCCTCTCCCCACTATTTCTTAAGAGATGCAGCACTCTAAACTCAAAGAAAGTGGTCCTTCAGATAGATACTCCTCTCGAACCACCCAATAGCTGGATGAAAAGGATGCAGATTTTATCTTACTCTTTGTTACAAACATAGTTGCTGGGGCTTAATATTCACTTCTATGCCACCGTAGTTTTGCAAACAGACCAGCAAGTCTCTTTTTCAGATGGGACATTCAGGCTAAACTAGAAAGGATCACAAGAAGCCTCGAAGTTCTGTGATCCTAGATTGGCTCGAGGGAGAACTGTGCTTCACATTTTCCAGGCTTCCAGATATGGTTCACAAAGTGGTGGCGACCTCATTCTAGGCATGGCTTCTCAGAGGGAATGGCTGAAGCAACGCTTTCACTGCTCTCTGAAAAAGCCTGTTCAACTGCACACATTTGGCTGTGGTTGTGAAATGCGCCTCTGACCTTGTGGGCTGACTCGTACATAAATCAAGATAAGCTTTTGGGGCAGGAGTAAAGCTGGGTTCAACCCCTAGAAAGACCTACTAGCCTACACTTGTCCACATATACTTCTTGTAAATGCTTTCTGCTACTTCATTCTCTAGTCCAACAGTCCCCCTTATTTTATTCCTGCACAGGAGATGCAGGGCACACCAACAACACAAATAAACAGTTATCAGGTTTAAAACAGCATCTGAAAACTAAAAATTTCTCATTAAGGCATCATTCTCATTAAGGGCAGGTTTGTTTCAGCCGGAAACCGTAGTTTTCAAGTATCTATTATTTTGTCTGCTTCCTAAGGCTGGGACATGTTAGGCTAACTAAATATATTTAATTTACTTTGCATCCAATATCTGTCAATTTGCTCCAGAGATTTTATTCTCTTTTGTAGTTTTATCATAACCACTGGTCTACAAGCTCAAATAAGAAAAGCCAGCTAAACAGAAGGACGTTAAGTGCATTCCATCCATTTTAATTAAAAGTGATCAACATGTTTTAATTTTCTCTCTGACAGAAAGAGATTTCCATACCTGCATTTCTTCCTTTCGTAACTTAAAAATACCCTAGTGGACTTGAGTGAGTGGGATAAATGTAAAAGACAAGAGTACTCCATTTATATAGTGCTTTCTACAGCAAGATGTTTCTGCTGAAGGGACTAGTAGACTAAGTTATCAGAAATAATTAAATGGGCTAAATTATGGTGGAGTGTTACATGGGCAAATATGGTGAACATTGGCCTTGCAGATGCCCTTTCTTCCTCTCTTGCATGTCAGGAAAAGAAAATCAGATGCATCCAAGCCTGATTTTACTCTAGCCACAATCACAGTTGATATCCAATAATCAACATCTGATTGGTTTAAAGCTGCTTGTTTACTATGAACAAGCCAGCCTCATAACCAGTGGTGGGATTCAAATAATTTGACAACCGGTTCTCTGCCCTAATGATTTCTTCCAACAACCAGTTCAACAAACTGCTCAGAAAGTTAACAACCGGTTCTCCCAAACTAGTGCCAACTGGTTGAATCGCACCACTGCTCATAACGCACAGTTTCACCTTCGCTTCTCTGATTTAGTTGGAGTTTCATTTAACATGAGTTCCCCAATGACAGATGTATGGAGAAACTGGAAAGTAGTTGCAGCAAAACAAAATTGATAAGCAGCAAGTATTACTACTACTACTAAAAATAATACATGCATGCATGCATGCACATATATATACATACATACTTTCCTTGCCTATTTTTCCACTTAGATCATAGTTAGGGAGAACAATTGTTCCATGCTCTTGAAAACATTTAACATTTCAGAAGAACTGTTTTAGTTCTTTTTGATATATTATGAGTGAATGTGTCTCCCTTCAAGTCAGCATCGACTCCTGGCAAGTGCCTGGACAGATCCTGCTCTTTTCTCTTGGCAAGTTTTCAGAAGTGATTCGCCCTGGCCTTCCTTCCTGGGACACACAAGGAGAGTAACTGGCCCAAGGTCCTCCAGCTGACTTTGTGCTTAAGGCAGGCCTAGAACTAGAACTCACAGTCTCCCCGTTTCCAGCCTTGATGTCTTAGCCACTACAGTACAACAAACCTGATCTCTTTTTAATATAGTATGCTCTATTAAATACTAAACTGCACATTATTCATGCACCAATTACATTGGTTTAAGAAATCAAAAAATATTGAAAGGGACAAAATGAACAGACATTCGTTTCAACAATAATGGCTGTGCTACGCGACAATTTCTTCAAGCAAATGATACTACATACCAAGTTAAGAGAAATGTCTTAATTATTGAGACAATTGAAGGGTCTTTAGTTTTGCAGAATGAGATCTGCTTCTCCCTCCCCCCAAGTTTCCTTTACCTGTGCAAACAGACACATAGAGCACTTACAGAAGGGCTATTGTTCCATGCACACATGCGGAGAGATAAACAGGAACAGTCTTTAAATTCTCTCCTTTCAAAGCACCTCTTTTCAATGTTTTGGTCGCCCACATAAAACTATGCTTATTCTAGACCAGAGGTCCCAACCCCTGGGCCTTGGGCCAGTACCTGTCTGTGGCCTGTTAGGAACCAATCTGTCCAAGTGGCAAGCGAAGCTTCAACTATGCATGCACAGGATCTAGGTTGCGCATGAACACACACACACACACACGGTCTGTGGAAAAAATGTTTTCCATGAAACTGGTCCCTGGTGCCAGAAAGGATGGAGGCCACTGTTTTAGACATTCATTTGTCACACATGGAATATGATGAGGATAAATAGGCTTGATTTGTCTACACCATACCTTATATCTTTATTTTGCTTTTGCAATTTCAGAAGCTTCTGTCACTTCCAACCCTCTTTCCTGCATTTTAGCAACTGACAATCACACATTATCTGGGAAAGCTCTAGATTTCAGGATCTTTAATCCAGTTTTAGTATCTGCCACTTCAGATTAAATTTAAAGATTAAGGCAACAAATTCTGTTATTACATGGAAAACAACATCATCTCCAATTTGAGTCATTGTTACCTGCACATTTCACTCCCTGAGCAATGAGGCCCCACATGAAGTTGGCACAATATTCACACCAATGTGGACCTCTGAAGGTATGAACCTGAAAAACAAAAGCAGAAAACAATGAGAGAGGGAGAGAGAGAGAGGGAGGGGGAGAGAGAGGGGGAGGGGGAGGGGAAGAGAGAGAGAGTATAGAAGCATATTTTTCAAAAGCACACCAGCTTTCTTCTCCTTTTCTAAACTATAGCAATTAAATAACAAATTAAACTTGCTTTATTCATTTTGACTTTGAAGTCAGATTAACATGTTGCAGCAAAAAACAAAAAGAACTCTGGAATAATCCTGTTCAAGGTTAACAATAGTCATGATTTGGCCGAAACCTAGAAATCCTACATTTTCAGTCCATGCTTTAGAAAAAAAAAGTATATGCTGTATATCTGCTTACATTACTATTTTAAAAGCTGTTCAAATCAATATTCATTTGGGGCATCATCTTTCTTAGGCTACAGTTTATTTTACTGAAGATTAAGGTGTAGTCGGGAACACTCTTCCCTTAGGCCATTTTGTTCAAATACAAATATTTTAGAAATTCAGTTTTCCTTGATTAAAATTAACATAGTTACTTGAATAAGTAAACAGTCCAATTTTTTGTTATTACCTGCATAGTAATTGCCTTATAAAACAAAATTACTTCCTGAATAAAGCTAGTTTATTGAAACCTAAGGGAGAGAGTGAAAGAGAGAGAGAAGAGACTGAAATAGTTATTTTAAAGGGTTGACAAGTGTTGAATTTGAGTTAAGTGACTCTGTTCTTTAAAGAACACAGCTCTTTGGAACAGCTGGTTGGCCTAGCTAGCCATTCCACATGTTTCTCTCTGACAATTGTGATATCCCAGTCTGCCTACATAGGAAGATAAGACTCATTGTTGCTGGGTGCTTACACATGGGAGATAGTAGCAACTGTGTATTTATGCCAACAGAGTGTATGCTCTATCAGAAAGCTACAGTCCTTCCATTTACTATAGTGACTCAAATAACAATAGGGCAGAATAAGAGTGTAAGAAGGACTTTTATAGCACCAATAGGACGGCAGTTCTATATTTTTTTGTTATTAGACCCCAAATGGCTTGATTATTTATAAACATGGAATTGAATTCATGATCCCACGGGGATAGGTTTCAGCAATGTACTTGGGATGCTGTTAGTTTTGCTTTTTAGAAAACTGACTTTTTTTCTTCTTCAAAAGAAAGTTTGGCATTGTACTCCGCATGTGGCTGAATTGCACTGCATTCTTGTGGTACTGCTTTGCCAGTTTAAATTCTTAATATGAAAGAACAGTATTGTTTTACTGTAGTACTTTCCCAGACAAAAATTCTACCCATAACATTCTGGCATAGAATCCCATATTGAGAAGCCTTCTGAGTACACCGAAGCAAATCTTTATGCTAACCCATTATTAATAATAAATTATTTGTAATGAATACAGGACAATTCATACATATAGAATGAATACAATATTGTCACTGCAATTTCATAAATCACCTGTGCCAGTGAAAATAATTTTTCTAGTCCCTAGCCATAAAGCCCAAGAGTATGTGGGTCTTATCATGCATCATTTGCTGTACAGATAGAAAGGACTTTTTATTATTAAATACGTGTCACCATTATAAGCCAGAAGAGATATCTGTATTTATTTTAGCATCCTTCCTGACTTTCTGTATGTTTTAGAAATAGTGCTGTAGGATTGTTAGAATGGCTCTTTTGTTCATTCATAGCAAGATGGTGGATAAAGCTTTCACTCTGCTTTATGCTTCCCTGCTTTTTTGACTTAGGATTATGAGTCAGGGGTGTTGCATAGTTAACTACTTGAGATTATCTCTGTTCTTATGTTATTTTATCTTATGTTACCTAAGGGAATGGAGTGTTTTTCTGTCCTGCATGTGAGGAACTAATTATAGCACAAAAAAACAGAAGCCAAATTGAACTTGGAAAAAAGAGTGTGGTGGGAAAGAGATTACTGTTAATATTTCATATTTCATTTGAATAACAAAAGATGACAGAGATCAAGCATTCTTTTCCTGAAACTATCCTCAGATATTTTTGGCATGTTGTCCAGCATTTACATTGGAAATAGGGCTGGGGCACAATTTCTTTCTGGTTTTAGCCATAGTGAAAATGGAAAGGGAAACTGAGATGGGGGGAAATCTGATTTCCCTCCCCACATCCCAATCTCTGACCCTTTTGGGTGGGAGACCAGCATCCCATGTAGTACTGGAGGAACTTAAAAACTGCTAACTGATCCTTTTGGTCTACATCTTTCATCACCCCTGACTGACAACCATTCTGTGTAGGGCTGATGGAAGTAAAAGTCCTACACTGTATGGAGGGCCGAAACTTTTTTCTAGAGTTCATCCTCCTCCAGGTTCCTTAAACAGGTTATCTAGTCCAGGGGTCTCCAACCTTGGCAACTTTTAAGACCTGTGGACTTCAACTCCCAGAATTCCCCAGACAGCATGGCTGGCTGAGGAATTCTGGAAGTTGAAGTCCACAAGTCCTAAAGTTGCCAAGGTTGGAGACACCTGATCTAGTCCATGTTTTCATATTCACCGAATAAATATCTTCCAGTCAGGTATAGGGATTTAACCCAGCCAGTTCTGACATGTACTTGCAACTCCTGAAAAAGACTTACAGAGACCGTCATTGCTTAAAATACATTATGCACAGAATGAATAAATCTGGTCTGCACATTGCACCCAGTGGATGCAAACAATAATATGTTCCTCCTGATAATACCCCAAGATTTCCATCTCCCCAAGGCAGCAATTTTATTAATGCTTCCAGGTACCAGTTTTTCTTTCAGCTGTTTAGATAAGATTACCGCACTGCCTTTGCAGCTTTAATCTCCTTCATACAATCTCTGGGTTGTAAAAGAAGGACAAATAATGAGGACAAGAGATGAAAAATTACTCTCACATGATCTGCAGTTATATATAAAACAACAGTGGTGGCCCTGGATGTCTTTTGGTGGCAGCCTTGTCAGATTAATTGGCTATGTAGCATTAGAACGAGGCCAAATGAGCATTATAAAAGAAGGTTGAAGGAGAAAACTAGAAAGAGCCAATGGCTAAATAAAAGCTGAAATCTCCTGAGATACCCAGGAGCCAGTGCTCTCTTTGGGCTGTCTTCTGCCCAAAGCTGTCATAGAGTGGGGTTATATTCACGGCATAAGCTATAATGCAATACAGAGCATAAGGTGAGTGGGTGAGATTTTTTTTTTACAACCAGCTCAAAACATGCCAAAATGCTGGAAAACAATCCATTTTCTTCCATGTTCTTCCATATTTAATAAAAAGCCAAGCTCCTACCAAACTCCTGGCCTTATTTTTTTCTGCCTCCGTCTAAATCCCAATGCATTATTCATGCTTTTGAAAATGGAGTGCTATCATTCCTCACATAAATATTTTAGAAATGTTTAAAGCAGAAATAGAACATGTGTAAGTGAACGTTTTTTGAAGAAAACATTACTCCCATCTCATAAATGAGAAAAGAAAGGAACAAAAGATGAAAAATACTTCCCAAATGGTTGGCAGAAATGTAAAGATTTATTTTTATTAAACAGAAACTTGATTAGCAGTCTCAAAGAAGGTGCATGTGAGGATATAAAAACTTACTTTTTCAGGGGATCTTGATCTAAAACCCGATGCTGAACTTGAAACAACTGAGTTCTGTGTGCATTTAAAAATTTTGGATATGACATCCAGAAATTTTTAAACAATGCTGTTAAATTATAATAGAACCAGTAAAGCATTACATGCATCATTGACAACAATAATGCAAATTGTATTTTTTAAAATTAATATAGAAATGATATAAACTCAATTTTGGTATGTTTTCTTGCTTCAACTCCCCACCCCCCAAATTTGGAGTGCAGTCCCTACATTACATGCAGCTCAGCGCTCAAATGCAATTTTTGATTCAGAGAAAGGTGCGCATTCTTGCTTTAAAATAATCAGCATTTGGCAGTATAGTAAATACTTTGCTTAATCTGTTAGAACAGGAAAAAAAAAGTTCAGCAAGACTCTTCTGTGCTCCTTTTCCCTCTTTCAGGCAAGACTGAGCTAGCCTGTCTCTTGAAGTTGCCCAGAATTGTGGCTAAACAACTTGCTTGGTTCAGGGGACACTGAGGACATTATGCACCTGGCAGACTTCACTGCTGCATATTATCAGAAAGGAGAGTGCAGACCTGAATGTCAAATAGTCAAAGTTTGTTTGCAACTCTAACTCATTCCTGGCCAGAAGCTCTTAATGACTTTCTTGTAGGTATTGAATGTGTCAGCAGGAATGGGAACAAGAGGCAATTGTATTTCACTGAAGGGACCAAAAAACTACTACAGGAAATAGAAGACAATAGGAGTCCCTCTCCTGTCTTTTTAAGGATAAATGGTGTTTTACAATGCAGTATAGAAACTGGAATGTACAACGTAGCTGAGACACTTGAATTTGCTGGGTTTTTATGATGCTAATGTTTTCAGATGCATTTTTTTAGCCATCCTTGAAAAGAGTTTTCTTAAAGCAGAATATACAAGCAACCATACAGGTAATCCTCGTCTTACGACCACAATCGAGCCCAACGTTTTTGCTGATGAGTGAGACATTTGATAAGCAAATTTTGCTCCTTTTTATGACCTTTCTTGCCACAGTTGTTCAGTGAATCACTGCAGTTGTTAAATTGGTTAACAGGGTTGTTAAGTGAACCTGGTTTTCCCATTGACTTTGCTTGTCAGAAGGTCACAAAAGGTGATCACATGACCCGGACATACTACAGCGGTTATAAATGTGAGTCACTTCCCAAGCACCTGAATTTTGATCACATGACCATAGGGGCGTTGCAACGGACGTAGGTGTGAAAAAAGTCACTTTTTTCAATGCCGTTGTAACTTCAAATGGTCACTAAATGAATTGTTGTAAGTCGAGGATGACCTGTCATCATCATCTTCTTCTTTTAATGACCCCTAATCCCTTGGGGGTGTAATCTGGGCAACTGAATGGAGCTACAGAGTGTTTACTGGCTGGATGCCCTTCCTGTCACCAATGAGGTGATTTGTTCAGCAGATATATTCTCATTGTGCCCCGAGAGAGAAATATCTCGAGGACTACCTGTATAGGCTGCAAATTATTTTAATCAAGAAAAAAGTGACAGAAGGTAGCAAAATATATAGCTACAGGATGCTGCGAAGTTAAATATGAATAGAATGAGCTTGGCTATGAAGCTCTAGCTAATCTGGAAAAAAAAAACACCTGCTGAAGATAAGAGGCTGTGACACACCGTATCATGTCCTTGAAACAAGAGCTTTGGCTGCTTCAGTGCAATCTTTCTATACTTTGTCACATGGGAAGCCATGTGCATGCAAAGGCTGGAGACTAGCAAGCATCAATTTATCGAAGATAAATTTACCAAGAAAAATATGGATAAATACAGAGGTTTTAGCTAATTGGGAGGAAGGGGAAGTCTATTTTCACAGTTTTGACTATCTTGGAATAGAGGGAAAGCAGTGGAGAATGTTTCTTTTGTGTTATACACGAATGTTTCTTTTGTGTTATACACATAAATAAAGAAATGAAGCAGTAAATAGTGCCATCTTGCCTTATAGGCACTTCCCCAGAAATAGGATTGTCTATACAGGCATAAAAAAAATCTTTCGGGAAACCTTTTACAAAATTCATTTCATAAAGGGCTGTACAGAATTGTATCTGAGGATTCTAGGAGTTCTTTAATTAACTAATTAACTGAAGAACTGAAACTGTAAGGGACCAAAACAAAGCCTTTCAGATTAAATTGCACAGATGCAAACAATTACATCTAATAAATACCTTAAAAGTAATTCCAACTATCTGGCATTCAATTTAATCTTGTGAAGAATGATTGAAAAGCATCTGAACTAAAACAAGAACACCTTTAATGGTTTCGTCACTGATCTTTAAGATTATTCCAATTGATTGGATCACCTGAAGAGTTGGGCCCCAAAACAGCTTGAAATTCAGAAAGAGCTAGCTAGCTAAAATCAGATAAAGAACATTATTGAGGGAAGGAAAATGGAAATTACGTCACCACAGAGCTTGCTCCAGTGGGAGTGCCTGTCCCCCTCACACACATACTTTTCACAGGGCCATTACCTGTGGAACCTATTATAGTGGTCTTGTGCTCTCATTCCAGAGACTAATAATTACCAATTGCTCTGTATCAGGGGTGTCAAACTTGATTTCATTGAGAGCCGCATCAGGGTTATGCTTGATCTCGGGGGTCTGGGGTGGGAATGGACAGGTCAATGTCACTCGTGTCGGAGACACCTGTGGTGGCCCGAGTGCTCTGCCAGTGAAAACGGGCTCCCAAGCTCCGTTTTTGACTGCAACGGCCTCCTGCAACCCTCTGCCAGTGAAAACATAGTTTGGGAGGGCCAGGAGCTCCGTTTTCACTGGCAGAGGCACTGTGGCTGGTCCTTTGCTGTTTCCAGGGCGGCCCTGCTGGACAGATCTAAGCATCTTGCAGGCCAGATTCTACCCGCGGGCCTTGAGTTTGACACCCCTGTTCTGTATGAACAATTGAGGCTGAAAAAAGTGTTGAGACCGTTACCTATAAGTTAAGACAAAAGGAGAGAATTCTGGGTGACAAATGGCTCAAAAAGTAGTTTAAAAAGTCAAAACCACCCTCACTTTTTAAAGCACAGCTTGTGGGTTCATTTTGGGTAATCAAAAGAATGTGTGTGTATGTACCTGGACCTCCATTCAAGGGTTATCATCCACTTCTCCGTTTTGTTCCAATGGTGTCCGTCCTGCAGAAACTCCTCTGTTTAGTTTCCTGATAAGCAAGGACCCTGATAATGCTGATGACAGACCTGGCTTATGGAGGAACCAATGGAGGAGGAGTTGATACCACTGGGACAATGTTGGGGGGGGGAAGGGTAGCACTTTTGCAAGTTTCATTTATGTAGACTGTACCTTGCACACCCACTACCAGGTTTCTGAAAAAAATCACACGACGAGGACCTCTCTGCTTTGCTGCTATCCTAGAAACCCAGGCATGCACAGGCATGCCCTGAAACCCTGGGAAGCCCACCAAGTGCTTAAGTCTCCAAGCACTTACAGGCTGTTCCAGTCTTCAAGGAAAGGATGCGGAAACATACTTTGCTCACCAACAAAGGCCTGGCTGAATTGTTTACGCAGGAAATACACACACACTTATATAACAAATACCACATGCCAAGATCTTTATGGAGTTCTTTGCAGGACCGTGATTCGATGCTTTCCAAGTGTTTAAACATTACTCTATATAATAATTCTTCATGCCAGGGAGCCTAATTTTATATAAACTGTTTATACTATAAGATCAGGTTATAGAAAACTGCATTGCTGTGTTTAAATGAGTTTTGACCTGGTTTCATTTATTTAGGTTCAAATTCATCTTGCTATTTGCTTTTAATTTCTTGCCTTTTTTTACCCCAGAGAAAAGTGGATTGCAATATTCCCAAGAGTACTGTAATAGAGTCCCCAAGCTCCATATCTTAGAGTCTCACTCTTCACTATGAATGATCATAATTTGCACAGTTAACCCAGGGTAGTTTTTTTGATAATGCCTCCTGTGTATCAGTGGAGTGATATTCTCTACTCCCTTGAAGATCTGCCAAAGAAAGCATTATTCAAACTGCCATTAAAAATAAATGGAGCAGATTATTTGGTTGCCAGGGAGATTTTAAAAAAAGCTGCAGTGTTTCTTTCTAATTTTAGCATTCATTTAAAATAAAACTTTTTGAAACATCGTAAACCAGCCCAAGAGGTTAAAATAGCTTTCACAAACCTAATGCCTTTAATATATGATGGGCTTCAGAAGACTGGCTGGATATAGGAGGTATAAATTTAATACGTATGGAGATTACCAGATTGGGGAAAGTTGAGTTGTAAGAGGGGAAAACATGACAACAATTATCAAAGGTGATGATATCATATTTTTAGACTCTGTTTTCCATTCTTCTTATAGATTTCATAAATTTAACTGTATTAGGAGACTGCTTTGACAATTGTAGCATTAATCTAACAGGATTTTTGTTTAAAAATTGTATCAGTTTGATCTTCATTATACCTACTTTAATTTGGAAGTTAATGCTGATTGGTTTTAACTAATTATAGGATGGTGGTATGAGGTGTGGTGAGAGTTTCATAGCAGAAAAGGCCACTTTGGCATTAAATCTCTTGAACAGCACTGGAGAAATTCAAAGGGCATTAGTCCCAAATTGGATTTATTTTTTTTTGCAGTCAACTTTTTAACTGAAAAGGTAATACACCAACAACATGTGTAATTCTGTCAGGTTTGAAAGCACTTTATATTCAACATGAGATTACAAATCCTTAAAATAATCATATATACTAAAGCAATATTATTCTCTACATGTTACCAATTATGGTTGAGGGATAACTAAGTGTGATTTGTCTAACGGTACTAAGCAACTTCCTGATATAGCGAAGATTGAAATCAGGAAGCCCTCTAGACCAGGGGTGTCCAACTGTGGCAACTTTAAGGCTTGTGAACTTCAACTCCCAGCATTCTGTAGCCAACAAGGCTTGCTGGAGAATTCTGGGTATTGAAATCTACATGTTTTGGCAGCGGTTTGTTCTCTGAGCTTGCTTTAATTCCCAGACATTTCATTACCACACTAGTTAACATCTTCAGTGGGATTTAGGGTGAAGTGTCCCGTTCGGTTTCCTTCTCTTCTTATATAGGTCCTGTGTGATGTGTTGTGGTCAGTAGATCGTATGACTGGTTGTTTGCGAGGTGTGAAATTCAACTGGTGAGGGGGTGGTCGGTTCTGTCATTGATTGGGAGTTCAGATGGTCCATTTTCTTATTGGTTCATATGCTGGTTCTAATTCGATATGTCTGCGCCAAAATCTACAATGAGCTACAAATATTCTCCATAATTGTGAAGTCTACAGGCCTTAAAGTTGTCATGGTTGGACACTCTTGCTGTAGACATTAATACATATGTCCCATTTAAGCTCATTAGGACACCAAACCTATATTGGTTAGGAATCTACGACTTGCAATCACAACACGACAGGAAGATGCCAGATTGGGAAAGACTGTTTCAGAATACTGTCCACATGAAAGTTGAGTCTGAAGCACATCGCTAATTTGTAGATCTCTGTATCCTCAGGTACATGCATGTGTTTACTTATATATCTTGTTCTCTTTTGATAAATTCATGTTACATGATAGAAGGTGGAGTTCTTGTAAACACAAGGCTAGAACCGGAGTTGGAGTGGGCAAAATGGAGTGCAGAGCATTTTCAAAAAGAAGGAAAGCAGAGACTTGATTTAAGTTACAATGTTGGCTAAATTGTTACCCTCGTCATTATGGTCAGCATTTTTAGAACATGAGATTGCTGTGGTATTCCCTCCCCAGTGATAACTGATTGTTCTATTTATAATAACTTATGCAAGCTAAACAGGCACACATTCAATTAAGAGTTAATTAGATGGGTATAACAAATGCTTACAACACCATTAGCTCAATGAAAAACACTAAAAAGCATCGTTTTTTTCAGAGATCTCTCCCCAATAACAGGGAAAATGTCACTTTTTAAAAAGAGAAGTAGAATAACAATAGACTACAGAAAAATAAGTAAAAACCAGACAAGCAAAGCCTGTATTCAGAGAACTGAGTGACTCCTTAAGACTTTACCAGCTTTAAGAGAATGGTTATAACAAAGTGCCATTTTCAATATTAATGATTAATTAATAGACAGGAAAAATAATTAGTAAGAAAGAGATGTACAGATTATATTTTTTCAGTACTCAGTACTATTTTAGAGTTTATAGTGAAGTGGGCTAAATGTTTGATTAAGTATTAGAGGGAAAATATAAAATCACCTAACAGGAAATCTGCCAAAATATTTCTGAATAGCTTGCATTTATAAGCACGTGTATATATATGTACATAGACACAGACACACACACACACTCTCTCTCTCTCACACACACACGCACATATAAAACAGAGCAATATATAACAGCTGTAGCAAATCAAGCTTGATGCCTTTTACTTAATATTAAGTGTAAAAACATTCCATTTCTGACTTTTTGTTCAGCATAAGAGCAACACAGAGACATGCAAATCCATTACATTTCTTAACAAGCTTTCAACATACGACCGGCTAGAAGCATAATGATGCAGTTGAGCATCTTACCTTGAAACTGTGAACCTTCTCATATTTTGGAATGTGTTCGTTTTCTTTCAGAGTTGCTCTTCTGACAAGGGATGTCAGCTGTGAATAAGCAAAGAGTTTAAGAGGTTGCCAGATTGTCACAGATGACTTCTGCAAGCCTAGCCGCATTCCCAAGGCTGCTATCAATAAATCTCTTTGACGGCTCTCCTGTTTCAAGTTGTGAACAGCAACTCTATTAGCTTTTTGCCCTGACCAAGACTCTTTGGAGGGCATTTTGAAAGAGGCAGGAGAGAAGAATATCCCACACAGGGAGAGAAAAAAAAAATCACTGCACAAAACCCTAACCCTCTTGGTAATTATTTCAAATAGAACTAAAGCAAAAGAAAAGCAATATCACACACACACACACCCCAAGTCAAATTGCAGAAAGTATTGTAGTGCTGATGCTACAGTTTCTTTTCATTCGCAGTAGACTTTAAAAAAAAGCTTTCTAATTTAAGCTTGAAAACTTATAGGACTGAATAGCAAGAGTCACTGTTAACAAAAGACAGCCCACAGTGTCTTCATCCATTTACAAATTCATGTAGTAATTGTCAAATAAAAAGAACTAGGCTCCGCTCTCTCCTATTCAACCATCCTGATAGTGATTTTGTATCAAAAGATGTTCTCATACTGCATATAATCACTTTCCAGTTAATAGGTCCTTGCTAACCTCAGTCTAGCAAGGGGGGTGGGGGGGAGAGGAGGGCTTAAACTGGCAGCAATGTATCAGGATTGGTTAGATTAGGAGAATATGTAACCAATGAAAAAGCAGAAGAAGAATTTAAGCAGCGTGCCACTCAACTCTCTCATTTCCCCCTCCCACATAAGGCTATCTTGTTCGCTCAAAAGACAAGGAACAAAAAAAAAAAAAAATCATCAGGAAGATTATGAGAAATAAATGAGTCATACCTCATTAGAAAATGGCATCTCTGCCACTTAAAGACTAAGGAGATTGCAGTACACTTTTTTCAGGCACTAACACTAAAGACCTAGCTGAAAAGCTTTGTATGATATGGATGATTTAAATGAAATTTAATAGAACTATTCTTAGCTTATTCATAGCTTCACACATGAAGTCATCTCCTCTGCTTTGTTTACAGTATATACCCTTTCTGTGATATCCACAGCCCTTTCTTGCACTTCAATTAGTCCTTTTTTTTTAATAAAAAAAAGTACTTCACCGTGGTTTTCCTAGCCATTATATAATGATTCTTAATACTTTCAAAAAAATGGGAAAGAAGGAATCTGACATTACTTGCTATATGCTTAGCTAAGCTAAATATATAAAAAGGACTCCTGACTGAAATTTCCCAGACTTGTCAATAGGTTCCCAGGGGCTCAAAGGGAACGCTATATACATTTCCAAGTAGCTGAAAGCAGAAAGGGTAGCAGTAAGATACTTTATTTTGTAAGCAAGCAAAAGAAGTTAAAATAGCCTACACATGGGATGATAATATATTCATAAAGAAAATTCATAAAGAAGCTGTAATACACAGAGATCCGAAAGATCAACTGGGCAAACAGAAACCAGTTCTTTTTGTTACAATGTGGTCACTAAAAAACCCATGTGCTTTTCAGAGCTTTGTCTTGCCAATAGGATTCTTATGTGGAAAAGCTGATCATGGTCAAAGACTTCTAATCGTGGAGAGTTAATCTGCTTTTGTCAAATGATACTTTTCCCTCTCATTGTAAGACGCCGCTCCAAGATTACAAAGCAGAAAACAACACACCAAATCTTTGTATTCGTGCACACACGTAAACACAAAACGCACCCAATCTAGATCACGTTTAAGTAGCATACCTATCTCGAAATTAATCCTTGTCCCCAAGAATAGTTGTAAGTGGAAGTCTAAGAGTTTGTCATTCATTAATTCTTCATCTATAACCAAGAATATACTGATAAGCATGCCTGGACCATGTATAACCTAATGTAGTATATTATGTAAAGCACAGCAGAGTGAATCAATTTTTAAAAATGGGCAATACAGGTAGTCCTTGACTTATGATTGCAATTAAGTCTGGAATTATAGTTGTAAATTGTGGCGGTCATTAAGCTGTCACCATGTGACCATGCTTGATTTGATGACATTTTTACGGCGTCCGTTAAGTGAACTCTGCGGTCATTAAGCTAGCCTGTTTTCCCCAATGGGTATTTTTTTTGCTGGAAGCTGGAATTAAATGCCAGTTTCCAGCAAAAATAGGCCACAATTAGAGTCATGTGACTGTGGGGTGCTGCAAACAGTTGTAAATGCAGGCCAGCTCAAAATGTGATCACATGACCACAAGGGGTATGTGGCTACTGGATCACTGAAACCAAGTCATAAATGGCTCTGTAGACGTCCATCATAACCTCAAATGTTTGTAAGGTCTGTATGATTTAATATCTGTGAACTGTGAAATCTCCAATCAGTTCTGCAACAAAAATTCTCCTTTATTGTTACATGATACATGGATAAGCAGAAGAATTCATACTTCCATCATAATAAAAGGGACACTGTCTCTTTTCAGATGGTGTTTGTTATCTAACTTTTTAAAAGCATTAAAAGTCATAGAATTGATTTTTTAAATTGAACCCTTGATTAATTAAATGCAGAAACTTGAATATTTGTATATATAAACTATTTGGGAATTTATATTTCAGCTCAGTGCAGCTGGCAAATTAAGTAGAAGCATATGCACAGAGCATATTTGTGGATTGCATGTGATGCAGACAGGATATCATGGTTGAGACTGTAGACACTGTCCCTTAACTTCTACCCATTGTTCAAAACATCTGATTAGCAGTCTATGTGCACACATCCTAATGTCTGAGCAATCCAATATGGATGTTCCTTTTCTGTAAGATGTAATAAAAGAAGAGATTGGTTGTAATCATAATTTCTCCACCACATTCATACTTCTATCCAGCTCTGTACATGGTTTCATAAAATTGCCCTGATTTTTCAGGACAATACACTATTTTCTAATTTGATAAGTAGGAATTAGCAAATTATTACCAAGGTATTTATGTAATTGGGCTGTGTGTTTTAAATTACTTAAAAATACCTTAGGCAACTTTATAAAATACTTTGTTAGGTTCCTTTATTCCAATGGCAAAAACTATGTTTATATTTTGCTTGTTTTTTTCCTTCTGTTTGTTTAAATATGATTATCTTCAATCATATTTTATCTTATTAGTAGAAAATATTTTCTCAATTCTGAAAATTAAATCTAGAGAATGCTAAAAAAAATTGAACTCAACAATACCCAGTAAGGAAAGACTGATGTTCTTTCATCAATCTAGGAAAGATTAGTCCAAAGTTAACAAGAATTTGTTTCACTTTCTCACAAGAAACATACAAGTTTTGAGTGGATTTTTTCTAAGATGAAGCAACTCACTGTTACAAAGACTTCCCCAAGTATACTACTACACCATAGGAAAATCACACAGCATCTGAGCCTATAGAATCTGCAGGACAAATCCTAATTGACGAAAGTCAAACTCTTCCCTTCTTTTAGTTAGTAGGGGCTCTCCAAATTTGGTTCCACCCTGATGCTGAATATGCCATGATAGGCTCAACCTCATGCTGCTAAGTAGATCATGAGAAAATCAAGTTAGAAACCAGAACAATGTGCTGGTGAAAGAGTGTGAAATCTTTGCCCAAGATTTAAAATGTCTGTGACTGCTTTGTGGGGATACTTTTCCTTTCCAGATCCATTTTTCAAACTATTTGCCCTTGAATCAATATTAGGTTCTTAGTAGTTACTCCCATGATGATCATCTCTATTTATAAACTCTCTTGATATCTGCTTCAAATGAAATGAGATTACACAAGATGTCTGAGGGTAAACCACAAGGTGTGAACAAGGCTTGGAAATAATTCAGAATTAATGTGACTTTATAGCAGAAAGCCATAAGCAAGAAAGGAGGTTATAAGAAAATTTTGGGAGGATGGATCTGTACATGCAAGAGATGGAATCTCTCTCCCCCCTTCCGTATGTATGTATGTATGTATGTATGCATGCATGCATGTATGTATTTGTGAAGCCATTAGTTTGAAACAATAGAAATGAACAGTTTTCTACTTGTGTGCTATAATTTCAGGAACTGAAGATGATATGAGATGGGAGAGGTTTTGGGACTTTAGAAATAGAAATGCAGTAGTTAGTGCTTTATGTATATATGCCTGGAGCAGTAATTCAATCTAGACTCAGTGCAATTCTGAAAAATTAATATTTCATTCAAATTGAAAATGTTCCTTATTACACCTATATAACATGGCAATTTTAATACAATCATCTTGACTGTTCAGAAATCAAGAAAGCCACAGTAATGTCCACCAAAGTGAACTGTTACAAATTAAACATGGGAATTGGGCTTATTATTAAAAAATACCATGAACTTTAAGAGATCTAATATAATCTTTTCCTGTGAAGATGCTTCACCCATATCAAATTTTTGTAGTGTTTTTCACAAGCATATAAATGACCTTAACTAGGATAACATATTTCTATTGTAATTAAAATGGTTTAGGTAAAATTATCTGTTTTGTTCTTGAATATTTATATTTAGTCAGTCAATTTATCATTTGCAAGTGAGTGGCTGGTCTTCCCCAAATAAATGCATACATAAAATTATCCATTCTGTGTTGTATGAAATTGTCACTACACTGTCATCTTCATTCTGCAATGAAATGATCTTGTTTTGCCAACAGCTATTGTTTTAAATGATATCTTAAGTTGTCATCAACCAACATGATGAATGATTATGTCCTATTACTTTTTACAAACATCAAGTCTATGATTGCCTTCCATAGACAGATTCTATTGCCTAGTGGGAAAACAGAAGGTCATATGCACTCAAAAGAATCCTTCCTGTAATGTGGGAAACTGATGCAGTTCATGTCAATAATATGTTGCCTAGATACATGGTGCAACTGTCATGCCTATTGGGATATCAATATGAAATGGTCACTTCCTTCTCTCAAATAATTATCTTGATGCTTAATTTCAAGGGGATCATGTGAGAGAGCCTGTGTAATATGTCGATAGGCTCTTAAATACCCTTACTGGATGGAGGAGGAAAAACATTAGGCTCTGACGGCTGCCTGGTAGGTAAATTGATGGATCAAACACTTTGGTCCCAAAGAGCTTGAAATTATATTGGGAAACTCTGTATGCACAGAAGTTATCCTGTTGAAGGGTCATACAGTAGGGCGCTGCTTTTAAAAGAAAAAAGCATGAACAAGAATTGAACTTGGCCTTTCCTATTCTAGCACTCTGGTTCTATTCGAAAGCTCTATGCTTTTGTAACAAATCAGATTTGGACAACTGCTTTTCACCCCATCCCACTTTATTCTGGCTTTAGTCCTGGAAAACAAGTGACATCAGAAAGGTATTGGCAGCTGGATATTTTTGCCTTCTTAAGCATCCCTTTTGTCCTCCTTGTTTTTCTGAATAAGAACCAGCCACATTAAACTCTACGTGAATCCAGATCCAAGGTTGACTTTTCCTAGGACTCAGCACTATGCTAAACAGGGACACACACACACACAAACACCTGATCAGATCATTCCCCCCCTCCCACACAGCAAAGCCCCGTTTGATAAAACAGGTTTTCTCTTGAAGCAGCTGACAAAAGTGCAAGGCTGATTAGACTGCAAAGTGCTGCAGAGCTGGAATGTAAGTAGCTTCAAAGATAAAGGTGTCTCGTAATTAGCTAACAGGGCTGGGCAGAGCTTTGACGGAGTCTTCACTTCAGCAAAGCTTTGACTGAGACACCCCTTTGAAGCAGCTGGCAAAGCAACATGCCTTCTGCTTCTAAAGATTGAAGGAAAGATATGATGTGGCTTTGTTTTTGTCATATTTGGATGCTGGAACTGCTAGTCAAAAGAAGGCAGCATTGGGGCATCTCTCCTAAATTTATGCCCCATTATCAAGGAGCAATAATTTTAGGCCCAAAGTAGACAAGTGTTGAGAGGATATATAGATAATTTGCAGAAATAAGCAAACCTGCTTTAAAGCATATTTGTAAAAGTTATTTAATAAAAGAGTAACTGTTAAAAGTCAATATGCTAGCCAGGTATCCGTGTTATCCATATCTCCCTCATCAGTTAGATGTCTAAAGACTCTAAACCATCGAAGAGATTTAGCAGTAGTAGTAGAACAAAAGAAAAATAAAGGGCAAGATCTCTACGACAAGGAGGACCTGCAACAGCTTCCTACAAACAGTCTGCTCCAATGTTTCCAAAGCATTTATTTGTTCCTAGAAGTACCAGAGAAATGTCTGTCTCTCTGTGTGTGTGTGTGTGTGTGTGTGAAAGAGAGAGAGAGAGAGATCATCACTTGAGACTTTCAAGAAGAGATTGGATTGCCATTTGTCAGAAATGGTGTAAGGTCTCCTGCTTGAGGGAGTTTGGACTAGATGACCTACAACTCTGTTAAACTGTAAGCACAAAATTCCCTGTGAAAGCAAATTTTGGCCACCCCCAGAGATCTGCTAGCTACGCCTATCTCCTTTTATATACATCTGCATGATTCTAAAGGATCACCTTTCCAATTATGAAGGTATCTAGATATCCAGCACACAAGAGCTTTTCCTGGTCCATGATGTAAGACATTTATTTTGGGAGCTGCACTGGTCCTCTTCCCCTTTTAGTAGAGTAGCCAAAATGCTGCCCTTTCACTTGTCTTTTAATTGTTTAACCTTAGTTCTAATATCTGGTTAACACCTTTTATTAGTGGGCAACCTCTGGGTGTTTCATTGAACTGGAAGCAGAATGAAAAGAAAGATTTGCCAACTGGAATTTAATTTAACCTTTTGTCTGGCCTGGAAAGTGGTCTCTACTTGTCAACCAGGTCGCTGAACTTATTTATTTGATTTTTTTTATCCCACCTTTATTACTTTATAAGTAACTCGAAGTGGCGAACACAAATAATACTTTGGCCTTGAAGCTCTGCCCCGCCCCTTGCAGTTGTGTTGCAGCATTTCATGTGCTCAACAACCAGCCTGTATTTATGGCCATTTGCAATGTACCATAGTCACATTATCATAATTTATGACATTTTTTGCCAAAAATGCCCCATAGCAGACACAATGGATTTGCTTATTAACCTGATAATTCATTTAATAATGATGGTGATTTGTTTAATAACTGCAGCAAAAAAGTCATAAAATTGGGTCTGTCATGTGGTGACCTGCTCTATGACCATCAAGACTCATTACTGTAGTGAGCAGACACCATTATGGCCATTAAGTCAAAAACTTACCTGTATTTGCATTTTGCTTCTAAAAATTCTTATTTTGAAACCCCATCCTGTTGGATCTATTGTTCTTTGATGGCAAACAAATAGTAGTATTAGTTTTCCTTCTTGATATTGGACATCTTTATTTCTACTATTTTTAATAAGTAGTTATTAAAATCAGTTTCTGTCAATATCCTATGCTTTTAATAAAACAGTATTAAAGGGGAAAGAAGAATAAGGAAAATGTAGCTTTTGTGATTAAAAAAGCAGCAGTCAGAATGAACAATTTTTCCCCATTCTATTTATCATATGATTACATATGTATATCTTTCATCTTCAGTAACCTGCAGGAGAATTTACTATCTTTCAAGGCAGATGAATTAAATGATGAAATATTTTTAAGACTTGGAAAAGTATAACTTTAAATGAATTACTTACTCTTTTTTCTACTATGTCATTGTCTCCCGCAGAATCTTTGCCATCAACCATATCTCTCACAGCCACAGGATGTTTCTTGTTTGCTGGCTCTCTGTTTAAAGTTGTATATCCTATGTGTTCATAAATTGGATTTATGGTCATCTTGGCAATGTATTCCGCTGCCTTGGTTTCAATATAAAGGGTGATCAATCCATCTGTCACCAGGTCGTGGATAGACTCAAAACGTTTCTCTCCGACAAAGTGTTTTCCATCATAGTAGAGTCTGAAGTTTCTAGTTTGATTTCCAAATCTGCCTCAATGGAACAGAACAATACATATAAACATTAAAAATAGACAACTCTGGGCACAATATTTTGTAAAAAAAAACCTAAGGCTAGTACATTCTCTTTATGGTTTTGGTATGCAGGGTACAAAATGGTTAGTTATTGCCCTCAATCATCAGCTTCTGTTACTTTGCCCAAATCAGAGTCTCATTATAACTATGGGCCTAAAGTCAAAGAGATGTTTGGTTCTGAAAAGATGTGATTTGTTACTTAATTATCCTGAAAAGAAATTGACATGCATTTTTTAGAAAAATGTGTTTTGTTTTTCAATAAAAGGAAACATTGGCATAAAATTCTCTGTTGCAAAATATTAGTCCTAAAATCTTATGTAGATCTATATTTTTAACCCTATTGTCTTTTTGTAGGAAAACTGGAAAAGGTCATATAGATGGGGTCAAATTCTGGTGGTGTGTCCAAAATCAGCATACTATAACAGACTGCTCATGGGACAGTCTAAGCCTATGTAAGCTTATTGAAGAAATTTCTCCATTTGAACGTAATATGCTTTTGAAGCTCTCTTAAGAAATCTTATTCAGATTTTCATTTGTAGTTTAGAAGAATCTAAATTCTAAATTCTGTCTGTAATACTAAGGCAAATATGATTTAGGCTTTCAAACTAATTTCCAAACCTGAGCTCAGTAAATGTTGCCAACATTTCAAGTCATGAATGAACAATTTCATCAGCAGTTGATACAGGTGATGTTAACCTGCTAAGAGGTTCCTTCAATATAGGGGTCTCCAAACTTGGCAACTTTAGGACTTGTGGACTTCAGCTTCCAGAATTCCTCAGGCAGCCATGCTGTCTAGGGAATTCTGGAAGTTGAAGTCCACAAGTCTTAATGTTGCCAAGTTTGGGGACCCCTGCTTTAATAGCAAGGATTGGGGATATATATTAACCACAAGTTTTGTGATCTATTTCATAAGGATAATACTGCCATGGTATTCTTGTTAATTTTATCACCTTAACTGGAATAATCTGTGGTCAATGAGCATGGTTGTATTTTTTACTTTGCAACATTTTTTTTCATATTTAATTTTTTTTAACATTGTATAAAAAGATTGTAATAATGTTCTGAATGTGGCAGATTTGAGGCACTATTAAGCAAGAATTTTCACTGCTGAAGAATAAAATCAGAAAAGGAAAAAGCACACTCTTGACTGACAATTACATGACAGTATCTCACTCCAGCACAAGCCTATGCATGCACATATATATATTTAGTGAAAAGACTGTTTCTTCTCCAAAGAATTTCTTCTGTATGCCATTCAAAGTTCCAAACTATAATTCCTGCTTTTTATCTACTAAAGTAGAAGCTTTAAAAAAAAGTGTTTGGCAAATAAAGCAAAGAAATTGGAGATTTCCCCTTAGATAATTTACCTTTGATCTGGCTTATTATATTGGAAGATTGTAAAGAATAAGAGCATCCTCAGCCTATCCAGGAATACAAATTTCAAGTTACATATAAATAGTATGGACAATGCTATTATTAAATAATCCCAAAAAAGTTGTTATTTCCTAAATCAAATACCAATTTCCAGAAAGATTTAACGTTGATTAGCTCTGTGTGTATCAATGTGTATATGCCCCTGTGATTAGTTCATCAGCTCAGCTCAGAGATGTATATTTTCACTAAAAATATATTGGAGAGATGGCTTCTATGTCTTCTTTAAAAATATTTTTTAAAAAATAGAGAAACAGGAACTTAAATCAGCTGTGATCTTCAGATTAATGATTTAATTTTTTAAGAAGATAAAAATGAATTTGGTAAAATAAACTATATCAAACCATTAATCTATTGGAAAAGATATATGTCTTAGTAGACATGGCATTGAATGACAAGTATTGGACTGTGGTGTTTGGAGACTCTTCTAGGTATACTGCATATTTGTTTTGCTGTCCATATTGGTTATATCAATAAGCTTTTGTATATTTGGTTTTATGCTGTGATTCACCCAGAGTTAGGCTGTGTCCTGCTTGAATAAAAGAAAATAAAGTAATGAAATAATAAAATAGTTTGCATTAGTTCCCCAATTTCTCTCAGTTGATTTTCCACCCACCAGTCCACCATTTGTTTACATTAGATTTGTTCAATGGATTAGAATCTATGATAAATATCCACACATGTACATATAAGTATATTAAATGTACTATAAAATATATATTACTACCAACTATTATTGACAAATTTTCACCATGATTAATATCAGATCATAACAGCTTTCACCATATTTTATCTGAATTAATTTAAGAAAGAGTTTTCCTTCCACCAAGGAATATAACTATTCCACATTTGGAAATTTTATTATGCCATTCAAGAAATATAGAAGCATTATGACAGTTCTGTTTATTAAACAGGAATGTAAGTATATATAATTGTGTATACTTTAATAAGGATTGTTAAAAATATCATTGCAGAAACGTATCAAAGACCTTGTCATTCTCTTCAAGACATTTTCAATGAACACCTTATGTGTTTATTTGCAAGTTAAAATGAATATCTTAGCTGTATTAAATATTGCTTTCAATTGCTGTCTGGCTTTTATAGCTGATCAGAAGAATGGACAACTGTCCATAAGTTGAAAAATTGCATTCTGGCTTTTAAAAAAAAAAAGAGTCCTTGAAACATGAATTTCTGATCAACCAGTGGGAGTCAAAAGGATTTAGAGACAAACAATCTGATTGCCAAATTTCTTTTTATTTCAATGGAAAAGAGCGGAGTGTAGGGTGAAATGACAGCAGAAAAAGCCTGCCAGAAGGACAGAAATGAAATGTTACAATCTCCTCCCACCAGTGATTCCAACTGGGGAGAAAATTGGTCAAAGGATGGGAATAAAAGAGAGGAAGTGCTTCATGTATCTCCTGCAAGATTTTTGTTTCTGTAAGATACGGCTGTAACTTGTATTACTAAATACCATAAGACTGGAAAAGTAGGAACCTTGAGGTATTTCCCTCTCAATATTTCCTTATAATACAATAATTAAAGCTGAAACTTTACAGAGAGAGAGGATGCGGGGGGGAGAGAGGGAGAAAGAGAGAGGAAGAGAGAGGGGGGGAGGGAAGGATATATACTGTATATATATCTGGTCTGTCACTTTGTTAATGAAAACAGCTCAAAACTTCAAGCAACCTATCAACAGAATGGCTTAGTCAGGCTCAGAAACAATTTACCCACTCTGGCTGTCCCAGGTACAGATACAGAATAATTACTTCTTGTACTTTCAACAAGAGGAAGAGTTACTGTTGCTCATTTTAATACTGATGCATCAAGAGGGCTTGGAATGTATTCCATGTTTACTAATTGTGGTGCACGTGGACATGGATTATATGACATACAAAAATCAACAGAATATGTATAATTATAATTCAAATTTTCACAAATGGCTAAAATAGCATTCTTTTTTACATTGCAATATTTCCAACAACATAAGAATGAAATGCTTAGGTATGATTTCTGCATTCTCCAAATTCATACAACCTTTCCAGATTCATACATTCTTGGTTCAATTCATTCTACCATTTATTCCAGGAACATTAGGATGGAGAAATTTACATTTTTACAGCTCTTGAAATATCTAATAAACTCTGATGGTTAAGCAAGGAACACAACATCTGTCTTCATCTATTTTTATACAGATTTTAAGCACAGTAATTTTGATACTCAACTATTGGCAAAACAGGGATGATCACATCTGAAGGTCTTCAACTTTGCAATCCAATATTAATCTATGACAGGGAATAATGAAAAATCAGGCCAGGAACCAATTGTAAGAGCAGGTGCATGTTAATTTAAAATATTCCCTTGTTCTCTCTCCCACCCTACTCCATTTTAAAAGGAATTGGTTTGTCTTTATTAGTTGAACAAGTAATTAAAGTTACTGTCCCATCACATGTCTAGGACAATCTCTGTTTTAATGCTATGTATTTTTGCACGCTCCAAAATGAATTAAGATAGAAATAAAAACTATGCTTTATATTTTTTCCCTTATTTGTGTGAGACTTGCATAATGTACAACCCACCATTCTCCAAATGTGAAGATCTAAATGAACTCTAGAATGTTGTCTTTATCAACTGTTCTAATTACTAATACATTACACTAGATTTAAAATTAAACTCTTATATTTCAATAATTTGTTTTTAGTTATGTTTATTGCCCCCAAAGCATTATATTAGTGGTTAAAAGTTTATGAACTTTTCTGAATTTTCAATATGACCTAAAACATAAAGTATTCAACTCAAGTCTTACAACTAGATGAAAAGAACCCAGTGAAGCAAATAAATCAAAAAACATTACTTATTCATGTATCAAGGAAAAGGATCCAAAAAGGGTTCATAGGCTTTTAAGTACCACCATATATAAACTATGAGAACTATGAAGGTGATGAAGGGAAACTGAGTTGCTAAGCAGACTTGGCTTTTCCAGCAAAGACAGAAGTCAGCTTTCTCCCATTGTTTTGGAGATCCTGCAGGCTTGCTAATGAATGTGTTGTAATCTGCCTTCTTTAAAATTCAAATTCCTTCAGAATATGCCCACTTACACTAATTTTAAAATTATTTTAGAATAATCTCATTTTTATTTTCACGTTAACTTTTTGTTTTATGTTTGTTTCAATATGAAATTCAGCCAGTATCCAATTAGTCTCAATGAAAACAAGTCTTGCCCATTCTAGCCTGCATTATTGGTCTTCCCAAGAATTCCTACTAACCACGGCTTGAGAAAAAATTAATTCTCTGACTTATAAATATTGTGTAAGCATACCCCTGCAACATCCAGAGCAAAAGGGGAAAATGGCAGGGTTTTGATTTCTCATGGATTCTGCCAACCAACTGCAGAGAGGGGGAAGAGGATCCACCAGGAAGGGGTGAATTTGCCTACTGAAAGAGTTCTAGAGTTCTAGTTCAACTCAAAGGAATTTTTTGAAGTTTGAAATCTCTAAATTTGCATTTGCATCTGGCTGGGGTAGTGACTGATTCCCCAACCTTATCTGTTCAATTGGCCTGCTTTTCAGAAACTGCATGGACAAGTCCTTGGAGTTTTCTTGGCAAGGTATTTCAAAAATTGTTTGCCATTACTTCCTTCCTAAGGCTGAGAGAGAGAGAGAGAGAAACTGGCTCAAGATTGCCCAGATGGCTTTGTGTCTAAGGTGGGATTAGAATTCATAGTCTCCCTGTTTCTAGCTCGATGTCTTCACCATACACCAAACTGGCTCTCACTGACTGATATCTCACAGTAAGTTCTTTTGATTCTGCAGGAGGCCCGTAAGATACACATGCTACTGAGTAGTCTTCTTCGTATGACCTTAATTGTTGTGCTGCTTCCAAAATTGCTTTTTCTTTTATATGTGCATATAATGACTTGTGACATGAGGCATAATTTTTCATGTATTAATTTTGAAATACTGTTGGGTATCTTAAATGAGAGGTACAGACATATAAATATTTTTGGAGATTTTAAAGCCATGGGTAAGGAGTTGGGAGAATCTTTTCTGATTTTTCCTTTTAAAAAAACCAAAATTGTAGGAAAAATAGAAACACATGAAGTACTTAAAAGTGTAAATCCTTTGCAGATTTGTTCACTTTGTTATTTTAAAAATATAAGCTGCATTTTGTATACTTGGGTTTATTTGTATAATTATCTTGTTCTACATGTCTAACATATATATATAGTATAATACAGACAGTATTTTATGTACTAGTTTACTTTCAGTTGATCATAAATAGAAATATAATATTTAAGAAACTTATTTGTTGATTTGTCAGTTTGACAATCTGGTGAAAACTAAAATTGAAGATAGAATAAAACAACATGATAATGAGACAGAGTTATGTACTGTATTCCAATTTTACATGATATTGAAGCAAAGCAGGTAAGAATGGGGACAAACAAAAAGATTCATTGCGTAAAAATTGTGGTATTTTTATGACATCCCTTCAGTTTTACTTTTTGAGCTATCCCTACAACCAGCAATTTATTTAGTTCTTTTGATCAAAAACAACAAACATTAGGAGTTGCTGCTTCTTTTGCAACAAGAGACCTTACTTTTATCCCCTTGATAGACTTAATCAAAGTGCACATTAGGAGAAGTTTCTTTACTCTTTCATACTTTAGTGGCTGAGTACGGTGTTAATTTTTTTTATTAAATGCTTCCCTTGCAAATTATAAGAAAGCATTTGGGAGTAATAAAGTGGGAGAAATAAAGCATGGCAATGTATCAGAAATTTGTCCTATTATGTTCATTAATGTAAAATAAAACATTTCATGTGAATGGCATTTATTAGATATCTGATAATTATCTATTAATTATACTTGAAGCACAAAACAAAAGAAATTCTACTGCAAATCTGAAATTACATATATGTGAAAAATGTAGGCTCCTTTTTTTGCTTGCTATAAATGAATTCTACATTTAAAATTGCTGCCATACATACCCTGAGTTCTTACTTGGTACAGAGAAAAAAAACAGTGGAAGACTATAAAGCTGCTCCCACTAAAAATAATCATTTTGCAATATCAATTACTATCACGTCAAGGCCTCATAGTCAGTTGGAAGAGCAAGAAGCAAATGCCTAGAGCAAGTTAGGTCAAAGTCAGCAAGACCAGAGGCAGACTTGTAGATGAGTAAAGTAGATAGGTTCCAAAAGTTGGCAACCTAGAGGAGAAGAACAGAATGAGGGATGTCATAAAATTCTGTATACCGTAGCTACTCTTGCAATAACTTAACTAGGCTGAAGAACCAAGCCTGAACCCACAAGTATATGATGGCAGTCAGTTTTCTATCGGTAGCTCTAGATCACATGACCTGGCTCAGCTTTGATTGTTCTACCCAATCGTCCGTTATGGTACGTCACAGCTGCAAAGCAAGTATCAAGCCAATAGGTCCTTCTGCTTGAGAGCTTCCTTAGCAGGCATAAAGTAAAGCTGAGCCTCTGTTGCCAGGGTATTCTTTGGTTTGAATCCCTTGGTGCCTTACAGTCCAATTCTTTTCATTTGTGGGTACTAACTACAGTATTTCCTGGCAAGAACATTTACTAGAGGAAACTGATGTTGCCAAAACCTCATAGCAACCCCACCATTTGTGCTTTCTGAGCTATACAATTCTCTTGACTTCAGTTGAAGTGGGCAGACAGATACTTGTTTTGCTGGAATGGATAACTGGATAAAATATGTCTTAAAGGTTAAGGGCATTTGTAAGAAAGCCAGGTGGCTTGCCCTATATAAAACAAAAGGAAAAAAAAACCCTCAAATACACATTTATAAAATGGTCCCAGCAGAATTAGAGAGGAACAGGGAAGGGAAAGACTGTTAAAATGCTTGCTAAATCTTACTGAGATAGAGATTGAGGTCCTTTTCTTCTTTGAAATATTCCCTTCTGAAAATAAGAAAAAAAACCCAGCAGGAATGTGCCTTGCTGAAATGTATTATTCAGCCTCTGAATCTCTTTGCTAGTAATTGCTAAAGATGTGGGGGCAGGTGGAAGTATGTTGCTAACACAACAGCAAAGGATGATGTAGGAGTTCTGGCTGAAACAAGGCAGAAATTATAATAAATGACAGACTGAAGTGGGTGTCAGCAGCAATGGAAAGAAGAGCACGAATGTAGCAAGAATCACATGTGAAGAAAAAGAGAAAAAGTAGTCAGAGGGAGATAACTGGACAGGTAATTCATTCTTCATTAACTTTAGAAAATCTTTACAAAAGTAGGCTAACACACTAGCTGTAATATTAAAGCTCTGTTTTGCAGAATGGAAGGCACACAGAACTTTCAAAGGCCTTTCCATAGATTACACAGTAGCAAATCTGAGACTGCCACAAATTTGCACTTTTGTAAGGAAATGTACTCTAAAAATAGTTAAGCATTTCAAAATACAATGTTATTACATATTTAATTTGTTATGCCGTTGATTCGTAAAGTATTGTGCTGGCGTAAAACATTGTACATCTGACATGCTTAAGTTCTAAAATGTCCTCAGAGCTAACTTTCCGGTATATAATCTTAGGGCTCTGCTATCTTGTAGAGAAAAAAGATCAGAGAAAATTGAGAGACAAGAGAATCTCCAGAGTAACCTCTGAGAACATAAGGCAAGAAGGGTTACCCTATCAGCAATAGCAGCTATCATTAGCTGTTACTATATGAACTATAACAGCCATCAGTCTCTCCTGCATATAAGGAGCATGTCTGTATTTTTTTGCGGGTTGGAATTAGAGGTGGTATTCAGCATGTTCTGACTAGTTCTGGAGAACCGGTATCAGAGAAGTGGCAAATACCACATCTGACTGGAGATTTTACAGTATCCTTCCCCTGCCGCATCCGCCACAGCACAACCGGTAGTAAAATTTTTGAATCCCCGCCGGTTGGAATATATCAAAATTGAATCCAAAATGGAAGATTGTAAGGGATATGCCAGAAATATAACACAAATGGGACACTACTGTAATAACAATTGAAGATATATGTCAAATTCTTTCCTGCCAAATTACAGATATAAACCCTCAATCTCCTGGGTTCCCTTCAGGAAAAAAAATACAATTTGACTTACATAGTAGATCACTTATGACTTTATGAAGCCCCCAAGAAATAAGTGGGGAAATATATTTTTTGCGAGTTCTTAAGAAAGAATGGCTAGGGCATTGTGAGAAAGAAACTGTTGAAGTACATCCAGAGGCCATTCTTTTATTTCTGAATTTTACATCATCCAACTACCAAATACAGTTGGGAGAAAGAATTTGGGCCTGGACATATAATTCTGACTTTTGTGCTTTTTACATGACACATCAGCTAAAAATATCAATAATTTTTGGGGGACTATTATGGCCAAACACTGTAGTTGCCTGTAATCTTCCTAGATTAAGCAGTAGCTGCTTTAGGAAAATACATTTGATCTTTCATATCAAATATATTTTGATATGGATTAGGATTTAAGAAGAAGAACATCATGGCTTCCAAATCAAAGGGACTGATTTGGACAAAACTCAGCAGCCCTTTTTTGTGCTGCTGTTGATAAAAATAGGATCGCCAACGTCCAATGATAAGGATATGGCACAAGAAGAAGACGACAGATAAAATGGGAATCCTAAAGCATGGATTAGGATTTAGGACTCCTAACGCATGCTTTAGGATTCCTACTTTATTATCCAGACCCAAAGATCAATATTCTTTTATTCCTCCCCCCCACAGCAAACAGCCACTTCTATTCATGGCTGTTGCATCTTCATGTTATGTTCCCCTGCCTTCACCCTCCCTCCCTCACCCCAAATCATAGAGCATAAAGAGTTTACTTCTATGATGGCCTTCAAACCAAGCTTCCTTTTATAAGTAATCTCTACACCCTCTCCTTCAGTTATTTTCCTGGACTCATTACTCCAGCTCCGTAGCAAATCCACATCGGCACTTCTGCTTTTCTTTCATGGCCTCATAAGGACACAGTTAAAACTCTTCACATGAAAGGATTCCGCTCCAGCCAAAGCCCTGTTACTTAATTCAGCGGTAGCCTATCTCTGCATCATTATCCTCAGCAGTTACTGTTTGCTAATATTCTGTGTCACTTGGGGAACAGCTGAGAGGAATCATCTGCAGCAAAAAATTAATCAGCATAAAAGCACCTTGCCTTTAATCTCTTTACAAATAAGTCTTGAGTGTCAGGGTACTCCTTATATTAAAAAATTCAAATGAAGTTTCCAATCAAGTGAGTTTTCCCATGTCACATTGAAGTGTTTCTCCCCCACTCCTGTAATGCAACTGTAGGCCTTGAAGAAAAAGCAACCATGGTAACCAGCTAAACACAGTTGAGTTAAAGTGGCGGTGGCAGCAGCCATCATCTCCACAGAACAGAGAGTGTTGCTGCCCTTCAACGCCTCCCACTTATATTTCTCTTGGCTTTCCTTTTTATCTTCTCCCTAATTAAACAAGTTTCCAACCACAAAATTGACATTGGAGATGATGCACTATTGTTGTTATCATCTGTTATAGGCCTTGGCATTAAGCAGGCCCTACTGTTTAGTTGACTTTAGAGGCAGATTTAATACCCTCTGGAATTAATTAGAAATTTCCTGTCCCTTTTAGCTGTAAGGAATTTCTGATTTACATAAAATGTTTTCTCTTATACCTTTATTCTCACTTCTAGCACGGATACCTATGCAATAATGTGCTTGGGCTACATTTTCTTTTGTCTAACCCCCCCCCCCCTTTTTTTTTTATTAAACCTTGCTTCTGGGATGCAATCACTAACCTGCAATATTCTTATTTAATATTAATATTTAATAATACATATGCTCTTTTTAAAAGCTAAAAAGATACATTACTCCTCCCTACTTCAATCATCTTTTTTTTGGGGGGGGGGGGTGTCTGATCTCATAAAAATTATATTCACTTTGAATCCAGCCTGTTATAGCATTGTTGAGATCTATGCACTTTGCAAGAAATATTCATGTCTGCTGACCCTATTCTCTACAAAAGAGGATTACTAGATTTTCTCACCTAGTCTAATAAAACCTGTTATTTGAAATACAATCTTATTTTTCTTTCAACTACAGGTGGATTTGGCTTCTCTTCTTTGGCTATTTTCAAATGGTCACTATATCCATCTGATCTGCTTAAACTCAGTTGCTTGGACATACGGTACATATTTTAACACAGCATTGCTGTAATATGAGAGCACATAAAACTGAAATGGAAAACTATTTTATTATTGTCAAAAGCTACTGTTTATGAAAGCTACCTCACACTAGTCACTAAAAATCCATCTCTCAAAATAAATAACTTAAAACACTATGCTGGCATTTTGAAACTACTGGTTATGGGAGTGGAATAAGCACTTAATCTATGGGCTGAGCACAAAGATGTAATATTAAAAAAAGGCTGGGGATAAAGAGGATACAGTGCTGCTTTATCTACACAGAACTAAAATCAGCATTTGGCTTTATAGGCAGAAACTTGAATTTATTTAAGCATTGGTACTCCAGTTCTTCACAAAGCTTGACAGTTCTGAACTAAAATACATAAATACATACCCTTCATAAAACAGTATTTCAAAATTCAGTCTTAAACAACACTAAAAATATTACTAGCAAATCTGAAAGATTCCAAAGCCATGGGAGCTGAAGTTATGATGAAGTTGGTCTATATTTGACTGGTTTATGAAATAAGGAAAAAAGCAAGTTTGGAATACAATAGGATAAAGAAAGAAAAGTATTATAGAATGTCTGTCTACCTGCTTATATCAAAATATAATAGACATATTTATATGAGTATGTGAACAGAGTATTTATTCAGAATATATATACATATTTTCACATAACATTACAGACTAAATGCCTAGTACTGTAATATGTTCCTGTTGCTATAAATTATTTAAACTATAAGAAATGAAAAGATTACATTGGCCAGGTCCCACCACTTTCAAGTACATTTTATTAATATTATACCCAATATTAATAGTGAAATAATTTAATGGCAGAGTCTTATGAAGGAAGGAAAGGAAACATAACTCCAAAGTGAAGAGAATGAAGTAAGGAAATGGTGGAAGGGAAATGGTCCACACTGAAAGAAAGCAGATGTTCTGTTTCCTTCCTATTGGGAGGGAAAGCGGATTTGAAAAGATGGACATTCCAGCTGCCGGAGAGTGTTGCTCAATGATCAAACCTATTTATAATTCACTAATGCATTATAAGGAAGATAAAAAAAATGAAAGAATAGTAGCCACTTAGTCAGCGTAGGTAAGCCCATCAGCTGCAAGAATACAAAAGTTTAGTTCTTCAATAACATGAAGCAAACTGATGGCAAGTAAAATGGCCCACATTTGATAAAACGAATTGTTTTTCATTTAGGTCAAATTATATGGCTGTCTATTGCAAATTAAGGATTCTGGGCAGCTAGAGAAAGCCCCCATCCCCACAAGCAAACCCTTTCCCCACGTAAGACAGCAGCTGAGGTATTAGTGACAACATAACCATTGTATGGCTGAACCCCACCTCCTGACCCTCAGGCCCAGGATTTTAATGCCTTATTGAAAAGCCAACAGGGTGGGGCCAATCTGATCTCTGTTGCCTCTATGGTTCAGGTAGTCCTTGACTTACAAACATTCATTTACTGACTGTCTATGGAGATTCTCAGTCAACCAGGTCACAGTTGTCCCAAAGGTGCTTTTTCAAGAGGCAACTAAATTTTCCGTTTTTTCTTTGAAGACATTTCACTTCTCATCCAAGAAGTTTCTTCAGCTCTAACTGGATGGTAGGGGAATGGAAGGATTTACTCCTTGCAGACAGCTGGCCATTTGCATTCTTTTAGCGGGTTACCTGTTTTTTTGGGTTTTTTTTGAGTCATCAGGATCACCTGAGTGGTGCAAACAGATGTGGAGCCTTCTTGGAAGGACTGTGTTGTAGATTGGAGATAGATGATAGTGACCCTGATGACACAAATAAACCACCAACATATGTCCGGTTCTCATACTTATGACTGTTGAGCAGTGGTGGGATTCAAATTTTTTTACTACCGGTTCTGTGGGCTTGGTTTGGTGGGCGTGTCAGGGGAAGGATACTGTAAAATCTCTAGTTAGAGGTGGTATTTGCCGGTTCTCCAAACTATTCAAAATTTCCGCTATCGGTTCTCCAGAACTGGTCAGAACCTGCTGAATACCCACCTCTGCTGTTGAGGTATTCCCACAGTCACATGATTAACATTGACATGATTGCCATGTATTTATGAAGGTTCCAGCATCCTAGGCTCTTGTGATCACCATTTTCAACTTTCCCAGCTGGCTTCTGACAAGCAGAGTCAATACAGGTACTCCTTGACTTACAACAGTTCACTTAGTGACCGTTCAAAGTTACAACCATACTGAAAAAAGTGAGTTATGACCATTTTTCACACTTACAACCGTTTCAGCATCCCCATGGTCACGAGATTTACATTCTGATGCTTAACAACTGACTCACATGTATTTATTTTTTAATATATGTTTTATTAATATAGTGACTCATTTATGATGGTCACAGTGTTCCTGGGTCATGTGATCACCCTTTGCACCCTTTTTCTGACAGGGAGTCAATGGGGAAACCAGGTTTACTTAACAACTGGGTTACTAGCTCAACAATTGCAATGATTTACTTAACAACTAGAGTCATAAAATGGGGCCAAATTCACATTTTTCACTTAGAAACATAAATTCTGGACTCAATTGTGGTTATAAGTTGAGGACTACCTGTATTTGCTTAACAACCATTGTAAAATGGGGTGCAATTCTTTTTTAACAACTGCCTTGCTTATTAATGGAAATTCTGGTTCCAACTGTGGTTGTAAATCATGGACTACTGCGGTAGCCAATTGTTTATTTGTACACAATAAATAATATGCACATGCTTGAAATGAGTCATGTTTCACAGCTAGCTAGTAAAGTGATTTGCAGATGATCCTTCCTTCTTGAGAAAATCCAGAAGAGCTCATCCAATCCATACTGAGCCCAGCTGCCCAAGGCAGTTAAATATAATAAAATATTAATACATGAGTGTGAGCCCTTCTTTGTTTGGTCGAGCAAAAGGAAGAGAGAAATGTGTGCTTGCCAATCTACTTATATAACTAATGTCCTGAATTTTAAAGCACACAGCCCTTAGGGGAAAATGATTGCCTAATTGTCTTAGAGCAGCCTTCTAAGGAATCAGTTCAGGAATGATTGATCTTTAACAGGAAATTAAGAAGACTTGGCTAGCAAGTCTTATCCAGCACTAAGCTCTCCTATACATAGGTCTTTCCAGAATGAATCACGTTCTTTTTATCCTAACAGAGATCCAGAATATCTTTGAGAAAATTAAAGGCGGCAAATAGACATAATTTTCAGTTTTGACCTTAATAACCGCAACTGGGATTGACAAGACGATTGTGATAGATTTACAGCCTTACTTCTGCCATGATCATTAAATGAATGACCGACAGTCATAAAGAGAGACATCATATGACTACAACTCATAATTTTACTGCCAGCTTTTCCATTGATTCTGCTTGGTGGGGGGGAGGCAGCTATGAAGTGCAGAAAGGGTGATCATATAATGGTGGGACACTGCAACAATTGCAATATCCGCTAGTTGCAAAGTATTTAAATCTCAATCATGTGACTATGGCGATGCTAGAACCACCAAAAGTACAAGGACTGTCTTTAAAGTTACTTTTTCAACACTATGGGAACTCTGAGTAATCCCACTACAGCAGGGATGCGCAACTATGGCCCCTTTACGACCTGTGGACTTCAACTCCCAGAATTCCATGCTGGCTCCCAAATTCTGGGAGTTGAAGTCCACAGGTTTTAAACGGGCTATAATTAACCATCCTTGTATACAGAGTAGTCACTAATGGAAGACTGTCTATTTCAAGTTGGCCCCATATCTTTTATCATGTAGACCAGGGGTATTAAATTTGCGGCCCACGGGCCAGATGTGTCACATGCTGGCCACGCCAATTCCATTTTAGCGAAGGGGGAAAAGGTTGTGATACATCACGACACCCCTGATATAGAAATTGCTGTAGATCATTCTAAGTAAGTTCACTTACGTGTCGAGTTATTGCTAATGTGACAAGATAACAGGAAATTCAGACGGTTCTTTTGAGAAGACCCTTTCCCCACAAACTTAGAAAAACAGGAAAACAAACAGGGTAATCATGAAACAAATTTATCCTCAGAGACCAGTTTGAAAGTAAGATGGGCAGGATAGACAAATAAGTACAAGGGCAGGGGAATACAATTCTCTCTATTCTTTCACTGTTCTTGCCCTTGCCAAGTTTGAAATGGATTTCCTTCTTATGACCACTCAAGTGAAAGTAAATGTATTACAATGTTTAGGAATATTGCTTTATTAGGATTGGTAATCACGTGAAAAATTTAACTGAATTCAGGTAAATGCAAATATATATATATATATTTTTTCCAGATCTTCCTTTTGTCTTTTGGTGTCAGAAATAATATGATATTGCCAATGAAATAAAAATACTATATTGCCTGGCAGATTGTGCACAAAGATAGCTACAGTAACTTATGAAAAAGAATGCATTACAAGATTATAAAACAGGGTAAGACTCATTTAAGATGGAAGTTCTATCAGTAAACAAGAGTCTTCTGAATTTCAATGACAAGCAAGTTTAAAACAAAACAAAATAAAGCAAGGGTGACTGAAAAGAATTCTAAAGCCAAAAACATGTAGCTTGCAAACAGATAAAAGACTCTAGCTCACAGAACAAAACATTAAGCTTCACACATGGATGTTCTAAAAGAAGTGGGCATAATTAAGATTTCTGGCTTTCACCCATGGAAAATTGGACCAGTTATTTTGTCTTGTGGTAACAATACAAAAATGGTGTGCCACACCCCACCTTCAGATAGATAGATAGATAGATAGATAGATAGATAGATAGATAGATAGATAGATAGATAGATAGATAGATAGATAGATAGATCTTTTAGTCATTGATAGTTTCTTGTTCAAGTATTCAAGTACAGGTAAGTCTTCGACTTACAACAGTTTATTTAATGACTGTTCAAAGTTACAATGGCACTGAAAAAAATGACCTAGAACCATTTTTCAACCTTCAACATTTACAATCTTTGCAGCATCCCCATCAGAGGTGGTATTCAGCAGGTTCTGACCAGTTCTGGAGAACCGGTAGCAGAAATTTTGAGTAGTTCGGAGAACCGGTAGTGGACATTTTGAGTAGTTGGGAGAACTGGCAAATACCACCTCTGGTTGGCCCCGTCCCCATCTATTCTCTGCCTCCTAAGTCCCAGCTGATCGGCTAGGTCTTCTTTTGTTGCCCTGCTCAGGAGAATGGAGCTGGAAATCAAGTTAGTGGGGTGGGGAGGAAATGGGGATTTTACAGTATCCTTCCTCTGCCATGCTCACCAAGCCATGCCCACCAAGCCATGCCACGCCCACCAAGCTATGCCACACCTACACAGAACCGATAGTAAAAAAAATTGAATCCCACCACTGATCCCCATGATCATGTGATCAAAATTCAGATATTTGGCGAATGGTTCACCATGTCCCAGGCTTACATGATCCCCTTTTGCAATCTTCTGACAAGCAAAGTCCATGAGGAAACTAGATTCACTTAACAACCAGATTACTAACTTATCAACTGCAATAACTTAATAACGGTGGCAAGAAAGGTCATAAAATGGGGCAAAGCCCACTTAACAAAATTTTTCACTTAACAACAGAAATTTTGGACTCAAGTTGTGGTCGTAAGTTGAGGACTACCTGTACTAATCAGTAGGATTCTGAAGCATTTCAGATTCAGCTCCCCCAAAAAAAGCACTTTGGAAGAGAGGATATAGGAGAACAAAGGTGACATTTGTTTCTTACTTTTTGGTGGGATTGTATGGCTGCCCTGCACAATTATAGATCAGTACTAAATAGGTCCAGTCTAGTTTATTATGCTTGTTTATTAACTCATTTATTTGGGTTTAACCAAGATACATACAAATATGGCCTTTAATTAAAAAAAAAACCCTTTCTAATGTAATTAATTTAATTAATATTCAAAATTTCAGTCCTTACATTTTGTTTTTGCATCTGCACTGCAACTGAATAAAAAACCCAGCACAATGAATTCCCATCTTTAAGCTCAGGGAGAATCAGTGTAGATTTTCCCAGTACCAGCATATACGGCTGTGCACCGCTCCGAGTCCTTCGGGAGAGGAGCGGTATATAAATAAATATTTATTATCATTATCATTATCATTATTATTATTATTATTATTATATGTCTACTAGGGAAGGGGAAGGAGATTAAATTTTCAGGATCAAAGCACTGGGAAGCTACCAAGCCACTTGTAACCTATTCCACACAGATATTTGATTGTTATCAAGACAACTGAAAGGTTATTATGCTCACAACACACACACACACACCACAGAAGGACTAATTTTTTTATTTTTCCTGTTTTAAAAAATGCCGTCACATGCCAGTGCTATTTTTGTTTTCGTTTTGACTGCACTATTAATGCATATTATTTTTCATTGGAAAACACAAGAAGAAAAAATCAGGGTTGCCTGCATCAAAATGAGCTCAAGAGATGAAAGATAGGAGCAGAAAAAGCAACAGCATTAGAGGAGGAAATTGAATAAGAATTTTTTTCAAAGGAGTATAGCCATGTTAGTCTTTACCAGCAAAAACAAGAAAGGATCTTGCAGCACCTTGAAGACTAACACATTAATTTTTCAGCCGTTAAGTTCTCTTTGTTATTTTTAAATGACAGGAAGATTTAAAGCAGCTTTCCAAACAGATGCTTTCCAGAAGTTTGGGCGACTCTTCTCATATTTCTCAAACACATCTGGAGAGCACCAAGTTGGGAAAGTCTGATGTAAGTTAACCTCTTGACTATTTTTTTAATACACCAGTGTTTCAACTGCCTATTAAGTTTAAAATCCTTTAAACATGCATTAGAAGTAAGTATTAATTACTGAATTTGGTTGACTATTTCAAAAAGTTCCATAAATAAAATCAGAAAGCAGTAATTTTAATTTTATCCCCTGCAGGTGTATTCATAAATATTCTTATAGTGCGGAAATGAAATATTAATTACCAACCTTAAAGCCAAAGTATATGTTCCAGGTTGTCGTTGGCTTTCACGAATAAGATAACTTCCCTCCGCTACACTCAGTAATTGATCTGCTTCTTCTCTTGATATCATCCCATGAAACCTGAAAAACAAAATCTATCTATATCAGCACAAAATCAGAGAAAGTTTCTGTAAGAAAACTGTATCGGGGAAAAAAAAAAAGTCTCATTTTTCATTAAAAAAAAACACCTTATAGGTAGTTCTCGACTTAAAACAGTTCATTCAATGACTGTTCAAAGTTACAACAGCACTGAAAAATGTGACTTATGACGGTTTTTCACACAGTAATGGCCATTGCAGTGTCCCCATGATCATGTGATCAAAATTCAGATGCTGGTTCATATTTATGACTGCTGCGGTATCCCGGGGGTCCTTCTCACAAGCAAAGTCAATGGGGAAGCCAGGTTCACTTAACAACCACATTACTAATTTAACAGCAACAAGGATTCATTTAACAACTGTGGCAAGAAAGGTTATAAAATGGGGCAAAAGTCACTTAACAATCATCTCAATGAACAACAGAGATTTTGGGCTCAATTGTGGTCGTAAGTTGAGGATTACCTGTATTTTTTTTTAAATGCATAAAAAACTAAAGTTCTTTCAAAATCATGTTAATTTCTCTACTTAGCCGGAAAACATGTTGTTTATTTTCACCCTACAGACTAAATAAATTCTGTTTATATAAGGTACTTCTAATCATCCTGATTTATAGAAAATTGTCCATATTTTGTCACCATTAACTCCAACATCAAGGCTGCATATATTTGTCAACAGTGTAAATGTAAGAATCCCTGGGGATTCTTGCCCTTAAGGGCAAGTGTTCAATCTAAAAATCAACTCAATATCATAATTTACATATATTTTTTCCAGCAATATGCAAAGTCATTGAAAATGCACTTCAGGAGGCAGGAATGAAACCCCTTTCTGAATTCTTAAAGCAGCTGCATCTTTTGCAAGACTTGCGTGCTGCTTCAAGAGCTATCCTCAGTGGATTCTACACCAGGGGTGTCAAACATTGAAGGTTATTTCAGGGTTGTGCTTGACCTGGGGGGGTGGGGGGAGGTTAGGCATGGCCAGGTTGGGCATGGCCAGCTCAACATTATTCATGTCAGGCCAGGTGTGCTTGTGGTGGCCTGAGCGCTCTGTCAGTGATAATGACCTCCCAAGCTCCTGTATCCCTCTGCCAGCGAAAACAGAGCTTGGGAGGGGCACGTGCAGAGGCACCACGGGCCGGTCCTTCCCTGTTTCCAGGGTGGCCCGGTGGGCAAGATCTAAACATCCTGCAGGCCGGATCCAGCCCTTGAGTTTGACACTCCTGTTCTACACATATGTGGAGGCAGAGTCACTTTGCTGTGAGTCCCAGCAGATGTACAGTCTTGTGTATGCACGCAGAGACTAAGGACTGCCCTCCAAACAGCCATTCGATTCTTGTGAAGATGCAGATGCTTCAAAAATGAATACTTTGCATGTACTACTGCATATCGCAAAGCACTTCCTTCAAATACTTCACAGATCCTTAGTTTAGAATAGACCCTCTTTCACACAAACACAATTTTTTTTGTTTTATCCAAGAACAATTTCTTCTGTTTATGTTTGATATCATTTAACTCATAAAAGCAAATTAATCTTATAGCATATTTCTTTCTTCAAGTTTATAAACACACCTATAACAAATGCCAAGGCAGTGAATATCATGTTGAAAATGTGAAAATTCACATACAAAAATGAAGAATTTCTAGGTGCTATCCTAGGAACCAGAGTTTCTAATTCAGCCTTAGGCATGAAAGTTAGCTGGGTGATCCTGGGCCAGTCACTCTCTCTCAACCCAACTCACCTCAAAGGATTGTTGTTGTGGGAAAATAGAAGCATTAAATTTGTTTGCCATCTCATTCATTCATTCATTCATTCCTTTTCTATAGCTGCTGAACTCAACCAAGTGACTCTGGGCAGCTTACAATTCCAAAAATATAAAAGTTAAAAATCATTGAAACAATAAAAACAGTCACAAAATAAAAGGAAATGGAAAATATACTTTGGCTTAAAGAGTAGTATTCATTGCATTCATAAAATACATATATTTAAAAAAAAAGAGCTGTATATAAATAAAACAGATAAATAAATGATCTAAGTTAAAAATATACCAGTAGTAAACAAAAAAGTTAGGAACAAAGTATACTAAACAGGTTTTTGGAGGAAGCTAATTCATTTTCTCATTCAAGAGGCTTTTAAATTTTTGAATTGCTGGTTTTTATTGCTGAAAATATATCTAAATTAAGAGTGTTCTTGCTTTCTTGTGGTAATTCAAGAATTTACAGAAAAACTAGAAAAGAGAGAAAAATGAAAAGTCCCCCCACCCCCCTTCTTTGGCTATTATTTTTCTGGCAGTATAGAATTTTTCTTTTTTCTTTTTCTGTATAGCTTTCTTACAATAACAGGTTAAATATAAAACTGCAGTGCATTATATATAATATCAATGTACATTTAATTTGCTATTCAAATTATATATAGTACCACAAACTATTATTTTTTTAAAAAATATTAGTTTATATTTTAATGATAAAAAAAATAAAAAGTGTTAACTTCAGGGTGGTAGGAAAATTGAAGCCTTGTTTCCAAACTTGCTATGTGAAGTGTGAAAACAAGCTTCCTATATACTTTTCTAATATAAAGCAACAAAAATGATAGCTCCCCCTTTTTGTTCTTAAAAATAGCACATTCATTTTTATGGAGGCAGTTAAATGGGCTCAGTAACAACAATTGTTCCCAATCCAAAACAGGGAACATTTCAGCCAAACTGGAAAGAAATCTGATTTGATTGCTGAGATTGTACATGTCAACTTTTTATCCTGTGAGCTACTGATGGTTGAACAATGGGACCTCGGGAAGCACGTGGCCGTCACGGCGTTGGGGGAGGCGACTGCGGACAAATTGAACGGAGATAAGCACTGGATGCAGGAGCAGAAGGCCGAAGTGGATCACCTCTGCCGATACAACTATGAGGTGGCCAACTACAAGGCGGCCAAGAGGGAGGAGCGAATGATCGGCCGGAGAAATCTCACATGCTGCTGGGGCTGCCGCTGCTGGGGATGGTCGTCGCCGTTGCTGGGGGCCGTCGTCGCCGCTGCGGGGCCTGCTGCGGGAGCCGCTGAGGCCGTTGCCGAGGCCGGGGCCGCCGCCGCTGTTGCAGGTGCGGAGGAGGCCATGGAGAGGCCGGAGGAGGCCGTTGTTGAGGCCGCCGCCGCTGCCGTTGGGGCCGCTGTTGGGGCCGTCGCTGCGGCCACCGCCGCTGCTACCACTGAGGCCGTTGCCAGCGTGGAAGAGGCTGTGGGGAGGCCGGAGGAGGTCACCGTTGGGGCCTCTGAGGCCGCCGCCACCACCGCTGGGACCGCTAGGGCTACCGCCGTCGTCGCTGGGGCCGCTGCTGTTGACGCCGCCATTGAGGTCGGAGCCGCCATTGGGGCTGTCACCGACGCGGAGGCAGCCATGGGAAGGCCGGAGAAGGTTGTCGTTGGGGCCGCTGAGGCCACCGCCGCCGCCACTGGGGCCGTTGCCGGCGCCATTGCCGCTGTTGTTGCTGGGGCCGTTGCCGGCGCCGGAGCCATCGCCGCCGTCGCCGTTGGGGCCGCTGAGACCATCATTGCCGCCGCTGGGGCCGCCGTTGGTGTGGAGGCCGGAGCTGGGACTGGATTCGGGGCCGTAGCCGTTGTTGCCGAGGGCTCTTTGGGCCTCTCGGGCGACGAGGGCGCTGTTTGGTCAGTCCTCAGCGTTTTCACCCACTCGGGGACGGCGTAGGTTTGGCGAGGTGTCCGGCATTTCCCATCAGAATTGGAGGTGGAGGAGTGTGGTCGGGGCCGGGGCCATTGCCGTGGACAGTGAGAGGGCCTGCGGCGAGGCCAGAAAACATGACCTGCGCCCCCGAGTGATGGGTCCCCCGCGAGGCCGGATGCCAGCTTTCGGTGGGGTGCAGCTGCTTCGACCTGGACTTGGGTCCCACTTGGTTCGGCCTTTGCCTGGTCGATGGCAGTCAGGGAAGATCCAGCCAAAGACACAATTGACATATTCCTCGAAACATCTGCGGGCCCTGAGAAACATCCCCCTATCTCAGAGTTGGCCCGCCTGCCTTTCTAAGGCCTTTCTCAAGGACGGATCTTGGGATCCGGAGAGATGGTGGGGTCGCCGGAAACGTGGGAGGGAGGGTTGTTTTAAATTTTTAATTAGATTCTTAAAGGGGTTAGGGTTGGCCGGGCGGGGGTTGGGGGACAACCCGCCTGGGGCTGGGACCGGGTCGTGGGTTAAGTGTTGCCGGGAAGGTTTGGGATCGGATGGGGCTGTATTGAGGATGGGGGGTTGTCCCAGGGAGGGTGATTTTAAAGCGATTAGTACGGTGAGCGGGAGAGGCAGATTTGGCGGTTATAGGGGGCCACATTCTGTTCTGGGAGCGCGCCCCCGCTATTTGTCGGTGGTGGCGCGCTCCGACCCCCTTGTTATGTCCTGTTCCCCGGGGGGTGTGAGCGATCGGGCCCGGGGCCTTCGGCTGATGTTGTGTAACGCCAGGTCCGTTATTAATAAGGCCCCCCTCATTTATGATTTGATCTGTGAGGGGGGAGCGGACCTGGTGGGTATTACCGAGACCTGGCTGGGCCCAGAGGGGGGAGTTCCCCTTGTGGAGGTGTGCCCAGCCGGGTTTCGGGTTTTTCATCGGCCGAGGGCCCAGGGGAGGGGCGGGGGTGTTGTGGTGGTTATTAAGGAGGATCTGTGTCCGAGGGAATCCACTGTTTCTCAGACGACCGGGTGTGAGTCTCTTTTCGTGAAGTTCGATCCCAGGGTGCAGGTGGGCTTGCTGATCGCATACCTGGCTCCCTGCTATGCGGCATCGGCCCTGCTTGAGCTCCTCGAGGTTATAGCCGGCGTGGCGGTTGAGACCCCCAGGCTTATGGTCATGGGGGATTTCAACCTCCCTTCTGCCGGCGGTACCTCGGGGATTGCTCAGGAGTTCATGGCTTCCATGACAGCCATGGGCCTGACCCAGTTAATTCGGGACCCTACTCACGTGGGAGGTCACACCCTGGATTTAGTTTTTGTCTCTGATCAGTGGCAGAGTGGTCTGGGTGTAGGGGACATAGTTATAGAACCCCTGTCATGGACAGACCATTCGCTCCTGAAGCTCGACTTCCGTTCCGCACCCCCCGACCGCAGGGAGGCGGGGCCGCTTAAATGGTACCGCCCCAGGCGCCTGATGGACCCGGATAGGTTCCTGATGGAGCTTGGGCCATTTCCCGAAGCTCACACACACGACTCGGTTGAGGGCCTAGTTGCCACCTGGGATAGGGTGGCTGCTGGGGCCCTTGACCGGGTCGTGCCCTTGCGGCCTCTGACCCGGTGCCGATCCCAAATGGCTCCTTGGTTTTCTGAGGAGCTAAGGGAGATGAAGCGCCGGAAAAGACGCCTAGAGAGTAGTTGGAGAGCTAGCCGTTCTGAGTCTGACCGAACACTTCTACGATCTTATATTAAGACGTACTTAGTGGCGATAAGGGTGGCGAGGAGGACTTACCTCTCCACCCTTATTGCGTCCGCGGAAAACTGCCCAGCCGCCCTGTTTAGGGTGACCCGCTCCCTTTTAGAGATGGAAGCGTGGGAAGATCCCTTACAGGGACGGGCTGAGGAGTTTTCTAGGTTTCTGCAGGACAAAATCGCTCAGATTCGGGACGAGCTGGACTCCGACTGGGCATCTCCGGGCGGGGGGGCGGGGGTAGATATCGGTGAGGCCATTTGGGTTGAGTTCGACCCTGTTACTGTAGAAGACGTGGACAGGGTGCTGGGGGGACTGAATGCCACCACCTGTTTGTTGGACCCGTGCCCCTCCTGGCTGGTCTTGGCCACTCGGGAGGTGACACGAGGCTGGTTCCAGGGTATTATAAATGCTTCCTTGAGAGAGGGGCTTTTACCTGCTGCCTTGAAGGAGGCGGTGGTGCGGCCCCTCCGCAAGAAACCGTCCCTGGGCCCAGCATTTTTATCAAATTATCGTCCTGTCTCCAACCTTCGCTTTGTTGCGAAGGTTGTAGAGAGTGTGGTGGCCCATCAGCTCCCCCAGTTCCTGGATGAAGCAAGTTATCTTGACCCCCTCCAATCGGGCTTCAGGCCCGGGCACAGCACGGAGACGGCGTTGGTCGCGTTGGTTGATGATCTCTGGAGGGCTCGGGACAGAGGTTGTTCCTCTGTCCTGGTCCTGTTAGATCTCTCGGCAGCTTTTGATACTGTCGACCACAGTATCTTATTGCAGCGGTTGGGGGGGTTGGGGGTTGGAGGCACCGTGTTGCGGTGGTTCTCCTGCTTCCTCTCCGACCGTTTGCAATTTGTGTTGACGGGGGGGCAGAGATCGTCCCCAAGGCCCCTGCTTTGTGGGGTGCCTCAGGGGTCGGTGCTCTCGCCCCTGCTGTTCAACATTTATGTAAAGCCGCTGGGTGAGATCATCCGTGGCTTTGGGGTGGAGTTCCATCAGTACGCTGATGATACTCAGCTGTACATCTCCACCCCGGGCCACCCCAACGAAGCCGTCGAAGTGATGACCCGGTGCCTGGAGGCCGTGCGGGGTTGGATGGATCGTAACAGGCTTCGTCTCAACCCGGCCAAAACCGAGTGGCTGTGGTTTCCTGCGCCCAGATACAGCCAGCTTATTCCTTCGCTGGCCGTGGGGGGAGAGATATTGACCCCCGTGGAAAGGGCGCGCAACTTGGGTGTCCTCCTGGATGTGCGGCTGTCTTTGGAAGAACATATTGCAGCCGTCGCCAGGGGGGCTTTTTATCAGATTCGTCTGATTTACCAGTTGCGGCCCTTTCTGGATCTGGGTGCACTTCGCACAGTCACTTCCGCCCTCGTTATCTCCCGCTTGGATTATTGCAATGCTCTCTACATGGGGCTCCCCTTGAAGAGTCTCCGGAGGTTGCAGTTAGTTCAGAATGCAGCCGCGCGGGTGATCGTGGGCGCCCCTTGGGGCGCACACGTAACACCACTTCTCCGCAGGCTGCACTGGCTTCCTGTGGCCTTCCGGATTCGATTCAAGGTGGTACTGACGGTATTTAAAGTGCTCCATGGCTCGGGACCTGGGTACTTACGGGACCGCCTGCTGCCATCAACAACCTCCCGCCGCCCAGTACGCTCCCACAGGGTCGCCCTACTTGGGGTACCGCCACCTGATCGTTGTCGGCTGGCGGCCCCGAGGGTGCGTGCTTTCTCTGTGGGAGCGCCCTCCCTGTGGAATGATCTCCCCCCGGAGATACGAGCCATGACAGATATCCTCTCCTTCCGGCGCGCAGTTAAAACCCTATTTTTTAAACAGGCTGGCCTAGCCCAGTAAGGGTTTAAGGGGTTTTAAGTTAATAGGGTTTTTAAAATTTTAAACTTCATTTTTAAACTTTCGGGATGCAGCTATATTTATGTTTAATTCAGTTTTAAACTCTATTTAATTTTATATTCTTGTATTTTATGTATTTATTAGGCTGTACACTGCCCCGAGTCCCTTTTCGGAGAGGGAGCGGTATAGAAATACGATCAATAAATAAATAAATAAACAATACTGCCTATGCTGAAACCATAAATAAATTATAAAATAATCCCATCTCTCTTTCACTAGCCTAAGATAAATTGAGACATTATGAGCAAGTGGAAGAAAGAAAGAAAGAAAGAAAGAACAGAAAAAGTAGCCATTGGACAGTTTTTTATATTTGCTTTGCAATTCAAGACAAAGAATTACTACTTACTCCCGCCCATAGTATTTAGGTCTGTTCTCCACCTATTGAAAAAGAAAGGAGAGAAATATTTTACTTGAATGTATAGGTATTTTAAAAAATCAACTCTATTTATTATGTGATTTGATAAAGAATCAAGACTTTGTACTTTCTCCAATTGTTACTATGTTAGGAAATTTGCTGGATTTCTCCAACCATTAATGTTAAGAATTCTTGTTCCATTTAATGCTATTAATTTCAACTGTAAAGACAAATGTAGGTTAATTTCTAGTTCATCAAAGCTTTGAATAAAGCTGGATGCCGCAACTTTATTCACAAAAATATATTAATAATAAAATGTAATTTCATTGCTGATTTGTGTTTAGAAAGTTCTACAGAAGCCACATTCTACCACTGTATAACATCATATTAATTTGTATGCATGATACAGTAAATATGAATGATCACAATGCGATCCCAGTGGGCTACGATAGGACAACAGATGAAACAAGATGGGGGAAAAAATCAAACCAGTAACATAGTTAGACCCCAACCCTTCAATCCTTTCATAAGGGCCTCAAGACCTGATTCTACCAGTTGATTGGGCCACGGGCTCCAAGAGAGGAACAGCGTAGTGGAGATGGTTGATCAAGTAAGAACAGATCCCAGCTCCCTCCACTACACCCCCTCCCCATATATCATTATATTTTAATGTTTGATTTTAATTTATGTTTTAATAAACTGTATAAATACGTTTTTATGACTGTAGGCCACCCAGAATTACCCTCTGATAAGATGGGCAGCCAATAAATGTTATAAATAAACAGAAGAATCCTTTTTCTCTCCTTTGGTTCACATGAAACATTACGAGTCATGATTTCTTTGCTCTGAGTTTCACCCAATGTGTACTATTAGGGTTTTATACATATACGTGTACATTAGGGTTTAACTCAGATAGGAGCCAAGAGTTTATGGATTGTTCATCAAATCATGATTTTAAAGAATCCTAGCAGAAGTCCTGTTATAAGGAATGAGGTCAGTACATTTAATTCCAAACAACAAAGAAGGTAAAGAGTGCTTTTATAAACAGATCAAATGACAATTTAGTCCAACCTCATTTTTTCCTCTACACAAGACAAGAAAATAAACTTCTAAAAGCCATCAAAGACATAAAAACAAGAATCCTTTCCCATCCCCACCTCTCACTCCCTGCAATATATGGCATTCAGAAGCACACTGAATATACCGTGGAGCCTATCAAATTTAAGACTGAACCAAAATGGTGTTGATTAAGAATAAATATAAGCAAGTAAAGAGGGAGAGAAATGTGTCTAGTGATAAAATCTATTTAAAAACAAAAACAAATTGATTTTTCTCAGAAGTTTATTTATTTATTTATTATTTATTTATTTTATTTTATTAAATTTTTATACCGCCCCTCTCCCACAATGGGACTCGGGGCGGTGTACAGCCAAAATAAAACCACACAATACATAGTATTTAAAAATAGATATTAAGTTCACTGTGTCTTCCCTGATGACAATGATGTTCCAGACATTTGCTAAAACTGATTAAGCTATGGGAACTGTTGACAGCAGACACCATGTAGTTTGCATCTTCACAAGGCATCATGAAGAGGTAAACTATGTAAACCAGGATTGCCCTCTGACTTTGGCAGACCTGAGCTGCTTCCACTGAGGACTAACTCACCAGAGTGAGCAGATGAACAGAGAATTCTATGCTTGTGTGTACACATATATGTATGAAAAGATGGTGGCAAAATTAACACCGAACAGTGTTGAAGTCTGCCTGCCTATATCGGTCTCAATTAGTTATTCTGACTGAGGATTCTAAAATATGTTATTTAGCAACATCCAGAGGATCCCAAGTTTCCAGTCACAACTGTAGTGAGTAAGAAGCAGAATATGCAGAAGACAAATATGTAGGGAAGTCAACAGCAGTGAAGTATCTAGCTAAACAACAACCACAACAACAAAACCCTAAAAAGCTATGAAAATAGTTGTAACTACAATCAGGTCATTATGTTGTTTAGGAAATGTCAGCTGTCGTCCATTTTTATCACTTTTATACTATGTATTTTCTATTCTCTTTCTCCTGAGATAGCACTATTTCATCTGGGCTGGAAAAATCCAGGTGATCACTCTAGCCCAGTTTTGGTTGCTCTGTTTGATAACAAAACAGCGTAACTGGATTAAAACTCAGCAGTTTACCAATGTTCTGGAGTTACCCAGTAATCTGATTTAACGCCTTGGGCATCGTGCAAAAAGGATGTTCATAGTCTAATTATCTTGATCAGAAAATAACCTCATTCTCCCAAATGATGAAATGGAAATAACCTACAAATTTATTTATTTATTTTTTCACATTTCTGAACCATCTTCCTCAAAGACAAAAATATCTTAGCTACTTTGAAGATCTAGCCATTATACTGTATAATTCACCCCCAAATTGGCTGTTAGCTCTCTTAAAATGACAGTTTTACCTCTTATAGGTCTTCTTTGCTGTAATAATTTTTTATGCCAGAGATTAAATTCTACTCACACTGTAGTCAGTCTTGACATACACTGAATCCCTAAAAATGTAGTCATTTTTTAATCTCTTGTTTCTCCAGGTCCAACAAATGTTCCTTCTGAATTCTCAGCACTGGAAGCAGCACACAGGTAGTCTCTGAGGTAGCATTCAGTAGAAGTACCATAGCAGCTCTGAGGGCTTTAACAGGTTATTTGCATGTGTGTGTATGCATGCACAGTGAACACTTCCCTGTCAGAGAAGAAACTGTCCCTGCAACTGAAATGCAGAGATGACCTGGCATGGAGAACTTTTCTGGGAGGAAGGATACCTTAGTCATTTGGGAAGCACAGCTTCAAATGCTTTGCGTAGCCCCAACTAACACCACATTAACAGATTGCATTCTGGATAAAAAAGTGCCAGGGCTGTTTTTTCTTCTGAGTGAGATTCAATTATTACTCCAATATATTTACACGGTGGAACTTTTCAATTTCTTTGAGAAGACTGTGCTAACTCGCCCCTCTCTAAGAAGGATGTTAATTACCAGGCAAAGGGTCAAGGAAGCAAAGTAAATAGGCCAAATGTGCAATAGAAATTGAAGAAAGCTTCTTATTATTTTATCTTTGCCCAGAATGACTCAGAATTGCAAAGTTGTTTCTAAAAAAAAATAAAACAGTCAAATTCAAGTGTACATATACAAATTCTATTTCCTTCCTGGAGTATAGTTTAATGCAAATTATTCTAGGCATTAATTTGTATTACAAATGCCCTTGGTAAAAAAGACTGGGATATACTATACATACTATACATAAAAGCTCATTTCAGGGAACTATTGGATGAAATTAGAATATTTAGTTCCACAGCACTAAAACTCTTGAAATATTCCAATAAGTATAATATAAAAGGAAAAAAAATTATACTGATAACTATGGAATTGGTTTTTTTAAAAAATGGCTTTCCTTCATTTGTGACAATCAGATGTTTTAAAAGCAGAAAACAGGAAGCATTCTGAACTGTTATTTATGAAACCACCTCAATATTTAATATTTAGAAGTTACATGTCAAAAACAAGGGGTATCTTTCCAAATTTGGGTTATTAAGCTTTTGAGAACATGTAGAGTCCCCTCCAGATTAATGCATACACAAATCCAATTTCTGAATAAGCATACATTTAATTGCTTTCCTGACTTCAATCTTATGGGACTGACTGAACATGAACCAGAAATAAAATAAAGCCCTGCTTTTTGAAGCTACTCTAATCTGCATCTTAACACATTTTGGACATCTTTTTTGTATCTTTTCTACAGCTATAGTAGTCATTGTTACAATCAAAATCCACATTTTAGTGGCACCTCAGTTGTCCAGGATATTTGAAAAGTGCACTGCCTGTATTACTTTACACTACAATAGGAATGAACATTAAATACCAAATAAGAAGTGATTTTGCTTCATTTCACTTCAAGGTATCAGCAAATGTCACACACTGTTAAAACATCATAAAACAACTTTATAATTTCAGTGCAACTGATACTATGTCTCTGAGATATATTATGGTGATCAGCTTCCACCACTACAAACTTCAAGTATTTTAAAAATTAGTTTAATAATTTAAAACAAATATCAAATAATTACTGGTCTTCGTGTTTCCATCTAAGATGTCTGTTATAACTATTGATAAAAAAGAGGCAGAAGGAACCTGAAGACACAAAGAAAATGATCTCAGAAAGTCTCTACAAAAGGTAAGTAAAACTGATATTGAAAGATGCTATTGATATAAGTCCTGATTAACTGACCAGAGCCAAATACCATCTCAATAGAACTTCTTAAAGAAGGAAACCAGAACACTACATGTAGGAGTACATATCATTCTAATTATAAGAACATATACACAAAAGTCTATACCTTTGCTAATCTGAACTGAGAGTAATGAGTACAAACCACTTAGTGTGATGAATTACTATTACGGTTAATTGTTACTAATGTGTTAAATTCAGGAATTGGAGTGAACAAGATAGTATGTTACATGTGAAGCTTAGTATCTTGCAGAATCAACTATTATTGCTAATTTGTTCTAATCACGTTTAACCTTTATGGATGGGAATAAATATTTGCTGGAGAAATATTAAAAATGCTTGCAAATGCTGGCAGCAACCTGGGCTTTCTTTTAAAAGCATGGGGCTATTTCCTATTTACTTGTGTTTTATTCTTCATTCTAAAGGCTTAAGGTATATTTGGAAGAACTGCACAAAGAAGCTCCTATTTAATTCAATAAATTAATCCTGTTTGGTATCTAAGTGATATAAGCTATTAAAATCATAACAGTACTCTGCACCCAGGATTTAAGTTACATTTGAAAGATTAATTTCCCCTTCTCTTGGGTGTATGATGGAGGCATTGCAATAAAATTAAAACTTTAATCATTTTCAATACCTATTAATATGAACAGGCGCTGCATTATAACATATCCAAACATGCTGAAAATTAAAATCGACGCTACTTTTTGATTAAGCTGCTTACTATGTAAGAAATTTGTGGGTCAAAACTGGTGTATGACATCTGACAAAAGGTAAAGTGATAATATTTAACAGTAAAGGAGGCTGTTGACTAAACCAACAAGTATATTTATAATTAACTTTTTTTGCAGTAAATTTAGATCTAATGAGATGAGAGGAAAAATATTATATTCATTCATTGTATAAAGCTGCCCATCTCAAAAGAAGTGACTCTGGGCAGCTAACCACAATTAAACAAATGTAGCAAAAAAACTCAGAGTTAATAGATACTTATATGAGAATTTTTAAAAAATCAACACAATAGCAAGCATCATACTTATTCACTTTTCCATGTATATTGAAGATATCAGAGGAAAAGGACTGGTTTCCGAAAACAAGCAGTCAGGATTAAAAGAAAGATCATTTTCTGCTTCTCTTACAGCAATCTTATCATGCATCAGTTCTTTAAGGATGATCTTGAGAATGTTCTTTGATATTAGTACTGGTACTCATACCAGTTCACTTAGTGACCGTTCAAAGTTACGGCACTGAAAAAAAGTGACTTATCAACATTTTTCACACTTATGACCGTTGTAGTGTTCCCATGGTCATGTGATCACAATTCAGACCCTTGGTAACTGACTCATCTTTATGACAGTTGCAGTGATCACGTGATCCCCTTTTGCGACCTTCTTATATGCAAGGTCAACAGGGAAACTAGATTCACTTAACAACTGTGTTATTAACTCAACAACTGCAGTGATTCACTTAACAACTGTGGCAGGAAAGGTCATAAAAATGGGGCAAATTCACTTAACAAATGTTTCGCTTAGCAACAGAAATGTTGGGTTCAATTAGGATCTGAAGTCGAGGACTACCTGTACTCCAGGATGGCAAGTTTATCTAGCTGTAGTACCACTGGTACTCTTCCAAATTACACTGGACAATCCCTATTTCTATTTCTCACAATATGACCAACATAATGTTACTATGAAGAATTGAAATTAAAATGGGTACAGGGGAAAATGGGGAAGAAAAAGGATTCAGTCTTTGTAAGATTTGGTAGATCTACATTGCAAACAAACAAACAAACAAACAAATGATGTTAACTATCACAGCAATGAGCCTGCAATATCTTATTTTCTTCATACCCACCTCAGATGTGCAGGTAATTCTTCTTGGATGTGGAGCTTCTTGCTGCAGCTGATACACTAAGAAAAGATAAACAGAGACTTCACTTTACGTCTTATGAACTTAAATCAAGCACTTGTTTTGGGGTAGGTTTCCCTTTTCTTTATTTAATGAAGAAGAATCTCTCTGTATAAAAGACACAATAACCAAAGAAGCTGTTCCGTGCCATGAGATTTTTCAAGTGATCTGTCTAATGAACAGATGGAAGTCTGCATCTGTGCAGTACTTTTGCTACAACATTTTAGAGCCGAACATTTTGTTGGGAACCTTTCCCAGAATTGAATTCCTATTCCCTACTATATAGCATGCATTCCTCTTATTTTTCCTGAGACTAACTCTTTGGATATTGCAACACAGAGGTTTGCTCATATTTAGCAGGGAAGCATAGCACAAGTGCACTAAAAAAAAATTCAGAGAAAATCTTAGTAATAAGTAACCAGCTTTTCCTCACACTAATGGGAGAGTAAAACATTACTAGCATGTGGCAGCTTATTGTTAAGAGATGACTAGAAACAGAGTACACTTTCAAATAAAACAAACCCAATGACCACGCGGGAGTTTTATAGAGTTTCCCTCTTAGGGATGCAGCAAATGTCACCAATGCCATGGTAGTAATGCTTCAAATTTGTGAAAAAGTATTTCATATCCCACCTGGATAATAGGTATCACCAACTGACAAATGTTGGAAACAGGCAACTCTTTCTTTGATCTATCATGACATACAAATAAAATCATTCTGTTCTTTTCAAGTAAAATGTTAAAGTATTCCAGATACGTCCTAACACATAGGATAAACAGACCTCTTTACATGAAAGCACATAACCTTGACATCAAATCATATTTGTAGGAGGAGGAGTGACAAAACCTGGGGGTGGAGTCAAGAGAGAGATCAGCCTAGAATCCCTACGTAGCCACAAAAGAACTAAGACCACCCTCCCTTAAATTCTGTTAGCCCTTATCTAAACCCAAGCAGGCTATTCTTGTGGCTAGGCTTGATTAGCAATAAATCAGTTTAATTGAACTTTCATATATGAACCTCATCTTTCACACTTCACAATATTCCCGTTCTGAGAGATCATATCAGGGTGAATCATTTGAGAAAAAAGTTCCCAATAGCAAATATAAATGCTATTTTTCATGGTACTAAATTAATAATATGAAATGCCAGAGACTTAAATTCATTTCCAAACTGAGGATGAAGGGAGATAAGTTCAGTTTAGGAAAAAAAATGGCTAATATATTGGGAAAATTGGATACCATTAATGGGACCATAATATGTTAAGAGTTAAACATGTAACACAGCCACAGATATGTTTTTGGAAACCAATTTAGTAAACATTGAAAAAGAACATCTGAGGACCATCCCAAAACTTCCAGGTAGGCCTGGGCGAGGCGTCTTATTATCATAATACTTACATCTGGACCAATCAACCTCACATGATTCGTGTTTTAGGGGAAATAGGAACTTTTAAGAAATTTGTCTTGTCTAAATAAATGTTAACTGCTCTGATATTCTGTCAGATGACTCCAAGATTGTACATTTAATATTGGATGATGGTACTTTCTGTTGGTGATGGTGGGGAACATATAGAATCGGAGACTGAGCTAAGATACATATTTTGAAATAAACACATTTTATCAATTTATTAAATAATAAAATATAACAGAACCATCCCACAATATCTGTATGACCATGGAAAGTCTCAGGAGAATGTCTAATCTCTCCAGAGACCATTGAAAACAACTTGGGCTTCTGGATGCCCACTGGCCTCACTCTTTACCTGCATATGCCAGAGTCCCCAAGTAATTATAGACCTATCAGCCTCCTAACACAAATTGCAAACTCTATGCAAGACAGCTACAATGGAAATTCCACAACTGGCTGGAAAGCAAGTTGGCTTTAGGAAAGGCCAATCTAGCATGATCAGTGTCTAGTATTCTATCAACTCATTGAAAAATGCTCCTTCTGCAACACAACCTCCCTTTCTGTTGCCTTCATAGATTCAAAGCAGCTTTTAATTCCATATTTTAAGCTAAACTATGGGAAAAACTGGAGACCTGCTTGATTGATCAATGTTTATTTCATCTTATATCTAGGTCATGAAGGAACCTCACTCAAAATAAGATGTAACCTCCAGGCCATCTCATCAGTGCTACTGGAACTAAGAAAGGCATCAAACAAAGCTGCATATTGGCCTCACTCTTATTCAGTTTCTATATGAACTCCATGGTAGGCAATCTCCTCAATATGAACTTTTACTTTCCAAAACTTACTGGAAGACACATTTATGTTCTACTCTCTGCAGACAATGCAGCAACTCTTTCAAGAACACTTATAGGTCCTAAAAGAGCACTAAAAGCACTAATACAATATTGGAAGGAAAACCAGCTAGAACTCAGAAAACTACAATCAGGGGATTTGCCAAAAGGCCCAAGAGGATAGATACATCATAGATACTCTTAAGATTGAGCAAGTCTCCTGTTTCAAATAACTGGTAGTAGTCCTCCATTCTGCCAGCAGTAGGGAACTTAATGTGGACTGTGTTGCTGAAAATACACAGATGAAATAATTTAGCATCCTTAAATTCCTCGACAAGAGGTGGCCACTATATACCCGTAGTACTGAAATTATTCTAAACCAAGCCAATAATACAACTTCTTTATGGTGCCCACTGGGCCCCTTGTCTAATTTTGCACCATTAGACCTTTTCAATCCAAATTTCTAAGATTGGCCCTTCAAATCCCGAAATGTGTCTTTCATGCCACCCAGGGACTAGATATAGGCCTCATTAAAATTGAGGCTAGAGTATGGGTGATCATTCTCAACTATTGGTTCAACTATCCTTCCCCCCACCCTTGCCTTTGTCCCACAAATTATGAGGGATGATTTTCAGGCCGCATAGAAAAAGACAGTAGCAACATCTCATCCTTGGGCTTCTCTCCTGGTCTTCTATTCAGCATGAGATATGAGTAGGCCAAAGCACTCATTTAACAGCAGGCAGTGGACATGCAGTGCCAACAGGATTTAGCAGATAGTCCCCTATCTTTATTGCCAGTGAATCCAACAGGTATTCTGCCTCCCCTATGACATACTTAACCAAACTCAAGGTACCTAACCACAGGAGGACCTTTATTTTGGCATAATGACCATGCCCTCCCTTCAGGTATCCTTAAAGGTTGATACAGGAAGATTCCACACCCAGTGAAACAATGCCCTTGTTTCTAGACAGAAACAACAGAACATGTGTTTCTCCAGCACCCGTATTAAGAGACACTCATACTAGGCTCATCTCACCAATTACATAAATATCCAGGGCACACAGAATAATTATACATGTCCCTGCTGTTTTCAGATACCAACCCTGGTATAACATACAGTGCCGCCAGGTTCTGCACAACAGGCTTAAAATCCATCAGGTGAAGACCTGGGCCATAAACTAGTTTTAATGAGCATCTAGTTCATTATTCCAGAGTGCTCTGTACTATGATAGATTTAGTTTGCCACAATGTATGTGTGTGTGTCTATGTATGTGTAACACACACACATACATACTTTCTGTATTATATCTTTCAGGTTTTTATAATTATTCTGATGCTTTCTAATTGACTATACCAACCTTCCTTAGGCTGATCTTTGACTATAATAAAGATTTGAGTTGAGTTAGTATGATTGTGTTCTTTACAAAGGAGGAAAGAAAATCCATTCTTTGGTTCTTATTCACCTCTTAGAACCTGCTTTGAACAGATTAGTTGTATAACCACAAATCTTTACAAATGTAAGAGAACTAGAAATAGTCACACACAAAGGAATAGCATCTTTTAGCTGCCAGCAAGATGTCATGATAATAAAAACCGAACATCCTTAGAGTATAGGTGGTATATTGCCTAACATGAACATACATGCTTTGCAAAAGGTTATTTTTCAGCCATTTATTATTCTTATTTGCAACTGGAGACAGCAGGCATGCATTTCTAGGAAACAACTGCAGGATGTGTGACTGTTGTGATTAATGAGCTTTAATATAAGCGACACAATGAGTGCCAATTTTTATCCTTTAATCATCGTTTGAAGACAAAAGCCTGCTTCAAGTCACTTTGTGTGTTAATGGTTTTATATTAAATAACTGGCTTGGCATATGACAAGTGACTGATCAAGTAAGTTATGACTTAAAACCTGCACACTGGGGCCCTTAAGCTCTGAAGCAGACAAAGGTTCTGACAATAGCAATTATAAAAGAGCAGCTGTGGGCAGAAGATTTCTAAAGGTACGTCCGTTCCTTTGAGACTCCAGCAAAAGGAAACCGGGTGCAAATGAAATGAAATGAAGGTTGGCATTGCATAAATGTCGGTGCAGACATAACTCGAGTTTAATTCAACTCTGATAATGATAGATAGATCTTAGGATTTTGGTACTTGGTTGAAACAAATACCCTAGAATGAAAAAAACCAAAAATGCACTACCAACTACATCTATTTCTTCAAACAAAATAGATGCATCCTTTGTTACAAAACTACCATTTCTCAGTTAATAAAAATAACTGTGCTTTCATTTTTAATTGTTCTGAATTCTGCCTTCATGTAACTATAAAAACCTGGGATATGTAGCACAGTTTCTGAGGTTTTTCCTTTTTCACATGTCTTGATATTATCAGAGCATAGTCTTCCTCTTCCAAGCCCCCTCCCTCCCACCCCCACTTTTCTTTTTATTTCTATTACCTCAGGCAAAGTAATAATCCAAATTAGTTTGGGCTAATATTCACATACAACAAATAATACTACTATATAAAAAAACTGCATACAGTGGAACCTCGGATCGCGACCGTAATCCGTTCCAGGATTATGGTCGCAACCCGATTTAGTCGTGACTGAGAGCACTACTGACTGCACATATGTGGACAATAATTTGTGCGGACTGCGCAGAAGGGAAAATTGGCGCGGAAAGGGAATCTGCTGTGGCTGGGTTTGTTTGCCACCTGATTTTTGAATTGTGACCCAATTCAAAAATCGGGTGGATTTTTTAGTTGGAACCCGATTTGAGGTTCCACTATATTTAGTATCATCCTTCCCCACAAGTTCCACCAAGAAGCAAGACTTATAAAGCAAGGAGAGGCAAGGTAAAATATAGGGCCTTCATGGACGGGGCAGTGAGTAAACACAACTCAGGCTTTTTCAGTAATTTCAGTCCATATATCTAAATATGTGTTTGGGGTAAACTGAGATTCTCACAAGTTTATTATTTTGCATCAACATTGTTCTAAGGGAGCTAAAACTTGTGCAAAATGAAAGGGAAAAAAAGAATTTGATTTACCCCAGAGGCTTTCACAACAGTATATTCAACCAAACCTTTGTTATTTTGATTCTTTGGTCCAGATTCAACTGCTGCTTCTGAGGTTCTACAAAGAATTTCGGAAAGAATTATCAGATGTCCTTAGCCAGTAACCTAGTTGTATGAAAGAATCTCACAAGTTACCTACCTGACCTTGGTAATGAATTTAAGGATCCTGTTCTGATAAATCAAGGGAGAATTGAACAGCTTCAAACTGATCCTCTTAAAGTAAGATGAATACAATCACAAAATAATTTTTGTGCACGCCTCAGGGATAGTTCAGTTATTTATAACAACTCTACTGTTGGATATGTAATTCAGGAATTGATCGTAAACCCACATGTGGTCTTAATTACATTTAATGTTCTATAATTGCATTTGGAGATGAGGTCAATAAGTTTGTTGATATGATTCCGGTTACATATGTACCCATTACGCAGAAGGATTGTCAGTTGTCTGACCCCAGGATTAACTAATAATTATTATGCAATAAAGAAAACTATACCTACACTTGTTTTGCAGCAATGAATTGTTAATATTGTTGATTATCCACATTTTTTAAAATAAATGGCAAGGAAAAAGACTTTCAAACAATGTATGTCATTTTTTTGAATTGCTTAACATATTTCCCAGGTTCTTTTCTCTCCCTCTTATAAAAAAATGCATTCACATTGGTTCATATCATGTTAGATGATTTACATTATGAAATAAATGAAACATGCATTAAAATTTGATGATATTTGTCCACACTGATCTCTTATATGTCACTAGGACCTACAAGAAGCTGCAATAACATATGGCAGCAAAGAAATGCAAAAATTAGGGAAAACCAAAAAGTCCAATTATTTTTTTCATAGAACCATAGGTGCAAATATGTATTACAAGTATCCTTGATTTACAACAGTTCACTTAGTGACCACTTGAAATTACAAAGGCATTGAAAAAAATGACTTATGACTATTTTTCACACTTGCAACCATTGGAGCATCCCCATGGTGACATGATTTACATTCAGATGCTTGACAACTGACTTACATTTATGACAGCTGCAGTGTCCTGGGGTCATGTGATCACCTTTTGCCACCTTCTGACAAACAAAGTCAATGGGGAAACTAGATTCACTTAATAACTGTGCTACTAACTTAACATGTGGCAAGAAAAGTTGTAAAACTCACTTAACAAATTTCTCACTTAGCGACATAAATGTTGGGCACAATTGTGGTTGTAAGTTGAGGACTACCTATATATTCAAAGAAATGCAGATAAACAATTGAGAGAGGCTTGAAAAAATGTTACAAGTTCAGGTGGAAACTGGATGAAACAAACTTAGGTTTGATACATGAGAAATAGAGTTTAAAAAAAGCTAACCCACCCATTCCCCATATCATGGGTGGTAGATTTATGAATGGGGTAGACAGTGATAATATCTAATCAAATACTCACAGTAAGATTTCCAAACTGGTGGCCTATATTCATCAGTATCTGGGGAGAAAAAACAGAGGAAAGCAGACAGTTTGTATAAAATAGGAAACAGAATGAAAATCAATGTTCAGCAGATTTATATGTAGAATAAATATTTAGGTTCATTTAGCAGCTTCATTTTTAAAACTGATTATGTACAGTCATCCATTTTGCCCATTTAAAGAAAAAAATTAAATTTAAGACTTCAAACGGGAAAAGAAAAAAAGGGAAACTATCATTATAACAGCATTATGGCAGGGACTTTCCCAGGGAGTCACCAGGAGTCAAAACTGACTTGAAGGCACAACAATAAATTTAACAATAAAAGGTTTTCTTTTTAAAAAATGCAGCATTTACTTTATTCACACATGCAGTACATTGGTTGAAATAAATGCAACATTAGACAACTTGAATGTTTCTTTCACACCTGAATCGGAAACATTCATAATACTTTTCTCTTACAAGCTATTACAAAATGTTTTACTTTGTGTGTGTGTGTGCTTTTCAACATTTTATTAAATTATATAATAAAATGGAAAAATACAAAATGTTTTACTGAATGGAATTGTAACAGATTTTGTTCAACCACTTTGCCAGAGTTACCTTTACAAGTGACATTACTTATTGATGCAATCAGTCCTTTACAATGGGGGTCCTCAAATACGCCCCCCCTCCGGGGTCCATGGACTAGCACCAGTTGGCGGCATGCTGGAAACCAGTCCACGTGAACAAGCAAAGCTTCATCTGCAGGATGCAGGCAGCATGCAAAACCACATTCCCTCCAGTCCATGGAAAAACCTGACTCCACAGAACCGGTCCCTCGTGCCCAAAAAGTTGGGGACCGCTACTTCACAACCACTCGTTCAGCAATCATTTAAACTTACGATAGCACTGAACAAGTAGTATTTATGACCATGTTTGAAGTCGCAGCCATCTTAGTATCCTCACAGTCACAAGACTGCAATCTGGATGCTTGGTTAACCAGGTCCCAATTACTGTATGACATAGGAGCATCCCACAATTGTCTGATATTATTTGTTTCCAGTTTTCAACAAGCAAAGTCAATGGATAAACCACTGAAGGGAAGTGGCAAATGGTGACTATGTCACGGTACACTTAACAACAGCCCAGAACTTGCTAAAGAATGGTAATAGGAAATGCTAAACTGCTTATGTTAAGGAAGGCGGTCAAATAGCGCTGCATTTTACAACCACATTGCTCAGCTTTGGAAATTCTGGTTCCAATTTCTGACATTAACTGAGGAATACCTATCCCTTCAACTATGTCCCTACACATAGCTTCTTTTATGAAGGCGATTAAAAGTCCCTTGATCAGATTCAGACCCTGACCAATTCATACTACCGTGTTTCTCCAACAATACGGCCTCCACCAATAGGAAGACCCAGCATGTTTTCTAGGCATGAAATGAAATTAAGCCTCTCCCTCCAAATTTAGGCCTAGTTTAAAACATGCTGGGGGGGGAGGGCGGGGGTTAAAACATGCTGGGGGGGGGGAGGGTGGTGAGGGAACTTGCCTTTAACAGTGCCCTGCGCGGCGCTGCCGCTATTCTCGCGCCAGCAGGAAGTGTAGCAGTGTTTCTGCTGCTTCTCGGGCGGGGGAGCTGCCTCCATGGCTTCCACAGTTCCTGCCGGCACGAGAACAGCAGCAGCGCCGGCGGGAACATGGAAGCGTTTCTGCTGCTGCTCGGGAGGCTTCCGCACACACCCGAGCAGCAGCAGAAACGCTTCCATGTTCCCGCCGGCGCTGCTGCTGTTCTCGTGCCGGCGGGAATGTGGAAGATACACTGCCGCCCACCCGCTGATGGGGGGGGGAGAGAAATTAATTCACCCCTGAAAAGACGGCCTAGCTGTTTTTTCGGGGCTCAAAAAAAAATAAGGCTCTGCCTTATTTTGTGAGAAACACGGTAATATATACAGTATATTATGGTACATTCCCGCCCATCCATTGACTTCTCAATTATTGCTTACTTTAATCCGGAACTTTTAAAATGTTCCCTTTAATAAATTTTAAGTGTGTAATATTATTTACATTGAACAAAATACATTTTGTTTCATTATGTTTTCTTAGTCTCTGCCTTCCAGTAGTAGAATGGCACAAGATGATGCATAGATGGCAGCAAAGTGTTAAGAAGTTTCCTGAACCATTTTATTGTCTTCCAGCAATCATGCTGATTTTTATAGCACAACTATGGTGCCCATAATATATGCTATGAACTTATAAATATATCTGTTATTGGAAGATGACTGAGCTCTTTTAACCTATTAAGTCTATTTCAGAGGATTGTCTATCCAATCTTTGCTTGGAAACCTTCAGTGGGTGCTTTGGTGATTAAGCATAGAATTCTTTATTGGCCAAATGTGATTGGGCACACAAGGAATTTGTCTTGGTGCAAATGCTCTCAGTGTGCATAAAAGAAAAGATACATTCATCAAGAGTCAAGAATCATAAGGTACAACACTTAATAATAATCATAGGGTATAATAAGCAATCAAATCATACTAGGAATCAGTCAATATAAATCGTAAGGATTCAAGTGACAAAGTTACAGTCTTACAGTCACAAGTGGGAGGGGATGGGTAATAAGGAGTGATGAGAAGATTAATAGTAATAGTAGTGCAGACTTTGTAAATAGTTGAACAATGTTGAGGGAATTACTTGTTTAGCAGAGTGATGGCGTTTGGGAAAAACTGTCCTTGTATCTAGTTGTTCTGGTGTGCAATGCTCCATAGCGTTGTTTTGAGGGAAAGAGTTGAAACAGTTTATGTCTGGGATGTGAGGGGTCTGTAAATATTTTCACAGCCCTTTTTTTGACTCATGCAGTATGCAGGTCCTCGATGGAAAGCAGTAATTGTTTTTTCTGAAGTCTTTGTTGTCTTGTTGGGTTGTAGAACCAAACCAGACAGTTATAGAAGTGCAGATGACAGATTCAATAATTCCTCTATAGAACTGTATCAGCAGCTCCTTGGGCAGTTTGAGCTTCCTAAATTGACACAGAAAGAACATTCTTTGTTGTGTTGTTTTGATGATGTTTTTGATGTTAGGTGTCCATTTTAAGTTTTGTGATATGATAGAACCTAGAAATTTGAAGGTCTCTACTGTTGATACTGTGTTGTCTAGTATTGTAAGAGGTGGTAGTATGGGAGGGTTACTCCTAAAGACCACCACCTTTTCTACGGTTTTGAGTGTGTTCAGTTCCAGATTGTTCCGGTTACACCACGAGGCAAGTTGTACACCCTCCCGTTTATATGCGGATTCATCGTTGTCTCAAATGAGACCAATCACTGTTGTATCATCTGCAAACTTCAGTATTTTAAAAGATAGATCATTTGAAATGCAGTCATTGGTATATAGGGAGAAGTGGAGAAAGCACACAGCCCGGGGGGGGAGGGGGGGCTTGTGCTAATTATACAGGTATCAGATGTGATTCTGCCTAGCTTCACCTGCTGCTTCCTGTCTGTTAAGAAGCTTATGATCCACTTACAAGAGTGTTCAGGTACCGCTAGTTGGTTTAGTTTAGTTAGAAGAATGTCTGGAATAATGTATTGAATGCTGAACTGAAGTCTATAAAGAGGACCCTTGCGTGGGTATTTGGAGATTCAAGATGTTGTAGGATGTAGTGAAGAGCCATGTTAAGAACTCAAAACCTCAGGAGGCAAGCTAATCCCTTGCTTAATAGCCATCACAGTTAGGAAATTATATATTGAGATGTTTTACAGAAGCCTCTTTAAGGTTTCCACTCACTGGTTCCTGAATATCGTTGAAAATTTTGTAAATTCACATCCTCTTCCCTTCAAGTATTGGAAGGCTGCTATCCAGTTTCCTCTTTGCCTTCTTTTCTTAGGTTATCCTTCTTCTGAAGATTTAGCCTCCAAGAGCTAGCCATTTTTGCCATTCTTCCCTGTACTCTTAGTTCCTCAGCATTCTTATATTGGAGTAACCAAAACAGAACTGAATCTTTAAGTGTTGACTACCTGATAGAAGTCCCTAGTAGCCTGACCCTTCTTTGCCTGGACTGTGACATTTACTCTCTAGAAACTCAATATCTGAAGCAACTTGTCAATTACTTCTCTATGCATTTCTCTGGCCATAAATAAAATTAAATGTTAAGTGCTCTATGTTTTTACTGTTTTAATCCATAATTTAGCCTAACATAGGATGCTGTTCATCTTTGATATGTATTCCCTTATTTCAAGGAAAAAATCTGTTGGTCCCAGGATCAGATCATACACACTATTCACCACTCACTAATTGTAGTAATATGTGTTGTTTAATATGTAGAAAGTGCCACTGCAGATATTTTATGATTGGCATATTCATTTGATATGGAATGCAATATTTTTCAATGGGATACTCTTCATTCTATTGCTAGATTTACACAATACACTATACCTGGTAGCTTGATTAACACTGATGATGTTACCTAGTTTGGGTAATGAAATATCTGCAAAAAACAACCAAACTCAGAGAGCACCAAGGACCCCTCATTTCAACCCTGACCTACAAATATTGTCCTTTATTGGTAGAGTGTGCCAAGTTTCAGTTTAGTGTGTTGTATGGATCCAGCTGGTGTAGTTAGTTGATTAATGATGAATTAGTGTAATTTTTACTATCTGGGACATTCTAATCATGGTTAAACTAACCACTCTTTTGGACAATGTGTGAACCTAACCCAAAAATCATCAAGAAAAACGTCTGCACATGTCAACCAAGCTTTGTATTTAATGAAACTTGAATGGTTACTAATTAAGCTTCCAAAGATAACAGTTTTACAGAACATTCCTCTTTACCAGTAACATGTATACTGAAATTCATTTTCAAGTATATTATTGTACGTGGAGAGAGCCATGTGTTCATCTGAATAAATAGACAGTAAAATTACAAATAGTTTTTGTCTGGACTGGTAACACTATAGATGCATCTTCATTAAAAGAAATGAAGATGACTTGACTGAAAAACAAGACTATTTTTCACTAAAGTCAAAACGTCTTGATTAAATCTCAACAAAGAAATGTGGAAACTTTGCATATAATGTAATATTTAAAATTCAGCTGCTGGAAGCCATAATTTATGCTATGCAGGTGTTCAGAAATGTTTTGTTTTATAATACTGCCTGTATACTTTACTGCCTTATTGTTGTATATGTAACCTTGGGCCATCCATATTAAGGAGCAAAATACCAAACATCATCTAGTAAACATATATCAATGACAGCTAAGTGAAAAAGCTGCACTGGATTGCTTTTACACTGTCTTCTAAAGGATTATTGTTTACAGTATAACAATACAATTTTTTATTTTATTTTAAAGTTCTACTCTGATGCAAAGCAAAAGCTGAAAGGTAAGATTGGATGCCAGGACCTTGTTCTCGACCCAATTTTTTTTTCCTTAGCTAAAAACAATGAAGACCCAGCAAAATTATGGAGAAAAAAACCCCCTATGGTACCAGATCTGAAGAAACAGGGTTACTTTTTGTGTGGTAGTAATGAAAACAGCAAAGGAGACAAAACCATTAGCTCATCATGGGCCAGATACGTCACGCGCTGACCATGCCTACCCCCGTTTTAGTGAAGGACAATATGACAATATGACACCGCGAGTTTGACACCTCTGTTGTAAATCGTAAGATACTGTAGTCAGCAAAGTAGTCAACACCTAACCAGAGATTTGGTTAGATGAAATCCAACACTAGATGAATCAGGCTGCCTCTCTGCTTCTGACTTTTTCTCTCTCTGTTTTGTAAAATCCACTAATTCTAGCGAAATAAGGAGTAGGGACTGCTCCCCATTATGCTGATAGACCTTGAGGTAGATCATCTCAGGTGTTTCCCTGTGAGCCTGAAAAGAAACGGATAACTGATAAGGGGATTTCTGAAGCCTAAAATCAATGCACACATATGGCTTAAAAGATTTTCTGACAACAATTTTTATTCCTTTATTTCTAAAATAAAAGAAGCAATCGCTAACAAAATGTCAGGAAAAAATATTTCAGGTGGCAAAAAGGAAATTTAGGCATTACCAAATTTATTCAATTGCAGTTAGACTTACATATTTATATACTGCCCCATAATGCTTTACAGCACTCTCTGAATGATTTGCAGCCTATTTCCCCCAACAATCTGGCTCCTCATTTTACTGACCTCGGAAGGATGGAAGGCTGAGTCAACCTTGAGCCTGTCAGGATCGTATTCCAGGCTGTGGACAGAGTCAACCTCCAATACTGCATTTGATTCACTAGGGCTCTAACTATGCAATAATATAGAATTAATTCCTTCCTTCCTTCCTTCCTTCCTTCCTTCCTTCCTTCCTTCCTTCCTTCCGCCTGCCTGCAAGTGCAAGCACCCTCTGCTTGCATGAGTGGAGCTTCATGCATGTATGCACTCCTGCCTGCCATTCGAGAAGTGGAGCTTCACGCACACGCTTGGCCATTTCTCCCAGGGCTCAGTTTTGAACAGGCTGCAATTAAGTAATGGGCCACAATCCAGGAGTTGGGGACCCCTGTCTTAAGTGGGGACCCCTGTCTTAAGATATATATATATGTGGATCTTTGGTTCTTCGGGTTTTCTCCCGCGTAGACTTGGAAATATCTAGGCGACGTTTCGATGAAGTCTCATTCATCATCTTCAGGCTTGTGTCTTCGGCCTTGTGCTTCTCAGAGTGATGTGAGCTTGCAGCTGCTTCTTCCTTTTAACTACTAGTGGGGGTGTGACTTGATTGGGTGGGGGCTTGGCTGTGTTCTGATTGGTTGGGGGGTTGGCTGTGTCCTGATTGGCTGGGGGTGTGTTCTGTTCTGCTGGGGGTTTGGTTGTACTCCGGTTAGTCTCAGTTGCTGGGGGATTTGAGCTGGTGAGCTGTGATCCTATTGTTTGGCTTCGCGTTCGTGGTCGTGCCACATCTTCATGGTGGGCATCAGTTCCCTTCATGTATGGGTTGGGGGGGTTTGAAGCAGGTAGTGATGCAGCTGTGGTACGGCTTCTGGTCCGTGGTCGTGTTTCATCTTCTGTGTGGGTGTGAGTCTGCTTTCTGCGTGGAAGTGTGGTGGTAGTTTCTTGTGTGGCCCTCGTTGGTGTGGGTCTGGTGTCCTTTATGTTAGGTACTCTTTTGTTAATGAGGGCGGGTTTCCAAATGGAGAACACAAGAACTCAATCAAAAAAGAAGAACCGACCTCTTCCCTGGTCCAACACCTCAAAGCCATAGGACACAAGATTGACTTTAAAAATACCAGAACTATCGCCAAAACTGAACACTTCAACAACAGAATAATCAGAGAAGCCATAGAGATAGAAAAACATCCACACAGCATGAATAAACGAGATGACACCTCCCGCCTACCAAGGCCGTAGACACAAGCCTGAAGATGATGAATGAGACTTCATCGAAACGTCGCCTAGATATTTCCAACTCTACGCGGGAGAAAACCCGAAGAACCAAAGATCCACATACAAATACCCGCGAAAATCTCCGAAAACAAATATATATATATGCAGGTCTTGGTGTGTTCGGATCTTTTCCTGTGTAAAATTGAGACTATCTGGGCAACGTTTCGACAAGATCTCACTCGCCATCTTCAGGCTGGTGCTTTCGGCTTTGTGCTTGTGCGAGCAAAGCATGATCTGAGCTGCTGTCTCCCTATATATACTGGTGGAGAGATTGGCTGTGTTGTCATTTCTTGATTGGTTGATGGAGTTGATGTTTGCAGATTGGCTGGCTTTTTCTTAAGAACATGTGTGGCTGAGGTATTGGCTGTGTGTCTATCAGCCTCCTTTGTTGTAACGACTTGGGTAATGGGCTGTGTGATGACCTTCTGAGTTCTAATGTTTTGACTTCCTGGGTCTTGTGCTATAATCTCCTGGGTCGTAATGACCTGGGTAATGGGCTGTGTGATGACCTTCTGAGTTCTATTGTTTTGACATCCTATGTCTTGTGCTGTAATCTCCTGGGTCGTAATGACCTGGGTAATGGGCTGTGTGATGACCTTCTGAGTTCTAATGTTTTGACTTCCTGGATCTTGTGCTATAATCTCCTGGGTCGTAATGACCTGGGTAATGGGCTGTGTGATGACCTTCTGAGTTTTAATCTTGTGACACCCTGGGTCTTGTATTGTAATCTCCTGGGTCGTTGGCTGTGTTGCAACATCCTGAGGATTTGTGGTGTAACCTCCTGAGTTCTATGATGTGATATCCTGAGTGGGTGGCTGTGATGTGACATTCCAAGTTTTGGTTTGGCTCCGAGTTTGAGGCCTGGCTCTGTGTTCATGGCATGTGTCAGTTTGATTGGTTTGGGGGTCGGGGTGTGTGGCAGCTGGTGATGCAACCATGGTCTGGTTTCTGGATGGTGATTGCCTTTCTTCTATAGGGTGGGTTTGGGTTTGAGTCTGGTGAGGGAGATTGGTGGTGGCGTCATGTGTTATTTTGGGTCCAGTGTTGGTTTTCGAGGCGGGGACTCATTTGTTGATAAGGGCTATTTTCCAAATGTCTGGTGTGCGGGAGGCATCGTCTCGTTTGTTCATGTTATGGGGGTGTTTCTCTATTTTGATGGCTTCCCTGATTATTCTCTTGTTGAAGTGTTCAATATTGGAGATTAATTTGGTTCCCTCAAAATTAATTTCATGTCCTGTGGCTTTAAGGTGCTGGAAAAGGGAGAAAGAATTTTCTTCTTTTCTGACTGCGTTCTTGTGTTCTGTGATGCGTGCATTTATTTTCCTGTTGGTTTGCCCAATGTATGTGGCTGGGCAATGTTGCATGATAATTCATAAACTCCTTGGTTTTCTAGCTGGATCTTGTCTTTGGGGTTTTTTAGGATGTTAGCTATTTTTTGGTCAGTACTGAAGGCTGTCCTGATACTGTGTTTGTGGAGAATTTTGCTGATTTTATCTGTAGTGCCTTTGATGTAGGAGAAGACATCAAATATGGCCTCCCCAAGATACACAAAGAAGAAACACCACTCAGACCCATAGTCAGCTTCATAGGCTCACCTCTACAGAATCTCGCCAAATTTCTCGCCAAACAACTCCAGTCCTACACAGAATCCATCACCTCACACGTACAAAACTCTTTCCACTTCATAGAAACAGTAAAGAAACCCAGTAAAGACCTGGGTAATGGGCTGTGTGATGACCTTCTGAGTTCTGTTGTTTTGACATCCTAGGTCTTGTAGTGTAATATCCTGGGTTATAATGACCTGGGTAATGGGCTGTGTGATGACCTTCTGAGTTCTATTGTTGTGACATCCTGGGTCTTGTGCTGTAATTTCCTGGGTTGTTAGCTGTGTTGTAACATCCTGAGGTTTTGTGGTGTAACCTCCTGAGTTCTGTGATGTGATATACTGAGGGGGTGGCTGTGATGTGACGTTCCGAGGCCTCAAACTATATATATTGTAGTGAGGGGCCCAATATTGGAAAGTTCTGTACTAATAAATTCATGCAATGTCATACAGCATTAGCATTTAAATTGTAAAGTTGTAAAGGCTTGGCTATACTTTTACTGTCTAGAGTGCAAAGTAGAGCCATAATCTCTTCTATTTTTTCCAAAGTGATTAAAAATAAACATGTCTCTTTAGAATATATTTTAATTTAAAACAATAATAAATATTAATTACAGAAAGAAAGCAACTTGGGGGCACAACATTTTAAGACACTGAAATATAAGATCAAATGTTTTCTCCTACATTCTTCCCACCAGAACTGAACCCTCTCTCAAGGCATCTAACAATTAAAATGCAATTCCAACTAAATAGTAATTAAAACTAAAATTAATCTGTATTGAGCATAGATTTAGAACTCAGGGGATTATGTTTACAGTAGGAGTACAAACTGGATTCAGGAGTACAAGCTAATTATCTTAAAAGATACAACAAAAGGTTCTAGGCTAGAATTTACATATTACCATATTTATTGTAAATGAAAGAACCAGATTATTTCTTATCGAATATACAAAATAATTTTGTAGCAAAGTCATATAATGTTCCATTGTCCTCACAAATAGTCAGTTTGGTATACTGGTTAAGGCACCAGGCTAGAACTGTGAGACCATGAATTTAATCCTGTTTAAGAGGTGAAGCCAATTGAGTGACCTTGGGCCAGAAATGGCAAACCATTTCTGAATTCTTGTCATGAAAACTTCAAGGACTTGTTTAGGCAGTGATCTGGGGGTCAACACTGACTCAAGGAACAAGTTGTTTAAAAAAATTAAACTTTTTTGCACTCTTTATCTAATAATAAGTCAATACTACTTCAAATGAAGCCCTAGTCTTGGTGTTGTCAAATCCATGCAGTTTTCTTGGAAAACATACAGAAGGGACTTGCCACCACCTTCTTCCAAGATATATTTTCAATTTCCTATTCTAGCCTATGGCCCTAGGATTTCCCAGTAGCTTTCCATCCAATTACTATTACAGTCCAATTATTGTAAATTCCAATTACAGCAGTTAGCTTGAAAAATAATAAAACCATGTCACTCAGGTGCTGGCACTTGCTCAGGCCACAAAAAGCGATCTAGTCAGACTTATTAAAATGTATCTGTGACCTTTGCACATTGGAGATTATCCAAATGATTAATTACACTAAGAAGAACAAATTGTATGGCCTGAATGACAAACAAAAATCATGACTCATGCATGCACGCACATATAAACACATACATTCTAAGCTGATAAATAAAATTTAATGTCTATATATCAGCAAGTTATTCATAAGTTGCAAATAAAGTAATATCACTGAGGCCATAAATACATATTTTCAATGTTAAAGAACAGCAAGAAGAATACAGACAATCTATTTCCTTTGTCCAGCTAAGAATTTTCAGACAGCAGGTATCTGAATATATCAAATTAATACACATGACTTCTTCTCAGAGTATCTTATAAAAATCATGCATTTAAATGTTGTCTTATTATTCTCATGGCATTTCCAATAATGTAATTTAATCATTTCTTTTTTGTACAAATGTAATGAAATTCAGTAAGTCTGAAACAGTATTTTTACAGAAAAAGCCATAGACTAAGAACAATTGAAATTTATGATTCAGAATTTTTAAGTCTCCCATTGTCTAGACATAATGGAGATTTTCAATTGCTTACATCATCCAGTCTTTGAAATTGCAAATTGATTTATTGATACCAAGTATATAACATTGTGAGATGTTTAGTCTCATAAGATAATACTTCTAATAATTTTAAGTAGCTCTGAATCTAAAAAATCCCACTGACTAAATCAATATGTCAATAGATGCTGTAAATTGTCTGTAGGCAGCAAAAGGACAAATATATTTGACCTTTAATGAATATTCATCTTTGCCCTTCGGTAATTAGTATAAAGTAAAAAAAATTCAGAATCCATCAAAATCTTGCATGTAACTTCTTTTTAAAGACCAGTTCTAAGGTCTATTATTACACCATAATTTACCAAGGAAAAAAAGGATTGAAATGATTTTCCAGAAACAGTATCGTATAAAATTCAAATTAATGTAATTATGAAATGAGTTATATCTAATCTATTATATCCTGATCCTCAATAGACCAGTTAACTAAATATGCAAAGGTATAACTCTTCCAAAAGGGCCTAGGACAGAATTTGGTATTAGAAGTACCAAAATTAGAATTGTATAATTCAGAATTTGAAAAAACATTGTCTTCAATTCTGACAGATCAATTAACAGAGAGTCCTGCAATTTATCCAAACACATTTAAAAAGTGCATTAAGGTCAACATTAAAGTATGGACTTCTGGTTTGTTTGTCGTCAGAGTCGGAGTGGAATCCGCGATTGTGAGCGGTTTCGCCCCGAGCTCACTTGCTGTGGGGTCACCAGAACCACCTTGGAGAGATGGTGAAGAAAGAGGGAATCGCTTGGAGGGTTGAAAAAAACTCCTTTCAAAGGCAGGTTGCAGCGGTAGTCTAGAATGGCCACCACGAAGACGAAGAGCAGTCCAAGAAACTAAGATTGTGCTGGAGCGGAGAAGGAGGCAAAATACATGGACTTTAAGGTACCCCGGTATTAAGGAATAATGGACTATTTTGGAGGAAAGTGTGTGCAGGCGGCGACCAGAGTGAGGAGAAAATTGGACTTTATAAAATTGGCTTGAATCATTGTAAAGGATTAATCTAGAGGAGAAAATTCAAAGAAAAATATTTGAACACAAAAGGCTTAAAAATTAAATTGGATAACTAATGGATTTTTGGCAATAAAAAGGCATAAATAAATGATGGAATTGAATGTGTTGAAAAGAAATAATAGCTAATTGAAATTAGCGAACTTAATAAAAGTATTATAAATAAAAAAAAGAAAGGAAAAGGAAAGGAAAGAACCTGATGGTACAGGAAAAATTTAGTGACTCTTTGAAAAGCGCCTGGTCTTTTTAACAAATTGGATTTTGGAACTTAAAAGAAAATTAAAGAAACTCCATTATAATAAAATAAAAACTCTGGAAAGTGATATCAGAATATTATAAGGGGGAAGATATTTGAAAATATTGTTTTAGAACCACCCGGTGACTTTGGGAAATAGCTGGGAAAGGACCAAGTAGAATAGCGGTTGACAACCACTGGTGGTCCACGAGAAAATTTTGGTGGGCCGCAGAGAAATGTCACCCCCAGAGCACCCCTCCAAAGCAATTAATCCAGGCTGTGAAGAAAAACAAGGCTGTGCTGCCCACATGGCCCACGGGAACCCTTCCCGCCCACTCACTCCTTACCCAGCAAACTTGCCTGCTAAATTGCTATTTTTCCTTTCTTTTTTTCCTTGACCATCAGCTGTTCTGCTGTACCAGGAGATTTAGATTAGCTAGAAAGCAGGAAATGATTGGATTTCTTGCTTTCTAGCTAGTCTTTAGAACTTCAGCTCTGCTTTTAAGCACAGCCAAACCTCCCTTAGGACTGAAGTTTCTATTATTTACTGCAGACTCACGGCAAGCAAATTTTATGTGACAGATTGAGCTAGCCGATGGCAGTTAGATAGATTCTCTGAATGATTCTGTGAGCAACTCAATCTGCCTGCCTGCTTTGCCTGATTTTGGGTAAAAGTTGTTCTTTTTTAATAAAAAATTCAATATTTACATACATGGTGTGTTGTGAGTTAATTTTGTGAATTTGCTTGCTAGCAAATTTTATGTGACAGATTGAGCTAGCTGATGGCAGATCTCTGAATGAATCTGTGATTCTGTGAGCAACTGAATCTGCCTGCCTGCTTTGCCTGATTTTGGGTAAAAGTTGCTCTTTTTTTATAAAAAAATTCAATATTTATATAAATATTTATATTTACATATAAGCCATGCCCAGCCAGTCACATGACTACCAAGCCACACCCACAAATTAGGCCATGCCCACAGAACCAGTTAGTGGTCCCTGGGATTTAAAATTATGAGTTTGGTGGTCCCTGAGGTCCAAAAGGCTGGTGACTCCTAAACTAGAAGACCTGGAAACAAAGATTTATGGACATTGACTGTTGAAAATAAATTTAAAAGACACTGGCTGAAATAATATATTGGGCTTTTGGATTGGATACATTAATTAAAAGAAAAAAGGTGTAGACACAATGTAGGAACTATTTGCTGAAATAAGATTGGATTTGCAAGATATAAAGGAAATGGTGAAAGTGAAACTTGAAATGTGTAACAGTATATTACAGAAACTAGAAATGGTGACTCAGCTTGCAGAACAAAGAGAAACAGAGGGGGAGGAGTCAAATAAAGAGGAAGCCAGTTTTGAAGATCAAGTGGAGCAACAATCATTCAAGAGGGAGGGAAAAGGAATTAAAATTAAAAATTTGTGGTTTGATGTGATAACAAAAGGGGGACTGGTTTGGAAAATGAAAAAAATGGAAGGGAAAAAAAGCAGAAGAGGGAAATACAAAAGAAAGATTGAAAAAGGGAGGGAGATAAATTAAATAATTGGAATGAGAAATGGAAGGGAATAACAATGGGAAAAAAAGGAATTATGAGAAAGGACCAGAAAATAAAGAAAAATAGGAAGCAAAAATAGGAAGCAAACAAAAATGAAAAGGAATCACATTGTTAAGAAAGATAATGGGTAAAAAAGGATAGGGAAGGAGATTCCACAAGGTAATATGTTGTGATGTATAAGTATAAGTATTGAAAATAGACAGGATTGTAACTGATATGGTTTTTTCTTTAGCTAATTTATTCTTTTTTATTAAAGGATTTATCACACTAGATACGGAATTCAATGAAATAAATATGGAATGGGAATTTATAATAAGAATACTATATTAATTGATGATTAGTGATGTATAAAAATATAAGTATTATTATGGAAAGATTAATATCAGTTGCTACAATTAATTGACTACATTAATATTTCTGTAACGTATCAATGATATATAAGGTGAATGAGAAAATGTTATGCAGAATCTGATACAAAATATGTGTATGTGTGATATGTAGTAAATAGGGAGATATTGTTATTAAAGTAGAATGAAGGTGGATAGCTCGAATTATTAACCAAAGGGGACAATTTTAAGAATTAATAGAATAAGGATTGATAAAATTGCAAATGTGACAGATAAAAGCAATATGGGAAATGAATACAGAAGTGAGATAAGAATCTTAGATAACACTGTAAAATAAGATATGAGAATATTCCAAGAAAAATGAAATAAGTTATAAGATGAACTGAGATTAGATAAAGTAAGTTTAACAAATTTAATATTAATAAGGAATAACGTGATATGAAACTGAATAAGTAAAATGAATAAGTAATTATGGTCATGTTTGTATTGAGATGCTTGCCAAATGAGAATTTTTATTCAAAAAATAAAAAATAGGAGAGGAAAGTGAATAATGAAATTATTAGGTATGTTTAAATGATATGGTGGTTGACTCTAGGAGAGAGTATTGAAATGTTGAAGCAATGAAGGATTATGATTTGTGAATATGTGTATTAAGAGATATGATTGGTATTATCAATTTTGGTTATACTAAATTGTATGATATATTGATGCCACACTGTTTATGTATTGTTGTGTATGTGTAGATTGAAATAAAAAAAACTTGATTAAAAAAAGGTCAACATTCAAGTAAATAGTTCAGAAATAAACAATACAATATCAATTAACATACACTCTTACATTCCATGACTTGTTAGAAATTTTTTTTTAAATATTAAGCAGGATCATTTGTTTCATTTAGTTCTGTGTTTGTGTCTATATGCAATCCATGTAGGTGTGTATATTTGTATTGTGCATACATGATTAGCCAATCTTATTCACATATGTATTAATCTACTTTGAATTGAATATTTCTGGTGAAAATTCATAAGCTTGGAAGATGACAAGCGCCATCTTGTGGAATTTTAAGTCTACAGTGATGTCTGAGTGATACTAACTTTTTCTATGAAAATTCAGCATTTCTTATATTCTTCTCACTTAAGGAAATTATCTGGAATTGTATCAGGAGACAAGAGAAAATCCACTGAGCATAAGCAAAAATGAGCACTGAGATTTCCTCCAATCTGTCACTCAAAGAGAGCAAATGAAATCTTCCTGCATACATCAGGTAGCAAAATATGAGTAATTTTATGTCTTTCATTATAGTTCTCCAATATACTGTATAAATGGGAAAGTATTGGCTAGGGGATAACTGGATTCAGTTGCCAGAAAAATCACTTTGGGATTTTGGCTAAGTAATTCTTAAACTAAGCTACCTATTGCCCCAGGATTGTTAAAAAGTTGAAAGATTTTAAGCACTTTGAACAGAATTGGGGAAATAAAATGTTACTGTTCTTTGCATATTTTGCATGAAGCCCATGGCCTGTATCCAGACTTGTCTTGCTCCAGAAAGGATTAATACACAAGCAACACATACTCTCTGTGTTTGTGTACAACCATATATATGCATGTATTGTGTGTTTGTGTGTGTAATAAATACTCCCCAAAGGTACTTGTTTGATTTGCCAGTTTGCCTCAGAGAGGAATTCAACGTAAGTGTGTGTGTGTGTGCGTGTGTGTGTGTGTATACGCCCTAAAATTCAATGTTGACTCCTTGCGACTGCTTAGCAAGTCCCTGCAATTCTCCTGGCAAGGTTTTCAGAAGTGGTTTGCCATTGCCGCCATCCTAGGGCTGATAGAGAATGACTGGCCCATGGTGACCCAGCTGACATTATACCCAGGGAGGACTCAGGGCTTGCCGCTTTCTACCCTGATGCTTTAACCACTACACCCACCCATCTGGTTCTTTTTAATAACATATAATTTTAGGATTTTAATATCTGACAAAGTGACTCCTCCATTATATACCAGACTGTCAGCTAAGACTTAATGGACGCTGCATCTGTCAGGGATATGCTGTGTGGGAATTCAAAAAGAGGCATGCCATTCCACCTAGGCTCGGTTATACTCTTCTAAGTTTATTTTATTTTATTTTTTATTTATTTATTTGTCAATTGCTTACAAAATAATAGGTATAAGTAAAACATAGTTATGAATAAAATGGATACATATAAGAAAAATAAAATATAAAAGAAATAATGATTCCTCTAAGCTTTCATGACTCCTCAGTTTTCCCCTGTTCATCCAAGATTTGGACTAAATTGGTGCTTCCACACCTTTCCAGTGCAATTTGATACAGCTGCTACAGTATACTGGTTTTAGCTATATTTGCCAGTTGGCTTGAGACCCCAGTGGAAGAACAATGCAATGGATGTGGCTGATTGAAATAATAACAGATCCCACCTCCCCACCACTCCAACCTCTGCCCTCCCCATATGTCCTTCGTTTTAATATCTGGTTTTAACTTTTTATGTTTTAACTGTATATCTAACAGTAAGCTGTTCTGACCTAGGCTTCCTCAACAGCACAAAGCTGAGTCCTCGTACTGATAAACCTCTTTTCTTTAATGTACAGTGAATTTCCCCTCCAACAAAGTCCTGGCCAACAATCTTTCAAAATAGTTCCCAATGACAGACCTTTGTCTGGCCAGGCCAATATCTTTCAGACACCGCAATACTTGGCAAGCATGCCGGAATGAACTAATTATCTCCTGCAAAGCTCCACTCCCCTTTCGCTCCTCTTTTATTCTCTAGGGGAGGGGCCATTCACTGTCCACCTGTGGCTTTACTCCCAAGTCGGTCCTTGTTTCTCAGCTGTTCCCTTCTTCTGGCAACTCTGTGCATGCGCACACTGGGAACAGGCTCCAGCTGTTCTTCTGCCTCACTGATGTCTGACTCTGAAGGCAGCTGATAACTGTCAGACGGCCCTGGTCCCATCTTTGCCTCTGACGCAGAGCACTCGTCAAAGTCTTCCCCAGACTCCAGGACTGGCCCATGTTCCTCCCCAACCTCCTCACTGTCCAAATCTGCTGCCAGCTCTGCTGGGCGCTGTCAGGCCACAACATAAGCTGCCCAGAGTTACCCTATGATAAGATGGGCTGACAATGAATGAATGAATGAATGAATGAATTAATTAATTAATTTTTGTGGCAGACTCAGCTCTATGACGTCAGAAGGAGGAGCTTAACCCATTTCTGGACTCTTGAGGCAGCGTGGATGAGAAGAATGAATTTTTAACCTTAGGTGCTTTTGTAGATCTTAATAACATCTCCTTTTTCACAATCATCCAATAATAAATAACATTTTTGAAATAGAAAAATTAACTGGTCAGCATGCTAATTATGCATGGTGTTGTTGTTTTTTACTTAAACTTTCTGTAAGATTTCACAGTTTCTAAAACATTTGGAGCAGAGTATCGTTTTGCTGTATTAGCAGAAATACTTCCTGAGCACAGATTGGTTCAAGCGCCCAGCCAACAATTAGACTACAGCCATATGAAAGTTGATTCTTTCTCCCATTGGCTATTCCAACATCCCTCTTGTGCTGTTACAGGGGATCCTCCAGTCAGATTGATTTGAATGCAAAGAAACCTGCAAAGGAAGGGAATATTTAATTCAATTTTCCCTTTTTGCACATTTTGCCAACAGTGCAGCTGGATCAGAAGACATTTCCATTTGCAGGATATGAATTCTAGATCCACTTCTTTAAATCAATCTATATAGAAAAGCCCTTTTGGACCCAAAGGATTTACATACGACTAGTTCATTGGTTATAAAATTGTGAATATTTATCGTTTCCCTTGATAGTGAGAAGAGCGACATAAGAAATTTAATTAATAAACAAACAAAAATTCTAGATAAATATTATATTTAGGTACCATTTGTAACATTCTTGACGAAAAAGATTTCACAACTCCATTTTTGCACTTGAATGTTGTTTCATAATTTCTATGTATATATAATTTTGCCTTTTGAAAATTATACAACTCTGACAGAAGAGAATCTCTCTAAACTGGGAAATGCAAGCAATCCTTTCATCCTTTCACTAATTCCTGTGGCAACACAACATCCTGTTATTTTGTGAACCATTTATTTAGATTTTTTTAATACTGTAATTCATCCGTGTTGATTTTAAAAGCAATCTAATGAACAGATGTATTAATGCTAACTTATCACAACTGTTAATTTTGCATCCAGGCATCCCCTTTTTATTTACTATGCATGAATGGAGTGCTTATTTATTTGTTTGTTTTATTTAAAGGAACTGTATGGTTGCCCATCTTGAAACGCAGCTGCAAGGCTCAGAGCAACAATAAAAACTTCAAACTAAGAAAGCCATAAAACTGTAAAACACAACCAAATCCTTAGTGCCTTGGTCGTCTGCCTGGAATGCCCCAACAACCAACCCCAAATACTCTTCCTCTATCCCAGCACATGGATAAAGGGGCAGGCCTTGACAAGAGAAGGATGCTCAATAAGCTAGAAACAGTGTTGAAAAAAAACACACACTTCTAAAGTCTCACTACAGATGGCAACATTTCAGGAAAGTGACCTGGAGTGTATTTACCCTGCCTGATAAGGTCCTGTGCAGTGTAGGGCTTTAAATGTGATCATCAGCATCGTGAATTGCAACCTAGAAGAAAGCTGGGACTAGTGCAGCTTGCACAATAGAGGTGAATCTAGAAGTCTCCAGCTCTTGTGCACACTGCTGCATTCTGGATCAGTTGCGCTTTCAAATGGTCCTCAAGGGACCATGCAAAGCACATTGCAGTAATCCAAATGGGAAGAGGCTAAGCCCTCCCAGTGAAGGAAAGGATAACATTCATGCAGATGAATCTATGGAAAGGATCTCCTTAAGCCAGGGGTAGGGAAACTTGGCTCTTTTATCACTTATGGACTTCAACTCCCAGAATTCCTGAGTGAGCCATAAAAGGTTCCCCATCCCTGGCCTACTGGTTTTTCAGTTGTGAGGGAAATCAATTTTTGACTTGAATGGGACTGTTTAATATACAATATATTAATGGGACTGTTTAATATACAATATATTAATGGGACTGTTTAATATACAATATATTAATGGGACTGTTTTAATATACAATATATTAAACAGTCCCATTCCAGTCAAAAATTGATTTCCCTCACAACTGAAAAACCAGTAGGCCAGGGATGGGGAACCTTTTATGTCTCACTCAGGAATTCTGGGAGTTGAAGTCCATAAGTGATAGAAGAGCCAAGTTTCCCTACCCCTGGCTTAAGCCATGGAGAATGTCTACTCATTGAACAGGAGCTGTGAGTCCAAGAAGACCCCCCCCCCCCCCCAAAATTGTGCATCTAGGAAAGTGCAACCTTATCCAGAGTGAAAGATGTCCTATTACTAGATTTGGAAATGCGTGTGTGTGTGTGGTGGTGGTGGTGGTGGTGAGGAAGAAAACCCAAAGCCACTCTATTTTTCCCAAGGTTGAGTCAAAGTTGCTTCCTCTCCATCCATATCCTCACAGCTTCCAGGCACTCAGCCAGCATTATAACAGCATCATCTTTCCAGCCAACATTGGAGATGTATAGCTATGTATCATTAGTGTACTGATGATACTGCATTCCATGCTGTTGAATGACCTTGTCCTATATAATATTAGTTAGAAGTACTACTTTAAAAAATGCTTAGTGAACTGTGTTTCCCTGCTTAACTGTCAGGGAAAGATTATATATCTGAGCAGTGACGAGGTCTAGAATTTTGAGAAGAATGGAGAAAGAGGTTACAGTAAAGATCATCAAAAATCCTCAAAAAACTCTTCAATGGTACCTTTACTTGTGGGGCAGCACAAGCTATAAACAGGGGTGGGATTCTACCAGTTCGCACCTATTCGCTAGAACCGGTTGTCAACATTCTAAGCAGTTCGGAGAACCGGTTGTTAGAATTACAGGCCTAATCCTATAAGGAAAGCAGGAAGGAAACATTTTGGTGTTGCTTACAGAATCTGCCTCTCCGTTAACCGTGATTACATTCTTGGCAGGACTAGACTTCCTGTCTCAGGAACTTCTCTGGAGTTTTTTTCCCCTCCTTTGCTGGTACTTTGCTTGTGTGGGGTGACCATTCAAAGTTACAATGGCACTGAAAAAAGTGACTTATGACCATTTTTCACACTTACGACTGTTGCAGCATCCCCATAGTCATGAGAGGCCAGACGAGGAGATGCGTGCCTCGATGTGAGTGATGTTGAGTTGACCACGCCCAGCCAGCCACATGACCATCAAGCCATGCCCACCAACTAAGCCATGCCCAAAGAACTGGTTGTTAAAAAATTTGAGTCCCACCCCTGGCTATAAAGCATGGGAAATTCTAAGCAAAGCTTCTATTATGTAATCTGGCTGACCACAATTAAGACAGGCAAATAACGGGAGAAACCCACTCTTACTTTTCTAACATATCTTACATCTTTTCTCTTCCCAAAAAACACAAACCATTAAATGCCTTTTGAACCATAGTGCAGATAGTGCTTCACAGGGGGACAATTCATATTAAAGACAGGAGCTAAACTTGAAATATAAATAACTGCTCTTTCCAGCAATATTAGACAGTATACAAAGGCCTTTGTTTATAAAGTTTCCTCACTGTTTCTTGCTTAAAATTCTTGTTTGCTTATTATTCTGCTACAGTTTGCTTGCTTTGCTATAACAAGCCAGGTTATTAATACAAAGGAGCGAGCAGTATCTGGGGGTCTGGCTGAACAATGCCATACTGGGAACTAAGCCTTAAATGGCTACCCCAGAATGTGTGTTCATTAGTCTAGATAAGGATGAGTGCACTCTGGCAGTTCCTTTCTTAGATTCAGGGTTGTTGTTTTTTTTTAAAGTATAAAACAACAGTTTTTAAAGAGCTCTGCATCCCTCTGCTGGCTACGCTAAAACAAATGCAAGGCAATACTGTATACATGTAATTATGCAAAGTAGCCTCACTATATGAACAATTCCAAAAGCCAAAAGGATCAAAAACACGCTTAAGGCAGTAAGCATACTGAGACCTTCAGCTGTGATAGTATTCTAATAGTATTTTCAGAAATCCCCCCTAAAATCTTTACAAACTATCACAAATACCTCTCTGGATTTATGGTTCAACATTTGCAGGCAAGTTTGCGTAGAGCATCCAACAAACTTAAAAGAAACACAGCACAGACTCTTGATTATTCCCTCATTTTTCAAACACACAAACTCCCCATTTCCTAATGTTAGATACTTCATAATTCCCCAGAAGAAGCTCAGCTGTCACATGCTCAGTGCTATATATGTAACAGTGCAACATGTTAAGAATTAAGAACCAAAGTTTAAAATACCGGAATTATTTGATGCATCTTCTTGATACCAAAATTGGTATATCTATTAGGAGATTGTCAGCTGTCTTAGAAGAGATTTTAAAAGCGACACATAGGCTACTCAGAAAGCACACATCTCTTGAACATTATACTATACTGTGATCTGTTAAAGAATCCAAAAGCTGTTATCTGCTGAAGAATAATTCAAAGTTGCCAGGTTTTCTCCCTTTAAGAGAATCACTATAAGATTCGTGGCCACAAGATGGAGTAGCTGCCTAATGTTTCAAAATTTACTGGATTTACTCAGAACCAATACCGCTTCTACTTTTAGATTTAAAAAGATACAGGCTATTAATGTTCTGTTTTGATATTTTTCAATTTTTTTTTTTTACAAAGCCATTCTTTACTGAAGAGCATGATTACATTAGCTATTTACTTTTCTGTGGGCTTCCATGTTAGATGCATTGTTGGTGTTATCACCAGCCTACCTATATGGAAAGCTGCCAAATATTTTCCGACACTCAAGTGTATTTTATTTCTTCTACTTGCTAAAGAAAAATTGAAAAATACAGACATGTTTATTTTTCTGATGACCTACTAGTGGAAGGTAAAGGGGAAAGATATCTCTCTCACAGCCAAACTTTAAAAAGTTGTAGGCCCTCAAATCAAAACATCACAGAGAAGTTGTAGAACTGGCCAGAGAGCGGAGCTTTCCTGCCAACTTGTGTAAGTTACAAGAACTTATGATAGTAATGGAGCCTGCCCATTATGGTTCAGCCATGGCAGCTATTAAGCAAGGTGCCAACGTGATTGCCTCACTTAATAACTATAATCCCTGCTCTCCCCATTGCAGTTGTTAAGTAACCACACGGGTTGTTCAGAGGAGCAAGGGGTGCCTCAAAAGTGGGGAAGGCCTTAGGAGGCCTAATGTGGGCCCAGTTCCAAACAGGCCATGGCCTGGTAGTAAGTGGTGGCTGGGGAAATTGGGGACCCCTGTACTAGAAGATACCTTTTACTCCAGCAACAAATGTGAGCAGGTATAATGTCTAATTAAATAAGGTAATAAAAAAGTTCTCACAGTAAAAAAAATAGTGGGCATCATGGCCTTTGGGCAAAAAACCATCCACAGAGGTCCAAGGCAAGCAACACCTAAGGTTTCTTCCTACCAGAAACGTATGATAAATTCTGCTCCCCTCCAGCGGCTTGTAAGAAACCAGTAAGTAGCTGCTTAATTCCAATGGTGGGGAGTTAAGAAAAACAATGCCTCTCTTGCTACTATAATATTTAGTACCATTTCATTTCACTGTACAGATTCTTGCCTGGAAGAATGGAAGATTCTTTGCTGGATGTTGATGGCTTAAGGCAGGAGTGTCAAACTCAAGGTTTAGATCTGGCCCACAGGAAACAACAAAGGACCGGCCCATGGTGCCCCTCAAGCTCCATTTTCGCTGGCAGAGTGCTTGGGCCACCACACGAGTGATGTCAAACTGGTCACACACACCCTGACCACACACACCCAGCGCCCCCCCCCCCCCCCCCAAGGTCAAATACAACTCTGATGTGGCCATCAATGGAATTGAGTTTGATACCCCTGGCTTAAGGAATGGAAAATCCTGGATGTTTGGTATTTCCCCACATAAGCATTAAAAAAACTCCCCCCCCCAAAAAAAATAGAATTCTTTATTGGCCAAATATGATTGGACACACAAGGAATTTGTCTTTGGTGTATATGCTCTCAGTACAGATAAAAAAATATATTCATCAAGAATCATACTTAGTGATAGTCATAGAATTCTAAATAAGCAATCAAACCATACTAGGAAACAAAATAAAACAATATAAATAGTAAAGATACAAGCAACAAGATTATAGTCATAAGTAGAAAAGGAGATAGGTAATAGGAAGGATAAGAAGAATAGTAATACATAAAATACATAAAGCATGGAAGATAAAAAATTAGTCGTGTCTTTATTGCACTTCTCAAGAAAATCCCTCAAGATATGACACACCACAAGCTGTTCAGCATAAACTTTTTCAGTTTAGAAATTGTGATTTCAGATTAGAATTGTGATTTCAAATTCCAATTAGGCTCTCTGCAAGATAGAGAAACAAATAAAGAATCTTCCTTTGTAAATCGCAAAAAACTGTTGGTTTCTGACCGGCAGTGACCAGAAATAACATGGAATATTTGGGATACCTGTAGGGAACGTGCCCTCCATTCTCAGTGGTCTCCAGATATAATGAAGTACAGTGACTAATAGCTGCAAACAGCATTGCCAAGAAATAGAGATCACTGGACATATAATCCAAAACATCTGTAGGGTTCAATACTGTGTGCCCCTATTTTAAACAAGCAGATTTAAACAAGCAGAGCCCGGGGCTCATGGATTAATCTAAAATGCTGAGCATCAAGGCTGCAGTTGAGCTTCCAGGACAGATCACATAATGAAGATAAACTACAATAATCTAGGAGAGGTATACTGAAATCTCTTGGCTACATTAGCTCCATGCAGAGACAGGTAAGAATATTTCCAAGTTTATTTAACCTTCTCATTCAGTTACTTTACTGAATGTAATGTATTTGTGCTGTTTTATAGATGGAATTCTACAGAAAAAAACATAGAAGGATGAAGAATAGCCAAATCAAGGCATAAGATTTCTTCTCCCCACATCCATTATCCTTTAGGTTTGCTATACCCTCCAAAAGTTGTTATATTAGTGTATTGGGTTTGCCTTTCATACCTTTCCTCCAAGTCTGTTCCTTATCATCTCCTTCTACAAATAGAGGACATGACCAGAGGTTAATATGAAACATCCAGATTGCTTTAACATTCAGCTTATTTTTGGGGAAGTTATCCCTTCTCCATTGGAAAGATAACTCCAGAATTTTCCCTCTTGATCTTCCCAGAAAGAATGGTCAGTGAGAATTTTCTCAACACGATTGCTAGAAATCTCCTGCATTTACATGCATTGACTGGAGGAAACTAATACCTTCCATATTCTAATCTAGAAAGAGATGCCTGGTCATGGTAAATTATTTCTAGTCAAATGTTTGCTTGCAACTGGCTGGTGCAGAATTTTAATGTTTTAATTCTGTGGAAACAACAGCGAACTAAAGATGATCCACGAGAAGCAGAGCTGATGAATATGGGGGAAAGAGGAGCTGGTGAATACATTGCCTTCCTGACTTCCTCTCTGGATGGAAGGATTGGACTTAGGTTGCCCACAGGGCTCCATACTGATGCTCCCGAGACGAATAATGGTCTCTACTGAATTTCAAAATTCTGGTTTGAAGTGTTCAAAGGGACACTGGGTTCACCCACTTCTTTTCTTAATCATTAATTGGAAATGGCTTGTGGACTGCTTTCTGGATAGTAAGAACCTTCAGAAGGACAAGTTTTATTACACTAAATTATTTTCTTTCTTTCAACCTGCAGCAAACAAACTTCATGTACATTTGAAAGTTAAAATATTTTTTTTAAAATTTGGATATAAGTAGAAAAAGGGTGATTAGAATGTTGATCTTGGAAAGCTTTTAAACAGACCAAGAGGTCAGATAAACTGGAAATAAGATTTTGAAATAATTATAAGAATACATCCTGTGATTTGCTTTAAAATCTTATTAAAATATATAAAGATTTTGAGTTTATGTGTTATATTTTTCTTGGGAAAATGTCCTGGATGAGGGAAAAACATGATAGCAATAGCAATAACACTTAGACTTATATACCGCTTCATAATGCTTTACAGCCCCAATCAGTTTACAGAATCAGCATATTGCCCCCAACAATTTGGGTCCTCATTTTTGTGACTTCAGAAGGATGGAAGGCTGAGTCAATCTAGAGCTGGTGAGGATTGAACCCCTGGCAGCCAGCAGAGTTAGCCTGCAATACTGCATTCTAACCACTGCGCCACCACACCTTTAGATAAGAGACCTTGAAGCCTGGCTACTACAGGCAACCAGAAAGCATTAAAGGTTAGAGTGAAGGGAGTAGCCCCACTACAGATAGTCCTTGATTTATAACTGTAATGGAGCTTGCCCATTAGTGTTGCAAGCCATGATGGTTGTTAAGCGAGTCACCTACATGATCTCTTAACCTCTTAACCACCTGCTCTCCTTGATGTGGTCATTAACAACCACGTGGGTTATTAAGCAAAGCATGTGGTGCCTCAGGGGTGAGGGAGACCTTGGAAGGCCTATCTGAGGTGGAGAAGTGGGGGAGAGTTTATATCTGGATAGAAGTTCTACAAACAGCAACCTGGTCATTTGTGATCTTGGAGTTAAAACCCATTCTTTTCCTTGAGGTGGGCCTACTACAGATCTCCTAGCTATGCCAGTCCTGTAGCTGATGTAGCTAAATTTCTGCAACTGCTTCAAAGGGAAGGAGAGGCATCTGTAAGCCCATGGATCAAGGGGATTAGGAAAATAGGTCTGTGTTGTCCTCACAAGTCCTGTCAGTTTCTAAAGAACTACTTTGCAAACTTTATGTTATCGAAGTAAATAAGAGAGCTATATGGAATGCTCTAGTCTTTTTAAATTTAGATTACTGTGCAATGTCAAGATATCTTTTTAAACTGCAAAAGAGATGTAAGAGTGATGAACTCTTCTCATACTGCTGTTTCCCGCCCCCTCCCCTTGAAGAACCTCCCCTTTCCTCTCACAGCAGATTTATTGGAAGCATCAAAATTTATATGAAGAAAAAGTAATATCATGGGAAGATAATTTTGAGAGGTAAATTGCTGACAAGGTTAGCATACCCGCCAATGTTCTCAGTGCCGCATTATCCTGACCTCAGCAGCTGTGTTTACTATTTTTGCAAAACGCTACATTGATCAGTCCTTACTGAATTTTTTTATCATTGCATTTGGGCTTTATTCTTCAGGTCCCTAATCATTTATCTGTGGTAACCAAATTACCAAACATCAGCAAACATCCAAAAAAGTTACTTGGCAAAACGGGCAAAAATATATTTCTTTATATCAAAAAGCAGAGAATTTTCTGTAGCCACTGGAAATTCTACTATGGATAATTAGTAGGGACACTTCTGAAAGGGTTTTTGCCTATTTCAGCTTTAATGGGTTGTTGTTTTTTTGGGGGTACTTGCAACAGGAGAATAATGATGGCAAGTGGGACATCATAAAGGACTATAGGTATTAGTGATTGGAAACCCCTTATGGACATTTTGCTGAAGAAAGAAAAAAAAATGAACTTGTGAATTATAGGTTTGATTATTAGAAAGGGTAGACTATGGAATGAAGGAAATTGTATTGTAATCTTGGATTTGGAGGGCAAAATATGCATTTATAATCACTGTTAAGATCAGAAGTCACTTCTTAATAAACCTTTTTTCTATTGTCTTTTTTTATTATTTTTATTTTCTTTCTAAAATTTATGTTTTGACGTTATCTTTTTTTAACAAAAATTATGACAAAAAAAGAAAAGTGGGACAATTTCATGGATGGAGGGATGCACCCATGCTCCAAGCATCAAACTATGCACGGCAATACATTTTGCCACAGTGCATTGGTTCATGCTCTGAGAGCCAATGCTTCTTCTTAGTCTATAGGAGTTATTCCAGGACAGTGGCTTGATGAGGGATCTGCCACCATATTATTAGTTGGGTGTATTTCAGTTTTACTTGTCCACCTTGCATGTGCTTCACCTATATGTTTCATATTGGGTCTAGACTGCTTTGTGTCTAGAGTTTGAGTCCCTTGTCTTCCTCATATAACACGGCTGGGATTGGTTATTTTGAAATCGGGCAACGATTTCAGCAGCCTCACAAGTTTCCTGCATGCTTGTTCCTCATCAGCAAATGACAGGGCTCTCACATTTGGGGTTTTTTGAAATATCAGATGATCAGCTTTAACTCATGTATAATATTTGACAATTTATCCAGCTGTTTTTCTTCCATTGATTCTTCAAAACATGGTGGCTGGTTCGTGTGAAACTCCTCCTCTTTCCAAGAAAACTCCAGGGACCAGTCCAGGCAATCCTCGGGAGTCAACATTGATTCAAAGGAATAGACAAACACACACACACACAAACTATGTGAAGAGTTTCCCTAAAAATAGGTAATTTTGCTTCAGGTATAAGGCATCTTATGCTTTTATTCTTTCTTTCTACAGCCCTGTTTTGCTCAGGATTACAACCTAAATTTTTTTCATAGCTTCATCTTTTCTGCTTCTCTTGGTCAAATATTTTTCAAATTCCCCATTGCAATATTCTCCCCCATTATCAGACCTTAACCTCTTAATTTTTCTGTTGTTTTATACATACATTTAATAAATTTTGAATTTCTCAATTATTTCACAGCCTATATGAATGTAACAAACTAGGTTTTCCCACCATTTATTCCAAATAACCATAAACCTCATGATTGGTTTGTTTGAAATTAATTCTTGGAAAATTGTTCAGTGTAATCTAGTGGTAGTTTGTAACAACTAAAAGTCCATTTTAAGTACAATTTTATAGAAATATTGCATAAGATGGCATAGACTTATGAAATTTGCATCTAATTTAGGTACATAATATGCTTCTTGGAATATAACATATTAGATTTCTCTCCTTTTTCTTGTTTAGAGAATTCCCTTCAGCTGCAGCATTCAAATCATTCTTGTATGTCAGTAGTTTGATAATTGTATTCCCATGAGATTTGGTTACTCTAATAGAGTAGTTCCCATTTCAACCAGTGATCTGCAGACCCATGGGGGGGCATGTTAAAGTCTTGGGGGACCATGGCCATGGCCTGTGGCCACAAAAAGTATTTAAAGGGGATCTGTGGTGAAAAAAAGGTTGAGAACTACTGTTCTAGTATATATTTATAGTTTTCTGATAATTATACTAATAAAGTTTTTTTTGTTAAATCATCAGAAAAGTTCATAATGTTTGTTTTAGCATCTTCTGAATGCAAGAGATATTCCAACATGTGTGCCATTAAACTTCCATTCTCTGACCATTTAAGATTTATGAATTTTAGAACATTTAAATATTATCATTCGTTCTTGAGCATGAGTTTGTCTGTTGTCATGAAGAAAATAAATCTAGTAACCAAAATGGAGGCTGCACTCTTGATCAGAGTCAAACCCAATTCCTCTCTTTGTCCAATCCCATCACACCCAAATTGACCCTTCCTGCCCCAGACAAAGCCCCTCTATACATCCATCTAAACCAAAGGATTGAAGTTCGAAGCACAGCTCAAGGGCAACCCTTACAAGGGGATTGCAATATAGAGAAGCTCCAATCAGTTGATGGCCTTGAAATTCTTTCTCCTCCACAATGGACTTTCCCAGCTCTGTTGCCCCTTCTGAAATAGCCTTCTGACTTAACAACAGAACTCATCCCCAGCTCTAGGGACAAAGACCTTAGTAATTTTCCCAAACAGGCCTGTCAATCACATCCCTAAGATTTTCTACCTTTTAACCCAAATACTTGCTTTGCCATGATTCCCTCAGGCATCCAACATTACAGTGAACATGGTTCCTTTCCCTCAGTGTTGTGTTTTGTATATCTGAATTTTCTTCTTTACACCTACTACTTAGTTCAGCTAGTAGAAATGCAGCACCCCTTGATGTTTATTAAACAACAGCAAACTTCACAACAGTTAACAACAGACAGAAAAGATAAAAAGCATGCAAAAGAAGGAAAGAGACCTGAATAACAGGCCTCTTATTTCTTGTAACAGATATAAAGAGATGCACTAATAATCTACATTATGTATACATCTCAAAAAGTGCAACACTTTCCAAAATCACTGGAAATAATGTTGTGAGTAATTAGCATGAACCGGTACAAAAGAGAGAGATCTTCTGATATTTCAGTTTTAACTCTTATGTATACAAGCAGCAGAATAGAACTGGAAAGTAGAACAATGGTGATCCCATTTCTACTCTACACCACAAAGGAAACAGTTTTGTGAGTAGAGATGATGATCAAGAAGGCTTTCTTTTCAATTTTGGTCAAGAAAATGCACCGCTAGCCAAACAAAGCTGTTCGAGGTTAATCTCTTTATTTGCTTCATTAGGTTTTTCAAATTAGATAAAACATTTCAGTGCACCAAGTGAAGAGCAAATTCAGTTCTCAAGGTTACACAGATAGTTCAAGTGGTACAGATATACTGTTTGCAGTAGAAAATAGAGCTCTTGATTGACTTCAAATGCTCACAATACACAATAATTACTACACTGAATTATAAACTATACCCTCTGGACAGCCTATGACTGTTTGGCTAGAAATGGCCAACTACTTCCTAGCTCTTGGCACAATTTTAACTGAAGATCTCTAAACATCTTTCCAAAATTGCTTTTAAAAATGTTAACAGATCATCCCAACAGGACAAAGGAAATTTACTCCAACTTGTAAACAAAATTCCATATGTATCAATATTACATATTTTATACAAAATTAAAAGGAAAATGTCCATTACTACCTACTACTACAACTACTACTAATTATTATTATTATTAATAACTGTAAATAATATTTATACTTTTCTTCTATGGAGGTAATTTTCAGCATCATTTTAGTTTTTTGGGAATATGAACATTTAATTGTTCATACTGTTAGTCCAATAATATTTCTAATTCTGTGATTCTGATTAAAAGAAGCACCAATACTATTATTTTTATTCTTTAAACAAATAAAAACTACTGTCATGAAAAAAGTTTCATACTTGAAAATAGGATTAAGTACAGAATACTTAACATAGGCATAACATTTCAACCAATGAATTTAGACAGTGACTGCCAATGTTACCGCTTTTTGATTCTCATTCCTAACATCTATTGAAAAATACTTGGCAACTTAATGCAAAATGTAACATTTCCTGTTCTATTAAAGGATGATCCTACGCTTATAATTCATGGATGAAGATGGATTCATGGACTTTAGATATAAACCTTTAGAACATAATTTCAATATGCCCATTAACAATGCTGGGAATTATCATTTAGATATCAAGTTGCCTACCTGCAAACATGAGAACTTTAGTCTAAAACAACAAAGCTTTTTTGAATCGGCATGTTCCTTCTAATCTACAGGTAATGCTCGAGTTACAACAGTTCACTTAGTGACCACTCGAAGTTATGCGGTAAGTCCCCAGGTATTTACGATATAGTCCCGAAATTATGAATGCTGCAGCACCACAGCAGTTGTTCACCCTTACAAATGACCTACAGAGGCACTGCAACATTCACCCTGCCTATATCCACCCCATTCATTTTATTTATTTATTTATTTATTTATTTAGTCGAGCAATTATAAGATAACAAGTATAAGTATAAACATAGTTATGGATACATGAAATGGATACATATAAGAAAAATAAAAAAGAAACAATTAGGACAGGGATGGTAGGCACGTTGGTGCGCTTATGCACGGCCCCTACAGACCTCTTAAGAAAATTGTGAGGAAAATTCCTCACAATTGCTTCTGCCCTCCTATTCTGCCATGCTGGACTTACTTACCATGAGATGATCTGTCTCCTCTCTGCTGAGGTTTCTTTGAAAATCGTGCTGCTTCACAGCGTCCCATCAGCTTGCAAACATTTTGAGCGGAAGCTTCTGGGCACTGTGATCTTGTAAGTACTTCAGGCCCAAGATCACAGCCTACAAAAGCTTCTGGTCTCTGGGCAAAACATTTACAAGCTGACAGGATGCTTTGAGGCAGCGCAATTTCACTCCCTCAAAGCATCTTGTCAGCTTGCAATAGTTTTGCACAGAGACTGGAAGCTTCTGGAGGCCGTGATCTTAAGTGGGAGAGAAGTTGGAGAGGAGACAACTTGCTAGATGTTTGCAAGGTAAGTGACCTAGCGCAGCAGGGTGGTGGTGGGGAAGCAATCACATGAGGTATCTCAGTGGGTCAGGGGATGCCTTGGATGGTCTTAAGCAGGTAGCCTGTTCCATCACTAGCCCCTCCTCACATGGGCTTTCCCATCCTGAGATACCTCATGTGTTAGCAAATGTGTGGACGAAAGCAGGGAGGTTTCACATTCATTTTACATGATTCACTCCAATGAATCCTTGGGTTATGAATGTAATTGGTAGTCTCCATTACATTTGTAACTTGAGGACTACCTGTATTCAACAAGCAATTCCAATGCAAGACTATGTTGCCAATAAGTGATACCAGTATCAGATTTAGCCCTTTCTGTTAGTATTTGGTGAGAATGTTTCAAGGGCCTGTCAATTATAGCACTGGGCAACTGAAAAAAAGCACTGAAACACTGGCTTTCCTTCTAAGCCATAACCCTTCTCTTGATGTACACCTCAAGTTCATACCAGTTTTCTGTTCTATACAGTGTCCATTACCACTGTCCAGTATCCATAACCATTGCACAATCATCCCAAAGCAAACTTCCTAAGATAGCCTCCTGCAATTTAACCTTTCTGAACACTGGGACTACATTTTCCAGAATTCTAGAATAGGAACCAATCTTCCCATCCCATTATCTTCACCATGAGTCTTTGCTCATAGTGCAAATAGCCCTGATCCAGTTCTAGGAAAGAATACTTTCACAGCTCTTCAAGCACTAAGATAATCATCATCATCCTGGGATCTCATACTCTGTAGCAGGCTCCTCAGGAGAAAAAGCAGCAGGAGCGACTTGTTGGGAGTGACTTGCAACCTTCCCTGCTGGCTTCCCCCATTGTTTTGACTTTGTAGGAAGGCAGCAGGGAAGGTCACAAATGGCAATCACATAATCATGGCTTGCTGCAACGTTGTAATCATGAGCTTGGTGCCTTAGCACCTGTCACAATCACTTGATTATGGAGGTGTTGCAACAGTCTGAATTTCAAGGACTGATCATAAGTCCATTTTTACAGCACTATCTATCATTTAATGAATGGACATAAGCTAAGGATTGCTTCTATATGTTTGGATAAAGCTACAGGCATTTAATTATTAAATTTACATCCGCTCTAAAATTTCCCCTTCAAAATGGATTTAAGAGAACGAACAATTCTTTGACCTGTTTTTAACTGACCAAGACCACCACTCTTATCTCGTATTTGTTTTCTATCATCCGATTTATAACTGATATCAGACACTTTATTAAAAGTAACACTTTCTAGAATAATAGCTACATGTATAAAGGTTGTATCTACAGGTGTTACATTAGCTGATAGGAAAAAAGTATGTGATTTCACAATATAAAAGTGAAATGAACTCCATCAGGCAACCAGCTACTGTATATCCCTTTCTCCTCATTCCCACTGCAAAAGAAATGCAGACTCCTGACTTTCTACAGAATGCTCATCAACATTTTCAAAATTGTCTGGGATTCCAATCTGAGAACACTGAACCGTTTCCTAACAGACCATCTGAAGGTAAAATATTTATGAAAAAACCCTTTGTTACTCTGGTTTGCATGTACAATGCCTGTTGTGTTGTGTTTTCTTTTATGTGTCTTTGAACAACATATTCCATAGTAGAAACACTGTCATATTCCATGGCAGAAATGCTATGTAATAGTTTTCAGAATGTATTGAGCCGTGGTGGTGCAGGGGTTAAAATGCAGTATTGCAGGCAAACTCTGCCCACAGCTTGGAGTTTGATTCTCATTGGCTCAAGGTTGACTTAGCCTTCCATCTTTCTGAGGTCAGTAAAATGAGGACCCAGTTATGCTGACATTGCAAATCACTCAAGAGAGTGCTATAATAAAGCATGATGGGGCAGTATATAAATATATAAGTCTAAGTGCAATTGAATATATTTGGTAATGGCTAATTTTCTTTTTTGCCACCTGAAAAAAAAAATCCTAACCTTTTGTTAGTGATTGCTTCTTATAATATATTTACTGCTCCCCAGAGCTTTATATAACACACCCAGCAGAGAACAACAATAAACTTTACAGATTTTCAGTAACACAACTGTAAATTCAAGAATGAAGGCCAGAAATACAGTGGGGCAAAAAAGTATTTAGTCAGCCACCAATTGTGCAAGTTCTCCCACTGAAAAAGATGAGAGAGGCCTGTAATTGTCATCATAGGTATACCTCACCTATAAGAGACAAAATGTGAAAACAAATCCAGACAATCACATTGTCTGATTTGGAAAGAATTTATTTGCAAATTATGGTGGAAAATAAGTATTTGGTCAATATCAAAAGTTCATCTCTATATTTTGTTATATATTCTTTGTTGGCAATGACAGTGGTCAAATGTTTTCTATAAGTCTTCACAAGGTTGTCACACCCTGTTGCTGGTATGTTGGCCCATTCCTCCATGCAGATCTCCTCTAAAGCAGTGATGTGTTGGGGTTGTCGCTGGGCAACACGGACTTTCAACTCCCTCCAAAGGTTTTCTATGGGGTTGAGATCTGGAGACTGGCTAGGCCATTCCAGGACCTTGAAATGCTTCTTACGAAGCCACTCCTTCGTTGCCCAGGCGGTGTATTTGGGATCATTGCCATGCTGAAAGACCCAGCCACGTTTCATCTTCAATGCCCTTGCTGATGGAAGGAGGTTTGCACTCAAAATCTCACGATACATGGCTCCGTTCATTCTTTCCTGTACACGGATCAGTCGTCCTGTTCCCTTTGCAGAAAACAGCCCCAAAGCATTATGTTGCCACCCCCATGCTTCACAGTAGATATGGTATTCTTTGGTTGCAACTCAGCATTCTCTCTCCTCCAAACACGATGAGTTGTGTTTCTACCAAACAGTTCTACTTTGGTTACATCTGACCATATGACATTCTCCCAATCCTCTTCTGGATCATCCAAATACTCTCTAGCAAATTTCAGATGGGCCCAGACATGTACTGGCTTAAGCAGGGGGACACGTCTGGCACTGCAGGATCTGAGTCCCTGGCAGCGTAGTGTGTTACTGATGGTAGCCTTTGTTATGTTGGTCCCAGCTCTCTGCAGGTCCTTCACTAGGTCCCCCCCGTGTAGTTCTGGGATTTTTGCTCACCGTTCTTGTGATCACTTTGACCCCACGGGGTGAGATCTTGCGTGGAGCCCCAGATCGAGGGAGATTATCAGTGGTCTTGTATGTCTTCCATTTTCTAATTACTGATCCCACAGTTGATTTCTTCACACCAAGCTGCTTGCCTATTGCAGATTCAGTCTTCCCAGCCTGGTGCAGGTCTACAATTTTGTTTCTGGTGTCCTTCGACAGCTCTTTGGTCTTCACCATAGTGGAGTTTGGATTGTGACTGTTTTGTGGACAGGTGTCATTTATACTGATAACAAGTTCAAACAGGTGCCATTAGTACTGGTAATGAGTGGAGGACAGAGGAGTCTCTTAAAGAAGAAGTTACAGGTCTATGAGAGCCAGCAATCTTGTTTGTTTGTTTGTAGACCAAATACTTACTTTCCACCATAATTTGCAAATAAATTCTTTCCAAATCAAATAATGTGATCATCTGGATTTGTTTTCACATTTTGTCTCTCATAGGTGAGGTATACCTATGATGACAATTACAGGCCTCTCTCATCTTTTTAAGTGGGAGAACTTGCACAATTGATGGATGACTAAATACTTTTTTGCCCCACTGTAATAAAGTCCTGGAAGATTATTAAGATTTCATGGCTGATTTTCAAAGATGGAGTATATGACTGTTATTTTCTTAGTTATTAAACCAATTATTATTTAAAAGAATAACAGTGATCTTGTAAAAATACTGTATATATAACTTTCAGGCCAGAAGAAAGAAAATCCTCAGTATATATTGAAATACTCTTATTGGTTCATTTCTGCTTGGCTATTCCCATTTGTACAACAAGTGGGAATTGAGCATAGTGAATGGCGGTCTATGAACATAATAAAAAGACTGAATTGAGCACAGTGCTTGAATCTCAATCCTTGTCTTCTCGCACCACTTACAAGAGAGAATTGCCAATCAGGATTTATGAGGCAGTTAAGAAGCCACTGACTGGTATAGAGATGTAAAGAAAATAAGCATTGGTCTTTTACTAGCTATGAGATTTCCAGTAATCATATGAGGTCTCTTCCAGCAAAGATAACAATGTACAACATTATGACACCATAATATACCACCACATTTATGATACTTAAGCTTTTACGGTCACAAGTCACACTGGGAATTAATCAGAGACAATATTAGTGTGATTTAAACTTTAAAATGTTCACCCATATATTTCAAAGCACATCTTTTGAGAATATACAAAGCTTTAGTGACCATTATTAAATTTTGTTGCCTCAACAGGTGGTAGCACCTGGCTGGAAGCTAAGCAGGGTGACCCCTAGTTATACTTGAGTGTAAGAACCACCAGGGCCTGTGCGTTAGACTAAAAAATTAAAAAACACAATGGGTGAAAACAGCGACAATCTGTTAGTACTGTTGCCAAGAAAATTGCATGAATATGTCAAACTTGCTTGGAAGAAACCGCTTTGTTTTATTAATAAATCACTATCAATAACCAATTCTTTCTGTCTCTCACCTCTATTCCTCTCCTTTTCAACTTCATCTTTGTCTAGAAAACATAGTCCTTGCCCGTTGTTAGATGAAATAGACACTACTCCACAATAAAAAGATGTCACAAGATATCTTTACTAGGGTAACAATATAAACCCATTACAAAACTTCTCAGTCACAGAAAAATTCACCCAGGGTCATTAATTTATACTCTGCAGAATCAATTCACAATACAAGTCTGATGAAATAAATTTAATATAATCATCTTAGCCCTAGGCTAAATTATTTCCAAATATATTAATAATTTAAAAATACATTTCCATGGTTATGTTTCGAATCTTCCAAATGCTTGCTGGAAACATTCTGTAAACAGTGAAATTAAAAGGCTAGACACTCTTGTAAAGAGCAAAGGTAGATATGAAAACTATTGCAGCAGTTAAGAGTTTGAAGATAAAAGATTAAGAAAACACTTCAATTGTTACTAAATTCTTCATTACTATGGTATCAAACTGATCATATTCATTTTTAAAATATAACGAACAGAATTTTTACAACTTTATATAAAGACATATTTGGTATAAATTATAATTACACAAAATAAATCAGTAGAAAGCAACCCCAAGTTAAGAATACTGTTGAGTTATTTATGTAATGAAATTTGCTTCCCCAAATGATGTTAGTGTCAAGATTATTTTGCTTCACTTTACTGTTACAGAGTGCTTTTTAATTACCGTACAAAGTTAGAAATGTGTGCCATTAAGCTTAATAATTAGTTTAAACAAATTAATGTGCCAATATATAAAACTTGCCCAAATTAATATTTTATTTATAGGCACATTTTCTTGCTGCTGAAAACACACATAATCAAAAACACATCCTCTGTGACTGTGCACACACAAACATAAACAGTGTGTTTTTACTATTTGTTTTTGAGAGATGCTTTTTAAATAATTTTTTAAAATAAATTATATACAAATATTTGCATCTTTCCTTGCCATTTATCACATCGATTATCATTCGTTCCGGAAGAAACACATTTAAAAATAAATAAAAGCCAGTTTGTTTGTTTTTTTGCTGCAGGGGCAACTTCTCTCTGACTTCCCAGAAAGGACAGAGAATAAACTAAGCTAGCTGAGGTGTTTCAATATTGCTTTGAGAGAGAGAATGGACGCCATTCAAGCTTGATTTGGGGGTGGGTGAGTGGGTGGAAGAAATTGCTTGAAAACTCTACTACTTCATACTGCAAATGCCAATCAACCCCCCAAACCCCGACAGTGACTGAAGAAGCAAGTACACACCCACAGGCTCTGCCTGGAGTAGAAACAATGGGTGAGGAAAAGAAAGAAGGACGTCTTTATCTTGCTGATGGCCAACCCAAAAGAATCCGGAAAAATCAGCAAGAGACAGGAGAGAGGGAAAGAGCGCTCCCTCCAGCCGCTTCTATCCTCCCCTTCAGGGCTGCCTGCCCTTTCTATTTATCTACCTGTGGAGGGAGGGAGGGAAGGAAGAAGGGTGTGTGTGAGGGGGGGGGGGGGAGGCAGCGCTTACTCACCGAACAAGGTGAGCGCCATCGTCTCGGCTCCGCTACGAGCGGGATCGCCTCGGAGGTTTTACTGAGCCAGACCGGCGGACGGACCGGAGCTCTACGGCGCTCCCATCAGCGGCGCGTGCCGAAGAGCAGCAGCCAAAGCAACAAAAGAGCCGAAGCAGCAGCCGCTTGCCATAAAAGTTATCGCCGCGATCGCCTTTGCCTGCTGACCGAGGGGGGCGTGGGAGGGAAGCGCTCGGGGAAGCGTAAGAGGCTGCGCCAAGTCCCGGGAGGCCCTGGAGGGAGCAAACTTCAGGAGCAGCGGACAGCTGTTGCCTCGCCGAGCGGCGCGTTGGGCTCCCTTTCGGGACGGCGCTGCTCCCACCCACTCCGGCTGCAGCCTTCAAGCTCTGGTAGCCATCTTGCTTCGCCACATGACCGGCTTCTCCTCCCCTCCTGCCGTCGCGGCTTGCAGTTCCCTGAACGGGTTCCCATGGCAACGGGGGATTGGTGGCCCACCACCTTCCTCCATCACCCCTCGGAGAGGCAGGCGCCCTTCAGCTAAGAAAGACGGGAGCGGGCAGACGAGGGGTCAAGGCCTCTCGGTTGGGATTGCAGCCTTATAGCGGTTTTGTTTTGATCACTGAAAAGGATGCAAAGAGGGGAGCGGAGGTGGCTGCCCCACGCTGCTCTCTGAACTATATACTTCCTCCAGATAGTGGAGGATTGAGTTCCAAGCTCTGGCTATGGGAAACTGCCTTCCCCCTACTTTCGTTTTGATTTAGCATCTTTTAGTTCTCCTTATATGTAAAAACACAGTTCCCACGCATGGCTCACTCCTTGCATCAGCACAATTGGTGGCATAGGTTGAAGTACCTTGCTTTACCTATAACATGAAGGATACATTGGAAAGGGGGTGGGTGGGAATCACTCTTAAGTGACAATGCAATGTACATACCAAATGAGAATTAACAAAACTTGGGAAGGTCAACTTGAATACATATTGGAACCTGATAAGTTCAGTCATTCTTACATGTTGGCCCAATTTCCCCTCTCTTGGTCTTGAATAATTATCCCCACAAAAATATAGACACTTGTGGTTTTAGGTACATAATCAGTGCTCAGTTTACCCACAGTTTAAAGGCTGTGATAAAACTTCAATGCTTACATCATATTTCTACATGTATAGGGTCACCAGTGATCTATTTTTGCCAAATTTTTTGTCTGGTGTCCTCCATCATAATCCTAAAATAAAATATTGTCTGACTTTTCCTTGTTTTTATTATTATGGTTGGTTGCACAGTCAGCCAGATGTTTAGACTGGATTTAGCATTTTTGTCCACCGATCGAGTCCTTTCTAAGGATATAGGACAGGAAGATGTTTAATAATATTAAAGGTATTGTCACAGGATGTAAGTTGTTCCAAGTAAATGTGATTGATTGGGATAATGCAGAAGGCTCACAGGAAAGAGGAAGCATATTTCAAGTCAAGGAACAAGACAAGAGACAGCATGATCCAGAACTGGATTATGGAAGAGGAAGTGATTTAGGATAGCCCCTCGTAGAATCTCCCAGGATATATGCTTTAGGTTAGGGTCGTACTGTAGGAAGTTAGCACCCACCCCTCTCCTAGAAAATTGAAATAGCCTAGGAAATATTAAAAAGGCAGAATACTTCCCCTAAGAAGAGTAGAAACTCAAGAAGCAGAAACTCACTTCAGAAGTAGAAACTCACCCCCACCTTTGTTAATGGGTGGGCCATTAAGGCCTGGGCCAGAATACTTTACATAACAAGGAACTCCAGGTAAAGCTATAGCAATTGCCAAAAGCCCTTTTAAGGGCATAATCACCCAGCAAGGCTAGACCAAGCCTGGAACTCAGGACAGCCTACAGAGTTGCCCCTGGGAGTCTGACAACCAATTAGAATACAAGCTCCAATTCAAATCCCAACAGAGGGTATAAAACCCAGCACTCTCAGCACCTTGGTCCTTTTTTCTTCATGACCTTCTCACCTTGAAGTATGTGAACATCCTTCTCCAGGCCATGTGGTCCTGTCCACCATTAAACCTTCCAAGCAGCCTCCATGCTTCCAGTGTCTTTTTCCCCACTTGGAACTGAACCCAGAAGGATATTTCTTTCAACAGTACCTAACAAGATTCTGTTCAAATGGTGCACGCAAATAATTGTACTTTAGCTTGATTGTTTACGTTCATGGGTTAAGTCTGACAGTAAGCTATCTTTTGCAATTGACTGAAGGTGATTTTGCCACTGCCGATGTTGTTCAAGAGGTGCTCCAGATTTTTGGAATTACACCTAAGGTGCTTACTGCTATTAGTACTATTTTTACTTTTGTTGCTATAATCGTTCTACATCTATTTGTAGACCTTTATATTTTCTTAATTTTTTTCCAGTTCTTTTTTTTTTTCTGTTCTGGTTTCTCCAGGCACTGCAGTGACATTAGTATTGCTGTTATTGGTTACACATTCAGCTAGATGTTTTAGATTTGAGTCCTTCTGTTTTCTTTACATTTCCCCTGTTAGTGGCACATTTATTCTTTCCAAATTCCATTACAGCATTTTGGTTACATATATGGACAGTGTTGAACAGCAATGCTATTTTAGATGCCATTTTTTTCATATGGCATCAGATTCACTTATACCTGGCAATAATTGGTTTCTCTGGTTCCTTTTCAGACAATATATATTGTTCATTCTTGTGGATGAATTTTGTTGACACCCAGATTAGGAAAGTGTATACATCCTCACACAGTAAATATCTTAGACAGCCTTTAGTACCATTCATCATGATCATTTTGGGCATCCTGCAGAGTTTAGGTATTGAAGGCACTGTTTTACCGTGGTTCCAACTCCTTGGGAGAGGGAAAAGAGGAGAGATTATTTAACTCACTGGCTGTTATTTGTGGGAGCTGCAGAGTTCAGTCCTTTTTCCTATCCTGTATGACATTTAAATGAAACTGCAGAATGGAGGTGGGCGTATAGAATCATTAGTATACTGATGATACCCAATTGCACATTATTACCTCAAACTACACAGGCAATGCTGTCAATGTCTTCATCCAATGTCTAAAGACTATAAGAGTTTGGATAGGAATGAAACAAAATGAAGTTGAACCCAAGTAAGATGGAAATTATACATTCATCAGGATGCTCTGACAGCTTTAGTAATCGTTTCTTGAAGGGATGGCACTACTCATGAGACATCAGGTTCCTACGTATCTCTCCTTGGCTGAATGGGCAAGTACAGGCCATGGTTAATGGGTCTTTGCTTACCCGTAGCCAGTGCACTAGTTGTGAGCCTAAATGGAATAGAAGGAGCTCAGAATGGTGATTCACACCCTCATTGCCACTTATCTGGACTACTGCAATGTGTCTTATATGGAGCTGCCTCTGAACAGTACTAGAAAGGTTGTCAGGGAATTGCACAGCAGCTGTTCAAATGTAGTCAAGAGATGCTGAAATGAACTTGTAGTTTTATATAAATAAATGCATTCTACAACTATATAAACCTCAAACTAGATGGTCAGGCAAACTGGACTATCATAAAGTAAATCATCAGGTAAATCACACAGCTTACAGAAAAAGGTAGGAAAAAACCCTCCACACCCACAGCAACCAATCACAGTGCAGATTGCCTCATGCAGGAGTCAGCACTTTTCAACCAATCAACTACAACTCTGTGTTCTGGCTTTTTTGTACAACTCCACCATTCCAGCTACTAAATGTAAATATCTCAACAAAGGTACAATTGGTCCAAAATGCAGCATGCTAGATATTAGTTGGAATATATCATCAAAAGCATACTACACTATTACTACAGACTTTGAACTGGCGCTGTTTCAAAGTTGAATGTTGGGTTTAAACTCAGAAGTCATATATGTGCTTCGGTGTTTAAAAGTCCACTAGGCATGATGAAATGACCCTTCATGATAGCCCCGTTTCAAACATAAACTTGAAGTACTGTTATACATTCTAAACAACTTTCATCATTTGTACATACAATTTCAGATTCTCTCTTCTGTTCAATTTCAAAAAGTTGTTGGTTTTTCTTTAAAAAAAAACTAACTATTTTAAACAGGTTTTGTAAGGGGAAATATACCCCCTTTTTAGTTTTATATAGGAGTTTTTCTTACTGTTTTTATCACATCTGTAATTTATTTTACTATGGATGTTTTACTTTGGGGTGTTTACTTTGGGCATGGGCCACTCCTGGAATAGGATGACAGATCATGGTAACTTTTTTTTTTAAAGTGTGAATGTTAGCTGGCATACAAGATGCCCCTTTAAGACAAATTATTGAAGTTCTCAGAGCCAATGGGTTTTCTTTATGAAAGAGAGCAAGGACCAATTTTTTTGAGGGCACATACATAGAAAGTGGGGAGAAAAGATTAATGTCAACGAGATTTGAATACACTGAGTTGTTGGGAAGTTAGAGAAGGGGGATGTCAGTGTGACAGGAAATGCAGAAGAAGTGAGTAGTCATTGGGGAAAATCAACTATTCTTAGTACAAGGTCAAGGAATTATTAAATCTGCACTCTGCAGGAATGGGAAGAGAAAAAGAGGGAGGGAGAGAGGAGAGGGAGGGAGGGAGAGAGAGAGAGAGAGAGAGAGAGAGAGAGAGAGAGAGAGAGATGGCAACCTGAACAAACAGGCTGATCTCGTTACTTCACATTCCAATTTTGGAAAGGTATAAACAAGGTTATATTGCACATATCTTGAAGATGATCTGCTAAGAGCATGGAAAAGAAAAATAATGACAAATCAATTGTGTGTGGGGATGGGTGGACAGGAGGGAGGGCTAGCCAGTAAATGTCTTAGAAAAGGGTTTTGCTCTTATTTACTTTTCCTCTTGAGCTGGGCTCCAACTGTCCAATAAATCATGATAAGCATGCTCTGCCTTCAGTGAATGTTATGTTAATACATTCATATGGGAAGGGATTTCATAATATTGAAAACTAACGAAAACCAGATACATGTGTATAGAAGTAACCTGCACTTTTCAAAGTTTTTCTGCAATTTCCTTACATAGTACAGTGTTAGTGGTTTAGCCCCACTAGATATTTATTACCAAGACACTGTTGGGGTTTTCAGCTACCAATGTAGTTACATGTTTTACTTATACCTATTATCTTGTAAGCAATTGACAAATAAATAAATAAATAAATAATAATAACAATGTTTGCAAGTGTTCTTCAAGTCATTTACAAGTGACTGTTTAAAAGCAAATAATGCTTGAGTGAACCCGAGGAGCTATTTTTGCAAGACACATTGAACCAGGAGAAACTCCAGTATGACTTAATGCCTCTTCATCTTGCAGTAAAAAAAAAAGGTAGATATTCCTGTAATCTTAACACATTGGTAGATATTCTAATCCTGTAAAAATGACTCTCCTGTCAAAGGAGACCACCCCACTCTCTTCTGTGGATATCCACATCCCATTTTTTATGCTCTGTATTTATTTCTTTCAGCAGTAACTTGTCCATAGATAATTTAAAAAGCAATAGGATAATGAGTTATCTTAGCCTATTGAAAGATTCACTGAGCAGCACAGTATCATACAGTAGCCTATTAATGCTTGTATACAATGCCTGGCACAATGCTATAATACTGCTTTTTGGCAGTAGAAATATTGCATCCACTTCCCATTTTAAAATTAAACTTCTGGATGACTAAGTAGGGAAAACGAATCTACCAACAGGATCTGAGCTAGGACAGTATTTAGTCCTGAAAATGATCAGTAATGTATTAGTGCTCCTTCCAACCTAGCAGTTTGAAGCAAATGCAAATGCGAGTAGATAAATAGATATCATTTTGGTGGGAAAGATAACAGCGCTCTGTGATGTCATGTTGGCCACATGACCATGGAAATGTCTTCGGACAGTGCTGGCTCAATGGCCTTGAAATGGAGAGGAGCACCACCTCCTATAGTTGGCAATGATTAGCATAGTAAAATCTGCAACGACTCTGTTTTTATCTTCTTATTTCAGACTAGGTTTAAAGATACCTTTCTGAAATCTGTTGATTACTAGGGAGGAAAGCAATGACCAAATTAGACAACATTTAACATCTTGAAATTATGGTTATTGAGAACACCATGAACTATAAGAAATGCAAAGCAGTCAGGCCTAAACTACCTAAAAGTGCTCCTTTGAGGGGATGATCAACAAGAAAAATACACAATGAATACACAGTACATTAAGAAATAGTATCTTTGCTTTGCTTCTTTATGTTGGGTAAACCTACCCAGTGTGGTATGTAAACAATGGTTCTAGGACTTGATAATTGTTTATTCAATAAAACCATGGTTTAGTGCAATATGTGAACCTGGGTGCCATATATAGATTTTTGAAGCATGAATTTTAAATACAGTATTGACTTAATAGAATTGTGAGGAGTAAAATCTCAACTCCAAAGTTGCTGGGATACAAAATGATTTTATTGAACCGTTTGCAAAGGCTGGTGGACCTCAATGTACACAGGTAAGAGACCACACCAGTTAATGATCTCAGCATATTTTATACATTTCTATCACTGGCCACTTGTCCATCCTTCCCAGGCCCAGGTCAGTCATGTACTAACAGTCCGTCTATAATCTGCTATTCCACCTAAAAGTTTTTAAATTAGTTAAGACCTTGTTGCTAAGCACCCAGCCCCTTCATTTCTCACTTCTTTGGTATTCCCTTATGAGCTCTCTTGTTCTTCTTTCCAATGCAGTACATTATACATATCCCAAGCCAGACCAGGGTTCATACATCTGGCAAATATGGTTGTGCCTTGGATATGTAGTAGTGTGGCTATACTTTAAAATACTAACTCTATGTAATTTGAACAAAGAATAAACCTTATATAAATTGTATAATATATGCTGATTGTGCACAGTGATGCTCAATGATTTGAAAAGCAGCCCCTGCATCTGCAGGAATACACTAGGAAGAAGGAGGAGGAGGAGGAGGAGGAGGAGGAGGAGGAGGAGGAGGTGGAGGAGGAGGAGGAGGAGGAGAAGAAGAAGAAGAAGGAGGAGGAGGAGGAGGAGGAGGAGGAGGAGGAGGAGGAGGAGGAGAAGAAGAAGAAGAAGAAGAAGAAGAAGAAGAAGAAGAAGAAGAAGAAGAAGAAGAAGAAGAAGAAGAAGAAGAAGAAGAAGAAGAAGAAGAAGAAGAAGAAGAAGAAGAAATTGTATAATATGTCATTCATCTACATTATGGAAAATTACAACTTATTATATTGTATCTCGCAATATTAACCATTAAAACCCAAACACTAAATTAAATTGGGGAAGAGAGGGGAAGAGAGTTTCCATTCAAAATCATAATATTTTATATTTTGGTAAATATACTATTTTGGACTTTAAAATAACAAGAACATTTGTGAATGGAAAAAAATGAGTTATATATTAATATTGTATTAATTTTTTTCTGAATTTTCTGAAAGAGATCTGTAGCAGTGGTGGGATTCAAAAATTTTTACTACCGGTTCTGTGGGCATGGCTTGGTGGGCATGGCAGGGGAAGGATACTGTAAAATCTCCAGTCAGAGGTGGGATTTGCCGGTTCTCCGTACTACTCAAAATTTCCGCTACCGGTTCTCCAGAACCTGGTCAGAACCTGCTGAATGCCAACTCTGATTTTTAGGGTATGATCTAAGTGCACACATTAGAAATACGTGGAACTTTAGTCATTTTCTGCTGGCTGTAGCATTTTGGACATTCATGGACAGAGCCAATTCCAATGTGTTATTACAGATGGTGTAGATATTGGTGAAAAACCATTAAAACTTCATTTAAGTCCATTCTCCAGTGTGAGAGAACAGTCTGTCTAGAAAATGGTCAGCACCTGTGCTGCTGTTGCCCTGTCCCTTTAAGTCCTCTCCTTAGCCAGCACAACAACTATTGGCTATAAAAACTGAGGAGAAAGGCAGCTTGGAGTGTTAGTGTTGGGGAAGAAGATGTGTGTTTGTTTGTGGAAGTAAAGTTACCTAAAGCAGAAAGAAAAAAAATACTGTTCTCCAGCAGTAGGGCTCACAAGGATTAGTAGTTGCAGGAGCAACAGGAGGAGGAGGGCTAGAAGTAGGAAAAAGGAGTAATGCAGTGAGTACTAGCCTCTGAATGCTTGTAAGCATGTTACCTAAGGACCTGTGTGGTTGTGTTGGCTCTCATAGGTTTTGGAGCCCATTGACTTGGGTATATGTAAAAGAACCTGTGATATCCAGAATAAAACTCACTTGGTGATTTTGTGCCTAAATTATTAACCGTTTAATCTCATAGAATTATTACTGTAGAGAAAAATGCTATGCAAGCTACCCTGAAATCCTAATTACAGTTTAGTACAATTGGTTCATAAGAGTGACTGTACAAACACAGTCTCGTTTGTACACAAAACACAAAAATGTCTTGTTATCATTCTGAACTATGGTGGGTTAGAAATGTAGTTAATAAATAAATTGTACATCCTTATTCCCATGTCCATCCTTATTCCCAAGTCCAATGTTCAAGGCCAAAACTTTGGCGGCTTCTCCTCAAAGTAGCAGCATATATTGTTTTGAAGAAGAAAAAAATTCTATTCAGGGGAAGATTATAAACACAATATTTCAGCCAATATACGATGATACACTGGTTTGGTGGTATCTGTATCTTGCATACTGAGGCATTTGGAGATCTCACAAAACAAGGCCGAGGCAGATTACATTACCATCTTAAATCTTACGAGTTTATACAACAATGAAATTTACTCAGATCTGGTCCATGATGCTGTTGCTAGATCTTGGAATCCACCAAGGTTACCTTGTTCAGGGCTCTTCTGAATGAAAGCACCTTATTCAAGGGGTTTCAGGATTTTCAGCCAGACCTTTTAAACAGACTGCATACAAGGAAAGTTAAAATGTCTGCCTTTATGATGAAATAGCCCCATTTAAGAAACTCCTAATCATGGAAAACGCCTAGAAATTTCAAACAAAGATGCATTTCTGTGGAATGTTTTTACTTGCCACCAGATGGTGCTTCATTTCAGAACATGGAGATGTAGGAATATCCAGTTTTCAAAGGAAGAAAACTCTTTAAAGAAAAATACTTCGGATTTATCATGAAGGTTATTTTCTGCAATGAAAATAAAGGACATTCCACAATGGGATATCTTCCTTCCACTCATTTCAAAGGGTAAGGCCCTCTTGTTTTCATCTGTTCAATACCCGGGAGAGCTGGATGTCCTTCCTCTATTGTTTAAAAAAAAAAAAGTTCTCTGTGTAACCATTTTTCTATAATGGAGCCAGGATAGAGGTGGCATTCAGCAGATTCTGACCAGTTCTGGAGAACCGGTAGTGGAAATTTTGAGTAGTTTGGAGAACCAGAAAATACCACCTCTGACTGGAGATTTTACAGTATCCTTCCCCTGCCATGCCCACAGAGCCTGCATTAAAAAAATTGAATCCCACCACTGAGCCAGGGCATTTCACAATGGGATATGGGTGACCCTGGGGGTAGGTGGGACTTATATTGGGGTATGTGATCCAGTGGTGGGATTCAATTTTTTTTACTACCAGTTTTGTGGTAGTGGCTTGGTGGGCGTGGCAGGGGAAGGATACTGTAAAACCTCCAGTCAGAGGCGGTATTTGCCTGTTCCCCGAACTACTCAAGATTTCCGTTAATTTTTTAAAAAATCATTTCCCATCCAATATCTGCATTATGATCAAATTTTGTGCACCTGATAACACATGCCAGAATAAGAGTAAAAGCTGGAGTAGCTTATATGAGAGAGCTTTATTAAATGAGAAGGCAGCAAACCATGATTTTCTCAGTGTCTGTCTGCCTGCTTGCCTCACTTAGTGACCATTTCATTTCCGATTTAAGGAATGGATTGCAGTCACAAAACAAGCAGTAGAAAGTTTAGTTGCTTCCTGCAACTGAGAATGACGAACAGTATGGACTTAAAACCCAATAATCTTTTCTCTTGTGGGACTATCTGGTCGCTTGTATGTATGCTCAGATGACTAGGCTTAAGGACCAGGTAAATACTTGGTCACCATGTTTAATCTTAAGGATGGTTGAAGTGAACTCAGAAGATCCTGGTGACTTCTATAATGTGAAATTGCTTGGAAAACCCCCAATCCATGATAATATGAACCAAAGCATGGAGATCAGAAACAATTAATTAAATTACCTAAAAGTGTATTCACTGGGTTCTCAGTCAAACTGATTGAGACCCCTGATAGTACATAGGCAAAGGATTATATAGCAGATTTTTAAAAGTTGCATCAATAATCATGAATAATTAATTATATTTGCACAGACACAACTCTTCCTCCTCTATATCGATATAAGAAATTATCTGAATTCAGACCTTGAGGCTGACGCCCATAGTCTTACTCTCACCCCTGATCTACATTCCTTTAATATTGTATTTTATAAAATAATCCCTTGGCTGCCTGACATTTCTATGGCCTTCTTATCTGGCTTGCGGCTCCCTTCCTCAGGGTCACTTCAAACCAAGTTACTGGTCTCAAAGGGCATCCCTGAATCCCTGCAACTGCTTTAACTTGGTGCAGTTTTTTACTGCCTCACGAAACATGATTTCAACATAAAAACCTAAAACTTAAGAAAACCTACTTTGAGAGAATTTTAACTTTTAAATTCCTCGTTGTCTTTTGAAACATTCAGCTGATGTAATATGGATTCATTGGTGAGGGTAAATTTTGTCAGACTCCTGATATCAGGAATTAGAGCCACTTTTAGGATCTATAAAGCAATTTCATTTCCTATGCTTGAAAACATGAAAAATGTCCTGTCTTACTAAAAATACTGGGAGCAATAGCTGCTTTCATCACTTATTACCAGCTTTAAAAGGGACTGTGGAACTGGATGTAGGCTCCAGTTTCAAAGCTGTGTGTGCTGTGTGTCCAGCTTCTTTTTGGAAGCTCTCCATATCTGAGCCCACAGCAAAGCAAGTTAATGTAAATACTGTCTTTTGCAAGATAATGTGTGTGGCATAAAAAATCCAACCTGTAATTATTCATTTGCCAAGCTTTCCCAAATGCCCGCTTTCCTTTTTTCTAAATCCATACTAGCTAATTTAGGATGACAGTTGATGAAATGGTCTAATCATAAAAGCTTAGGCTATAATCTTTAAAGAGATTACTTAGATAAATAAAAAAGCACAGGCAGCCCTGTGTTTTGTGGGATGAAATTAGGCTTCAATTTGTTGTAAAATTCTTTGCAGACAAGCCCAAAGTACTTTCAGTTGAGCGCAGGAACTTTATTGACACAAAGTATTTAAAAATTAAAAACGAATTCAATCCTGTTTTGCTCCTGTTAAACTGGCTTCTGTTCAAATACCTTGGCTGTGAGTCTGGCTGGCAGTATTGATCTCTTGCCCTAAACGAGAGCTATTTAGGGAAGCTTTTAACTAGCAAATTCACAAGCTCTCACACACAATCTCACTGTATTTTCTTCAAAAGGTATACTCTCAGAGGATAGATTATATTGCATCAAATACAATGTCAAATATCTTGAAACACTGCTTTATGGTTTGTAACCTTTCTGGGAGGGAAAAAAAAGATTTATGACCTTTTAATAGGTGCAGGAAGTATTTCTTACCATTTTATCTCACCTTACCAGTAGCTAAGAAAGTGATGAGGATTATCGTGGAAGGCAAAACTCCTTCCTGACGCCATTTGAAAAGATACCAGTGTGTAGAGCAGTGATGGTGAACTTTTTGGACTCAGTGTGTCAAAAATTCAGAAAATGCCTAACTTGACACTGCTTGGCATGTCTTTCACGCACACATACACCGACAAAAGAGAAGCAATTTATAACTGAGCCGTTGTAAATCATGGGTGTCCAATCTTTTGGCTTGTCTGAGCCACTTGGTCTGTATATGAAATATATAATATAGTTAATGTACATAAATGACGTATTAAAAGTTTATAGCCTTGTGGGGCTGCATTATTAGGTGTCCTGATCCACATGCATTTAAATAGTGAGGTGGATGGCATATAAATTTAACACATGTATTTGTAAATATCCTATGACTATAATTAAGTGTTGTACCTTAGGATTCTTGCATCTTTTCTTTTATGCACACTGAGAGCACCAAAACAAATTCCTCGTGTGTTCAATCACACTTGGCCAATAAAGAATTCTATTCTATTTTTTTTTTTATTTATCTCTGTTTCTCAGAAAAATGTCTATCCAAGGCAGCTCTGGGCCACCAGAGGCCTGGAAACTTCAGAGAACGCTCTTGCATGGCCTCCAAATGGATGGGAAATCACCCTCCTTTATTTGGAGGCTCCATAAAGCATATGACTTGCAGCGGGCAGCAGAAGCCGTTTGATAGCACACCACTTTCTTGGGTGGCCTTTGGAGGCTCTGATGCTTTTTGGGAGACTGCAGAAGCTGAACGGGAAAATGGCATGCCCTTGTGCACCTACAAAACGGTCCTGCTCTCTCTTGCAGCCTCTGGAAACTGCGAAGAGCATGCAGAAACATTCTTGCTTGATTTCCAGAAGCTTCAGTGACCGCTCGTGCAACTTCCAGAGAGTCTCCACCAGGGACTGTGTGGCCTCTAGGGGTATGTCACCAAACTTCCCAAAAACGTTTTGGAAGAAGACACTGGCATTTCTATGTTGTTGTGAAGAAACCTACATGAATGTGACCATGAAGTCCTCAGGACAAGAACTTGCCTTGAAGATTTAAGAGTCTTAGTTTTTAACTTGCAAACTCATTGGGGCAGGGTCACCCAAGCAATCTAATGCATACCTATGCCAATTTTAAAGGACAGGACACGCTGCCTAATTAATATGTTGCAAACATTGTGTGGCCTCTAGGGGTGTCGCCAAAAATAATACATGTGTCATAGGTTTACCATCATCAATGTAGAGCATCAAGACTATAACCATTAAAATTTATAGTTTCTTCCATGCTTAATAACATCCATTAACACAATGAGTTTAAAACTCTGCTATTTGATATCTTTCCAGGGCAATTTCCCTTCTTGTTTAAGCTGTGATATTATATCTGTGTTGCGATAATTCGCAACAATATTAGTATCAGTCTAAAACTAGACTGAAATGGTCCTCATTTCATATATCATCAGTATTAACACAATACTGTTGACATTGTGAAAGATCCTCAAGAGATTTACCTTTGCAGTATGGTATATCAAGGAGCTTGGGGAGATTTATGGAATGTGTCATGTAGTCTAATCATTAGCTCAAATTTAGGACTTATCAACACACCTTCCTTTAGCCCTGGAGTTGGTAGAAAAGCATGCCAGCATAAATGATGCTGCCCCGTCCACTGACTGAACCCTATTTGATCTCAGCAATTAGGCTGGTAAAAAGTGCTCTCTGTATAGTTTTAATTCATTTTATTGATTTACACAGCTATCCCTTCTGCCCTTGTGATTCTGGGTAGCAAACATAGGATTCAAAGTGGTGCAGTGGTTTGTGTGCTGTACTGCAGGCCACTTCTGTTGACTATTGGCTGCCTGCAATTTGGCAGTTCAAATCCCACTAGGCTCAAGGTTGACTGATTCTTCCATCCTTCCAAGGTCAGTAAAATGAGGACCCAGATTGTTGGGGGCAATATGCTGACTCTGTAAACTGCTTAGAGAGGGCTGTAAAGCACTATAAAGCGATATATAAGTCTAAGTGCTATTGCTATTTTTTTTCTAGATGAGCAAGAGTTGTATCTCATAAGAGCACAGTTTTTGTGTGGTGCATATCTATTTGTGATGACAAAAAAATGAAGGCTGAACCTCAGGATAGAGTTGAGCCACTCCGAATGATATAACTACTTTGACTGGAAATAATTATTGCTCAAATCCAGCTATATATCATGATAATCATTTTTTTCCAAGTGGTACAAATATTGATCTTTTTTTATTTTAATTCAGTTTATTGAAGTTCATTCTTTCATGTAAATGAGAAATTAGAGGTAAAATTAATGTTACTTAAATTTTATTTTTATTTATTGAATGTATAATGCTGTTATTTCACTATCAAAGGACTCTGGGCAGCTTTAATATTTAATCATCAAATGTTTCTTCTGAGACCACTTAAACATATTTACTATTATTAGAAACACTATTTTTAAAGCTGGAATTATTGCTTACAAAATTTGCAAGACTTTATATTCTTTGGCTTCCTTCAGATCATATATTTCATTATCTTTGATTTTTTTTCCTACCAATTTTGTGTAAAGCCTCAAATTGACATTAAGCAATGTACAAAAGCAACATTACATTTCACTGATTTAACTAGAATTAAATAATACAATTTGTTCTTATTTTAAACATATTGCAATCACAATTCGTATTATTGAGTAGAAACCAAAGCAATCATCTGACTTTCTCAGGGGAAAATTGAAGACTAACAAACCATACAAAATATTTAAGTTTTCAGAGTCATTTAACTAACATTTTCTCAAGAGACTACCATCACATCTATTGTTAAATGAGAAATGTAACAATTTTCTCATACTAACACACAAGATTGCTTATCTATAATGGGAAACTCTGTGGTTCCTCTCATTTAGCTAAATTGTCCAATATTACAAATGCATACTTGAAAACCATCTCTTTTTAAACCCGAAAGCACCTTTTATGTCTATTTATATATTTTTTTAAAGAGGAAATTTGATACAATGAACACTATGCTCATTCATTCCTCATGCATTTTGGTTGTCACTCTAAAATTAAGACATTTTTAAAAGTTGCATGCCAGATGATTAACAATAAATGGAAAGAAATTGAAAGATAGATCTTTCTGTAGTTTAGGAAGGGTTATTTGGAAACAATTCAATTTTTGAAAGAAATGCATGTGAAGTATTTAATAACAGAACAGGGCAGTAGTGGAATGGAGCAACATGTACTACAAACCTCAGCAAATAAGAACTATACAGGCATATGGCTCAGCCCCCCTCCTCCCAAAAAAACCCTTCATGCTCTCAAAAAAATTTCAGTAGAGAATTATCAATTTGTTCTGATTGCTAGATTTAATTATTAATAAGACAAGGATAAGTATTCAGTATTTTCAAATACATAGCATAGTATTAAAAGAATTGCAGAAATAAGCAATGAGATATTAGATTTAATTTGAAAATCTTAAAAATAGGGAACCCAGAATGATATGTTGGGCCATATTTATATACAGCCGTTAAACTAGGACTCATAATCTGAACAGATAAATGATTGTACAATAAAAAAAGTTTCATTAATAGGCATCCAATAGGAGAAATCATTTCAGTGGAAGAAAATGTTAAATTTCTTCAAACATTCTTTGAAAAAATCGTTAGGTTTTATCATTGGTATAATACTTCAGGTTTGGTTTCTAAACTTGACAATTCATTTTTAATGACCAGCTTGGATCATTCTTTCATATTTGGTGGCAAAACTATAATTCCAGAAAATGATTCATTCTAGTATGAAACAAGTCTTAAAAACTGCATTTGATTTCAACCTATGTTTTGATTAAATTTCATGAAACTATGTCCCCTGAGTTAGCTTTGTTTATAACTGCTACAAGGACACTATATGCTTCTTACTGGATCAGTTACCTGATCCTTTCAGTGGAAAAATGGAAAACCAAGTGGAAGCTATGTGCTTCGATATGACATTTAAATTGATACTTACTGAAACTTCGATATTGATAGAAATTTCAACTCAAACTGGAAACAATTTTTATATCTTAATATTCTTTTTTGTCCTTTTTCATATTTGTTTATGTATTTTCTTCAAAGTATCCATAAAAAAAGAAAAACTTTGAAATGTAAAATGATGGGCAAAATATTGTACTTGTTGCATAACTGAATTGCCTTCCAGTGTTCTCCAATCCAAGGGCAATGGTCTTTTACACTAATCCTAGTCTATACACATCTATATAAGATACAGGTAGTCCTTGACATACGACCACAATTGAGTTAAACATTTATGTTGGTAAGCAAGACATGTTATGTGAGTTTTGCTTCCTTTTATGACTTTTCTGTTGTTAAGTCAATAACTGTAGTTGTTAAGTTAGAATAACCTTCATGGTTGTTAAGTGAATCTGGTTTCCCCATTGACTTGGTTTGTCAGGTTGCAAAAGGGGATCACATGACCTCGGGATACTGCAACTGTCATAAATACAAGTTGGTTGTTAAGCACCTGAATTTTAATCAGGTGACCAGGGAGATGCTGCAACAGGCTGAAGTGTGAAATATGGCCATAAGTCACTTTTTTCAGTGCCGTTGTAGCAATAGGAATAGCACTTAGATTTATATGCCACTTCACAATGCTTTACAGCCCTCTCTAAACGGTTTACAGAGCCAGCATATGCCCCTCCCCCCCCTCCCCGCAATTTGGTTCCTCATTTTACTGACCTCGGAAGGTAGGTTAACAGCGGGATGGCTTCAGTCCAAATTACACAGGAAAGGAATCCTATTCTCTGGCACTATGCCATGTTGTAAAGAAACAGCAGGACTTGGTAAGGAAATCTCATATCATAAATGCAAGGCAGCAGATACAATGTAAAGATAAATTTTATTCTCTTGATGATTTACTCATGCAAACTGCACAGTGAAGAAAACGGTACAGTTTGTGAAACATGTCAAATTCAAGGAACGCAAATGCAAAGTACAGAAGTAGTGACATACAGTTTAAAACGGAATCTATGGTTGTACAACTGTTTTGTTGAACATAGATAGGATTTTTCACTAACCCCTCCATTAAAATCATTTTACATATCTCCTCACACGTACTTAGATTTACAACAGCAACACTTTTGTTACTAAAAACACCGTGTTACATTAAATAAGGTTTTAAAATAAGATTGGCTTATATTGCTCCAGGCATTGTTACTGAGGCATCACCATTTAATTCAGTGAGCTGCTTCAGGACAGAAATGAAGATAGTAGAGTACAGCACAGCCCATCATATTTAGCAGAGCAAACACAACCAAATTGTTCTTACCTAGTTCATGGAATTCACAATGAGAGAGTAATCACTCCAATTCAGATAGGGATATGAGTCCAGATCCCTTGCTTTTTACATTGTGCCTAAATTGGAGGGAGCACAAAGCAGGTGCGTACATCAGGTGTTCACAAGAACATAAATACCACCTATCAACGATGCATTGCTTTCAACTGGGGGCACATCCCCACCTCGGCATGGCTAGAATTAGATCAATGCAATCTTCTGTGGAGGTTTCTTTCAGAGTTTGTATTTGCTGATGGAGACTCTCATTTTTGTTCTGTGTTTTAAATTCTGTAAGCTTGCTTTCAGTATTACAGTTCTTTTAAAACAACCTGATAAAGCAAAGGCAATTAGAGTATTTCTTTGCTAACTATGCAAAAACCTGTTCCTTGTAGTTTTAATACACAAAATATTTAAATTCTTATTTTCAGACTTAAAAGCATTGAAATGATATATACATAATTTAATGACTGCATCCAGTTTCTGTTCAAGTTTGGTTGTACACCATAAAATTGTTTTCTGTCATTGCCACCACTTAAAATTGTGACTTCATAGCTTGATGGCACCCCAGGTTAAAACAAAGCATAGAAGAAACAAGTCACACAATCCACAATAAATGCAATAAATGCTTGTTATATACATAATGGGTTTCTCCTGTTTTTGTTTACTGCCAGATATTGCATTGTGTAATTTACTTCATTGTTCTACAAAGTTTTACTGATGTGAATGCACAGACCTATATTTTGAAATTTTACAGTTTAATAAAATAGTATACTGCTGTTGTTTTTAATGTAAATTCAGAATGAAAATAGATAATGGCACATTAAAAAAAACCTCCATATTCTACAGATGATTGGATAATGAGATGAACTGTACCTACATCATCTCATCAGAAACTACATCATGGAATGTTAATTATCCAAGTTCACACAGTAAATTACAATTCAAAACTGCAAACATCTATTCAAGCCAGCATCACATTGAAGGCATCTTTAAACATTCAAGCACAGAATGCCGGCATAAAGTACTGAATCATTCTCTTTTTCACTCATGTATCTACATGCACACTCACAAATGCATACTGCACACACACACACACACACACATACTGTAATTGTTTCCAAGGTATGGTAAATCATTAATTTCCCCGCATTCAGGTATCAAAATTCCTCTACTAAAACATGACAGTGCTTACACAAGAATAAAGTTAAGTTACCTTTCAACTACAAGACAATAACCAAAAAAGAAAGAAATCTTGAGTTGTTTGAGGAGGGAATTTAAGTTTTCTGGCACACATGCCATACTAGAATGCACAAAAGCTTCTCATTTTAAACCCCACAAAATTATCAAGTTATGCTGATTTTGAAAAACAATTCCATTTTTTAACCCTGTTAACATCTGTCCATTGTCTTTTTTGATTTTTGTAAACGGACAGCTGCAGAATTTATTTCCATGTCAGAAATGAAAGTCCTGATTTTAAAATGTTAGCTAAACTGGTATCAATTAAAAAGAAAATCTAGCTAAAATGACCCTGATCAAGATTATGTATGTGCATAAAAGTACTGTATATCATATACTGTACTGGCCCTGTTGAACAAAATTCTTTTTAAAAAAAACATCCAAAGTAAAAAAGCCAAAAAAATAATGCTACACAATATAATCAAACATATTCTCCCAATGTTTTCTTCTCATAATGTGCAAAACAATACAAAGGCAAAAAGACTAAAAGCAAATTTACTGTTCTGGTCTTTTCCCCCCTTGCCTAGTGCTTTATGATCTTGTCGACTTTACAAAGGAATCTATGTAGAACTTTGGTATAAAATATTATAAGATCATGATCACAGTTTTGGGATGAGTATTTAGCGACTGGTCTTAATTATTATTTTTGGAATACCATCAAATGAAAGAGGAGTACATTTCAGCTGTACCAACACTTTTACATGACAAGCACTGAAAATAACAAGCCATCCTAGTTAGGAACCAAAGTGACTACAAAGAGACTAAAACCCGGCTGTGCAATTCCTGTTTGCCAACTTCCAAAGCCAAATTCAAGTTTATATTTTACAGATGAGTAATTATTAAGCTACAGATGTTTCCTAGATGAAGGCTATTTCCTTGGTTTCCCTTTGAAGCTGCTAAGGAATATCTAAAAACAAAATAAGTTTTTGATCAACTTCCTGAAGGCTGTGATTGGGACGGAGGAGCCATGACAATCTGTGACAGCACTGGCTCTGTACTCTGGTCAGGCATCTGGCTGAGAACTGACGTAGCCACTGCTTCTGCCTTGGAGGTGGAGCTTACTCCATTAGAAGTGCTGACGGAACTATGCTGAATAGCTTCGGTGTGAGGACTACTTGGCACGGAAATGTCTTCGGAACTGTCATCTTTATCTGTTGCTGAAAAGAGAAGAACAGCATTTCTATTCCTTGTTCATGAAACACACACCAACCATCATGTTACATCCAAAGAACTACAGGCTGAAAATTCTAACACAAAGTTTTAAAAGGCAGCGCAGATCCTCAAGAACTTTTAAAGCAACGTCATTTATTTATTTTATTTATTATTCGTATTTCTATACCGCTCCCTCTCCCAAAAGGGACTCGGGGCGGTGTACAGCCTAATAAATACATAAAATACAAAATTACAAAATTAAATAGAATTTAAAACCAGATTAAACATAGATGTGGCTGCATCCCATAAAATTTTAAAATGAGATTAAAATTTAAAAAACCCTGTTAACTTAAAACCCCATAGACCCTTACTGGGCCAGGCCAGCTTGTTTAAAAAATAGGGTCTTGACTGCGCGCCGGAAGGAGAGGATATCTGTCATGGCTCGTATCTCCAGGGGGAGATCATTCCACAGGGAGGGGGCTCCCACAGAGAAAGCATGCACCCTCGGGGCCGCCAGCCGACAACGATCAGGTGGCGGTACCCCAAGTAGGGCGACCCTGTGGGAGCGTACTGGGCGGCGGGAGGTTGTTGGTGGCAGCAGGCGGTCCCATAAGTACCCAGGTCCCGAGCCATGGAGCACTTTAAATACCATCAGTACCACCTTGAATCGAATCCGGAAGGCCACAGGAAGCCAGTGCAGCCTGCGGAGAAGTGGTGTTACGTGTGCGCCCCGAGGGGCGCCCACAATCACCCGCGCGGCTGCATTCTGAACTAACTGCAACCTCCGGAGACTCTTCAAGGGGAGCCCCATGTAGAGAGCATTGCAATAATCCAAGCGGGAGATAACGAGGGCGGAAGTGACTGTGCGAAGTGCGCCCAGATCCAGAAAGGGCCGCAACTGGTAAATCAGACGAATCTGATAAAAAGCCCCCTGGCGACGGCTGCAATATGTTCTTCCAAAGACAGCCGCACATCCAGGAGGACACCCAAGTTGCGCGCCCTTTCCACGGGGGTCAATACCTCTCCCCCCACGGCCAGCGAAGGAATAAGCTGGCTGTATCTGGGCGCAGGAAACCACAGCCACTCGGTTTTGGCCGGGTTGAGACGAAGCCTGTTACGACCCATCCAACCCCGCACGGCCTCCAGGCACCGGGTCATCACTTCGACGGCTTCGTTGGGGTGGCCCAGGGTGGAGATGTACAGCTGAGTATCATCAGCGTACTGATGGAACTCCACCCCAAAGCCACAGATGATCTCACCCAGCGGCTTTACATAAATGTTGAACAGCAGGGGCGAGAGCACCGACCCCTGAGGCACCCCACAAAGCAGGGGCCTTGGGGACGATCTCTGCCCCCCGTCAACACAAATTGCGAACGGTCGGAGAGGAAGGAGGAGAACCACCGCAACACGGTGCCTCCAACCCCCAACCCCTCCAACCGCTGCAATAAGATATTGTGGTCGACAGTATCAAAAGCCGCCGAGAGATCTAACAGGACCAGGACAGAGGAACAACCTCTGTCCCGAGCCCTCCAGAGATCATCAACCAACGCGACCAACGCCGTCTCCGTGCTGTGCCCGGGCCTGAAGCCCGATTGGAGGGGGTCAAGATAACTCGCTTCATCCAGGAACTGAAACGATGTGGTCCCTTCTGTTTTGAGAAAAGCAGCTGAATGGTTTCATTATGCTTTGCTTCGCTCCTTGGACTCCTGCTCTTATAATAACTGGAAATCAAAGGGGAGATAGGTATTTATATGAAGGGCCTTAATGGGCCAATCACATCTATGCATCTTGCTATGAAACAGGCTAATCAAAACTGCCCCCCCCCAGTTTAATATTTAGTCAGTCATACAAAAGAGCAAGCTCTTGTTCTATTAAACTGCTTTAGCTGCTAGTCATATATATTGTGAAGAAATGTTTTATTTTGATAATCAAAAGTAACTAGTTTTGCCTTTTTCTTCTCTACTTCCTTTCAAGACGTGAAATCCTCCAATGAAGGAAATAACTGACAAAGGAAACTAATGAGGGAAGCTGGGGAGCTAATACAGCTCTATCAAATTCAAATAATGGCTTGGAGAATGTCTAGCCAGTAGCATCCAACACAGCTTTGTTGCTGGTAGAACTGCTTCCATCAATGCACTGGGGAGTAAGGCCATTTCTTTCCTCCCTCTAAAAATCTGTCCTAGAGAATGAAGAATACTTTGAATTAGGTGAGGTGGCTTGTACCAGAGAGGAGACAAAACTGCAGTTTGTGAGCAAGTTTCCACTCAACACTAAATTTCATCGATTGTTTCAAAAACGTTAATCATCATACCTGTAACCAAGTTCTATTTAGCAATTGTGTGTCTTTATTTAAAAAAACCCAACTACATTAGCCTATCTCTTTTGTTCTATCGTAGCATTAAAAACTATAGTTATTTGCCTAATCAAGCCTTTGTAAGTTTTATTTGATTTACTTTAGGCACAATTCACTCCAACTGATTTTAGATTTATCAAGTAACTTATATAGTAAATACTATATATTATTTAACCTGCTATTTCTAAAACATTTGCCTTTTTGTTCAGAATCAAGTTAGGTTTACATTACCAATACTACGATGAAGGTAGTGAATTCAAAAGCACATCTCTGGTTCTCAACAACTATATATAAAATATTTTGGAATGGATATACAACTTTACACATTTTTCTATTTTGCCTGGTAATACATAGAATTATATGTTGTGAATGGAAATATATACAGTATATAAATATTAAAAGAAAAATTTCAATCTGAAACTTATTAGTAAGTTTTTGGATCTGGAGTTTACAAGTCCTTTCACAGCTAATAAACAGATATGGATTTTGCAGAAAGGTTTCCACTTTATGCCAGGCTCCATGTTGGAGAACTGGACCCAACTTACCAGATGAAATAAATAAGTTGGTCATGCTAATTTTATAGAAATATATATTTGGCCAATTGCCCAAAGTAATTAACAGAGATATTTGATTACAAAAGTATGTATAACTAATATAGTTTAAATATTAATTTCAAATTCAGAATACAGGAAAAAGATTTTTATTGGAACATTTGTAAGTATTAAGATAGAGTAGCTCAATGGACTACACCGTTTTTATTTTTGGTTTCTTTGTATCATTTAAAGACATTGAACACATACATTTTAAAATGACCAAAGAACTAAGCAGCATCTGAAAAACACTGAAAAATTGTAAGTATTAATCACATAACATAGATTTATATTGTGCAATTTCATTCTTGGGAGCAAATGTTGATGCCTTCGGCTAGTAAGAGGAGAAAGTTTATTTTCCCTGACTCCCATATTTCTGTCCTATACAGAAGTCTCTTCAAACCTTAGAACAGATTCTTGGGACATTTTATTGCATAAGATATAGGGAAGAATTAGGTACCAACATTTTGTGATGTTCCTGCCATAATATCTTTTGGGTTCTTCAAGCCTTCAGTTAATTGTGTAGCTTGTGTTCAATTTTTAAATTATAATTTGGCCACTTTGATATGGATATAGGTTATATGTATATACATTTTAATGGCATACACCAAATTTTTACTTGTATTTGCATTTGTATATTCTGGTTATAGTCTAACTATTTCTTTTGAGTGATAATGCTATTTTAATCAGTGGTGGGATTCAATTTTTTTTACTACTGATTCTGTGGGCATGGCTTGGTGAGCGTGGCAGGGGAAGGATACTGTAAAATCTCCAGTCAGAGGTGGGATTTGCCGGTTCTCCGAACTACTCAAAATTTCCGCTACCGGTTCTCCAGAACTGGTCAGAACCTGCTGAATACCACCTCTGATTTTAATGCTGTTTTCACTGCTGACTTCCATACAGAATAGAAGTAGCATATACTAATGTCTCTGAGATAGTTAAATATGCCAGAGGGGGAAAAGTTATTTTTACATTAATATTCAAGACACCTAAGCTCATTCAGCAAACTAGGCATATAGGAAGCTGTCCTATAGCAGCCTAAATATATGAAATAATATTGTTTTGTCAGATGGGAGTTATAATAGTCTCATCCCTGGAACAATCATTGTTAATATAAATTCAAAATATATTTTTGGTATGGTTTCAATTTGCTCCAAGATGCCACTTTCTGTCTTGTCAAAATGACTGGGGATCAAAAGGACTGAAATTTATAACCTCAAAACTGACAAAATCAATGTGCTAAATATTTACAGTCACAGAGAGTTGCTCAATCTCCAGAATCTTTTAAATTAAAAAATATTGCCCATTCTGATGAAATTGCTTACAATGGCTACAAGTAAAGATGGTGGACATTAAGTTTTATCGCAAGCACCTGAGGAACTGTTCACATGCAATACAAAATGTTCTTTTATTCTCCTAAATTACTGACACTGGCAAATTAAAATGAAGTGGCTACATATGGCGGAAACAATCTTCACATTTACAAATACCCTGAAATATCACTAAATCATAAAAACGAAAGCTGTGGGTTATATACAGTATTATGAATGTTGCCTAATGCATTCCCAGCTCAGTTATTTGTTATAAATTTGTGTACAATGGACAAAATTGGCCATTTATTCTACTGCAGCGACTGCTTTCTGGACTTTTTATTATATCCACAAATAAGACATACGCAATTAACCATTGAAGTGCTGAAAGAATCAGAAAGCCAACAATTTAGTTTCTTACATTTTTACCCTTACATTGTTTTATCCATAAATATTAATATTTATTTTTTTTCCTTCAACAATATGATACATTGCTCTTTTGGATAAAAATTAATCTTCAATTCATCAAACAGCTATTCAATATAAATATATAACATTATCAAGAGGATTTATGAAAATATTTTTTTTTAAAAAAGAATTCTATGAATTACCGTGTTCCTGAACATATTTTGCCAAAACCATGTGAAACATTTCAGCATCATTTTTCAGTATTAATGTTTTCTTTGGTCCTTCTTGGTATTTCACTGGCACAACCTTAGAGCTATGGGGGAATGGAATATTACTCACTATGATAGCTAGATTTCTTCTGCATGGCGGTAACAGGACAATCTTTATGAGCCAGAAGAAGCTGTTTCAGTTGTGCCACTTCATTTCTCAGCAGGGTGACTTCATTCTAAATTTAAAAAAAAAAAAAAAAGCTGTATTTTAGCTGTATTAAATTATGTGCATTTCAGTCTGAGGTTTACAAGATCCCGAAAAGGCAAGTAAAAGATGCACCAGCACACACGTCCGGTATATATTAATACCAAAAAAGTTAGTATTTATTAAAAGCGGGATATAAATTGAACAAATAACTGAAGTTTGTGGCCAGATAACTTCATTTCCATCCCTTTGTTACACAAAGCCACCCAGTCACTTGAGATGGGCTGTAAATAAATTTAATAAATAATAAACAAACAAATCACAGTGGGAATTCTTTCTTCCCTCATAGTATTATTCATATTTGCTAATTGAATTATCTTTTTTCTTCATTTTATCTATTTCCTCTAATCTCTATGACCGTACAATATCTTGTGCATTGCCTTTTGTTATTTAAAATCCTCACTCCTTTTTGAAGATTTCATCATCTGCATTCAAGTACAGTATGGCTTTCCTGTCCTTCCCCTTTCTTCATACATTTGCTGTGTAGTATTACACGGTAGTAGTGTGTAGTATACAATCCCATTACATTTAGTTTACTTATGCTTCTCCTTGATATGCCCACTCTCATTTCACATAACAAAGTAGGAATAAGCATTCCTTGTAGCAGACCATATGCTATCCACTACTTTCTACCACAATGTTTATCTCTTAAAATTTCCCCATCTATTTTAATAAATATTTTATCAAGCTATAAGCTGCACTAACTGCTCTAGTGTTTTGTCATTTATATATAAATTACAACTGATAACTCTGTTTTGTTTTGGCATGAGAAAATGGCATCTCTCCATGCTCCTTTTGGCAAAATAAACTCTAATATTCAGTGCAAATCATTCAATTTCTCAAACAAAATGGCATTTTCTGCATATCAATATGCACATTCACTTTCTAAACCAACGAAGTTATAGATGAAGTCTTCATGCACATCAAACACACACTTTTATTGAACCTTTCATAAATAAACCACATCATATTTTAAGATTTCTCCAATTACAAATCCTACAACTTGAAGCTTGATGATTTTTCAATGTTGTCATAGCATCACCATTCACTGGAGTATAATATATTACTGAGTTATGATTCCTACCTTAATAGGAATCCAGAACTCAGATACTTTCATTCATAATTAAACAAATCCCATCACTTCCCTACATCTTTTAATGAACTTCATTCCACAAGGCTGAAAAACATTATTTGCATATCTTACATCTTTCAATTTTCTCTCAGATTTCAGAGGCACAATTTTTATTTATTAGTTCATATTCCTCTTAATTTCAAGGTGTAATATTTCATGGTCATCATCTGATGAACCCCACATTGATGCCTACTGTTCATCATTAATTGAAGCTTACACATAACTTGTTAGTAAGACAGTAAAACAGAAACGATGTAGACTAGGTTATCACTATTATTTGCACCCATGCCACATGCAGCACTCCTTGCTCACACTATTTTGGACTGTACTCCACAAGACAACAGAAACCTTGTTTTCTGATATTTGTGCTAATTTATGTAAATTGGGGTTTACAATTCACATACTGCCTTATGAGCCTACATACGATTGCCTGAATCCCAATTAATAAGTATATTCAGTGAAGTGACACAACCAGAGGATATATATGTAACTACTGGTACAACCTTCTCCCCACCAACAATATCTAAATGGTAGACCCGAAGGTTATATTCAGAATACATTTCCCCATTTAATTTAAAATAATCTGAAACTCTATTAAAGAATACTATATTCCTACTCCATATTACTCAAATTTTTAATTGTGTCCAACTAAAGCTACAGATCCAGGCTGCAAAATTCAAATGACTCCTAGACAGCAGCGAAGTAAGGATGTGCAAAATGTTCTCTGCATAGATGATATAGTGTAAGTCACTGGCAACTCATATCAAAACACACATATTTTATCTGAGCATGGACCTGAAACACATTTCAGGCAGGACCTTTCTGGAATAGGAACAGCAAGGAAAACAAAATAAGGCCTTCAGTGGCAGCACATGTGGTGTCAGCTAAGGGAGCTAATGGAAATAAATATGTTGTGAAGATTGGAGAGGAATGGGCAGGCTGGCTGAATTCAAATGTGACGAAGTATGGGGAAGAAAGAAGAAAGGTACCGAGAAGATTACAAGATGAGCAGGCAGGTACTTGAATGTAAACGTGTCAGGAGAGTAAGAGAAGAAAGGTGCTGAATTTGGTAGGAAGGCAAGTACAATTGCCATGGACGAAGAGAGAAAGGAGAACAATATCACCATTGACCAATTGACCGTATTATATCCTTCTGGATTTTGTCTCAGCTGAAACTCTAAACAACTAAAAAGTTGTAGGTTTTGATTTGCATGTGCTTCCAAGTTACAATGTTTTTGTTTTATGTACTAAACACACTTTCAGCATGCAATATTTGCTACCAATGGTGATTGTCTGGATTTTTGCAGTCCAGACTTGAGGTAGACCTAATTATGCAACAAAATGAATAACACTGAGAAAGTAAAAAGGTAGTTTTGACCTATGACTTGGTGATCAGGTTATTTAAATTACCACCAATATTTATCTATCAATAGATATCAATAGATATCTCAGCCTTTATAAGTTATACATAGCTGGCTCTTTTTTGTTGTAGTCTTAAGTAAAAAAATTAATGCACAGATTTCCAGAACATTTCTGGACCCAAGGTTTTACTTCAATATTGCAAGAGATAGTAAGGTTAGGACAAAAGCAGAATTTTAATTTCTGTAGAATTAAAATTAAGAACTAAATTAAGTATAACTAAAATCATTTCTCTGTATGCATTTAATAATTACCTCCTTTTAGAAATTAGAAAGCATAATTTGATGAGAACTTTTAGGAAGCTTTAGGGCTTCAAGATATGTACCCTTGCGGTATGTCGAGTTGAACAAATTAATTTAAGTCCAGGTATCATTGTCAACTATTCCTGAAATAACCGATATTTGTATTTTTACATTTACATTATACATAATTATTTTAGTTATTATAAGCCACTTTGGGAATAATTTGTCCCAAAAGGCAAATTAAATCATTTAAAACAAATATACTATTTCAACAAACTTTTCAGAGCCAACACCTAAAATACCTAGATAATAAACCCCAAAATGTATAGTCTTCTCAATGTTGCCTGAATTCATAGGACAGCTTTTTCAATTCAATAGGAAGAATTGGGATTGTAATCTTTTCTCCATTGCAACTGCTACAGAACTGAACTGAATATTCTAAATTTGATGAATTGTACCAGGAGTGGGGGGGACTTAGCCAGTCAAATATCCTACATGACCTGAGTATATTCCAAGAAAATGTCTTGGACTTTAGAATGTCCTCTACAGACTAAAAGATTCTCATGCAGAATAATCTCTACCTGCTGCCTGGGAAATGGCAGAATCTCCCCCTACCCCCACCCTTTTCTTGTTCTTAGTTATGTAAATAGCCAGTTGGCAAGCTAATGGTAAGTGTGATCGATTCAAGAATATACATTAAATGAAGAAAAGAGGCAGGAAAACAGTTGGCTCCTTACTGCAACTTAATTGTTGAAGGTAGCGAAAAGTAGTTTTGTCAGCGGTTTCTCCCTTGTTAAATAGCTATTTGAATATATCAATCAGCTGGGCAGTAAGAAAAAACAGGAGTAACACTTGAGGCTGAGGGTCCCTGTAGGGCTTTTCCCCCCCACTTTCAAAAATATTAACAGTAGTGAGCACATATTATATAATTAACACAAGGGCAGCGTTTTTCAGCTTTAAATGATGTGAGTGTATTTGCAATTTTGAGTGCCATGGGCACAAGCACAGATTACTGTGGTAAACCTATTCACTAAACCAGCTGCCACACTACATATGGTCATCAGGTGATTTCACCTCAAATTGCCTTATCTGTTTATTCATTATTATTATTATTTTTTGCAGAATAAACCTTAGTCAATTCACCTGGCTGTTCATCTCAGCCTGGAAGCAAAACAAAACTGATTTGAGATTTGTTAAAATGTACTCTTCCCATTAATTTAATTACTATTTTTCATAGTGGCTGTAATGATCCAGGATTCTTGTCTCTGAAGAAACTGCTACAGCTGAATCATTGGAATGTCAGCCTCAGGAGATTAAGCCAGGGATCACCTGAGGCTTGATCAAACACAGGCCCTATCAGAACATCTGGAGCAGTCAACTGATAAGATTCCCCAGGCCCTTGGACTGGTGAGTAGAGTGGAAAGCAGAGGAAAAATACTCAGTGAGATGCCTTGCCAAGAGACAACAATCCTAATTAAAGATAGTTAGTTGCAGCAGCCTCAATTAAAAGGGGCACTGAAACAAGTTTCTCTGTTGGAAGCATCCATTTAATCTGCTGCTCTGGTTTGTCAGTTCTGTGAATTGTGTAAAACAAACCTGAAACTTTGACCTTTGGACTGGATGACAAACCTGGTTTTCTGAACTTTGGGCTACATTTTGACTTTTCTTCTGCTTGCTGGAAGCAAAACTATTCAGGACAATTGTCTTTCTCAAGAGATTCTGCACTTATTTGTGAGCTGTTTATCTACTCAGCCTTGAGTAAATTGTTGTTTTCATCTAGCAACTGCGTGTGTATGGCATATATTAATAGCAAACTTTAAACAGAACGGGAGAGTGCAGTTAACCAATATTTTCTTACTTTTGCTTCTAAATATGCATTTGGATAGACTATATGGGTGATATTTTCAAAGGGAAAGAGAGATGTTCATCAATATAGTAGTACTAGGTACTCATAGTTAATTGGTTCTGGGAGGCGTGACAAGAACTAAAACGACAAGTACCAATTTTTCTCATAAGGAATAATGTAAATAAATTTAATGCATTTCTAAACCAAAGGCAATGCACATTTTAAGGCAATATGTAAAATGACAGGGTTGTATTTCATTATTTGAGAAATAAACCTAAAAATGAATAAATACTTAGATTAAATAAAATAAAAACTTCACTTTACCTGTATTGTGAGGAAAAAAAGTGCAAAAATGCACAAAATAACAACAGAGACGAAGATAAGACTGCAAGGGGATGTGCAAAGGGCGAGAGCTACCGTGTGACTAAAGCATTACCCTTTGTTTTGGCTGGAAAGGGTAGAAAGTCATGAGGCAACAGAAAATGACAAGTTTTAGCTTGCGCATTAAGTACCAAACAAATGAAAAGTATCAGGATAAAATTTTCTTCTCAAAATATGTTGAGTATCAAATTCAACAAGTTTAAAAGCAGTCGAGTACCAAGGTATGACTGTATTTGTATGCTTATGAATGCAGTGCTGGAGGTCTCAGCTTCAAAGACAGAAATAATTATATACTATATGTTTGCAATCCAAATAAGCCAGAATGTTAATACCCTTTAATCAAAGTATCTATTTGATATTTTAAACATTTCATTTCCAAAAGTATGTAATTTTCTGATGCCCCAGTCCCTTTGTTTTATGTTTGGACCAGTATTTCTTATTTTAAATAGAACCCGGAATAATTAATCAAATCACCGTATTATTTGCTCCATAAGACGCCCCTCTCCCTCCCCCAAAGTCCTCTGCGGTCCTTTGGTGAATAGCAGCCAGGCTGTGGTGGCGGAGTCTTTTTACAGTGCTGGACCCCACTTCTTCTGTCTTTGTCATTGTCCGCCTCTTCTGTTTCTTTTCTGCAGTGCAAGAGTCATTAGGCAGAACCGGCACATGAGAAGGTATCTATCTGTGGTCCTCTCAGGCTCTCCTCCTGCCCTCACTACACTGCTGCTCCAAATTTTTTTGCTTGTTTTCTTCCTCTAAACCTAGGTGTGTCTTATGGTCCAGTGTGTCTTATGGAGCAAAAAATATGGTAATTGTCAAGGTTTCGAGTAATGAACCCAACCAATTCAGCACTCTTGAGACTTTTAGCTTTCTCAAAGAACTGCTTTATTGAGTACATCATTTCGGCATGGTTGAAAAACAAACCAGCTCCGGCTAATGTTAATGTCTGCTCTGACATTCCAGACTCCCTCCTCCCACCAAAATGTATCAAGCTGAGAAATGCAGAAAAACGCTGCGACAGACCCAATCCATTTCAAAGTTGACATTAATATTACAGTTGACATCTTTTAGCTTTCAAAACAATAAAAAAATCTATGTACATAATATTTGTATTTTCCAATTACAGGCTTTTAATTGTATTCCTGAATCTGTTTATTCTGTAGAATTGGCAAAGTAAAAAAGAAGTACTGAACCTTTGCATTATTTCAGAGTCAGCATACTGTGGAAGACTGAATTTATTATATTTGATACTGAATGTAAGTAATTGAAAATCATCATTGCTCATCCTGATCAGCTCTGCAAACTTGTCAAGTAAAGAATTACAGAAATCCAGGATTAATGTTTCTGTATAAAGCATGGTTTAATTATTCCGTTGACATTTAATTTCTTGACTATTCAGGCCTTCACAATGACCAGTTTTGCTGATAGCAGAATGCAAATTATGTATTTATTTTATACATCTATTAATATGAAGGTAATTTCTGAGAATGTAAAAAAATAGTTTCACCTAACTACAGTTCTAAGTAGGAAAAGTTGTTAACATGAGCAGAAATCTCTATTAGGTCACATCATCACTTCTTATCACCCATACCCTCCCACTAGTGACTGTATGACTATAACTTTATTGCGTGTATCCTTATGATCTATTTTGACTGTTTCCTAGTATGACTTGATTGTTGATTGTACCCTATGACTATCATTAAGTGTTGTACCTTATGATTCTTGACTCTTGACGAATGTATCTTTTCTTTTATGTATATTGAGAGTATTTGCACCAAGACAAACTCCTTGTGTGTCCAACCATGCTTAGCCAATAAAGAATTCTATTCTATTCTATTTCTATTCTATTCATTCTAGATAGGTGTGGCCTATTGAGATATATCATTCACCTCCAAATTGTCTTAGATAGCTTTCTGGGTAAAAGTGAAAAAGACTGTTTTTACCATAAATCTATATATTACCGTCTCACAGGTGTATTTATTTAATTGCTAAAAGAACCATGAAACCATAAACTCATGAATTTTGACTAATGTTACTGAGGCTCAACAAGATTATATGCATACAAAATTTTATAATACTTCAAGAGTTTTGAGCTTTCCTAAAATTTGAAAATTTAGTAAGATCCTGGTATCTGAAGTTATTCTAGGTCTATTGTATTGCTAGATGATACTCTCCACTGATTATATTTGTTGGGCAAACTAGTTTAGTTTAGTTTACTTTATTGTCATTGCACCTTGTACAACAAAATTAAACACCGTCTTCAGTGCACATCATGACCATGAAAATAAACACAAACACACATCCTTCACACTCTATACACTGAACCGAAAACCCCCGACACCGCACCGACACTGCACTATACAGTAGAATTCAAAAGAGCTATCTTGCTAGCTTCCCTCTATAAGTTCAGCATGCTATTATGTTGGTTTTTAAAAAAAAATACAGATAGTCCTCAATTTTTCTTAATGACCATTTGAAGTTACAACAGCATGGAAAAAACCCTGACTTATGACTGTTTTTCACATTTATGACCTGCTGCAGAATCCCTATCGGTCATTATTATCAAAATTTGAAAATTTGTAATTGGCATGTATTTATGATGGTTGCAGTGTCCCAGGATTGTGATCGCTTTTTGCGACCAGATTCATTTAACAACTGTGTTACTAACTTAACAGCAATGATTCACTTAACTGTGGCAAAAAAGGTCATAAAATGGGGCAAAGCTCACTTAACTGTCTTGTTTAGCAATGGAAATTTTGGGCTCAATTGTGGTTGGAAGTTGAGGACTATCTGTACAAGTTGCTTGAACAAGAGTGTTCTTAACAATAGTTATTGTTGCTGTTATACTATTGTTATTATTGTGCATTAATATTCAGAAATTTCTCAAAATGGATGATTGATTTAAAAAGGTCTGACAAACTTTTTTCAGTAGTCCAACTGATAATATCACTTTCATAATGCCCAAACAGACCAACTCCAAAAAATTATATTGAGTGGATATTTCAAGAAGTATTTTCTTCTGGTACCTTATGAAAACTATTACAGTTTAAAGTCTCACAGTATAAAACACCACAAAAAAATAAAAATCTGTACTAGAAGTATAAGTCAACTTATCATAGCCTAATTTATCAATTAATGAGAACTAGAATAATAATCTTCTGAACAAAGCAGATGGGATCACCTTTTATGAGCCTAGCAATCAAAATGTGTAGAAAAAGACTGTGGCTGCCATTTTCCATCTTGTCCTCTTCTAACCTGCCTTTGTTACAGAAAAAAGGAAGTTGGCTATGGTTATCCAAACTGAACAGGACACCAGTTGTTCATATTGTCTTCTGTTTTTGTAAAATCATGCTCAGCTACTTTACATCTACTCCTTTCTTAACAACTCAGTTCCGTTCCAACAGTCAGGTCATTAACCAAAATGGTCACTAAGCGAACATGTGACACAGAGAGAGAGAGAGAGGCTGTGAAGATTACTGATTGCTTCTGTCTTATTCAGATAAAGTTCTTGTACATCTACACTAGCATTATCACTCAGGCACGTGTTTTGTCAGGCATACAAATTTGGTTGTAAGTGTGCACGTTAGTACAAAAAAAATTTTTTTTTATTACCATATTTGGAAACCTCACTAATTGAGGTTGTTACTGAACAAGGGCTGAGTCTTTTATTAGATTCAGGACATATAATTTTTATTAGTCAGGGGTTTTAGTTTAGTATTCATTGCTACTATTTCAAGTTGTACTGAAATAAAATATGTAAAGATTAGGCTGGATGCAGATTTTACTACACTTAATACACCAGAATAGACCCAGAGATTACTGCTAGTTCAGATCACTAAGATAGATAAGCAACAGAGTAGCCCATTTCTAAAATTTGATGTTTATTGTTTTTTAAAAAATACAATTTTTGATTTGACTAAACCTCTTAATAAGAAAACGTAAAATTGCAAGTCAAAAAATCGAAATACCTGTAATTGACCATTCAGTGAGCTGAGGTCTTCTGCTTTTTTCTCCAAAGACTGGACCCAAACTTTTCTTTTTTGTCTGCACCTCGAAGCAGCTGCTCTGTTCCGCTCTAAGAATTTCCGTCTTTTTTCGTCGGGATCTTCATTTGCTGCTCTTCTTCGCCGGCCTCCTGTATTTGGCGTTTGTGGTGCAGGCTGAGCAGGAGAGGCCTAGAGGTACCAGATTATCACAGTTTGTTAGGGCAAATGCTGCATATTTTGTGATATATCCACTATAAATTTTAACATTTATTTTGTAAAGGATTCCAGGATTGTTATTTAGTCACTCTGTTATTTGAATGTCATGTAAAATAACTGACACTTAAGAATGAGCATGCCTAAAACACTTAAGATATTGGACAACATGTGAAAGTAATGAAGTCACAGAAAATTTAAAAGTTGTCTACCCAAAGCGAGAAGACAATTATTGTCTAATATATAAAACTGTTTTCCAACCTAATATAGTTACACAAAGTCACAGTGGAATTCATTTTCATTCATTATCCTCTTCGCCCCAAGACAATAATAAATTTAAAACAGTTAGTCCCTTTTAATAATTTAAACAATACAGTCAAAAGACGAACAGAGGTACAATAATAAATGCTTAACAATAATAAATGCAACAATGTTGCACTTACAACCGTGATACATGCAATGAAAAACAGGTAAATTTAAATTAGATCACTAAGTCCATCTTCATTTCTCCACGAGTACAATAAACATATTCAACTAACTTACTTGCTTGTAATTTAGTTGCCAATACGAGCATCTGTCCTCTTTTTTTCTCTAATTATATACCAAGATGAATCCGTCTCCTCTCCATATGTTTAAGACATATAGCATAAAATAATTGTCAATAACGTTTTTTATGTTAATACTCTGTCAGAAGCTAAGTTTCCTACCGGTGTTTCAGTAGTAGATGTGGCGGGCTGTTGCAGTGATTGTGGTCGTGCTTCCTCTGACTGAGTTCGAACTAGTCCACTTGTTTGTCCCTTAGCAGTATCTCCATTTGTTACCTGAGAATGCGTCAATGCAGCTTTTAATCTCTAAAGAAAGGGAGACAAAAACCCATACACACTCCATTTACTCAATGATGAATGATGCCCTGCAACAAAAGGCATAATCAGCAATTTAAAAAAGTGTAATGTTATGTTTACCCACATTTTTATCCAATTCTGTTATAACTTGCTGCCACATTTCAGAGAATTTCATGAGATCACTGAATTCCCCAAACAGGCTTTTCTAAGATCAGAGACTTTGATGAAAAAGCCCTCGCATGCAAGCTAAATTCTTTTCACTCAGCACTGCATACAATCCATAAACAGCCTCCTACCAACCATTCTGCCATTGGTATATTAACCTTAAGACAATAGACACGTACCCATAATTGAATTACAAATTATGTTACAGAGTAACAGGCTTACTCGAGACTTTAATGGAGGCCTCCATCATTACACTGCACTAGAGATATAGTAATATATTGGCAGAGCAAAATCAAACAAGTAAAGCACAAGATATTCACTCAAAATGGACTTATAGTTTCTGCTAGAAGAGCAGGTAGCAGCTGTGGCTAGGAGGGTCTTTGCACACACTTCTGGGTTGTGTGCCTGTGATGATCCAGGGTGGGATACAAAACAAACACAGTCACAGAAAACAGGTGAAGCCCCTTTTATTCCTTCAGTTTGCTTCCAAGCTTCAATCACTTTGACGGAAGACAAAAAGAACTCCCACACAAACAGTTACACGAAGAAGGAAAAAAGCAACACAAACCAGGCAAGATAAGGGCTGGAGGATGTCCACAGATAACACACATTGGGAAGGATGCCAAACTCAGAGAGGAACTATAAGCTAGAGATATTTACACGATCTGTTTCCAGCATTTGCCAGTAGGCAGGTCAAAACTCTTATTCAGTTGTCACACCTGCAGTCCATGAAGAGGATCAAGGCTCTCTCCTTCCAAGTAGACCACATCTCTCCCTTATCCTCTCCTCCCTGCGTGCCCTAGGATGGATAGGGGATGGGCCTGGGTCCTCCTCTGACTGCTCAGCCAGCCTCTGCCCTTCCCCAGCCTCCTCCACAACCTCCGGAGCCACACTTTCACTCCCTGTTGACTGTTCTTTCTCTCCCTCAGAGTCAGTCTCCAACAGGGGCATGACAATGCCCGCTGAAAACATTCCTGCACTGGGAGATGTTGCAAAGTCACTCATGACCTTGTGACCTCTTGACTGGATTCCTGTAATGTGCTTATATAGGAGGAGTGCCTTTGGAAAATATTTGAAAGCATCAACCAGTGAAAACTATGGCCTCATCAGATGTTTGACACGTAATATCAATACTATGTGAGCTGTATTGGTGAGTATTTCCAGATATAATTCAAGGTGCTGGTTGTCACTTTTAAAGCCCTTCACAACCAAATTACCTTTGGGACTATCTTCTTTCAGCTGTTTCTATCCATCTAATTCAGTATGGCTAATAGGGCATTTGTGAGTCCTATCAGCCAAGGAAGGTTGACTGGTGGAGATAAGGAGACGTGCTGTGTCTCTGCGGTAGCCCCTGCCCTCTAGAAAACAGTCTATCTTCAGATATCAGGATGACCCCAACTCTACTAGCCTTTTGTAAAGCTGTGAAGATCTACTAAGGTTTGGACCCCAAATGTGTTAAGGATCCCGCTTTTTGGCTATCTTAACCTCAATAGTAATAATTTTATTTGGCAATCATATATATATTTATTTTCTATTGTTTTATTATGTGTTTATGATATACATCGCCCAGTGTCACTAGTTGGGATGGGCGGCTATAGAAAATTACCAACTGCACAAACAAATAAAATACATTCGCAATACATCTGAAATATTAACTGCTATTTAATAGTAAACAATAAAGGTGTTTGCAAAAAAATGCCTCTATCATTGAAAATTAATCCCTATTACATCTGCCTGAATTGGTTGCATTAGATCACTCCATCATGAGTTCACAGAAACAGTATTATTGTAAAAACAATTTATGAAAAAGTCAGATCCATATTTCATATCTGCCACAAAACCTCATCAGAGTAATAACCTTCCTTCTCCTGGGTGTTATCTTACCATCTGCTACTCTATTACTTATCTTTATTTTGCAACTAATTAACAGCATAATCTTTTAAATTCAGCAAGTTAATTATCATTATTGTGGTCTTTGCAGCATCATCAGTCCTCCTGAAGTCTTCTCTCCCCCTCCCCCTCCAAGAATGTATAAAAATGAACTTAAGAAAGGGTCTGCTTCTTTGCAGCAGGCTCATTAGGTGTTTGCTGATTAGCCTGGCATGCAGAGAGGCAGGTCAGAAGAATTCCACTGAATATAAGGTCCCATGTGGAGCTTAACCAAGTTAATGTGAGTTTCTGAACATTTGCCAAGCTACCCTCTGTCAATTCTCTGTAGTAACCCCTGCGGAAAACCTACAGGCTACCCACTATACGCCAGATATCTCTCAGTTTGCCACAAAACATTGCAGAGTTCTGGGGAATGCCACTTAAGAAGAAAAATGTTTTTCTATCACAATAATTCTAATTAAGATACCTTATTTGTTACCTCTTTCTTTTCCACAATAAATGTTAACTCTTTATTTGCTACAATTCCGGCATTTCAGAAACCAAGATTATGCTCCGTAACTCATTTGAGGACATTTGTATATTATTACTTCTAAAGCACCATCATTTTAGGTGGCAATTTTAAAAACTTAAATGCATAGTGTCTCAAGGAGTTTATAGTATAAAGTTTAAAAGCTTTTATATTTGTCCAGGCTTAGTTACAATATTCAGCATGGTTGCTAATACTTTCTAATATTACGTATTTCTACTTAATTAAATATAAAGATTTATCCCTAACACTAATTTGCTCACAGGATCTTCCAGTGCACAATTATATAAATGTAAACAGGTTTCTAGAAGCTTTACTTGTAACAGATTTTATTAAATAATAAATATTTTGAAATATTCTTTTCTAAATTCAGGTAACAACTCTAAAGTGGCACAAATGTTTTAGTGGCAATTTTTTGCATCAGGTTTTCACTATAATATTATTAATTTTTCAAGGAGCAAGGGCCGCTAAACTAAAAAAATCAAAAGCTGCTTCAAGTTTGTTATTAAAACTAATATTCTACAGTTTCCTAACATTCGCGCTGTTGAAACCTAATTTAACATTACACATCTGATTTATATTTATGTTTATATTTCATCTTGCATCCTAATAGGGTTAAGCTAATTGGATCAAGCTAGTTAATAACAATGTAAAATGTTAAACAGAATAAAAATAACACTTAAAATATTTAAACATACGATATAGCATTACACTCAAAGCAAAATAAACCTTGAACAGTTCAAAAAGACAAAATGATCTTGGATTTTTATTAGTTTAAAAAAATTCAAAAGAGTTCACTGATGAAATGTGTCTTAATTCCTTAAATTGGAAAAAAATGGGAAGCAAAGTGGGACTTCAATTTTTGTAATAATGCAGGAAAATATTTTCTCCCATATACACTTATAAAGAGCCATCCTTAAAGAGACCTCAGTTATGTATTTTATAATCCAGATAATCTTGTGTAATAACAAACGTTATTTTCAATAATCAGATGATAAACTGTTAGAAAAGATGAATGGCTTTTTGTATTTGAAAAATGAGAACCAGTATTAGTTTTTTCACCATTATGCGAAGCTTTCATAAAGCTGCACTCTGAAAAGTTCAGTGCAAGGCCTTTCAAAGTCTTCTTCACTGAAGACACTTGTGCTAGAATTACAATTGAAGTCCAGCAACTTCCAGCTTTGGAAATGTTTACAGTAAAACTATTTTCTGAGCACTAAGAGCAGGAGCTTAAAGTAGGCATGCAGTGAGAGTCATACTTCCAAATGGTTTGCACATCCCTACTAATTAAGACCAGCGTGTTAATGCTGAAGTCTGACCACAGCAGAAGCAGATGCATCACAGCTGGGCAACAACACTCTTGGCCTAAACTTATGGCTGAACATTTAAGAAAAAGACTGGATTCAAGGGGATTCCCGATTCAACTCATTATTTAAAGACTCTGCAGATGCCTTCATGTGTAATAATAAAGCTTTAGTGTCAACATTTAAACCCCCCCTTCTTAACTAAAGCAAAAAGGGAAAAAAATAAATTGAGATATTTAGGCTGCAATGAAGAATCTCTAGAATATTATCCTAGCAGTCATATATTTGATAAATTCATGCCTTTGATAAAAGTTCCTTAAACTTTGGCAGAAATTTAGACCAGCTTGTGAGAAGAATGGGGAAAAACCTATAGGAAAAGTGTTCCAACTGATAGGTAGGATTGCTCTGGCAGCCTTTTTGGATGTGGCATCATGGCTTATTTTTGTTTTTAATTCTGTACACTTCAAACTTCATAAAATATAAATTGCTGTAACATTTCTTTTTTTTAAAAAAAAAGCAGCATTCTGAGGGATATTTATACATCTAGGAATTGTTGCATAGAGTACAAAAATATTTTGAAAATTTAATAGCAAATTATTCTGAATTAGGACAATTATACAACCTATATTTCTAAAAGTATTCCTCTGCATACTTCTTTTACACTGAAATGCTCAATTCAAATATAAGAAATACACACACACACACACACACACACACACATACATCAAGCATTCTTTACTACATATGGTAATTAATTGCTTTTGGTCAGTTTTGAATAATATACAATATTTAAGTTCATGAAATTCTGGTTAAGAAACCAGGACAGCAAATAAGATTCAACACCTTGTTTTGACTTGACTAAGTATAGCTGGAATAATCACAAGTTACACATTTAGTCACTACTGAGTATTTACTCTTCCCAAGAGCAGCTGTGTGAGAAAGAACAGTGAATGGTAAGTATTAGGTTATTTTTTGATTACCAGGCTTAAAAAACCATTTACTTTATAGCATTATTTTGGGAAATATCACTGTTTTTACATACTTGAATGTGTGAGTGATGATTATAATAAATATACAGGCACATGTATTGACAAGCATTTATTTCAAGTTAGAAAAATTGTATATAGTCCTTGATTTATGACCACAATCGAGTCCATTTCTATTGTTAAGTGAGACAGTTGTTAAGTGAGTTTTGCCTCATTTTATTTTACCACCTTTTTGCCACTGCTGTTAAATGAATCACTGCAGTTATTAAGTTAGTAACACTGTTCTTAAAGGACTCTGGCTTCCCCAATAACTTTCCTTATCTGAAGTTCACAAAAGGTGATCATATAGAATAGAATAAAATTCTTTATTGGCCAATTGTGATTGGACACACAAGGAATTTGTCTTGTTGCAAATGCTCTCAGTATACATAAAAGAAAAGATACATTCATCAAGAGTCAAGAATCATAAGGTACAACACTTAATGATAGTCATAGGGCACAATAAGCAATCAAATCATACTAGGAAACAGTCAATATAAATCGTAAGGATACAAGTGACAAAGTTAAGTCATACAGTCACAAGTGGGAGGGGATGGGTGATAAGGAGTGATGAGAAGATTAATATGTCCCCAGGACACTGCAACTATCATAAATATAACAATTGTATTTTATCCTACTCTCATTTTTATTAGAATTTTATTGGTAATATGTATTTGAACCTATACGTTGATATGGCCTATAGGCTACTCTATCTACCTACCTACCTACCTACCATAAATATGAATCAATTGCCAAATTGTGAAATTTTGATCACGTGAACATGGAGATGTTCCAATAGTCGTAAATGTGAAAAATGGGCATAAGCCACTTTTTTCAATGCCATTTTAACTTTGAATGGTCACTAAAAGAATGGTTATAAGGCAAGGACTATCTGTATGTTGAGCTTATTTAGAAGCTTAGTCCTCAAAGTGGTGTTTTAAATTCGTTTAGCCCCTTTTGAATGTTTTTCTCTTCTAAGTTTCTTGGTTTGTGTGGGTTTTCAAATCAGGCAGAATCTAGAAGCATACTAATGGCCACTCTGCTGTTTGTGTGTTGTGTAATTAGTCCTGTTATATAATAGAACATGCCTACTATTGTTACTATTATAGGTAAGTAGGAGCTTGAACAAATATGCTGATAAACTACTCCTGATCAAGACATTTTATTCCCCTGCTTCCCACTTTTTAATATTCTGTAGGCTATGTTTTTAATATTCATCTCCTTCACTCTTAGCATTTTAAAATATAAATCTGCATACATATTTTCAAATCTGGTGATTATCTTTTCTCTTGTGTATGGCCTGTGTTGATTTGGCTACAAGAACCAAAGAACTATAATTGCTTATTGTTATACACGCATTACAGACAATTAAAGATTACAATAAAATAATTTATACACTATGAAAAGTTAAGTAACAAAGGTTTGAATATATAACTTCAAAGGAACATAACTTTCTAGTTTCTCATGAATAATTTCATTTTTGTGAGTACAGTAGGCTACTAACTATAGTCACATTAGTTACTCTAAAATAATATGGCTACCATTAAATTTTGCAGGAATCTCATCCACCACAATCATTTCCAAATGTAATACCTCGGTATTATAATCAAGTGATCAGTTCATTCAATCTCTAAAAGCAATAAAGAACATCTAAGTTTAGGAAAAGAATCAGTTATTCTGCAAACTATGTTTACAAAACACAGAAACTATGGAATTCAGTGCTATCAAGGGTGATGATGGCCACTACTTTCCAAATTTTTAAAAGGAGAACCATGATCTCAATGACCACAAGTCTTAAAGATTCAGAATGCCTTAAATACCAGCTACAGCAAAGCAATAACAGCAAAGAAAGTGTATTGGCCTCCAGTCCATATTTATCAATTTCCTGACTGCATCTATGTGCATACAACTCTAACCTAGCAGGCGCTTATGTTTCAACTATATATATTCATGCAGCTGAGAAAAAACAAACTACAATATATTTTACCTCAAGTTATACAAATGTTGAGCTGGTCATGGAATTATTTGAGTTGAATTTGAATTTATTGCAGTCACTCACCAATGCACACTAACAAAAATAGATAAGAATTAACACTTTCTACACTAAAAACAAATAACAATAAAATGAACTCACAACAATGAATTGCTAAATCAGAAACATGTAACAGAACAATTGCCTCAACTGTAATTTTAATTTTTAAATTAGTAATTTTTCAGCCACAGTGGTTGATAAAATTGTTATTTTTACCAGGGATTTTGAGGGGGCTATATTAATTTTCTCCAAATGATATAAATTACAATACAAAATTACATTTAAATATGTAAATTGTGATCCAGTTTTCATGCTTCCATCAACAAAATGTAGAAAATAATTTGAGTGAGATACAATGTTTGGATAAAACAACCCTCAATTTGGGGTATGGGTGTTTGTTAATTCATCTTGATCTGTCAACAGGTCAGTTTGTTCTATGTGTCACTAATGTGTTTTAATGCCCTGGAATTTTTCTTTAAATCTTCTACTTATGTTCCAAAGATGCTTTTTCAAGAGCAACTGGACTTTCGGGTTTTTCTTTGAAGACATTTTGCTTCTTATCCAAGAAGCTTCTTTAGCTCTGGATAAGAAGCTAAATGTCTTCAAAGAAAAACCAGAAAGTCCAGTTGCCTCTTGAAAAAGCACCTTTGGGACAACCCTGACCTGGATGACTGAGGATCTCCATAGACATCTTCTACCTACAGGGACTTAAGAGAATGCATTAGCTAACGAAGTAGCCAATAGAGGTTCTCCTTCCTTGTGAAGGAGAATCGAGTTGATAATTGGTAATTTGGTAATTTAAATGTCTTGTTTTGTGAAATATAAAAAACCTCTGCATAATATAAAGGTTTCCTCAGAACTCTCGTTTCATTGGAAGTAAAAACAGAGCTGTCAATGATCTAAGACTTAGAAAGTACCACAAGACTTCAAATCAAAACATGATTAGCTTTGTGCTGATTATTAGTATTCACATACAATTTTATGTCAGGGAAAATGATGCAGCACCTACCAATTTTGCCTCTGACTGCACCGGTTGTGGAGATGAGGGTCCTGGAATTCCTGGGATGCTAGGCACCATGGTGACAGGTCTGACAAGCTGTCCAAGAGAATCCGAGTTAAGAACAAATACAAACAAACTCTACTTCATAAGCAATTAGGATTTTTTACCTGTGTGAATGAATGAATATCCCCTTACTTTAACTATACCATAATGCTGCTCTACCTCAATGAGATTATTAAGATTTGACTCGGAGGATCTTTAATCCTATCTGCTGATATTAGGTAGGTGGTATCCAGGAAGAAGAACCCCTACCAAGAACAGCAGTCTGTTCGGGAAATAACCTTTCCAGACATGTTTATTTATTAATCAAATATGTGTGCTGATCCCTTGTGCTGGCTAACGAGATTACAAAAATACAATAAACTATAAAAAACATAACAAGTAAAATAGATACTGTTCAAACACCCCCTGAAAAGCCAATCACTTTATGGAAAGCAGACAATGTGGGAGGTGGACACATATCCAATGGGAGTTCCTTCCAGGGCCAGCTCTCAAAAACCTGAGCTTGTTTTGTTAGTTCATAATAAGGCTTTTATCTGTTGAATTATTATTAATTTATTATTACTATGATCACTTTTATTACTCTTAGATTTACAACTCATTTTTTATTTTCTACAACTCAAGGCAGTTTACACAATGCCCTGTTTCCTATATTCTAATCCACAATATCCCCACCACCCGTCCGCGAGGTGGGTGTTGCTGAGAATGATTACCCTGAAGTCCCACAGTTGACTTTCATGACCAAAGGAGGACTAGAACTTATTGATCCTCCTAATCCAATCCACTCTTCAGCACAAAAAATCCAGCATTTTCTCAACAGATGGCTATCTAGATTTTGGTTTCACACCTTCAATACACAAAGAAGCCCTGTCTCTTGAACCTTTTGTGCACTTTCTTACTGGTTAATTGAAAACTAACCTCCTACAGCTTAAGGCACAGCCTATTCCCTAAGGAGCAAAGATGAATCTTTTTCCTCCCCTATCCAGCTGGCCTCCACCTATTATAAGTTATCATAAGTTATATCAAACATATCTCAATAATATGGACTGTTATTTTTCACTTTTATTTATGGCTCCTGAGGAGCAGATATTCTTCTATATATTATTTATATATAATAAATAAATCTGTATCCAGGCCTTTGGCTATGATCAATTATACGTAAGGTTGATTAAAAATGTCAAAAAAATACCAAGCCTGAGTCAGAATACTACAGGCAGGGTATGCATTAGGGATGCCTGTAATACTGTTGATAATCTAGGTAGATATGCTTCATCCCTCTTTGCCCGAATTAGTTTATATGAAGATTCTCCCCTTACTCCTACTGAGGAATGTCTGTTTTCTCCACAGGATCCTGATTTAGCTCTAATTTCAGTTTCCCAGTATTAGTACAGTCTAATGATATGCTCCTCTCCTATCATCCTTATTGGTTTTGCCAGAGACAGATGTTCCCAATATTTTATTTATTTATTTATTATATAAGGATTCATGAGAGGAACTTGTCCAAACTTTGAAGGAAGGTATTTGCATCATACAGTAGACTTACAGGAACTGCAGTTGGTACGTGCACATTAGAATTTGTGATTGAAGCGGGAATAGCAACAGGCATGGTTTGTCCATTAGGAAGATGCAACAGAAGGGGGAAAGGGCCTGGCACCGGTCTAAGAAAAGAAGAAAAAATAATTATAGCACTTATAGTAGAAAAAATATTGCAAATTTCATTAGTCCTCGAAAAAGGTCTAGGGTGCTGAAACTTTTTCTACTCAATCTCCAATGTTAAGATTAATTTTAATTTGTAGTTTTGATTCTCTTTTCTAACACCAGGAAAAAAATTATCATGAAGTTATTTTAAATTTTTGACCACAGATAAATTTTAATTTTATTTCATAAATATTTGCAACAATCCTATACAATTATAGAAATTATTAAAATATTTTTTTTAAAAAAGAGATATAATCATCCTACAGTCAGAGTTTCACCATTTTAGCACTATGAGCTTTGTTTGAGGATCATTGGTATTGGTCATAAATTAGAAACGGTTTATGGAACACTGTAATATTATTTGATGGTTTTCTAGATGTGGGATTAGTGGGGCCTTTCAGACCTGGAATGTCATTGTAAAGAAGCAGCAGCAGAAGAACAGGAGAAACAATCTGATCCAGATACAAAGTTCTGCAATCTGAATTAGTCCTTCGGTTTGCAAAAAAGACCAAGAACCAGTAATGGAAGAAGAAATGTTTTTATCAATTCTTCTCTTCCATCAAAATACAATTAAAGCATCAAATTTCCAGATGGCACCCACAAAAAATGGAGGAATCAATGAATACACAATCTTCCTTTCAGCAAAAATATTTTAAGATATTTAAAAATATTTAAAAATATTTAACTCTGGAGATAAGCCAGAGCTATTATGTCTTACAAAATAAACATCAACATTTGTTTCCATCATTTCCTCTCTTTAGTCATAAAAAGCACAAAACTAAATAAGACTGACAATTTTTATTTGAAAATCTGGATTATTTTTTTTCCAACTTTTCAAAATCCCAACTAGTCCTTGTCATTTTATTGAATGCTTTGAAGCTTATACCAGCAGTTGTGAGGATATATTTACAAGTGATAAGAACATTTTAGTATCTATTTAACACAACACTTACACTATTGGCCTATTGGAAGATGGAGCTTGTGTTATGACAGTGCTAGAAGTTGGTGAAGGTATGGCTTGCTGAATAATGACACTTGAGTCAGAACTTGCAAGCAACACATTAGGAACCTGTAGAGAAGCTGGGCGTACAATTGTGGAAGTAGGCTGGGCAGTTTGCTGCAGACACACTTCCTGCAAGAAACATGAAAGCTTCTCAATTTCCCAAGCCTCATTAGAATCAAAGATAATCAGAATTCTTCAATTATACTTAGGTTTCTTTTAAATTTTTATCAAAAATGTTAAAATCCCTCAAATTCTTTTAGTTGCAACTTACTACCATTTCTTACATTAAGAACTACCACATGGATCTGGAATAGGCAACCTGCGGTCCTAAGGCCACATGCAACCCTTGGCCCGATTTCATGCAACCCTCAGCCTAATTTCAAAAGTTCTTCACAACTGATCAGTTCAGACCCCTGGCAAGAATCTGTCCCTTCCCCAGCAGTTTGCTGTGAGAAAAGAAAGAGAGAAAGGGAAAAAAAGCATCAGAAAGAGATTATTAAAGAAAAAGTACGAGAAAAAAAGGGGAGTTTTAGAAAGAGATTAAATGGGTCAATCAGCTCACTTTTGCTCTGGTTTTCTCCATGACTTCTGCTCACCTTACTGCCTTATTATTGCCTACAACTTATTACTGCCAACACCAATGAAATTCCCATCACATTATAACTAAATGTATATCACTTTCATCTCCCAAAATAGATCATCCACCTCAGCAGAGATTGTTTGGTCGGGACTACAGGCAAAGACAATATTCTGTAAGCACGTTGTTATCAATGTTTGAGAGGTTTTTTTCCTCACACTTGATAAGTGTCTCTACATCACTTAAATTTAAATTCTTTTAACAGTTTTTAGTAATAATTTGTGTCTAGAATTCTGCACTTCGATATGGCCCAAGGGCTAATCAATAAAGTAAAGTAAGTAAGTATATCATTTAAATGTGTAATATCGGTATGGATTCTTGATGTGGATAGGTTTGTGTGCCTAGTCTGTTTGAGATATATAGCAGTAAAGATTGTGTTTGCATCATAAACATTGCTATACTGACTTTTAATAACTATCCAGGATAATAAAAGTACATTTCAGTGCTTCAAAAATGTAACACTTAAAAATTTAATTTTAATGTAATATTTACATTAATGTGGATTTAATTTGTGCAATACGAGGAATACAGATTTGTAGATGAAGTTTAGTAGAATATTTATGATCTTATGATTATCTTAGATTTACTGGTAATATCTATAGAAATACTGTATATCTGAAGTATAAAAAAATCTCTGACCTTTTCGTCACTGGTCGTAGACTCTGGATGAGGTAAGGGACTATCTTGGTGAGTTGTTTCAACCACTGTAGGCTCTTCAATTTTATTTCTTATAATTGGAGTTGCAAGAGGTGATAAATCTAAGGGCATCTGTAAGAATTAATGACTGAGATAAATTTTAAAACATGCAAACTATAAATGTCTCTTTAGAACAGGGAATTCACAATAATGCCAATGTAGTAGCCAAAATATGATTTCTTCAGTTAGTTAGAAGGTATCTACTGCTAATATTAGCTTATTATAAAGTGAAATCCTTGAAGTTCAATCTTAGGAAAAACAACAGTGTCTATTTATAAATAGAATGTAAACTATTAAAAGCCTATTAAGAGTTTTGTCTTTCAAGCAAAATAATATTGAATTAAAATAACATTTTTATGCTCATCCTCTTTTTGTTAATAAAAAATTTCTAGCTGCAAACAGAATTCAAGTAATCAGTACTCTATAAATTGATATAGTTTTAATCTGCTACATTTACATACTTTTTTAATATCATCTTCAGAAGCTTTTTTGAATTCATTTTCAAAAGGACTTGCTAGTTCATTGAATAAACCCACTTCTTCACAATTCTTCAAAAATCGAGTTGGCGTTGGAGTTTGATCTGAGATTAAAAGGGAAATATATTATTTCACCCCCTAATATAAAGGCATACATGTTTGGCAATCAAAATCAATATTATTAACATCACAAGCACTTTATAACATTAATATGGTCAAACAAGTAAAGCTGAACATCTTGTTCTTAATAATACGTTCATATGTTTGTTTTAACATTATTGAAAATTCAAACATCATAATTAAAAGGACTTTAAAAATATGAACATTTGATTTGTAGAAATTCAGGATACTCTATATAAGAAAGAATAGAAAAACATTTTTGTATGTGAAGATGTGCTTCATCCATTACTTTGCTTGTGGGCTTTAAAAAAAAAGCAAATACTGCACTGGAATCTCAAAATTAAATGTAACACAGAATTAAATATTTGCTTCTTCAAAATATCATAAAATTCAATTCAAAAGTCAGGTATTATGAAAAAAAATCTCTTATAATGAGAAGGAATGGCAGAACATGTGGGCGGAGTCAAAAGAGAAGTCACCTAAAGTCTCTATGTAGGCACAAATGGACTAAGTCCTATATATATATCACTTGAATTCCACTGACCCTTATCTAAAGCCAAGACAGGGCTAATGGTTAGTGGAGAAGTTTCCTGGGCATAGGCGTGAGTGATTAGTAATCAATCAAGTTTAATTGGAACTTCATGTGTGGTCCTGATCTTTTGTGCCTGACACTTCTTCATCTATTGTTGAGGAATAGTATCTTTCTATTCAAAATAAATAAAAAGGGAAAAAATGATAGAAACTTAAAAAAAAACATGATCAGTACAAATTTTAATTTCTACCACCACTGCAGAATATAAATACCCTAAACGCCACAATTAATTTTGTATTGAAGATAATGATAACAATGGGATATTGCAAGACCCAGATTTGAAGAACAAAATAATCAGAGTGGAGAGGCACTCATCAGGATACCTTAATGTACTATTCTCCAAACTGTATATCAGTTGCAGGCAGCAGCACACAAGCCTTCAAACACAACAGTGTTTAAAGCATCCCCAAGATATACCTGCCCACACATCGTCCAAATCTCATTTTGTCCTTTGAATCTCATGTCTGACAGTTATAATATAATGATTGAGACTCAGCGATAGGATGATAACGTATTTAGGAAGCTCTGTTAGTATTTCATTGGTAGATAGTTCATGCAATCACAATTACATATTTTCATAGAGGCAAAAGAAGAAAATAATCCACATTATTGTAACATTATAAAATTATTTTGCTGTAGAAGCTATGGTCTACCCTTTCATACAGGATTTGTGTATGCATTTATTAAAATTATCTTTGGAAAATAACATTACATGTAACTCCATTGTATTCCATGTAATTGTACAGTAACATAAAATACATTTGAATCAGGTCTATACAAACAATAATCTCCAAATAACATAATAACCTATGCCCTGCATCACATATTACATTGAGCCATACATTAATCATGATTTACTGTATAATCCCTATGGATCAAATCATATAACATGACAATCCAAATCCAAACAAACCACATTCTGGCTTAGTGCAATGTGAACATAGTCAATGCATAATTCTAGAATGTGAGCATCATTTTGATTACAAAATATTTAAAAAAACCCTAAGTCTGTTATGCTAACATAGCCTTTCAGACCCTTTTCAATTTTATCTATAAACTTTTTTGTTCAAAAGCAAAAATGGGAAGATTTAAAAGAAGATATTACTGTAAGGGAAAAGACCATCAAAGATATAAAGAGATTAAAGAAGAGTATATTCAATCAATTAAAATTTATTTTTAAAGTTTCTTTATCAGACATAATTAAAATCAGTAAAAATATAAGAAATCATAAGAAGTTATCATAGCAACATGTACAAATGACTTTGATAAAAAATATATTGTATGGATATGCATTCTCTATATCTACAATAAATAGCTTACAACAATGCTCTTAATTACTAAGGATGAATCATATATAGCCAATAGATTGTTATTAATTTATCAACCAATCAATCTTAAGGAAAAGGACAATATATGACATAACTGTTTTGTAAAAAAAAATTTTCTTGACAGGATCTCAAGCATATATAGAAAATAAACAAAATCTGGGCATGTTCCAAGAGTTGAATTAATAGAAGATATACTAACCAGCTACAATGACACTGTCATTACGAGCTGGACCAAATTTCAGTGTCATCTCATGTTTATGTTTATGGACAGCCAAATGATCCTCGTTGGTAAAACGCTGCAACAAGAAGTTTTAAAATACAGTTATAAATTTTAATTATGACTAAACAGTGGGAATCATTTTCAGAAAGCGTTACAAACTATTTGCAGTGAAAAGGCCAATTGTTTTTTGTTTAATTAAAAGGTTGATACAATTACATACTTCTAAATTTCTTTTTTTATTGACCATTCTCTTGAATATTTAAGTAGCATCATCATAAGTAACAAATGATACATATCAATTTTAATGGTTTTCACTCTACTTACATACGAATTTTGACACACAATAATTCAGAGTTTTAACCTCTATGATAAATTGCAAATATGAAGGACTTGCAAAGGGAGAAAGTCCTTATTCCATAAGACTTCCTTCCTTTTCCTCTCCTTTATTTTGCCATCCATCTAAGAACCCTCTAGTTCAGTGGTGTCAATTCAATTTCACGAAGGGCCACATCAGGGTTTGTTTGACCTCAGGAGACTGGGGTGGGCTTGGCCATCTCAATGTCATTTGTGTCGGGGGCGCCTGTGGCGGCCCGATCACTCTGCCAACAAATGGGCTCCCAAGCCCTGTTTCTGGCTGCGGCAGCCTCCTGCAACCCTCCCGAGCTCCACTTTTGCTTGCACGACCGGGCGGTCCTTCACTCTTTCCAGGATGGCCCCCCTGGGCCAGATCTAAGCACCCCCTGGCCGGATCTGCCCCCGCCCAGGCCTTGAGTTTGACATCCTTGCTCTAGTTCTACTCTAGAAAAATCAGGAATTTAAAAAAATAAATTGAGAACACATATAGAAAATTGCCTTATTTCTCTGTGTTTTTTTCCTTGACACAACTTTGCCATTAGATTCTATCCAATGCTCAGTAATTGCTGGGCACAATTAAATGGAAATTACAAGGAACAGATCATTTCTGCATAAAATTCTCCAACTGCTGTTTGCATTTAAGACTTAGCTTAACATGCATTCTATGTATGTTCTTCAGGCTAGTGTATATGCTTCTAGCACATATTGGCATTTCTTAGAATAAGACTTTGAAATTATTCAAAACTAAAATTTGTATGTTATAGATCACACCTCAGGACATAGTCTCCTTCATTTAATACTACTGAACGTATCAGTTAAGCACTCTTGGACCGTTAGATTATATTTATCTATTTGCGTAAGTCTAATGAGCCATGCTCCTACCCACTTAGCAGTTCAAAAGCATACAAATGTGATTGGATAAATAGGTATCACTTTGGTGGAAAGTAGCAGTATTCTGTATGCTTTGGCGTATAGTCATGCTGTCTATATGACCACAGAAATGGTCAACTCTGGTTTCTTGGTTAAGAAATGGAGATGAACACTGCCCCCTAGAGTCGGATATGACTCGATGGGGAAACCTTTATCTTTTTAATAAGTCATGCCTATTTCTGAATTTATATCCTAAGATTCCTGAACATTTTCTCTTCCTTGTCTCTTTCTATGATATTGGATAGAGATTAGATATCTATGATATTGGTTCTCTAACTTACATCATTTTTAAAAGGGAGATGGCTTTCTGATCAGTTGTTTGCAAAGCATTGTTGCTATCACATTTTTCAAACTCAGAAGTGTAACAGTGCTCCCTATGTAGTATGTGAATGCTACATGTGTTTTAGATGAGTTCAGCAATCATTTAAACATTATGCAAAAAGGGCACACATATGAAAACAGAATGTTCCATTTTCCACGTCAGTATTTCTAAATATATTAACCCACTAAATAGCATAACTACAATTTAGCTATCTGTAACACATTAGATCACATTAATGTAGAATACGAAAGAAAACAAATCACAGAATTTAAACTGAAAAACTGCTTTAAGAATTGCATTTTCTTAAATTACTTCAGGTATCAGAAAGAAGTTAGATCATGCTGAATTTTTCACCTCCCTACCCACTCTTAGTGTTTACTGTTCTGTTATATTACACCCACATCAGAAATTTTCTGGGTGTTACACAATCAATTAAAACATGTTATACAATAAATTTAAATATATATATATATATAAATAGTACAATTTTAAAACTAACATTACATACATATTGAAGCATTATTAAAGAAAAAAAAATCTTCATCTGGCACCAAAATGTAAGCATCAGGCTAGCATCTCTGCAGAAAGTAATGTCCTGCTTAAGTAATAGAGGGAGACAGTGCTTCTGGCAGACTGACCTTAACCGATGATTAAATTAAAGGGACTCATGATCTTACCCAGTTGTTAATGAAACTTCTGCAAGGTAATAACCAAACTCAGAGAGCATCAGTGATTCCACAGCCTGACCTTAAATGCTTTAGGGCACTATATCCATTCAATATACTCTATATACACTATATACTCCTTATCACCCATCCCCTCCCACTTGTGATTGTAGGACTGTAACTTTGTTGCTTGTATCATTATGATTTATATTGACTGTTTCCTAGTATGATTTGATTGTTGATTGTACCCTATGACTATCATTAAGTCTGCAGTACATTATGATTCTTGATTCTTAACGAATGTATCTTTTCTTCATGTATACTGAGAGTATTTACACCAAGACAAATTCCTTGTGTGTCCAATCACACTTGGCCAATAAAGTATTCTATTCTATTCTATTATTGTATAGGCTACTACTACCATTTTTTTGCAAGAAAAATGGACTGATATGCAGACAGATTACAAAGTCCTCACATAACACAATTGTGTCAGCCATTCTCAGGTAGCAGCCTAGCTTCTCTATTTTTAAACCAAACTTTCTGGACTATTTTCAAAGGGACATTTATAATCCATAATCCTACCTGGAGTGAAATCAGCATGAATGAAGTTGCTAGGCTACTTTTCTCCTGGCAAGGTCATAGTTGTTGTTATCAGCCCAGGATGATAAAAGGTATCCTAAGTTCCTGAAGCCATTCAAGCTTTCAAATGAATAATGCTGGATCCAAAAATATTATCAAAACCATACCCTTGAATTCTAGTGGAAATACAATCTTTCCTCAATTAGATGAACACAATTAATCAAACAGATAGCCCATTTACAGAATGTTTGCTTTCTAAGTGACAGCTATTAACCTTATTCCAGGCCATCATCTTGCTTAGGCCTATTTATTATTTATGATTATTTTCAAAATAATTCTTCAAGAAAACTACTCCTTTTCAGAACACATATGTACCGCAAAATGAGTTCCTCAAGCATATTGTAAAAATACTTATATACACTTAAAAAGAACACAAGAACGGTGAAATCATGACTTCATATAATTGAAAACATCACTCCAAATGGGAATACATTAAAATATTCTTTATATTAAAAGAAGCTCCAAGGTAATTTCTTTTGTTTTCTCCTTTGTATTATTTAGCACAGCTATAGAATAGCTTTCAAAGTTAAGGTAAACAATTTAATAACATTGATTTCTGATTATGAAGCAATTCAAAAAATAAAGCAATTTGATAAATGAAACAATTCTGTTAATAGAAATAGTTTTTAATATGTTTTTCTAATGTGTCTAACTTTCTACTCCTAAATTACCCACTGATCAGGAACAATTACAATTAATAAACAAATAAATGCACACGAATTGAAGTTTTATGCAAATCCACTGCTGATGTTATAATCTTGTTCAATATAGCAGTACTAAGACTCATAATGTATCTTGGAAGAGAAGGGAAGCTAAACCTGCTGCTCATTCCAGTCCAAGAACCAGAAATTGAACAAGCAGGAAGAAATGCATTATTAGACTGTGGGACAATTGCTTCTTGTTTAAAAGAATGAGACAGATGCTAATAGGATCAGACATAAACTACTTCTGATGTAACATGTTTCTCTGTTGACTTAGATGAACAGATCTAAAATACATATATTACCTGGCCACATCCAGGGGCAGTACATAGAAAGGGTTTGTCATCACTCATATTCTACAGGTTCTTGTGTTACCTGCATTGGAATAGCAAACATAATTAGTTAAGATTCTGCCAAGAATTTATCTTGCATTGATTTATATGACAAAGTCTCAAATAAAAAACAATATTTCAATACATTTAATTATTTCAAGCATATTTCTAAAATAATATAATTAAAAAACCAAATAATTTGGGGCATTCTTTGTAAAGTGAAATTGAACCTTGAACACGCAATTATCAGTCAAGCTTGAAAACATTTTTATGAAGTATAGCAACTAGGCTTTATTATTTAAACAGAACACAAATGTGTCAATGTCTCCCTTTGGTAGATTCCACACCGATACAGGTAGCCCTTGATTTATAAGTTGTTCAGTAACTGTTTAACATTACGACACTATAAAAGTGACTTATGACCATTTTTCACACTTACCACCATTGCAGCATCCCCATGGTTACGTGATCAAATTCAGCTGCTTGGCAACTGACTCATATTTATGATGGTTGCAGTGCCCTGACGTCATGTGATCACCTTTTGCAACCTTCTGACAAGCATATCAATTCGGGAAGCCAGATTCATTTAATAACCATGTTACTAATTCATTAGTTCACTTAACAACTGTGGCAAGAAAGATTGTAAAATGGGGCAAAATTCACTTAACAATATCTTGGTTAGCAACAGAAATTTTGGGCTCAATTGCGGTTGTAAATCAAGGACTACCTGTATGCCAAAGGGATCAGGTGAAGAATCTACTGAGTACAAAAAAACTCTTATGCCAGAGATGCTATATTTTATTTCTGGTTTTGGACTGGATGAGTTGCTTTTTTCCTATTTAGAGTTAATTTATAATCTGGGAGTCCCTGAAGAACAGGTGCTACCTATACATAGAACAGCCTTTCACAGCTTCATTCGGTACACCAATTGCAGTATGGCCTTTCCTGGATAAGAAAACCTTCCTCAAACCACTAATATCTTGATAACCTATTTGTGGGATGTAGGCATGGGACTGACTTGGAAAGTTACTGAGAAACTTTGGATGGTCCACAATGCAACAGCCTATGTTTATCAGCAGCTTGATTTTATGGGTACTAGTCTATCTGCACATGTTACACTGCTATTTAGCCAGTTCGTGGGATTATCAGTTTGCTTCCGAGGCAATTCAAGGTGCTGGTTGTCATCTTTTAAAATTCTATATGATCCAGAACTGGAGCATCTTTGTAATATCCTACTTAAAGTGGTTCCTTCTAGCTCATTACAATATTGAACAGTTGGCTCCTTTTGGAACACTATTGCCAGAAGTATAATCTATCCTCCCTTTTCTAGAACCTGGAGGTCAGACTTGGCTTGAATCTCTTGGCCTTTCAAAAAATGGAAAAATGGCCTTATTGTAATGCAATGGAATGTTTGTTAGTAAATAAATGAAATAAAGAGAATGAGAGAATGAAATTAGGAAAGGATGGGAACATTTTAATTATTATTGATTTATAAAAATATAAATGAAGAGAAATATGGAAAAAAATAATTATGGAAAGTTTATAAGTGTTCCCAAGGAAGTATGATATTCAATTGAAAAGAAATGTTAAAGAAGTTAACATTGTAACTAATATTAATTATAAAATTGAATTGGAATGGAATGAGTGTTGTATTTACTATTGTTTTATATACATAACTCCGAGAAACACAAAACCGAAGACACAAGCCTGAAGATGATGAATGAGACTTCACCGAAACGTCGCCTAGATACTTCCAATTTTACACGGGAGAAAACCCAATAACCAAAGATATATATATATATATATATGTATGTATATGTATATGTACATGTATATATGTATATATAAAGAACATAATGTGTATTTGTATTTTAAGAATGTATCAAGAAGAATTCGACTGGAAGTTATATACTATATTGAATGTTATAATTCTAAAGGCATAAATTGAAGTTTAAATAAGAGTTGAATGGATAAAATTAAAAGATATAAAGGTGTCATACTCCAATTAGTAACTACAGGGGAAAATTTTTTTAATGATAAAAGATAATATGAAATTGAAACAGGACAGACAAAAGTATAAATATAATGATTAGAAAGACATTGAAATTTAGAAAAAGATATATAATAGAATTAAATATGAGATAATTAAAAATAAAGTTGAGAAAACCAAGGGAGAGAAAAAATTATGGAGAAAATGTCAAAATAGTAATAAGATATGGAATAGAACACAAAGATGAATATGAAATTGAGTTTGTGTCTGTATGAAGAAGTGATAACCCGGGATCATGCTATTCTCAAAAAAAAGATGTTTTATTTGTATTATGTTTTTGTGAAAACCCAAATAAAATTTATATTTTTAAAAAAATGAAAAAATGGCCTTGACAACAACCCTCTGGGACCTGAGGAGTTTGTCCCTTGAGGAGTTTCCTGCAGAGTAAGCGTTTACATTTGTTCCTTGATGCTTAAGAGTATATGATGGTGGTAATTTTGTTATTTGTATTTTTACTTCCATTACTATGCTCAGGTATGTAAGGTGTTCTAAATCACTTGAATGGAAGCAAGATAAATATATAAACAAAGACATTACTAAGTGGTAACTAATAGTGGAACCTAATTACTATGGAAGATTATAAAGCTTAATGGAAACATAAACTGAGAGCTGATTAGATACCATTAATTCAGAGGTTCTTAAACTTAACAATAGAAATGAGGAATATATAAAATATCAGAAAATGTGTTAGTGGAATCTTTAATTAGATCAGATGGGTCTTGAATAATTTTTACCCTATTAAACAGCCTGACAATCAGTAGACTAAATTTATATCTTAATGAATACAAATGGGACACTTTTTAAATAAGTTTAAATTTTAAAATGTTCTAACCAATTTTAGATTCTAATGGATTCCAATAAAAAGCGTTCATATTCAGTGAAGTGAATCTCTTTAATTGCAGGTGGATAAGTTTATTTCTATTTATGAAAGATTATTATTTTCACTCTGACTTGGTGGAGTCAATTCTTTTCATGAAATATTAACTTCCAGATTTTAGGAATATAGTTCAACACATTTATATCTAGCTGTTGTTTTTCTCTCCAAAATTAAACTGTCATGATTTGAAACTAAACCAAAGCTCTAGATAGACAAGATTAAGTTCTTATAACTGATATTATGATTCCAATTAAGCTAACTAGCCAAACTGAACTAGGGTTTTTGATGGCAATTCCACATAAAACATGATGTAGAAATCCAGATATGGGTAATTCAAAGTGGCCTTCTGCGTAGGTAGCACTTGTATTTAAGTTGCTGCACATACACAATGTGAAAAATGCCTTTGTCTTACAACTGTAATTCAGCTCAGAATTACAGCTGTAAATTGTCCTGGTTGGTAAGTGGTTCAATGTATGACTGCACTTGGTTTTATGGATTTTGTGATAGTCATTAAACAAATATCACAGTTGATTAGAAAACCCACTTTCTGCAATGGGCGTTTGCCAGAAACTAGCAAAAAATACAGTAGAACATGTTCACATGATTGTGTGATATTGCAAATGGCTGTAAATGCAGTCTGAGCACCCAAAATGCAATCATATAACCAATCATAGTGGGGATGGAGTAGGCATTAGCTGTAGGAACTTTGAATCCAGGATGTAAATAGCCCTAGGGACCAGTTGTAAATTGACAATTACCCACAATTTCCATTAAAATTGCACTCCGGTTCACCAAACAGTATTGCCCAGATGGACGTTATATCCTAGGAAGAAAAATCTGGACCCTTGTATACCAAGATAGTATGGGGATAATCAGTGTATGAATTTGTCCTTCCCAACATGCTACCGTCATGAGGCCCTTAAAAATAAACATATGGGGCAATCTAATTTCATTATTAGAACATTGACCATAGCTAAATAACAATATTGAAAAAGTGCCAGAGTTTATAAACCAATCATAATTGGTTTCATGCCTTCTGAGCTAGTGAGCACACCTCAACTCTCTCCAATTTTTTAAGAAAAAAGTCTAATCCCATCTAGAAATGGTTGAAGAGCTTTATGAACTTTCATCCAGACAATTACTATTTTCATGCAATCAGTACTATCATTAAGCTGCCAAAAAATCAGGAACCCATTTAGTCACAATTTCCTTTCCCCCACAACCATCCATATCAGGGTAGCTGAGAAAACTTCTGGCCTGAAGACAAGTCAGCATCAGAAATGAAGGCCATTACTTCCAACATAATTTATATTTTCTGTTTCCACCATAGATAGAATAATTGAAGTGCACAAGGGAAAAGAATCCCATGCTGCTACTTGTTCCATCAATACATATTTGGATTCAGACACAAAATACTAAAAAAGTATTTTATATGAACTACTGCTTCCTCAGCAACAGATGTGGTTTTTTAAGCTATGTACGCTAATGACAACATACATCTTGCTCTTTTTATTGAAAAAAAATTGTATCTCAAGACAAGGCATATAATAATTTAAAAGACATCTTTCTCTCTCACGAAATTCTTCTTTTTGGTCCAATAGTATACAATAAAGTATTGTTACCCATTGATGCAAGAAACAACTGAATGATCACATTCATTAGCTTTCTAGGCTTCTAAACAATCATGACAGGTAGCACTATTCTTGCAATTCTTTGAAAGGCACCTTCTCTAAATTGGACAATTTGGAAAAGGAGCCTTCCAAATGATCATGAGAATGGCTCATTTGTAGAACATCACAAGGCAGCTTCTATATAAGGAGGGCACACTTCACATTGGCTGAGCATGCTGCAGAAAAAGGCAAAGGTAAGTGGAGAAATATATGTGTGCTGCTGGGCTCTGTAACTGGCACAGGCCTCCTGGGTATGGAGGAGTGGAGAGTAGGCCCGAGTCTCCAGAGCCATGGCAACATTGTGCACACTGGTGTGCCAAAGGGTGGCTGAGACTGGGGTAGATACAGGTGAGCATGTAAGGGGAAATTTACAGCAGCCTGAAGTTGGTTATAAGGATGAGCTGACTGCCAAGTGTCTGAATTTTCATCATGTGACTGCGGGGGCTTTGCACATCTATAATTTTGACTATAGGTCACAAGTCCTTTCATTCAGCACCATCGTAATTTCAAATAGTTGCTATCACAGCCTAATTCAAAGCTGGGAATTTTAGTGTCCTAGCCACATTCTTTGGCTGTCCCTATCCAGCTTGTGTAAAGTCAACTGGAAATTAGAAATCAAATGTAAATAAGATGTAATATGTATTACCAGTAGTAACTAATCAAAACCATGTAATTTACTGCTTTTTATAAAGTGGTAAAATTAATGTTGAGCAGAATAAGCCCTCAGCAACAGTTCCAGTCTCTCATGTGGCCCCTTGGGAAAATTGCATCCCGTGCCCTAATTAGTCTATTTGAGAAATGAATGCAAACAGAAACTTTTATTCAGTCACATGACACGACTTGGAGAATATATTATTATATCCATAGCCTGGAAACAAGTATTTCTGAGATAATGAGAAATAGATTTTATTTATTCTTTGAAGACAGAGGTAAATGCATTAATACGTAGTTGTTTCAGGACTTTAGAATTCTTCCTTAGAACACATACATTTTCATTGTTTTTGGGCAACAACTCCAACCTGCAAAACTAGATATTCTGCCAAACATATAGTATATTTCATGAATAAGCAAATTTATAACACAAGGACATTCAAAATGGAATTACCTAAACAAGGTGTTGGTAAACATGTACAGAGGGGAAATAAGTTAATTTTATGATATTTAGTAGCCTATTTAATAGTTTATTTCCAAAGTTTTAATCCAAATTCCTATGACCCCCAATGGGATTGATAGGAGCCCATTCAAAATTCTTTTAATAGAAAAATTGAAAATATCTGAACTAGAGGAATGTATTTCAGTATTTCAAAATTATGGGTACAGAGTAACATTTATAAACTTCTTTTTAAAGTAAGTATTTTAAACTACAGGTAGTTCTCACTTAACCACAATTGAGACTTGCAACTCTACCATTAAGAAACATGGTCATTAAGTGAGACGTCACATGACCAAGACTTAGGAATTTTACTGCAGATTAATTCACTTACTCTGCTTGTTGGAAGCTGGCTGTGAAGTATAAAAATGGTGATGAAGTGACTATGGAACACTGCAAAGGTTGTAAGTGCCACAATCAACTGTAAAGCTATTTTCAGCACAGTTGCAACTTCAAATGATCACTTAATGAATGAAGAATATCTACATAATTTCAAAAGAACATATCAAAATCTTTCTTCTTGACTTGGCAATTTTAGTATACAAATGTTCAGAAACTACTCAAGGTAGGTTTTAGAAATTATTTGAAATAAGATGAAAAATTAGAGAAAAATGTCCCAATAGTAACTTAGTAAAATACACACAGGTAGCCTGCCTTACTGACCACTCATTCAGCGACCATTTGAAGTTGTAGTGGTCCTCAAAGTTGTGGCTATCACGCTGTTCTCATGGTCATGTGATTGTGATTCAGGTGCTTGGCAACCACTTGCATTTATGACACCTGCAGCATCCTGCGATCATGAGACTGCCATCTGCAACTTTCCCTACCAGCAAGCAAAATCAATGGGGAAGATGGCAAATGTCACAAGTGGTTCTGGTAAATCTCCCCCTTTTTGCACACTGGCTCCCTGTTCATGACCCATTCCCTCCTTCCCTCAGCTTCCCTATGTTTGCACTGCACCTATCACATACCCCTGCTCTCCTTACATGGGGCTCCCACTGCTTCCTGCTTAATGACTCCATGTCTTGAGAGTTACAATGGCAACCGTGACTGTTTGGATTGCTGTTGCTGAACAATATGGACATTGCACTTTATGACATTACTTAGTGATGCCAATCCCAGACCCAACTGCCATCACCCATGGACTATCTGTAATCATTCTAAAATAGGGAATAAAACCACAGTATCAAGAAAATGGAATACAGGTTGTCTTCATCTTGACTACCACAGCATCATCATGGTCAAGTGATCAAAATTCAGAATCTTAGCAATTGGCATGCATTTACAACAGTTGCAGCATCCCAGGGTCATGCAATTACCATTTTGCAACCTTCCCAACCAGCTTCTGACAAGCCAAAGTTAATGGGGGAAACTGGATTTGCTTAATGATGCAATTCCCTTAAAAACTGCAGTAATTTGCCTAATAACTGTGGCAAAAGGGTTGTAAAATTGTGACTCACTTAACCACCTTGCTCAGCAACAGAAAATTTGATCACAATTGTGGTCATAAATTGAGAACTATCTGTATACAGTAAGAGACTAAGCACTAAACATCTTGATTCAGTTCAGACTACATTACAAGCTTAAAACTTGACATGACTGTGATGAGATAAATGTCATAAGCATATATAAACATATTCTTTATAAATAATTAGCAGACAGATTCTTCATCTTCCACTATAGGTCCTCTATGAAGAATAACTTTAAACAGGACATTTCATTCCAGCTCAAACATTACCCAACTAAAATTTAGGCTTCTTGCAGATGGCCAAATTATAAGTGCTATCCATCAGTATTTGAGCCAGCAGAAAAGCATGGCACATAAATTGTGCTGCCCTGATTGCTGATCCTTAATCTCCTTCTGTAACAAGGCTTTAAAATGGTGCTAAGCAAACTTAATTACAGGTCAAGTTTAAAAATGTGATTGGTAAACTCCTCCGGATTTGTTTCTTCTCCGACCCAGCATCAACTCCAAGCAGGAAAAAAATTCTTCTTACTGTGGAGAGGAAGACATCTAGACAGATTTATTGGAGTTGTAGGACACTTGACTCCATCATGATTAAGATGCTTAGCATTATAGATTTAGCTACCTGTCAATTGTTCTAATAATAAATGGTAAGCACTTCCCCACCGAAATCAGATTGGTGGCTACTCTGGTTTCCAAAGGCAATCAAGGTGGAATTATACAAACAGTCTTTAGAATCTTAAATTACTCCAGTTAGACTGTCTGATGAAATAATTGTGGCTGGTCTCAATCATTACCAAGCAACCTGCTGCATTATGCACCAGTTGTAGCTTCCTAATAATCTTCAAAGATAACAATACTGGTCCTAGGTATTGGCATGCTTATCTGTGAATCCTCCAAAATAAAAGTATTAATAATGGGGAGATGGCTGCTTAAAATCCAGCAGCTGACCTAGCAGAACTTTTGTAATACACCCAACAGTGACTGAGCCAACAACCTATAGTTGGCAAAACACCGTTCACTTTCTGTTAAAACTAACCCTCTGTGCAGCATAGGATTACTGGTCTTTCAAAAGTATCCTAAACTTATATTTAGAACACTTGTGTTTTTTTTTAAGTCCTAAAACTGTATCTAAAAAAAGCCTGGGTGTAAGATTTGAAAATGCATTTTATGAAAGATAACCTTTGCTGAAGGTCCAATATCTTCTAGAGCCCAAAACAAAATGGTCATTTGATGACAATTTCCAAGAACCAATAAAATCTGGGCAAATTCCTAATTGTAATGATCACCAATTAATCTATTAACCACAATTATGTCAGCAGAAGAGAAAAGTGTTTAAGAATTGAAATGGCCAAGGTCAACTAACCCTTGCTTACAGGTATAGGGTGGAAATCAGGTGAAAGCAATGTCAGGAGGAAAAAGTTATGTTGTCAGGATTGGAATATGATGAGAAAGTGTTGATTGGATAGACTATCTGTCCTACAACAAGGAATAATAGTGGCACAATAAAACACCAGCAGCCTCTGCTACAGTTAACTCTCACAACCTCCTTTAGCAAGTGAAAAAAAAGGAAAGCCTATTGTGGGCCAAGAGCTTTATTTTGTTCTCAATTTCATTTAACTCCAGCTGTCTAGATCTCTTTCCTTGCAGGAAACGGTGGAGAAGATATGTGCCCATTGCTCTTCAAAAGCGACACTTAACCATCAAAAGCCAACAGGACCGTGAGGAGGGAATATATCCGGATCCTGGAGCCTTCGGAGCTTCCCTCCCTGCGGTCCCTTATATATGCATGTAGGTATGTCCCTATATATCCATGTCTGTATCTCCATATATGCACGTATTTGTCTGTTTATCTCTATCTGCAACTCCCAATGCTATATAAGAATAGGAGGCGGCGGCTCGGGCCCTCCGTGGCTCCGGCTCTCTTCTTTCCTCCTCCAGGATTCCAGGAAAAACGGGAGACGGAGGCGTCCGGGCCAAGGCCAACCAGGAACGACAGGAGAAGGTAGGCTGGTATCGGGAGCAGCCAAAACCGGCTCCCGGGAGCAAGGGACGGGTCGAAGGAGGAAAAAAAAGAACACGGAACGGCGGCGCCATGTTACGCTTCCCCAGGCTCCCTTCTCCTATCCTCCGCCACCAGGGCCCGGCTCTTCTCCCTTCAGGCTACCCCCGGCTAGGGCTACAGCCACACCCCGAGCCGTTATCCTACAACGTCAAGGCGAGGCACGGCCTTCCTCTCCGCCTCCATTAAAACAAAACCAGACCGCCGCGCGCGCGCGCATACACACACTCACACTCACACACAGCCAACTCACCCCTCACGACCGCCGGCCGAGCCGCACATTAAAGCCCGGGGTTTTCTCCCCCCCCTCCCACCCGGTTGTCGTCACATCTCGCGGGAACTCCGTGACATATCGGTTTCTCTCCCCCTCTCTCTCTATCGCGTTGCCTTCCTTCCCTCCTGCTGGGTCAGGAGAAAACGGGGTCACGGGCCGCGCGGAGACGGGCTGGGTGCAGCACAAACGGAACGGAAGAGGAAGGAGGCACGCACAACCGCAGGAGGGAGAGGCCGCGTGGTTGTGGGCTCCGCGAAGGCGGGGCCAGTGCCATTCCGCCGGTGCCTGGGTGGCCGGAAGCAGCCCCGTCCTTCCTTCCTGCGCTCCTCCTTTTCGCGCCTGCGCACAGAAGAGGAAGATGTCCTTTCGAGGGGAAGCCTGGGTGTTGCCAAGGGCCGGTGGGGAGGGGCCGGGCTGTTGGATTTGAAATGCACGGGGGAGTGTTAGCTGGAGGCAAAAATCACTGCACATTGATAGTCTCAGCAGCCAGGTGGACTTTATTCCATAGGGCAGTCTTTTATTATAATATAGGTTTTGTAAAGTTTTTCTTGGTTTTCCTTCTGGATTTTTTTTTTTTTTTGGTAAAGCAAATTTATAGACAATTAAAAATATTATCCTTATGAACTTTCTACGTTTGCCCTTTTCAGGTTTACCCTTTTTCCCCAAAATATGGTCACTGTGTGTATGTGTATGCCAAGCCTGACACACAAAATTAAAAAGAACCCAATACACAAGCTTGAGGATGGCAGATGAGATTCTGCCAAAACGTCATTATAATAAAAGCACAAATATTAAGACCTGGGAAAATACCCGAAGAAACCTAAATACCATACATATAAATACTCGCGAAAACATAACACACACACACACACACACACACATATATATACGATATGTATATACATACACTATACACCCATACACACTCATCTCTTTATGTATTTAGCATAAAATGCACTTGTAAATCATTGCAGTTACAGTTGCAATGAATCTGGCTTCCCCATTGACTTTGCTTGTCAGGTGGCAAAAGGTGTTCACATGGCTCCGGGACACTGCAACCATCATAAATGTGAGTCAGTCGCCAACCATCAAAATTTTGATCATGACCACAGGAACGCTGCAGTGGTCGCAACTGTGAAAAATTGAAGTTTTTTTCAATGATGTAACTTTGAAGGGTCAATAAATGAACTGTTGTACTAACTTGTATACTTCTCTTTATCTGATAGGAATTATGGATGTTGGAAATCCAGCAGTTCATCCATATAGGTAATTAACAGTAATTGGAATAATAACTGCCATTGTTAAATGACACAATCATAAAGTATATCATCCTATGACTGCAGATGGCAGACCTGGCTATGGCAATTGTGGCAGTCCTAGCTGCTATCCTTAAGCAACAATTGTGTTAAGCAAGGACTTCACATGAGCAAGACTTCCATCTTCTTGCCAGTTTGATTTTGTTTGTGGGAAGGCAACAAGGAACATTGGAAATTATGATTGTGTGACTAAGGATGCTACAATGGCTGGGACTCCAAGGACCAGTCACTTTATACACTTGAGCAGTCACTGAGTGGATAATACCCAAGGGCCACCTGTACTGTTTTGAGGAAAGCTAAATTAATGCTTATGAGTCTTATGAGTTACGTGAGTCTTAAATGTTGACATTCATTTTGTAGATTGTGCAAACTTTAATACTTGATGCAAATCTTCTACCAGTTTAATGTTATTAGCATTGTCATAATCAATTCTTGTTTTTTGTTTTTCCAATTGTAAAATCAATTACAGCTAAAAAGAATGCAGACCAAATTAGGCAATTGCATAAATCTCAGCCACGTTCCAGTTGTGATTTTCAGTAATGTTCAACCATTTTAACCTGTCAGTCGTCCCACCCAATCCATCTTGAATTGGATTTGCCACAAGGAAATATGGGTGACTGTGGGAATGAAAGTAAATTGAGAAGGGAAGATAGCCACAACATTCTTTTGTCAGAGCTCAAGGCCAAGTCGCTGAATTTGGAGGAGTGACCGGACTGCGGGAGTTCAGAAGGGAGGTGGATTGGACAGTGTAACTTGAGGGTCATCACTAAGGGGGTTGGATATGAATTTAATCTGGCAGAGGAAAATTTGGGATTTCAGATTCAGGTTTTCCCAGATGTGCCAATATGACTTCTCTAATAAATTCTTACTTGGATGGACTTTGTCTCTGAATGCTGAACTGAGATGGAGTTTGTTTGGAACATTGATACCAACATGTTATGCGGATCGAGAATTGTCTATCATACATCATTATCTAAAGAAATGAGATTAAAAGAGCAGCTGAAACCACAGGACATTATTCTAAAACTCACCTGGCAGCTATAAAACATACGTTTTAAAACATGATAAGCATGATACTCAAAACTGCTCATTGCTTTTACCTGATGGAAGGGGCAGTTGCTGAACTGAAACCTGATCAATATTCTGCCAGGAAAGGGGCTTTGGATGATAAGATTGGAAAAAATTAAAATGGTTTCCATTTCCTAAAATAGTAGTCCTTCATGTTTACATCTGTATTGACTAATCCAACTTCAAACTTTTTGCACAAATGTAATTTGCATGCATGATCCTCCTGACTTTCCTATTTAAAATGTCTTTCACTTGTCTTGTTTTAACGCATATGCAATTGGATTTGCTTGGCAATTCTGCATTCTTGGCATTATATTGATACTTTATTTTGAATATGAGATATTTTCTTTGTTGCAAGTATGCATTTGTCTGGCTTGTAAGTAATGGATGAACTGATATTTACGAGTTGACATTTTACTTCACTATGTTCTCCTTTAAATACCTCCCTGATTTTTTATTTCATCATTGAAGAGCCATAAGATAAATCTTCTAAATGTTGTATAAAAGACATTTGTTAGGTTACACCCTTTATTAAATATTTCAGGTAAGAGTCATTTATAATCTGAAAAGCAATTTCCATATGAATACTAATTCCCAGTGGTCCATTTTTGTATTTCTTTAAAGTGTCACACAGGTATAACTAATCCTCCCCCAAATGATGACTCTACTGGTGCTACCCACACAGCCAACAGCCATTCACCAAAGGGCATTGTTTCCAATTGTGGGTATAATTTAGGCCCATGTAAAATAAAGCAAAGTCATATATGCAATCTGAACAGATTGCATTCACAATATTGTTCCACTGAGCTTCAATACCAATTTTCCTGGCATGAGCTCCCCAAAGATGAATGTCAACCTCTGGTCTCGCAATAGATTTTGAAAAAGTCAAGTAATTAAAGAACAAACCACGGTAAGTTTAAACTTGTTACCATCTTTAATTAAGCTGCTTTGGAAGTAGCATACATTTCCATGATAAAACACTTTCCAAGCTCACGTTCACAGAATCACATTGTAGTTCATTAGTGCCAACACTGGAACCAAATCTCTTCACATGGCAAATAGAATTAAGAATGCAACCATGAGACAGAAGAGACCCATGGCTTCGGACAGGGCAAATCCCAGAATAGCATAGGAGAATAGCTGCTGTTTCAGAGAAGGATTCCTAAACAGAAATACAAGATAAAAGTCACATTTGTACAAATAGTAGAAAGCAATTTTAATTTTACAGAGTAGGCATCCTTTCAGAACACATGCCCTTTCTGATCTTTAAAGACCTTGTAGGTAACCAAGAGTAATAGGAAGATCAACAATGTATTTCAACACCTGTCTCTCACATTATTAGGGATGGCCACAAAGAATATGATTTCATTCGATTTTCATTTCGGGTTCTTAGAAAAATAATGGAAAAAATAGCAACCTGTTCCTTGCCTATTAGCTAACAGGTGACTAGCTGAGAAGGGTATAACATGGGTGGAGCTCTGGCAGGCCAATGAGTGGCTGGTTGTGGGCCCATGCTAATGATACCTTAAAGCGAATTTAAAAAAAGATGCAGGTCATTTAAGGAGGGGGTGACACATACCATGTGCTAACCCACACAAATCTGGATAGCAATATAGCCTAGGTATATAACAATTACCTACAACATCAAAACTCTTTTTCCAGCCTTCAATAAGTCTTCTGAAATCATACATCTGGAAAGTAGCACCATGGGCAGCCCTGATTGCTGCCCACTCTTGAAGGAGATAGCTCACACTTTCTAGCACAGCTGATTACCATTAAACCCATTGACATTTTAAAAAAGAGATGGTGGGATTAGCTTGCTGTAGGGTATGGCTGCCCTTCCACCCATATTTCAAGACACATCAGTCATTTTGAGATCTGAGCTCAACTGGACGTGGCAACGTTATATAGTTCAGGAAACTGGAAAACTTGGACATTTCTTTAATGCTTATATTTCTGATTAAGAAACTGGATGTGATGTAATATAGTAGGAAGGAGGGCATATATTCCAGAAGAATAAGTGGAAATCCAAATATTTTGAATGAGAGAAAGGGCGAAGATAGCCCCTTGCTAATAGTTGAGTATATTGTAGATGCAGATAGTAGAGTTCTCAGTCGGATAAGATTTGTCTGTGTGAAACCATCACCCTATGTCACTTAGTTTTTGGGTCTGGCATAGCTGCTTTTTCTCAAGCAGCCTGTTAATATCCTTGAGGGCCATAAATCTTATGATGAAAACTTTATTTTTAGCTGGAAAGATGGGGTCGATTTCTTAGTTATTGAATATTACAGGTAGCTCTCACTTTCTGACTTGTTCAGTGACCATGGTCCAAATTACCATAATGTTAAAAAAGATGACGTGACCAGAACATTCCTATGGTGATATGATCATCATTTGGGTACTTAATGCATTTACAATGGTTGCAGTACCTGTAGTCACATGACCACCATTTGATCTTCAATCCATTTCTGACATGCAAAGTCAAGGGGGAATTCAGCAGGAAGTTGCAAGTAACATCATGGATAATGATCTATGGTGATCTGCTTAACAATGGCAGCTGGAACTGATGTCATACATCCAGTATGGTCATATGACATTTCACTTTATGATGATGTTGCTTAGTGTTGGGATACTAGTCCCAATTACGGCCAGTTAATAAGGACTATATGTATATCTCATTATTTCAAAATCCTCTGACATGGGTCTTATGGTTAATTTACTGCTTTATTTTCTAAATCATAGCCATGTTATCATAACAGTTTTAAAACATGAAAAACTTGGTTGGCATTTAAGAGACGTTTTTCCTTCATATCTGTTTTTATGGAAAAGGGAGAAACAACACATTTTAGTGATTATTGGATAAATGGGTAAGTAAAAAGAAAGGACATGGATGACAAATTAATCAATTATATGGGAATTTTCAGTCTCTAAATAATTGAAAACTTATTTTTTCCAAAGTTAATTGAATTCTAACTTTGCAACTTTCTATACTTGAAGTTATACTTGAAGTTCAAGAAAATACAGATTTGTTAAGTATCCACTTTTATCTTCCATTATAGTTTCGATTAGTATGCTACAAATACTTATTTTTCCTACAGGTAATCAACGTATACTATACTCTGTATGAAAGTATGGAGCTTTTTCAATTTTAGAGGTCACTCCTTTTCAGTCAAATACACTACAATTTAAATATTTATTTGAGTTTTAGCTGAGATATGTTCTTCTTTATAAGCTTTCCTAGTCCTTGAGGGACATTTTTCTTTCAGTTCTTTTAGTTCTGAATATGTTTCATAAACGTGACCAAAAGTCATCTTAATAAGTGTTTATACCTTTTGGGACTCCCTGAAAAAGGAAATCAGGTTAATATCCTTCTTCACAAGGCTAGTAAAAATGTTAAAGAGGTTTTAATGTCCAAGAATGGGAGCTAGTTTAGTTTAGTATGGGAGCTAGTTATGATTTTGCTTATCATTTTCATGCTTTCCTTTTCAAAAATTAAAGTAAAACCACAGATATAGAAATATATGTAATTTGATATATGATGTGATGATGATCTATTATTTTATGCAAGACTTTGAGACCGATGATAATCTTTGCTATCTCTCATATGGTGGCATAAACAGATAATAAAAAGGAAATTTTCACCTTCCACACATATCCTAAAACTACTGTTTAAAAAAATAACCAGAAAATGCAAAAACCAGAGCTGCTAGACCCTTGCATAGGTGTTTTATTTTCAGCTTGTTCTGTTATGATTCAAACAAGGCCAAGCTATTATGACATACAGACTTTTTAAAAAGTGTGATATATACAAATGCCGGAAAGATATTACATTACAGGTAGTCCTTGACTTATGATCATACTTGAGTCCAACATTTTTGTTGTTAAGAAATGTTTAAGTCAGTTTTACCCCATTTTACGACCATTCTTGCCAGAGTTGCTATGTAAATCACTTCAGGTGATAAGTTAGTAACCTGTTTGTTAAGAGAATCTGGCTTCTTCATTAACTTTGCTTATCAGGTCACAAAAGGTGATACATGACCTTGGGACATTGCAACAGTCATAAGCACGAACCAGCTGCCAAGCATCTGAATTTAGATCATATGATCATGCTGCAAAGGTCATAACTGAAAAACGGTCATAAATCATATTTTTCAGTGGTGGTGTAACTTTGAATGGTCACTAAATTAACTGTTGTGTCAAGGACTACCTGTATCTTCCATTTCTGCATGCAGGTTAATGTAAAGTAGTAGCTTCCCCAGCAAGCCAAGATTTCACCAAATTGACAAAGTGTGTATTAGGATGTTGGGGTGCAAGGTTAACTCCTCCTACATTTGTGAAGCTGTAGTGCAGCTACAAAGGGGAAGATTATGTATGGGACACTTCCTCACACATTTCATCATTCACCACTGCTCCCCGACAGATAGCCCAGAGTTACTTGAATATCAGGTAAAGGGTAGGTTACCTGGCATAACCAATGATTAAACTCCCAAAGACTGTTCCAATACCAGCACCAGAACCAGCCACTCCTACTGTGGCTGCACCTGCACCAATAAATTTGGCAGCGGTGTCAATGTCCCTGTTGAGAGCACTAGTTTGGAACTTCCTTAGTGCTAGTTGATTGCCAGCATTCTGAGAACCTGTAAAGAAAGTAGTACTGCCCTACAAAAAAACAAAGAGAAAAAACTCCAAGGATTAATTTCAGTGTAGTAGCCTGTTATTTGTATTATAAAACTTAAAAAAAGCATTCTAGAAGGAAGGCAGCAACATTTATTGAGGTAATCAAATTTAGGAAGTGTTTTTACTTTCTGGATTTAGCCCAGAAGCTCTACCTAAAATAAAATCTGTATTATTAAAAATAGTCACCATCACACCTCTGATGACCATTCATTATTTCTGCCCATATTAGTATATTAATAGCAAGATAGCTAAAATGGACAACTAGTAAGAGAATGCTGTATTTCAGCATTTTTCTTCAATTTTCCCTTTTGCTACTGGGAACTAATAAACCAGATTCTGCTACTCAATGGGCAGTTTTAGAAGCAGATACAATGCTGAGCAACCAGAAAGCACGCATAAAATTTAAAGAATCTGGGTCTGAATAGTAGTGCTATGGAGACCAGTGAGACTATTACGAGAGAAATACAGTACTAACCTTAACATAAAACATAAATTGGTTAGTGCTGCTGCTTAGATTATATTCCATTCCATGTTTATTAATGAAACTAACTTGTTCAAAGCGAGTAAAATGTTTAAGGGAAGGAACAGGGAGGTGGGCAGAAAAGGTGGCCTGTAAAGGCAAGGTCAGATTTACAGCTTTACTGTGAATTATACTAGCACAAGAACACATGGGCTCACCAGATGACTTAGGAAGCTACAGAATTGTTTAAGGTACCTCTCCAGTCCTGACTTCCGGCCTAGACAACATCGATGCAGAAATTGGTCTGTATAGGATCCTTGATCCAGTACGCATCTAAAGATCAGAAAAGATTAACGTAATCAAGCATCCTACCAAATCTCAGCGATCTTAGACTCAAAAAAACTTCAGAACTTTTGGAATTAATTCTATTTGAGACTTTAGAATAGTCACCTCATCTATAAGGAAAAACTCGTTCTAGCATCAAATCTTGTTACATATTTAACCTTTAACTGATTCTAACACTTTTTAATTGCTGAAAAAGGAGTTGATTGCCAAAAGATATGTTACAATAAATATAAAAGAAGGTTTTTATTCAAGAAAATATTGCCACTCTGTCCACAAAATACAATTATTGATTACATGGAAATGTCCTGTTTATAATGTACAGATGGATGGATGATTATAATATGGTTATATTAGATAATATGGTTAACCATATAATATGGTTATAACCATCATATTGGTTATAACCAATATATATGGTTAAAAGGATTGAAATTTATCATTGGTACACACCAGAGAAACTTTATACAATGTATAAAAAATTTCAAATGTATGTTGAAAATGTGAACATTTCAGAACATTTTTCTTCATACTTGGTAAAACTGCAAAAAAGCTAAAAAATAATAATGGATTTATACTTTCAGGATTTTAATTCAGCTGAAGCCAGGATTTTTCTTTTTAGGATTATTGTATAAATTAGGGAAAAAACATGGAAGGTTATTTAAACATACAATTATAGTGAGATTATTACATACAGTTGGAAAGATTCTACATTATCCACTATGGAGGAATGGTTGCTAGAAGTTGGCAGGTTTTGCTGAAATGGAAAAATTGACTTTTCTTTTCTTTTATAAAGACATTATCTAAATTTGTTGGTAATTGGAAGCTACTTACGGACTTTTTGTGTAAAAAATAAAAAAATAAATTTGTGATTTATGGTTTTGATTAGCTTATGCAATATGATGTAATTTTATGGAAATTAAAATATATTTGTATTTATGACTTCTATGAATAGCAGAAGCCATTTTTATAACTCTTTATGCTTTTCTTCAATTTCTCTTCTTGCATTTATTTTTCTTTGACCTTTTTTCTTTTTTATATTAGTTTGTGATATGATAGTTTTTATCTTAACGTTTAACATACATAAAAATATATGGGAATCTTCATATAGTTTTCTTATCAACAATAGAAAAGTAATTTACACTTCTCATTTTAGGAACATTTAACTTCTCTTTCTAGTTGACACCCCACCCCTATGATTTCCTGTTGGTCTCCCATCCACATATTCAACTTTTTTCAACAAGATCTGCAACCTAAACTGTTTGTCTGTGAAGATATATCAACAACTGACTTCTGTCCAGCGTGTCAGACATCTAATTGCCTGTTGAAGTGTCTTTCAGCATAACTTATCTCTTTTAAACAAATAAATCACCCTTGGGAAAATATAGAAGCGTTTTAGTCAAAACAGAATGGGAAACTATTTGGGCTGTGTCAAAATATGCTTTATGCTTCAAAAGCTCTACCAGAATTTCAAACAGACTAAATCCCAGAATACTTTTAATTATTCCAGATTTTGGCTGAAACAAAATTTGCTAAACCCTTGCATGATCTTTGTGCCTTCCTTTCCTTATTTGCTGTTCAGGTGCTTGTCTTTTTCCCATTCTCTCCCTCTCAGACCACTTCTGCCTAAGTTAGTACATAAATGAACCCCATGTTTGTTTGTTCCCTATACCAGAATGCGCTGTACCTTCCTTGAAGGATTTTGCTCACCTTGGCTTCTAACTCCCTCTCTAAAATGTCAAGGCAGCTGTGTGTTTTTAGGCTTTCAATTGATCAATTTGAAAAACACCATCAGGAAATCCAGTACTTTTGCACGCCACCGACTGCCTCCTACTGTCTAAAATGCCACCTCGAACAGCCTTCCCCATATGGTGCGCCCTTGAAGTGGTGTGCTGGATTACAAATCATCTGTCCCCTGTATGGTCACCCACTACTGGCTGGGAATAAAAGAAACTTGTTAACCAACCCATCAAAAAGGCACCAACCTTGGAGAAACCTTCCCTAGGGAAAAGACTACTACAGGATTACCACACGTGATGATGACCTTCAAACGTTCTTCGGATTACCCAATCCCAAAACCACTTGCATATAGAAGAAAGCCCCATTTTCCTCTCTGCAGAGCTCTGTCAAACTTGGATCGGAGCTGAGAAATCCCGATTATTTTAAACAGCTTCATCGTTGCAGGGCACCCCCTCCCTCTTTTTCTCTGCCCCGAGCAGGTTTCCTCTCACCCCTTAAGATAACAGGCGCCTTCTGAACCCCAGGAACAGTTCACTTCCGACAAGCGGCCTGTCAATTTCAAGGGAAGGCGGAATGAATGAATGAATGGGAAGCGAGCGGGCCCGGCCGCCGCGGCCTGCTTGGTGTCCTTGGGCCTCTTAAGGTCACGCGGATTTCCACGTCGGCCTCCTTCCAAAATCAGTTGGGGAGGGGGGATCTCGCAAGGCGGGATTTTCCCCGCACGGCCACGGACCCGTCCCCCGCAATAGGTGCGTGCACGGCGGCGGGGAGGTTAAAAGGGGCAAAAGCGACCGCTGGGCCCCTTTAATCCCGCCTCGCCTGGCCTCTCTCTATTTCCCCGATCCTCGCCCGCAACACCCTTTCAAGGCGTCCCCGTTTCCGGGAGGCCACATCCGAAGGGCAAACGACCCTCCGCGACCCAGGGAGGAGAGCCACGCATAATGAAGCCTCGCCCTGCTGCAACTCACCAATGCGGGGGAGCCGGCGGCGAGCTGGATGCAGGCGAACATGGTTGCTGCTGTAACGCTGCGCTGCTGGGAAGAGAGCAGGGGCCACGGGAGCTCTGCAGCTCCTAAGGATCCGGGGGCTGGGCCTGGTAACTCGCTGGGGGGGGGGTGGGAGGGGAAGGAGAAGAAAAAGAGAACTTTAGGAGCCGGTAGAGAGCGCTTCCACGGCGGACGGGGGACGATGGCGCCCCCGATGGAGACGGATCCGTGACACCCCCCCCCTCCTCCTCCTCCGCCGGCCGGATCACTCACGGGATGGTAGCGGCAGCAGCAGCGCCGGCGGCTTTCCGCCTAAGCGAAGTACGGCTGTTAGAGGTCGAAAGGACCGCAAGCTCTTTGCGCAGGCGCAGTAGCCGGAGAACTGGGAGGGGGAGGAGAAACATTTAAAAAAAATTAAAAAAAAATTAAAAAAAGCGTCGGGGCGGGGGAGGAGGAGAAGCGCGTGCATAGCTGGGGAAGGTCACTTTGCGGCACGCGCGCCGTCGTTGATATTGGGCGAGGGTCCGAAGGGCGCTCGGGCGCTGCTGACGGGTGGAAAGGGAACCGGGGAAGGCCTGTTAATAAGACGCCGTCCATTTTAATCGTGAGAGAAGAATCAAGTCCGTGGGCCCTAGTGGGACTAGTTCAAGGTCTTGAGAGGCGGGAGTGGGGGGACGCTGCAAGAACCAGTTTTCCCTGATTGAATTTCAGTTAACTGCCTCCAAAAGCTTACTTGACCTTTGGTTTATTTCAGCTGCAATTGTTGCTTGCTTATTGGAGGCGAAAGGTTCACTTACAACTACTTTCTCCCTTTTCTGGGATTCTGGGAGGAAAGGCAAAAATTAAGTAAATCCCAGAGTTTACTGGACTGATAATTTGGCACATGAAACTTGTCTTCCCTAATGCTGGCCTGCAAGGTTGGCAGAGCTTCGTTTCCTGGATATTTGCTGCTCCTCAAACAGGCTGTTGTTAAAGGCGCAATAATGCTGACTGGGAAAAGTGGCATTCCCCATTGGATGTCTAGTTACTCTCTTGTAATTTCTTCCTTTCCAATGAATGTAAATACAAATAACAATTCCATTCTTAATTATCCCAGTAGTGAGCAATTCTTAGGACGGGGGAATGATAGGAGCAAACAAAAGCCAAATGTGTGAAACTGAGTAGTCTTGTTTCCCCAAACCCCAAAAACTTTAACCTTAGACTGTCTACTATTGACCTCACCCCTTTCCTAAGAGGTCTGTAGGGCGCGTGCATAAGCACACCAACTGTCCCTGTCCTATTGTTTCTTTTATTTTTCTTATAAGTATTTATCTCGTATTCAAAACTATATTTATTCTTATATCTTATCTTGTAAGCGATTGACAAATCAAATAAATAAAAATAAACTTTAGGCTGGCTATCCTGGGTGAGCACTCCAAAAGGCAGGGCAATAGGAAAAAGCATAGTTGCAGTTATATGATTACCTATTAGCAACTGTTTTGCTTAGTGATGGAACTGCTGGTCTCAATTGTCACTAAATGAGGACTAAATACCAGTATTTTGTTTGTGTTAAATTCTGCCTTAAGCAATTAAGATAGTTTTCCATAATCTGGTGTTCTTTTGTGTTGAACCACATTTCCCATTACTCTTAGCCAACATATTGGCTATGCTGTTGGACAGTTATAATCTAAAATGTGTAGGATATCAGGCTGAGAAAAGATGATTAAGTTATCTTCCTCTATCTGTGTTCTTCAGTGACAATAAAACATTTCTTTTTGCATATTGTTTATTGTATTTTTTGGGTGACCATTCTGACAATTTATGTTTTGTTGTTTATCTTAGATGTCTTTATGCTTTTTATGCTGCACTCTATATGATTTCTTTTTTTATGGGAAAGGTGGCATAAATTAATAATTAAAAACTTCTGACATTGAGGTGTCTGAAAATCAGATAGGTTGGAGATGCTTTGGACAGGTATTTTTAATATCACTTTGAAAATCATGAAAGCATAATCTTTGCAGCTGCATACCTTCAGGCTCCAGCCAAATATTTCCATCATAAGATTTATAATATGAATGATAGCTCTCCCCCCAACATACAAATATTTCACTTTTTAATTCAAAGATCTAACACAATAATTTAACCCACAATTTATTTTAAAGCCTCATGTCTGCCTGCAATTTTTACTTTCCTGGAAAGGAACTTGTCCCTAATGTTCACATTTGATGAACATTCTTGTTCTCTGGCATGGCTAGATTCATTTCCATCTGTTTGTTTGGCATGGTTCCCACTAAAAATGTGTGGTGCCCCTTCAGCAGGGCATAGGTGTTAACTAAACATGATTTTAGAGGGGGGCCTTTATAACACAGCAAGCACCAGTTCTATTGCCAGCAGATCCTGCTGTGTGCAAATAGCTCCAGCTTAGGGCCACATGCTTCATGGCAGGAGATCCCATTTGTAATGCCTGTAGGCATCATAAAAGCCATACACATGTACTGGAGAACTCTTCCATTCTAGCGTGGACATTTGGAATATTGTGTGGGAAAATGTCACTGAGTCCGAAGGCAGGAGATTTTTATACATTCAAACACTGATAAATCTCTCTCTCAACTTGGGAAACCCTTGGAGTCTACATGGCTCAGTGGATTTTAATTGGCCAGGCAGCCTTATAAACCTTACAAATGTTAGAAAGAAGGGAAATATATAACCATGTTCCTAATACTGCATCTTGGCTTAAGCTGTAGAACTAATATAAATTTTGAGCAGAGCTGGCACCAAGTAATAATACATGTATGAATCCTAGATATTATTTCTCCTGGTTTTCTGTGTTTATAAACTGACACAATTTGTAGTATCCGTAGTACTCTGAGATTTCAAAGAGCAAAAAGATTCACCGTAATAATTTCAAAATTCAGTTTCGGGCTTGAATTCAAACAAAAAGATCTGTGGATTTAGGAAGTTTATTTGAGGTGATTATTAAACAGTGGTAGCGAAAAGAAATATATTGTAAATAGCATTTGCTGCATCTAAAACGATGCTGGCAATGAAAAAAAATTGCCACATTATCTGTATCAGAATAAGAAACAGGGAGTGATGAAATAGATCTAAGTGAAAGAGTCTTGATTTTGTGGAATAGAGTGGATGAATACATGAAAGAAAGGGAAGATGTAGATTTAATTAGGTATGAAAGATCTAAAATATATGCCAGAATTTATAAATTTCTGTTATTTAGGCTGTTACGAGTACATACAAAAGTAGAAATCCATAGAAATACATATTATGTTCAAGGTAATAGTGATAACATAAGAACCACATATGAGTTTTAAGAATTGTGCAACTATCTAAATGTGTGCAATCCAGGAGGAAAAATATTTTCCTAAGTGATATTCATGGAAGTGTGGGAAAAGAGTACAGAACAAAAGATTAGGCTGTTTGTAGAACAGTGAGAATGGTCACTGTTTTTTGAATAACTAAGAAAAAAACCCCTTCCTTCCTTCCTTCCTTCCTTCCTTCCTTCCTTCCTTCCTTCCTTCCTTCCTTCCTATTTTTAACAAATGTATTTCCCTCCCATCTCGTGGTTTATTTCTCATACATGAGTTAAGTATGCACCTGTATTATGGACTGTTGCAACTTGCTCTACTTGGGGCTACCCCTGAAAAGTATCTGGAAGCTGCAGTTGGTGCTGAATATAACAGAGTGGGCAATTACTGGCATCTCTAGGGCTACCAGTGTAACATTTCTGCTGCATGACCTGCATTGGGTGCCAGTTTGCTTCTGGGTCCCATTTAAGGTGTTCGTTATGACCTTGAAAGTCCTTCATGGCATGAGCCCAGGTTACTTGTCCTTATTAAGTTGACTCATTCCTCCTGGTCTGGCAAGTACAGCATATTATGGACTCTGTTGACTAAAGAATTTCAGCTAGTGGTGTCTATGAGAGTCTTGACTGATCTAGAAAGATAAGCAAGATAGGCCCTGTATCGTAGTTGGATAGGATTCACCTGAAAATCATAGGGCTATTGGCTGGGTGGAGAATTGAAAAAGAAAAAGCTATTCGGAAGGCATTGGCAACTATTTCAGTAACGTAAGTAAGACTGTATAGATATGATTACCAAGGACCAAACTTAACATGATCTATTTTCTTTTGAAGGTCATCCCAAGTATTCTTATAAAAACTTTCATAATGTATAATAGGGAAGTATAAGGTAGCATTATATAGTTCTTATACAAGTTTTGCATAATGATTGCAGAAAAAATATAATGTTTCTATCTTCGAATAGTAGTGTACCCAGAAAATATATTTGGTTATATTTCGGAGGGCAGTCCTACACATTGTTGCTGTTCCTGTTTAAAGACCTTCCATCCTCCAAGAATAGTAAGTTGTGTAGGACTGCCTTCCAAAATATGACTATATATATATACACACACACACATGTACACACTACAACAATACAGAAGAAACACAGAGATGCTCCTTAGAATGCTGTAACTTTCCTCATTTTTATTATTATTTTAATGCCAGGGCAAGTATCTGATGATTCCCAGATGTTTCTGCTCCCTCTTGCTCCTTCAGCGATGAGTCTGACCATTAAGGTGGGCAGGAACCATAACGGAGGTGCTCCCTGATTTCTCATAGACCTCTCTCTTAATAGAGCACCAAGATAATTATCTTCAATTCCTGGAGGAATCCACTCAAGTATTTGTGTTGACTACCTTAATTTTCATCTCCTCTAATCATTCCTTGCCAGATGGCAGTTAAAGTTTATTGGTCCTTGTAAAAATAACCCCCTTCTTTCTTTTTCTTTTAAACTATCATGTGCATTTGTTTGGTAAAGTGTTAACTGCTCACAAATCATGAAAGGACCACCCAAAATAATTATTTCAAAGTTCACTTCCATATCTTGGTTTCAGTGGCATGTGAAGAATGAGTGAGGTCACATTAGAAGAAAAGTTAGTTTAGGTTTCTGTTGCTGTGAAGTACGCTAACTACATGTTGGACATATATTCCTTTAAATGCAAATGTGTGAATGGGGTTATGGCTTGTCTACTTTTGACTTAGGTATATAAAGATTAATAAATTTAGGTGATATTACACTAGCAAGCAAAATGCCCTGGGTTCATACATTAAGCTGACTATTTTATTTGGTTCTCATTGTAATGTTTTCTTTAAATTCAGCACATATGATTTATAATTCTTTATGGCTCACATGATAGCTAAACCAAGTGATTTTTGTAAGTTATTGAATTGAATATGGCTTAAAGTATGACATAGAGAAAATTCATGTGTATGCTAGCTTGTTATGGGTACTGACCTGTCATATTCCGGTAGTTAAGGTTTTTTTCAGAGAACCTGTGGAAAATGATATTCTTGTAATGCTCCGAAGAGCTATCTCCACTGACATTCATTTCATCTTAGAAATGAATTGATTCTGATTGCAATACGAGGGTGGGGGAATTGATTGGTTTCTGTATAGCTGTGACATTTATTTCAAAATTATGTTTTATAAACCTTAATGTAAAGAATTTGCCACAGGTTCTGCATTTTAAGCCCAATGATATCTTATTTCACTTATGTTGTTTTTTTCTCCTTTTTTATTGCAGAGGAAAGCAAAAAATAATAATAATAATTTTGTATTAAAAACAAAATTAAATGGAAGAGTAATCGAACAACAAAAAGTAAATATTTAAAACAGGATAAGTATTAGGAGTATAGTCATAACATACACATTTTATAATTAAGAAACTCTCAGTTTAAATTTATTCCTATTTCTATTGGTACTTCAGAAAGCCAGCAGATTGGAAATTAAGTTTTAACAGTTGCACATATAAGCTATAAAGACTTTGTTAAGCCTCATAAGCTGTTACGGGTTTAGAAATAACATTCCCTCCATCACCAAATATTGCACTGGTACTTCAAGCCAAATTTTGGTTGGAGACAGTCACATTCAATCATAATAACTCATGGAAAACCTGGTTCTTGCATAATACTATCCCATAATGGGGGGACTCAAACCTTATTTTAAATATAGGTTTCAGATTTAATGCTGTATGTACAGTGACCTTATATCCTTTATTATAAAGGACAGTCCTTTATTTCAGAAAGTTGTCCTATAGTAGAATACTGTAAGCATTTTTGCAAAAAGATCTTTATTTTGCTCTTGAAACAAAGTTATAAACAATTATTTTTTTATCCTTATGAACTTCTTTTAGATATCCCCTTTTTTAGATTTGTCCTTTATTTTTTCCAAGAAAAACATGGTCACTCATAGAGGCCTGGTTCACACCTGATTTGCTAGATAGTACTAAGAAATTTTGAAATATCTTGCACTCTTGGTTTTGGCACCAGCTTTTGTAGGGTATTGTAATGGCATGGAAAATTCAGAAGAATTGATAAGATCAAGCAAAGAGAGGAGATAGATTTGACCCTGGTCCATCAAAAGACAGGGAGGAAGGTTATGCAACAGTGGTGGGATTCAATTTTTTTTACTACCGGTTCTGTGAGTGTGGCTTGGTGGGCGTGGCAGGGGAAGGATACTGTAAAATCTCCAGTCAGAGGTGGTATTTGCTGGTTCTCTGAACTACTCAAAATTTCTGCTACCAGTTCTCCAGAACTGGTCAAAACCTGCTGAGTACCACCTCTGGTATGCAACCTCCATTTTGTTTGTTACATCTATGTTTCTCCACCACAATAGGCTCTATTCATATGAAATACTGTTGAGTGTTATCAGCTGTTTTGAATAGAGGGCCTAACATAATGTAAGGCAGGGCTGACAAACTCCTGGTCCGTGGGCCGGATGCGTCACTCACTGGCCACAGCCACGGCCAGTTTAGCAAAGGGGGAGAAGTCCCAATACATCATGTGACGCTGCCATGACAACATGAGTTTGACACCCCTGATATAAGGTACGTAGGGCTGCTTCAGTAAAAGGAATGCGTAAGGTTGAAGTTTCTTTCAAAGCAAGTATCTTATCCTTCAGTATTTGGTTTATTAATACTGGTTTTTTTTTAAATAACTGTTGATATGATGAGCCAAGCATGAGAAAAGTGACTGCAGAGAGGAGATAAAACATGGCAGCAAACAAAAATGGGTTAGCAAACTTTCAGCTGGTTGACCAGTCATTTTGCTGAGATTAGTGATTTTGTTTTTGCTGCGTGTAAAAAAAAAATTTCCACCATTTTATACATAGTTTGTGCGCTAACTTTAAAAATGAACTTCCATCAAGTATATTATATTTTGAATTTGTTCATTCCAGAATGAAGAATACTCAAATAGATTCTTGTTTGAGGCAGCATTGACAGGTGTAATAATTACCAAACATGATATTAGACATAAGGAATGAACATAGTAAGCATGCTAGATGGTTCAACACAATAACAATGCAAGTAAGGTGCTAGGAAGACACAGTCCTTACTGAAGCTGGTATTTATTCTTAGGCAGTCTTATCTGGATGCTTTTTCCATTGTAAAAAAGAAGACATTGTGTTCTTTTTTTTTCCCCCCTAATGGCATTGTTGCCATGGTGGTACAGTGGATAGAGTGCCGTATTGCAGGCTAATTCTGTTGACTGTTAATTACCAGCAATTTGGCAGTTCAAGCCTCACCAGGCTCAAGGTTGGCTCAGCCTTCCCTCCTTCTGAGGTTGGTAAAATGAGGACCCAGGTTGTTGGGGACAAGAGGCTGACTCTGTAAACCACTTAGAGAGGGCTGTAAGGCACTGTGAAGTGGGATATAAGCCTAAGTGCTACTGCTATTGTTGGTGATCTTAGGAGATTATGTTACTTCCACAATGTTTTTCTGTCCCTCCGTATTCTTACTTTAGACCATATCTATATTACCTTCATTTTTTGTTTGCTAAAGTTACCCATAATATCTTACTCTAATGAAGGACTCCATGCACACAGATATAAAAATTTAGCATTCCCATGGTTAAGATCAAGACTGCAAAATCAGTTTATCAAGTGGTCCAGCAATGTGTACTTGTTGGCTGACAGTTGATTTTAAAATTCATTTGATTTTAAAAACTTGGCCTATGATTGGATGTTATATTAAATTCTGATTTAGCAAATCCTATATACCCTAATCCTAATCTTCTTGCCCTACTTGCCTAGAAACAGGAGTTGGAAAGTTTTTGATTCTGATTAATAGCATAACTTGCTGTGCCATCTGAAACTTAAACTGAAGTTAATCTTAATTTTAACTGTGAATAGTTGAAACAAGAAGTCAACAACCTTAAGATAACAAATAACATGCTGTTTTATTTTTAGTGATACTAATGTATATTCTAACTTTATCAAAATTTAAATGTAAGTAAACTTTAGTGTTTCCAAAGAATTATGTTAATCTAAATAAAACAGCTACTGAGTTTTGGTAGTACGTGAGCAGTAAATTTCAGATGCTGCAAGATATTGTGGATGTTTCTTGTCAGTCATGGATTTCTTTCTTAGAACAAACAAATCAGCTCAGTAACATATTGTTTGTTTATTTAAAACTTACCTTAAGAATTAACCACATTTAACTGCATCTATTAAGACATCATAAGTGTGATTAATGAAATCTGGAAGCAAATGTTTCTACATTCCTTCCTGTGCTTGTGGACACAATAGTATATATGTCTGCGTGCTGGAAAGACCAGAGTCAACAGGAAATTTAATAATCGTTGTCAATGTGTCATATATTCACACATCAGTGAAATGTTGCAAGAGCGTGGAGAACTTCCACAGTTAATCCAGTAATCAGACAAGATCTGTGATGGGATGAAAGAAAACATCACAATGTGTGCTTTCTCCTTCTTTGTTTTTTGCTCTTTTAAGCAAGTGTAGGAGAATTGACATATAAAGGGCCTTGAGCCCTTTGGACCTGGGCCGCGGAAGTGGGGAAAGTATAACTTGGAAAAGTGGCATCCCACTTACCTGCTGTTCATTTGGACCACTGTCATCCAACTCTCAGTTTCCAAATCCAGATTCTTCTTTTTCTTCTTCTTTTGGCTAATGGGCAGAATCTTAATTAGAGGCAGAAAAACTGGTTGGAACCATGATTAGAAAATAAACTGGAACCTTTTCATTTTTTTAGTTGAAAAAGTTTCCTTTACAAAGCAAGGCTAGGTGGGTTCTTGCCTCACAATATTTACTTGTTTTCTTTTATTTACTTTCCCAAGATCCTGAAACTGCATCCTTGGGCAGAAGATGTACATTTACAATTAAAACATGTAGAGCGCAGATGTGTTTTGAACTAACAGTGAAACAAAGCTTAGAAGCTTCCAGTTCAAAACCTGTTTTGAGGCCTTCGTGTAAGCAGTGTTAAGCATTTTGTTGCTGATGTTAAAATAACGAGTGCCACAACTCAAGGCTGATCTACTGCTCTTCCCTCAGAGTTCTAGATATTCCTTTTTTCAACCTCTAATTTAATGTCCAGTGTCTTGAAAAAGTGATTGCTTAGCTTTAACCTTTCACACGTTCAATTTGTAATACCAAAATACCACTAAATGCCAGGATCATGAAGATCATATATGTCAGGGGTCCCCAAAACCTGGGCCACAGCCCACTACTGGGCCTTGAGCCCTTTGGACCTGGGCCGCGGAAGTGGTAGGCGAGCGTGCAAATGGAACTGTGTGAATACACAGGCTTGCCTGCTGCTCCTGCAGAGCCATGGCCTCTGCTGCCCCCCCTCCCCCGGTCCGGTCCACAAAGCCAGAAAGGTTTGGGAACTCTGATGGATGTGATGAGCCTGCAAAATGCTTCACACTATTATAAGGCAAAATTTTAAACTGACTTTGTGCAGTGCGGTTAAAATCCCATGCCTCATGAGACTTTGAATAATTGCATGCTGTCCTATTGCCAGATACCCCCATCATAAATTCACTGCCTGATACAAATTTGTGCATTGGAAAATTTATTGGACAAGATGTTACAGGAATAAATATCGGTGTCTGTGCGTGAGCTTTGAGTGGGTAGCAACTGAGATGGCACATTATAATGTGAGATCCATTTTAAAGATGCTATCACAGTTGTGCAATAGGAAGAATTGTAGAAAAACATCAATAAAATTTACCCAAAGTTATAATTAAAGGAAAAATTGATATAAAATGTTTTACAGATGGTACATAACTCTGTCAATGATTGCCAAGATAGATAAAACATACAGCAAATGTTGAAAATGCCACAACAAAGAAAAGACACCCTACCACATGTGGGGTTATGTAAAAAGCTCAAAAGTACTGGAAAGAAATGCATCAAAATATTCAGACAGCCTTAAAAATAAAATTTGAACTGAAACCACAGATGCTTTAATTAGACATAATTCCAGAAACCATAAATGAAAAATATCACAATTTACTAAGATACATGTTGGCAGCTGCATGAATAAATCTAGACAAGGGAAACCTTGTTGATGGTTTCAGATTAAGAGACTAAAATTGGAGAATATGCTGCAGTGGCAAAATCGACAGTGTGCATATTCATAATAGAAGTTTAACCAAATTCAAGCAGAAATAGCTCCTGTATATATGACACATTACAGAGCAAGGCAAATTCAGACATCTGGAATATGGCTTCTAGGATTTTAAAAAAACCCAGTAACAATGTCTAATGTTTAATAAAAAGTCAGATATCTAAATTGCGGTTTGCGGTTAGGGACACAAACAGAAGGGAAGGGGAGATGTGTTACTAGAAAGTCTTTTCACTATGCTGTTAGTTGCTAGGCAGTACCATCGTTATTCTTTCATTTCATCTTATTCTTTTTCCCATTCTCTTTTGCATTTCATTATTTTAACAATAAAATATCAAATATAAATATGCAGTATGTACACATGAGATCCACCCTGTATAAATTGTCTCTGTATTATGAACGATATACATAATTCTTCTGTTATATTGAAGTAGCAAGTTAAAGGTAATTTCTTTTTCAACATGAGCTTGACTCCTGTTGGGCTTTCTTTCTGCTTTTGGCAATGGTGCTTGCCATAGCGCTTGCATTTCCTTCTTCCAGGATGTTTTTCAATTTCCTAATCTACTCTAAAGCCTAGGATTGTCAGATGGAGTCCATCCAAGTACTAACCAGGCAGAGGTGCTATTCAATGGCAGTTCTCGCGAACCGTTAGGAGGAATTTAGCGTAGCTCACAGAACCGTTAGCGATTCTGGCTGGCCACGCCCCGAACCGGTTCCTGACTTCCCACCTGGCTCCCCGTGCTTACTTCCTTGCTCCACCCGTCCTCTCCTACTTGCCCTGCTGGCCTGCCTCGCCTCGCCCCGCCCCGCCCCGCCCCCACGAAGCTCAACCCTCCCATCCCAAGCCCACCCTTTAAAAACTCTTCGCCACGTGGCCCTATCGCTGATTTGGTCTCATAGACTCCTACTCTTCCCAACTGACCTTCCTGCCTCCTCCTGCCTACAAGACCAGGTAAGTACGCTGCTACACCACCCGGCCCCAGCCCCAGCCCCCTTCCCAACGTTTCAGGAACCTCTGGAGGCCATGGCCTCCAACCTGGGGCCTCGTGCAGCCAGCCAAGCCACCACGATGGTTTGTGCCGGCTGCTGAAGGCTCCTGGATCGCCTTCCTGCCGCCCACCGTCTTCCCAACCTCCGGAGGCCATGGCCTCCAACCTGGGGCCTGGTGCAGCCAGCCAAGTCACCACGATTGCTTGTGCCGGCTGCTGAAGGCCCCTGGATCGCCCTCCTGCTGCCTGCCCTCTTCCGAACTTTCCTAGTCGTCACAATTCCTCCCCCCGCCAGGGCTTCTAAAAAGAAAAAAGAAAGAAACCCTTTTAAAATAACCCACTTCCCTCCCACCTCCAGCCAGCACCTACCTCTTTCAGAGGTCTTCTCCTGATTCCTGAATTGCTGCTACAATCTCCTGCTCTGTGAGCAACTGTTTCTGCTGTTCTTGAATTGGGTAAGTAGTTTTTTTCCCTATTCATTTAAACTGAATTTAAACTGAAGAGCTACAATCGCCAAACTGATCTGGATATGTATGAGAAGGGACTGTATATTGACAGTGCTTTGTCTTTCTGATGGAAGTTCATTGCATTGCATGGAATATAATCCTTGAAAATTCCTGGAATTTTCTTCCTGGAATGTTTTCTACCAACAGATGGACTCATCTCAGCTATCTTTCTTTAAATTACGACTAAACTGATACTTATTGATTAAGCACAACAAAGTCACAGGCAGGAAGGGAAGCAATAATTTATTAATATTATTTATTAATTTTTTGCAAGGCATGCACATCAAAATGTTAACCCCCCCCCCAAAAAATATATATATATATATATATATAAAGAATTGAGAAATTCCTGGAGGTTTTGTCTTGGAAGGTCTTGATCAGCTTCTCCAATTTGGTATCCTCCAGATATTTTGAAAAACACTATGCTCAATATTTGGTACCCTCTGCTTTTGCTTTTTTGTGTTCTATGTATATGATTTTCTACAGACTCAGAGAGATATTAGCAAAACAACTTTAGAAATTAAGGTAAAATCTCTGAGAATGAAAGTAAAGCTAAGTGTGTCATTTACAATATTCCTGATCACTATATCAAGTATAATGAAATAACAGTTTCTGGTTTTAGCTGTGAAATTTATATTCATAATACTGTGCTATACAACCAAAGTTAAACTGTTTCTGGGAATAGTCTGTCATATATATTAAATTACCCATGCAACTATGATATATATGATTGTTTTTCCAAGATACATTTTTTTCAAAATATTTTCCTCTTGTTTTCTTAAAATGGGAGAGAAAAATCAGGAGGTATAATTTGTCACATTTCAGACTAAAATTGGCTGATGCTCGGGGAAAAACAGAGCTTTTTATATTCACAGGCATACAGCTGATAGGAGACATCAGGAATTCACATTATAAAACTCTAAATGAAGCTGCTGTCATCCTAAAGAGCAGCTTCTGAAGAAAATGGCAATTTGATTTTTTACTGAAAAGCAAACATCTACAGAATAGATGACTACCCCACAGGCTGTCTATCGGGAAGAGAAAGAAAGAGAAAAGCTAAGTAAAACCTGAGGTCACATCCATAACCAAAATTTTTATATTCTGTGATGCTGGGATTTGTACTTCTTTGCTTACAAGAGTGTTTCTATTATCCAAGCAAAGTAAATTTGTGCCTTCATCCAAAATATTGCATCTTCTCCCCCACTATGCAATTCACTGTACTTCAGATTATGGAGGGACCTGAATAAAGATTTCACAAACAGGTTTCAATGCATGATTTTTATGGGAAAGATAGCTCCTTCCACTATTCTAAATTGAAGGCCGTTCAAAAAAAGAACAGATGCCCTTAAATGTATATATTGATAACTTTGCCTAGGATGGATGGATAAATAGATAGATGGATAGATAGAGATCAACATTTAACTTTTAATATTATTAAATCTAACCATATGGGCCATCTACTGCATTATGCCATCTGCTCAGTTTTAATACAATATATTATTTCAGTACATGGTATTTATATAATAGATTTTTAACATTCCATAGTTCAGGTGCTTCAGAATAATGTATATAGATAAGTAGATATTCTATCAACATTAATTACAATTTCAGATATTAATGCTACAAGCTTTATGATAATCTGGCTTTTTCTTCAAAATTAAATATAACATGGGAAATTAATGAGCAAAGAGTAAGAGCATGGATTGTGGTGTTTATTTTATTAAAAATATTTCGGTCTTAAGCTAAATTGGCTGATATAAAAATCTCTATTGTGTTATTACTTGGTGTTTGTATATATGTTCTATATGTGTATGTATGTGCATATATGTGGATATGATACATTTTTATACAAGTTTATAAAGGAAGAATAACTGAACAAAACAAAAATAACTGGAAATACTAAAAAAAATTAATACTTGAAATACAAAGAAAATCAAATGAAAGCCAAAAAAGAAATAATCAAAAATTGAAATGAATAAAATAAAAAAATAAGGTGTTGAGTTTCAGATTTCCCCACTGTTATGCATCTGCTAGTTTGCGATGTGTGCAAGGGTTCGGACCCACTTAAAAACCAAATAGCATGTGATTATATCTGCAAGATTGCATGATGTATATTATACATCATACGTATATGTGTGTGATCCATTTTGGCTTAAATTTAAACTTCTATTGTGTAAATCAGGCCTGTCAAACTCCTGGCCCGCAGGCTGGATGTGTCACACGCTAGCCATGCCCATGTCCAGTTTAGCGAAAGAGAAAAAAGTCCTGACATGTCACATGACGCCGCCATGACAATGTGAGTTTGACACTCCTGGTGTAAATAAATTGTTAATTTTACCATTGCTGCATATTCTCCAGCTTGCCCAGTCTGATGTTGTTGGTTTTGTGTCTTTTTTCCAATGTTAAGCATAATTTATTCTCTCTGCTGTGAGGATTTATCTCATTAAATTACGATATTTCTTTCCCAATAAAAAGTTGTGGTTTCATTTCATTTTTATAGTCCAAAGTTTTCTGTATTGTCGTATGTATATCTTTTTTACATGCCTACCACATATGATAAGGCATTCCTTCTGTTCAAGGCATTTCTAACATTTATTACTGTGTGATTTGTCTCTTATATATTATTGCTGGAGTTGTGTACCATCTGTAGAACATTTTGTACCAATCTTCCTTTAAGTTATAACTTGGTATAAATTTTATAGATTCAGACCATAATTCTTCTCATTGTTCTATAGTAACTGTTTAAAATTTTGCATCCATTTTATCATATAGTTTTTTTGTTCATTCTGTTTTTGTATTATGTCTAAGTAAAAGTTTATATATGTGTACTAACAGATGGCTTTGTCTTTCTATGAGCATTTCAAATTCAGCCTTTTTTCTTAATATTCCTTTTTCCTCCCTGCAATTTGTAAATCTATCAACCACGGCATCTTTCAGCCTTCACGATAGTTCTTGCTGTATTTTTAAATGGATAGATCAATGCTTTGCAAACTTTTTTTCCTTCATTATCCAAAACCACATATCAGAAAGTCCTTTTTACCCAATGTAGGTAACATACTTTAAGTCAATTTAAATGTCCCTATTGTAATAGGTTTGTGTGTTGCTACCCAAAGAAAAACTGTAGGAGAAGGCAAGGCAGGATCTGGGGCAGAGTGAAAAGGGGGATCAGCTTAGAATCTTATGTAGCCACAAGATAACTAAGTTAACCTTCCTTGTATGTCATTGACCCTTATCTAACTCTTAGCAAGAACCATGTGAGTTGAGAAGATTAATGTCAGGAGTGAAAGACCAGGTCTACAAATTAAGATTCAATTAAACCGATTTATTGCTAAAAGCTATGCATAGGAATCATCTCAACTGATAGTCGGCACCTGCTTAGAGTTAAATAAGTTTCAAGGGCACTCTAGGAGGGGTTGGACTTAGTTCTCTTGTAGCTATGTAGGGATTCTAGGCTGAACCCTCTTTTCATTCTGCCCCCAGGTTCTACCTTAACATGCCATCCTACAAAAAAAATCCATTTTAAACTAAATTTTGGGTAATTTATCTATGTTTAGGAACCAGTGAGAAGATTCACTTTTCATTGGTCAGTAAAATCTCTGGTAAGGAAAAGAGGGGTGGAGCAAAGGGACTTATAAGTCTATGTTGCTGCAAAGATTCTACAAACATCCGCAGGAAAATCTTTCATCTGCAGCAAAATACAGTATAATTTAATTCTGCCCAGAGAAAAAAAAGGATTCTTGAAGTAAAATATGGTATTCTATGTATATGATATTTCCATTGATTCATTTTCTTAGTTGTTAGCCCAATGAAATTATTCTTGGGAACTGCCCTGATTGAAACTGAAATTGCCTTAAAAGTGATAAAAATTATATTTGTCCATAAACACTATTTCAAATAAATGAATAATTGAAAACTGTAAAAGAAAGAAAAGGATAAAAATGTGGTTCTGCATGCTTTTAACTTACCAGCATTACTTGATAAGTAAATCTACTTAAGTGATTGGGGAAAAATATCTAACAGTTCCATATATACTATTTCTATTTTAAGTATACAAGGCATTTCATTTGTAGCCTAAAACCTGTAAACCTAATGGTGGAAGGAAACCATTTCCTTTACATAACGCTCATGGGGTTTAAAAACTAATGGATCCAATATGCCAACATTAGTTTTTAGTAATGACATTTTGTCAATAATCCATTTTTATCTGCCACAATTCCCCGTGATCAGTACTTCTGCCTGTCTGGCAAAACTGATCCATGGAACAAATAAGAATATTAATGAAATGTCTCTTTTTTATCTCCGCCACCCATTTCATCTTTTGCACCGTTGATGTAAAACAGAAATAAGCACGTTTCCAAATACTTTTTCCCCAAATGTATTTGTGGAAGCTGTTAAGAATGAAGGTCAGCATATGTTTTAAACAGGCTTGTCACTTTACAGAATCCCTTGTCAATGTAAGATATGCTGAGGTTAATTTCTGCTCTTTCAGAAGGAATCATAATTTGTTGGCAGTTCCTCCATAAGTAAAGATATATCTCAAACCTCAGAGTTACCTTTCCTTTGGATTTTCTTCATTTAGAAGAAATAATTCTTTTCGTTTTTTGACTGATAGTTACAGTGCAAATTGAAATCTTTTAAGATGAACGCTTTCTGATAAAAGGAAGAGTATCCACATCTTGGGAGCAGCCAGAAGCTCTGTGTGCCTGAAATTACTAAAGACAGTATTCTAAATGATTGTCACTTCAAATCAGGGGCTTCTAAGGTCCAGTTGTTTCTGATTTGATCTTTGTCAATACTAGCCTAAGGCTGCTATAGATACTCTCTGTCTTGTTGGGTAGATGGAGGAATAATTAAAATAACTTATTAGTTATTTTCCTGTCCCACCTACCAATACTTTTCTATTGGCCTTCAAGCAATAAAGTAAGGCTTCATTCAAGTTCTCTTCTTCAGCAGTTTGCAATATTTTACAAGGGAAATGACAGATCCAGAATGGCGATGCAAAGAAAAATGAAGTGCTGTCAGTGAACTGAAAGATAGTAGACTGGTTAGAATGAAGGCACTGATAGAGTTTGTTGGTGGTCAAGACAAATGTCTATCATCTTAATTCTTGTTTTGGCAGAGTGATGTCAAGAGCAAAGCATATGGGAAGAAAATATGTTCCATGACATCATATCTCTATGCTGAAGGAAAGAGGAGCCTTCATCTCCTGGGCAGAATTGGATAGCTGCAGTTGGAAGAAATATATCTGGGTTACAGCTCATTAATCCATATCATGGATTACAAGGTCCTTGCTCCAATAACAAAGGCTTAGTTATGTTTAATTTTGCTTAAAGATGTAAGATATTTCTTACTACTGCAGTTAAGCGAATCAGTTGTTCTCAGTTTTTTCACTTTGTGTATCTATCCAATTCAATTCATTAGATCATTCTTTTTTGTAAAATTCACACCAATTTTCCTAGTGTATTTTGGTGCTCCTCTTATGAACACATTTTTGTTTGCAGTTTTGTGATATAAACAAATCTTTCTAATATTTCCACTGAATTTCAGAATTGCATTGAATTCCATGCATTTCAGAAGAGATATTTTTCTAGTGAACTTTTTTAAACAGACAATCCACATAGCAAAATTTTGAGAAGTATGAATTTAAAATGAGTTCTAAATTTTAATTTATGTCCATTCAAATAGGCAAAATAATACATAATTATTTTCTTTAATTAATTTCTTTACCATCTTTATTTTTTACAATACATAATTATTTACCTGGGCCACCAGATGTCAAGCAGTATGGTATATAGCTAGGTTAACAGTTTTCCAATGTTTGTACCACAATCTCATGCAAGCCCTATTTCATTTCTTAGCCTAAAGGACTATAGGTACTCTCTGTGACTTAGTGTTAATAGTAGAGATGGATTTGTATTACTTTGATGTTCTCCAGTGTATTATTGTGTCTATCTAAATAAGATCTGAAAGGAACAATAGCAGAGTTTGGTGTCCATTGGTTTCTCTAGCTTCCTCTTCTCCACATTCAGTGTTTAGCTTTCAAGAATAATATCATAATGACCACAATGATTTGCTTGAAATGATATGTTTTTTTCAGTTTTACGAAGGTCTAATGAACTTTGCTGTTGTTCTTTTCTAAAAAAAATTACACATCTATTGTAGTTGCCTTCCATTTTATGAACAGGTAATGTCTACTCAGAATTAATTGATTGATGTCCCACCTTCTTATCCGACAAGGATGCTCAAGGATGGCTAATTAAAGAAAATACGGAATAAGCAAAATAATAACACAAACTATTCCTGAATAATGACATCAATAATTGGACAAGCCAGATGGTAGAGGTTTGCAGTGACAGTCTTGCTAAAATGGAGGATATGAGGAACTAAGGGCAATCTCTGAGAAAATGTTGTAATAATTTGGGAGAAAAGAAAGGCTCTGTCTTATGCTTGGCATATGGAGCTTTCCAAATGTCCATATTCAAAACAGCCTTTCCTGCAGATTTTAAAGTCTGATTTGTTTCGAATGAAAGACATGGGTGTCTCAGAGAGACTACAGCTTTAATGATGAAAACCAACACAAATCATACCTTTTAAAAATGGTACATTATTTCAGTTTCAGTGTCTTCTTTTTCAGTACCAGGAGAGGGTGCTATGAGGATTAAACTACATGACTCCCAGCCTGATCAATCTACTAAACAGGAAAACAAAAATCATGACAAATTTATATGGATTTGCCTAAAAAAATGAAATTAAGTTCTTAAGTGCATCTCTTTATGGTCATGTAGTTAATGAGATATTTTCACACAAGTTGTTATGCAAATTATGTAAATTTGTAGCAAATTCCAATATTGCTTGTTAAACTTTAATCTACGGGAGAGCTTTATGTTACAAAATACTAGTTTTTAAAAATGTCCTAATTCTTATTACAATAAAAGCTGCAGTAACTACTGGTATATGTCAACTAGTATTATAGGTTTGGTATTAACTGTGATACCTTAAACAAGCGGTCCTCAAATTTAGTTAATTGAACCCTTCATACTGTTTCAGATTGTTCATCAGCCTGCAAACATTTATTATATAAAAATAATTTAATAAATACTAGTTTAATTAATGATACAATGAATAATAATAATACAACAACAACAATGGATAGTAATGGACCCTCTCTCCCAAAGGTTGATATTGAGTAGTGTGGGAAACCCTGCTCTAGACATGAGATTTACGCTCAGGTAAAGGTAGCTAGAAGTGCAGCCTCAGCAATGTACCTGAAGGAAGAGGAGGAAAATACAACCCAGAATTTCCATTCATTTGTCAAACAACCAACATTAATATATATTATATATTAGCCTAGCTCAGGAGTGTCAAACTCAAGGCTCCAGCCTGCGGGGTGCTTAAATCCGGCCTGTGGGGCCGGCCTGGAACTATCAAAGGACTGGCCTGCGGTGCCTCTGGTGGCTAAAACGGGCCGCATGAGGCCCCCTGTGCTTCATTTTCACCCTCCATGGCCTCCTGCAGCACTCTGCTGGCCAAAATGGGCCAAAAAAGCACCAAAAACCATGCTGAAAAACAGATAAAAAATGGGCTGAAAACAGGCCAGAAAATGGCCAAAATATGGGCCACACGGCCCATTTTTGGCCAGCAGAGTGCTACAGAAGGCCATGAAGGGTGGAAATAAGGCATGGGGGGGGCTGTGCACGGACCCCCCATGCCCCGTTTTGGCTGGCAGAATGCTGCAGGAGGCATCTGTCCACAGATACCTGTATTATTAGCTGAAAGTACATAGTTTAAACTGTTACATAAGTGCAAATCCCACTGAAATTAAAGATTCTTCTTTTAGATAGTATAGCTTTGTATTCACTGCTCTAATCCCAATTAAACTGAAATGTTAAGAGTATGCCTGATTAGAGTAGAGTAGAGGGATTGCAGCACAAAATGTTTAAAATGTTGGCTTGGGTCCAGTGGCTAAGGCATAATTGGATTGAATGTATTAGATATCCCATCAGTCAAGGAAGAAACCCTAGAGAAGTTGAATGATCTCATTGTCACTTCCTGTTTCTTAAATGCCATTGAGGAACAACTTGCATTAATTATGACATTGGTTGTCTTTATTTCAAGATTCAGAATTCATCAGCTGTTAATTTGTGTGTTCTTCACCTCATAATGGCAATACATGTGTTTGAAGCATTTCAGAATGTGATTTTAAGGTGTTAAAATACAGCCATTCCCCATTTCCCCTTAGGCTAAGAGCTGTCCATTTAGATCGTATTTACTTAAGTAACCAGTCGTTTGATTCATCCTTTGAGAGCATTTGGTATGGTTTCTTTTTATCTTCTCCTCAGTTCATAAATGAATCCTTGAAAAATTTAGAGTTAATATTTGTGTTTATCAGTAAAAGCCTTTACAGTCTATGGTGAGCTAAATGGAAGCAAAGTTTATAAACTTCAACTTTAAAAGTCTACATATAAAGAGACAACTATTACTCTTCATTTATTAAGAACATTTATATGGTCACCCAACTCACACATCTGGGTGGCTTACAGAAGCAAACCACAAATACAAAACTCTACATCCCCTTCCCCGAACACACACTTGCATACAGTGACAAAAATCAAATAAACCACTTAATGGGCTCCATATCACCCTGGGGTCTGCAGCAACTTTTCTGACTAATAAAATTTATTAAAAGGCACAAACTTTTGTGAGTTACATCTCACTTCATTAGATGCTCATGAACATGACTTCTGGGGAAGAAATGGTAAATTGAAGATGGTACTACAAAAAGTGATGGAATGAAGAGCTGGCAAGTAGACTGGCTCATCCTAATTTCTTTTTGGACAAGGAGGAGACTTGAGATAACCCACAAGTGCTCCAGGCAGTTGTTCCTCAGGAGTAGACCACTTGGTCTCAGGTGGATTCTCTGGGAGGTGAGGAAATAGCCATCTTCCTCAAATTGTAGGCAGTATCTTTAAAAGTACAATGGGTTCACATACTTCCCTTTCTAATCAGGTTTGAAAATTGCTTAACTACTTTTTGAAATCCTTGAATCAACAAGTTTGACAGCACTTGATTTCTTTCAATCCTTAGCAAAAGAAATTTTACACACAAGCTTAAGGACTTTTTTATGGAATAAATGGCAAATAAGTGATTAAAACATTTATTTTAGGAAGTTACAAATGGGCTGGACTAAGGATCCAGGTAAATTTGAAAGATGATTTTGGAATTATTTATAAAAAAATTCTTCCCATGGGAAAAAATTTTTGTTTTGAATTCTTTAGAAAGAAAAGTGAAGATTTTAAGAGTTGGACATTAGAGAAAACTAGAAGAAACTAAATATTACAATTAAAGAGATGAACACTCAGACTTGACTTACTAATTCAAATGAAGCGAAATATTTTAACATTGGCCCTCCCGAAAGTATTTTTGAACAACAGACCTACAAGTTATTTTTAAGAGTGTTCGTAGATAAATTGTGTTTAAAAGATGCTGTTGAAGAGGAACAAGTATTACCTGATATGTTACATTGGCCATACATAAGAAACAGACTGTTGTTCTTAATAATTAAAAGGAATATACAAATAACAAACAAAGAGAGTGTCCTGGATAATTTTCTTATAATAGATTTACAAAACAGATGTTTAATGTTTTGCAGAATTTTGTGACAAGGGACAATGAAAAAAAATCAAGTTCTAGGAGATTATTGAAAGGGACTAAAAACAAGATTTTTAGAAGTAAAACGAAGGAATATGAAGTTGGTATTAGATTAAGGTTAATACTGCACTCCCCCTGTGGATTTTACTGTGCAGTCATGTGGTCAGCATGATGTCACGGAATGCTGTTACCTTCCTGCCAAAGTGGTACCTATTTATCTACTTGCATTGACATGTTTTTGAACTGCTAGATTGGTAAAAGTTAGGGTGAGCGCCATCGCATGGTGCTCAGGTCTTGAAGCTGGACTGCTGGCTTTGCAGCCAACAAGCCCTGCTTTTTAAGTGCTGAGCCACCATGCTGCCAAGTTTAAAACAGGTATGTTGTTATCTCTGGTAACATTTAATGGACTTTTGTTGAGCAGGATTGAATGATGAAGCTTTAAGGATTTGTTTATAAGTAAAAGATGGGATATGGGAAGAAGAGATTTGTTGTATTTTAAGAAAAGGTGATAAGTTACTAAAATTGTTTATATTTGTTGTGATAAAATCATTTCTTTATATAGTTTTTTTCTTTGTCTTTACTATATTCTTATTTTTCTCTCTTTTCTATTTTTCTTTTTCTTTTCTGTACCTTCTATTTTTTTTCTTTTTCTTTGTTCTGTTTTAGATTGTATTAATTTTATTGTAAACTGTAATCTTTAATAACATTACTATAAAGACATTCATGAAATAATTTATCTTTTAATAAAAATAGTTAGTTGAAAAGGTACTACCAGACTCTGATTTTTGGCTACTATACTGTAGATTAATATGGTTTTCCTCCTCCTATGTCTTCTATTGGCTTCTGATCTCTCTCCCCTCTCTCTCTCCACCTCTTCTTCTCTCTCTCCCTCCCTCTCTCTCTTCCAGCTTTGGTAATCAATTAGGAATGTCTCCCATCCCTGCCAGGAGGGTTATGTTATAGATTACGGTACAGTTTTATGTTTTATAACCAGATGGTTTGGCATGCATCTTTATTCTTGTACTGACAATCCATTAATTCTTTACTTTCAATTATTATATATTTTAGTAGGCACATTGATTAATTCAACTATTATCAGACAACTGTTTCTGTTGAGCAAATGGACATAAATTTTCCTCTGGAAAAAAAAAAAAGATCCATGACCCAAATTGCCAATTAAAAACAAATATAATAAATAGAAATTACAAAATCTCAGAAATGTGAAAAGTAGGATCACAACCAAAATTATTATTTGATCCCTTTTAATAAATGATCCAAATTTCCTATTTTTATCTTTCGATGCAAAACTATGCATATTCTATGCATATATTCCAAGAGGAATCAAGGAAATGCCTTTCAAATCAGTTATTTTCCTAATATCATAAAAAAACAAAGTCAACCAAAGATAGAACCAGCACCCTGATGATTGTTTTGCAGGGAAGTATTTCTTTGATCATCTTCAAGAACCTCCAGATTTATAACCTTAAGTACTAGCTTCCTTAACAGGATGTATTTGAATTTCATTAAAAAGGAAAAATAAATAGCTGTGTAGCTTCGCTAATGAAACACGCTTGACCTTTTCACTTTACTTGATTGTCTCATCTAGGATTTTGTTGATGTGACTAAACGCTTTAATAAAGTGCCTCTTCATATGTTCAAAGAGGTGGGGCAATTTTGCATGCCTGCAAGTTGGAATCAGAGATGGTGGGAGGATGATCTTTTCCATCCCTCCTTAGAGCTGAATTAATTAACCTACCTCCTAGCTCAGGCTGCCCATAAACAAAAGCCTTTGTTGTAGGCCCAACAGCTGTTCTATATCAGTAGCAAGTAAAACAGTCCCAGAATTCCAGAATGTTGGAAGACTTTTTATAAGCACTGTAGTAAAAGACAACTGAATTTATTCCCCCCCCCCTTCTCCTATCATACAACCCACCCGTTCCTACCCACTCAACACAGAACATTTGTTATTGGTTTTTAAAGTATAAAGTTAAGGGGAATCATTATCTAGATATTGCCACACAGCTAGAGATATAACCAAGAAGCGGGACTTTTCAAATTCAATCAATGCTGAGGAGAAAAATAAAACCGAAACACACACAAACACAAGTTATTTGAACATCTTGCCCTGTTTTTCCGTGTAATACGTAACATGTACAAAACTGTTTAAGACTACAGGTAGTCCTTGACTTACAACAACTCATTTATTGACCATTCAGAGTTACAACAGCACTGAAATATGTGGCCATTTTTCGCAGTTGTGATGGTTGCAGTGTACCAGGGTCATGTGATCCCCTTTTGCAACCTTCTGACAAGCAAAGTCAATGGGGAAGCCAGATTCACTTAACAACCATGTTACTAATTTAACGACTGCTATGATTCACTTAACAATTGTGGCAATAAAGGTTGTAAAACGGGGAAAACTCACTTAAATGTCTCACTTAACAACAGAAATTTTGGGCTCAGTTGTGGTGGTAAGTCAAGGACTACCTGTACTATATTAAAGTTAAATCTGTATTATAATTCACTGCTAAATTCCAGTTAAATTTCAGAATTACAGCCACGTTAGGAACTCAGAAAGGCACATTTAGTTGAGTATTTGATTCAGCAGCTGCCGTGTCCTTGTGGGAATATTTTTAAAGTGTTGTCCTCCCAACTTTTCCTATACATCTCACCAACTGAAACCGATTTAACTGTGTCACCTGTTCCACTTTCATCTGAAACCACTCCATTAGCGCCAACTGAGGAGAGAGCAACCACCAAGAGTCATTGAGGTAGTCACATCCTCTTCTACCTCCACTGAGTGAATTATCTCCACTAACATTTGCTCTTATACAGCTGTGGGGACTGAAGGTGTATTTTCAAGTCCAGGAATTTAATTGCCAGTTTATTGCTCTACTAGCCCATCTCATTTGGGAAAATGGTGCCTGGAAAACAGTTTCCCAAAGCAATCACTTTTCTTCTGGGGCAGGAGTTCTAATTACTTCCAGCTTAAGGGCGCCTTATATACCAATTCTTTGATAATATCTTACAGTGACTCAACAGAAAGTGATCCACTTTTTCAAATCATTTTCTTAATCCAAATAAGTGGTGTAATTTCCATATCTGCCAGCTTCTTTGTTCATGCAGCCCTGGGTATCCACAGAAGTCATTCTTCGCATTTTGGATAGAGGTGGTTTTCCGTTTTTAAGTCAGAATGAACATGGCTGTGACTAAACATTTTGCTTTCTATCTAGACTATTCACATCAAGTGGGAAAGCATCTGAGTGCATACAATTGCAGTTTTTCACCTGTCATTTTGCAAATTACTTGAGTCACTTGCAAACAAAATTAAAATTGAAAAATTTAGAATAGGAACAGAAATTGTATTGTGGGCCTGGTTTATAGATGTCTCATTTCTGGCTGCTGAACATAATTACTTGCTATTCTACTCAGTTTTTAAGCAACTGGGAAACATTATATAGAACAATCTGAAAATTGCCTGTTAATGCCATCAATTTTCGTTTATTGGTTGTCAAGGAGGCTAGCTTATAGTAGCCTAATGTAATTTTTTTTTAAAAAAAGATTCCTACTTATCTTTTAAAGTCTAAATTGTTAAAATGTCTAATTAGTAGTGATATACTACTGTACTGTTCAATCCTAAGAACTTGTGTTCCCCGTTAAGGGGAGGCAGCAGTTGTGTGTGTGTGCTAGTGTTTAGTATTTCCTTGCTATTGAATGAACAATATTTACCCACACATCTCTTTCCGGCCCAGAAAATCTGAAGTGACCACACTTCAGATGTCTTTGACAATGGCTCATAATCCTAAGAAAACCAGACTTTTATCTATTTATTTATTAAGAAAATGTATATGGCTGCCCAACTAACTCACAGTGACTCTATGTGGCTAGAAATAAAACTCAAATGTAACCCCTCCCAACCCCATTCACCTCACCACAACAATCAAACAAACCATTTGGTAGGCTCTATTTGGGCTCCACAGGCTTCCTGACATTTTTTCAGGGCTTTTTTAAAAGAGGTATCAAGATGAAGGTCAATCTCTATGGGGATAATGTTCCACAGGGAGGGAGCCACCACAGAGAAGGTCCTTCTTCTTGGTCCCACTAGAGATGGTCCTTAAGAGAGGTGACCCATATATCCTGCCTCCCTGCTGTGGTGTGTCAAGTAGAAATAACTGGGAAAAGATGGACCTTCAAATAACCTGACCCTAAGTGATGTAGGACAGTGGTGGTATTAAATTTTTTTTTACTACTGGTTCTGTGGGCATGGCTTGGTGGGCGTGACAGGAGAAGGATACTGTAAAATCTCCAGTCAGAGACGGTATTTGCCTGTTCTCCAAACTACTCAAAACTTCCGCTACCGATTCTCCAGAACTGGTCAGAACCTGCTGAATATCACCTCTGATGTAGGACTTTAAAGGTGACAAGCAGTAGTTTGGATTATACATGGAAGCAAATAGACAACTGATTTCATGGCCTGTTGCAAGCTGCTTGCTCTACAACATATCCTGCTACTTTTTGGAATCCATTTATCTTCCATAATGTGCCATGTTTGTAGATATCCGTTACAAATTTCATCAAGTGCTTTGGAATTGCATTTAATGAAATGGGCTGCAGCTCATTAAAGTGGATGCTCTTTGATAAAATGTATTAGTCTGAAAATGTGCTAACAGACATCTATTGATTTTTGTCCCTCCTTTTGCTTCCCATTGCAGAACATGGGCAGGGCAGGGGCATTTCCTTTGCTTATTATATAGGAAATGACAGAGAAGAGATTTTAATTTCTCTAGGACCATTATAAACCCAGATGTCTCTGTTTGAAGGTCTTTTTGCACTGTTTTACTGGTTAACTAAAGGGAGCATCGACTGGTTCATAGTGATATCAATCTGTTCCATATATTTTGAGGCCAGCAGCAATGAATTCAATTAAAGAGCATCAGTGGGTTTGGGATAATTGGGAGTGAACATTTTGGTTTTGAAGAAATATTCTCTATTACTATATCTGTCTCTGTTACTGTCCCTACACCTACAATTCTTTTATAACTATCTCTGCTGGAATAAATCACAAGCCACAAGGAAATATTTCAGATTGGTGTTCATTCTAAACCTTTGGCTAGTAACTAAGTTTTAATATTAAAAGTATTCAAATAGTCAAGTATTAATGAGGGTTTGATAAACTTCTTGGTTTGAGTATCTGCCTGGATTTGAAGAAAGGGGAACGAACTTACCAAGCCTCTGGGGAAAATTTGGATTTGCTGATAATGGCAAAGTCACTTTTTTAAAAAAAGAATTCCAGCTGAGGATTGCTAATCAAGAGTGAGACTGAAGAGATTTAATTTTTATCTTTGCAAATTATCTGCTAAAATTGCCAGCTGCTATAAAAGTGTCTTTTGGCACTGGAAAAGAGGAAACTCAAATCTCCTTCTGTGCCCCATTCCCAATTCAGAACAGGAACTCCTGCAGGTACTCTTTAAAACACAAAAACAGAAATAAAACGCTCAACACCACATTGTGGCAAGATCTACATGAATATTCCTTTCTGTACTTCTTCTCCATCCCACTGTCCCAACAATAAAGTTGTTCCTTGGTGGGCACATGCTAATGACAGCAGTGCAAGCTGATTGAAATAAAAAATATAAACAGGTTTGGATATGGCCAGTACTTGTATAGTGATCACCTGCAAATCCTAAGGCTCTGAGCTAGACAAATTTTTTTTTTTTAATGCCAGAAAAATGTAGTGGTAAATCATTTCCATGTTGTTGCCAAGAAAACATCATTGTGTATATGAACTACTAGGAGGTGAATTTTACTCAAAAAGAAGTATGGAGCACAATACTGAGGACAAGAACCATGTATATTGGAATAATCACTGGATACTGCTTTTGGAAGCTGGGAAATTTCAGTGTTAAAGGAGATGAAACATTGTCATCATCTGATAGAGAATGGAACACCAGCGTCCTATTTTTCCAATTAAATTCATTAAACGAGGACTAGTGTAAGTCAGTGTGGCCAAGTGATTTCAATTTATGAACGCATCACTTAGTGGTGGAATAGCTAGTCCCAGTTGCAGTCGGTAAATGAGGACTACTGGTAATTGCAAATTTTCTTATGCCACTTCAATCAGTCTGATAACCTAAGCACCTTCTAAGCAAGATCCCCAATAAAAATAATATCATAAAAAGCATCATAAAGCTTTTATGATGGAGCTCTGGTGGCACAGTGGTTAGAATGCAGTATTGCAGGCTGATTCTGCCCATAGCCTGGAGTTGGATCCTGACTGGCTCAAGGTTGATTCAGCCTTCTATCCTTCTGTGTTGGGGGCAATATGCTGACATTTGTAAATTGCTCAGAGAGTGCTGTAAAGCAGTATGGAATGTTATAGAAGTCTAAGTTCTATTGCTATTGCTAAATCATAAATCAAAACACAATAATCATAAACCATACAGTGTAATTATAGTATAATTTATTTATTATTTTATTTTATTTATTTGTCAAGCAATTATAAGATAACAGGTATAAGTATAAACATAGTTATGAATACATGAAATGGATACATATAAGAAAAAAAAAAACAGTAGGCCAGGGATGGTAGGCACGTTGGTGCGCTTATGCATGTCCCCTACAGACCTGTAATCTGTATTAATTCTAGCATCTTCCACTTGGCTGATAATTGAGAGAAAGAAAGTGAACAGAAAACCAGTAGAACTAAATGAAATTAGTTGTGGAAGCACATGAGTGCTTGCTCCATAGTGAACATCCTGAGGAATGTTGTCCAGCAGTATTTGAAGAGATACAGCTTTTCCATTCCAGTTTAAGGAACATGGGAAAGGAGAAATGATATACCAGAACAAATGGGAAATAAAGGGAAAATACCTCAGGCAGATCCTAAAGACCATATGCTGTTTCTAGGCAACATGGAAGAGGCAAGTAACATGGCATATACAGGCACCCGTAGATTATGCAAGTGATGGAAGGACTTGATAAGTGAGGAATGGGTTTTTTGTTCATATGTGGGTGGGAGACTACATTCATTAGTGTGGAACAGGACATCAAAGCTTTGGCTTTAAATTTTTAGTGCTGACATATTCCTCTTGTTTTTCATAATGGCTTCATTTATTTGGCTTGGGCTTTGTCACTTTCTTTGTTTTCTAATTGTGGCTCAATGTAATATCGTGGCAGACTAAAGAATATCTCTTTAATCATAGTCCTTGATTGCCACTGTCATTGTTTCTAAGGTAGCTTTTAGCTGACAAACAAATCTTTGATTTTATTTGCAGTGTATTGTTGTCCTTCATATTTCATAGTTAAGATGCATCCGGACATTTTCCTGTTATGTGAAATAAGAACCTGCATGGTCTTTGATATAACATATAATTTATTTGACAAGGAAATATGAGAGAGTGCTTTGAATCCACATTTAATTGATGGATTGAGAGTTTTTAAAAACTTTTTAACAAGATAGATTGCCATCCTGAATATCATCATAGTAGCATTTTCTTAATCCCCTCTTCTGTGGATTAAATAGAGATAGATAAATAGATATATACTATAGATACATAGGTATCATTTTGGATTCCATTCACAAAAACTCTACATGTGAGATGGTATTTTTTCTCTTAGAAAAGAACAATTAAGCTTATGGATTTAACTACCCTAAACTAACTCATAAAGGTTTGATTCAGAACAGATGCTGAGAACCATTCTGCTTTTTCAGAGGCCTTTTCTTAGAACTTTATATCCAGTAGGCACATTACTCCAGCTGACTAATCTGGGTTTTTCAGGTGCAATAAACAAACAAACGAATAATAGATAGGAACTTGACTAATTGCAAAACAAATTGCTAGCTATGAACATTGGTATTTTGAAGAAATGAGAATTTTTAGAAAAATTAAAAAGTGGGCGATTCCAGTAGCCCTGGCCTTTTAATGAAAGCATCCCCATTTACCTGAAAAAGTCATAGTGGTTTGACCTGGAAGTCTGGAGGAGTTGATAGGAATTCTGGTAAATTTATGATTTGACGCTGGCCAAGTCTTCGTTGTAAAGGTACTTACAATAATGTTCTGTTTCAAATACAAAAAAAAATCTGCACCTGCCTACTTTAGATAAATACGAAAAAATACTAAATGAAAACAGGCCAGTTGCCTAATTTTTGTGGTTTCTCAAAGAGTCTGCTTGCAATGTTGCAGCTTCCTTGGAGTCACCGAATAGAAGATATCTGCTCTCAAGAAAACTCAGCTGACATTGATCCAATGGCTTACATGTGAAATGCTCCATATATCCATTACTAATTCCCTGAGCCAGCCTATCTCCATGGAGACCCTTCCAGAGTCTTCCCCAAGCTCATATTATTTCCAAGCAATCTTTCAGTGCTACTGATGAGTGTGGATCAGTTTCAGCTTTCCTGGCTTTCTGATATTTGACAAATATTAGGATTTAGAGCCTCAAAAATAAATAAAAAATAGATATCCCAGTTCTTCTGCTGTAGTGTAAGCTTCCTTTGCCTGAAATTCTCAATATTATTCAGGAAATTGCAGTTGGAATGTGGGTGATTTTTTGGGTGTGTGTGTGAAGAATCAAATGTGAACTTCCAAACTATTATTTCCTGAGTTCTTTATCTCAGAAAGAAATTGAATATACTTAACACACTGAGGTTTGTATCTGTCAAGCAGGAGGTGTAAGGAATAAATCACTTGAATTACTCCTAAGAAAATAGGTATAGGATTGAAGCGAGCACTACGAGTACTTGGATCCCTAAACAGAAATATTGAACAGGTAGTCCTTGACTTACAACATTTCATTTGATGACAGTTCGAAGTTATCGCACTGAAAAAAGTGATTTATGACCGTTTTTCACACTTACGACCCTTGCATTATCTCCCTGGTCCAGTGGTGGTATTCAGCCGGTTTGCTCCGGATTGGGCGAACTGGTAGCAAGAATTAGGCATGGGTCGCCAAACCGGTAGTAAGTTCTGGCTGGCCATACCCCTGATCCCGTCGCCTTCCCGCCCGATGCTCACCTGACATTCACCTAAGGTATTTCTTTTTTTTCCCCTCCTGACAATCAGCTGTAGATAAGATCACCTGTGCTGGGATTCCCCTTGCTGAGGCCCAGGAAAGGAAAAAATGGAGGGAGGAGCTCAGCCCCCCCCTCCATTTTTTGCCTTCCAGAGCCCCAGAGAAGCCTTAGGGGAGCAAAAACGCCCCCCAGGGGCTTCTCTGAGGCTAGGAAGCTCCCAAAACAGAGCTTGGAGGGGTGCTACGTGCCCCTCCCATGCTCTGTTCCTTTTCTTCCAGAGCCCCAGAGGAGCCTTAGGGGAGCAAAAACGCCCCCCAGGGGCTTCCCTGAGGCTAAGAAGCTCCCAAAAATGGGTGGGGCTGCAAAAAAAGAGCCACACCCACACAGTCACATGGCCATGCCCACCAAGCCACACCCACAGAATCGGTAGTAAACGTTTTTGAATCCCACCACTGCCCTGGTCCCATGATCAAAATTCAGATGCTTGGCAGATGGTTCATATTTAGAGTGTCCGGAGGCCACGTGATCACTTTTTGCAACCTTCTAACAAGCAAAGTCAATGGGGGAATCCAGGTTCACTTAACAACTGAGTTGCCAACTTAATAAATACAGTGATTCACTTAACAACTGTGGCAAGACAGGTCATAAAGTGGGGCAAAGCTCACTTAACTGACCCAACAACAAATGTTGGGCTCGACTGTAGTCATAAGTCGAGGACTACCTATAGTTGACTTCAATCTCCTCACTTTGATTTATCCAAGAAGAATGGAAAAGCGAAACATACTTTATTTCTGAACACCTACATCAGATTCCACTGGATGAAATTAGAGGAAATTACTTTTCATCATCTCAGTGCAACCATAGAACCTAAAAAGGCAAGAGAGCCTATTAAGCAAAGGATGATTCTTTATTCATTTCAGGGGCACTGACAGAATAATAAGCATTCCCTTCCTACCCATTGGCAGGCAGGTATCCACTGGACTAAGCAATAGATCTGCATATTGCAGATGCACCTCTGAACCCAAGTATATTGCTGGATTCACTTTGTAAAGATGTTTGAAGCTGGGTTACTGTTCTGGCTATAAAAAACATCTTGGGATAAAAGTACAATAATGTGACCCAATAGCATACAAAATTAGTTACAGGTTGAGGGGTGCTCTTTGCCATTGAGTATTATGCTCATTGCACTGCAAAATAGTTAGCTACAGTAGAAGAAGGAATTGGGCGAGGCCAGGGCAAAAATGAACCATGATTCAAGAAAATGAAATGTAACTTTCCTCAGTATTAAGATGCAGTTCATCTAATTGTTCTCCATTTATTTTAAAATGTCTTCCTTCTGTTTCATTAAACTTATAACAGGGTGACAGTATTTGCAGGGACTCTAGAGACCAAACCAAAGTGCTGAGAGGCCTGGGGACCCCCTGGCTGTCATTCTTGTTATATCTGAATGAGGGACATCTCGGTTCAAATAATCTACCTACCATCTGTTGGGCTTCTGCATCAGTTCCCCATCTGTAAATTCAGGTTATTAATTCTATTTAAGCAAGATGTGCTTTTTTTTAAAAAAAAGCACATGTACAAACACTGCTGCAGAATAATATATCCTGATACATTTAGGAGTGTTACTGGCCATGGGGCAACAATAATTAGAGGGCAGCAGAGTGTCTCTGCTTGAGCAAAGATGGGAAGACAAAGATAACAGCTCATGCCATGTATATATGGCGTGTTTGGGTCTTTTCCTGTGTAAGATTGAGAGTTTCTTGGGGACATTTCGATGAGGTCCCATTCGCCATCTTCAGGCTGGTACTTTTGGCTTCGTGCATGTGTGAGCAAAGCGTGATCGGAGCTGCCGTCTCCCTATATATACTGGTGGTGAGGTTGGCTGTGTTGTCATTTCTTGTTTGATTGATGGAGTTAATGTTTGCAGATTGGCTGGCTTTTTCGTAAGAACACGTGTGGCTGAGGTATTGGCTGCGTGTCTATCAGCGTCCTGTGTTGTAATGACCTGGGTAATGGGCTGTGTGATGATCTTCTGAGTTCTATTGTTTTGACATCCTGGGTCTTGTGCTTTAATCTCCTGGGTTGTAATGACCGGGATCATGGGCTGTGTGATGACCTTCTGAGTTCTATTGTTGTGACAACCTGGATCTTGTGCTGTAACCTCCTGGGTCACTGGCTGTGTTGTAAGTATATATAGGGAGACAGCAGCTCCGATCATGCTTTGCTCGCACAAGCATGAAGCCAAAAGCACCAGCATCACTGAAGATGGCGGGTGGAATCTCGTCGAAACGTTGCCAAGGTACTCTCAATCTTACATGGGAAAAGACCCAAACACGCTAAGACCTGCATACCTGTACCTGTGAAAATCTACGAAAACACACACACACACACACACACACACACGTGTGTGTGTGTGTATATGCGTGTTAAGTTTTCACGGGTATTTATATGTATGGTATTCAGCTTTGTTCAGGTATTTTCCCACATCATTATAGTTGTGTTTTTAAAGTTGTAGTGATGCTTAAGCAGAATCTCATCTGCCATCATCAGGCTTGTGTATTGGGTTCGTCTGTGTGTCAGGCTTTCACAGCCGTTTCTGTTTTAAATTTGGTGCTAGCCTCGTGCTGTGTTAGAATGGTTTTTGCTTCATCCTGATTGGTTGGGAGTCTTGGTTTGTGTTTATTGGTCTTGGAGTTTGCTGTGGTCTGCTTGATTGGTGTTTCTAATATCGTCTGTCTGTTTTGTAGCGTTTTTTTGTCTTGATTAGCTGGCAACATTGTGTTTCCTGTATTGGGGGCTTTTAGTGCAGCTTGGCTTTGGGTGAGTGGCCGGCTATCATTTATTAGGAAGCTAGGTTTCATCTGGGTGGCTGGTTGGGGTGTGTTTGAGCTGGAGGTATCGGGGCGGGGGTCTGTTTGTGCCCAGGTGTTTGCTTGGCTTGTGGTGTGGAGATTTTTTTGTTTGTGAATGCAGGCTTCCAGATAATTGACAGTCTGGTGGAATCATCTCTTCTATTCATGCTTTCAGGTCTTTTTTCAATCTCTGTGGCTTCTCTGATAATTCTGTAGCTGGGGTTTTCTATAGTGGCTAGGGTTTTGGTGCCATTGAAGTCGATGCAATGACCTGTGGCTTTCATGTGTTGGACTAGTGAGGAAGCGTGTTCCAGCTGTTTTACTGCATTTTTGTGTTCATCCAAGCGGGTACTTATTCTTCTATTGGTCTGTCTGATGTATGTGGCAGGGCATGATGCGTAGGGACGTCATATAGGCCTTGGTTTTCCAGGTCAATTTTATCTTTGGGGTTTCTTAGGATGGCTGCTATTTTTCTGTCTGTTTTGAAGGCAGTCTTGAAAAAAGACTGCATGACCATATATATATGGTTGTTCCAAATGTAAGGAAGGTGAAGACTCTCCCCTTTGATTTATATTGCATTTTTCTAAGCCAGTTTAATCAATCCTAACTACAGCAGTGTGTCCAACGTGCTCTTTTCCACTACAATGTGTGTACAATGTGTACAATCTGTGGCAAAGAAGAAAGAATAATTTTATGGAGGATACTGTAATGTTTTGTAATAAATGGTAGGAGGAGTCCCAATAGTTTGTGGCCAGCGATTATGCCAACATCTTATATTACTTCTTCTGTACAGAGAGAACATTTCAGAGAGAATCCATTTTACAACTTCTTCCTTCTTCAATCATTGTATTGGGAAGTTCTACAGATTAATGGATAATGCTCCTAGATCAGTGATAGTGAACCTGGGCTCAGAGTATCAAAAAGTTGGGAAAAGCCTAGCTTGACTCTGCTGGCATGTCACTCACCCCCCCTCTCCTGAACAAAAGAGAAACAATTATCTCTCTCCCCTAACCACCATTTGGGCTATCCTGAACAGTGGCACTTGGTGGCAGCATGAGGCTGGGCTTAAAGTCGAGGCCTGGGACTCATATTTGGCCTGGTGTCACAACTGCCACTCAAAAAGTGTTTACCTGCTTACCTTCAGGTAGTGTTCTCTTTCTGTTGAAAGGTTTCTGAGGCCTACTTGAGACTGGTCCGGGTGGCACAAGACCTTCATTCTCAAAGCAGCTTTGGAGAATGCTCTTCAACCTCTGGAAACCATGCAGAAACACTCCACATTCTTGGCAATTTTTGGAGGCTCTGGAGGCTGAGGAAAAACGTGGCCTTGTCATGTGAATACTGAAGGGTCCAAAAGCCATATCAGGGCACACCCCATTCTCACGTGGTTTCTACAGTCTCTGAAAATCTCTTGAGAATGGGGCATGCTTCTGAGAATAGCTATGATCAGATGTTGGTGAACGTTGGCATGTCATCCAAAATGTCATGTCAGATCACTTTTCACACGTGCGTCATAGGTTCGTCATCACGTGTCCTAGATGATGGAGTTAGATTCTGCCAAAGGAAGAAGTTCAAGGCAGTTGATAGGCCACATCCCCCAAGGAAAATGTTGAAGTCAAATAGTGGATTGTCCCTGGGAGTGATAACGCCAAGCTATTTCCCTCTAGTTAGAAGACATGCTCCAGTTATTTAAGTTACGATGAGATCGGTGGGAGCCATTCAGAAGCAGACCAAACCATCTTGAACAATGAAACATAGAAAAGAATCCTGCTAGAAATTTTACCATTCTTTATTGGTGTTGGAGAAATGATGATAGGGCATCCTTTAGGACTGGGTTATAGAAAAAAAAAGTAGGAAGCTGTTTTTATTCTAAGTAAGTTTGTTCCCATCTTAATCTTGAATAAAGTGAATGATCAGCAGCTGCCATCGTGCCACTTTTTCCTGGCTTTACCAATGGAACCACTTTCCTTGGTACCTTTATTCACTGCAATAAAAGAAATCATAATAAAAGAGCAGGAGCCATTGGCTGAATTCATAAAGCAAGGCCTTCTTTAAAGGTTTTATTATAGAGCCAGTGTTTAGGCCATGATGAATTGCTGAATGGCTGATTTCCTGAATCTCTTTCTCACTAACCTTTCCTGACAGCTACTGGATTGCTCTGCCCGGTAATTTGCACAATCGTAATGACTAGAGTGAGATGTCTCCTAACTATTTCCTTCACTTTTAACAAGGATTCTGAACACCCTCTGTAGGTGACAAAATGCAATTACAGACTTGAAGTGTTCCCTTGGGTAGGCAGCTGTTCAGATGCTACCAAATCTTTGGCAGCACAACTGTTAAAAAGAACAGGGGCTGATACAAAAACAAAACATTGAATTCTCTAAATATTCTATCCAAATAAATAATAATAATTAAAAGTTATGAAGGCATTTCATTGATTAACAATCTTAGTAATTAAACACTGTCATTGGCTAATTTTTTCCCCTCTTGAATTTGTTCTTCCTTGGAGATCTCTAATTGTTGTATGGCTTTACATTTATTGATAACTCTGTTTGATGAATACAGATGCCACCTTTTATAGTCCTCGTTGACAGAGTAATCATATTGTGAGAAACACCAGGCTTATGTGGTAACAGCTGTTGCAGTTAGACATGCTGATATCCACTGGGAAAGCATGTTTGCGGCTATCTTGGGCACACAATAAATGGAAGGTGCAATAAAGCATGAGCTAACATTTTGAAAATCCTTACAGCTCGAGGAACTTTATTGCAGATTACCAGCACTTTGATCTCCGTCCAGTACTTAAGTCTTAATTATCAGACTAATTGCACAGACTATGTTCATTTTCAGTGGTAATCCTTTTGTGATTAGCTTCTGTGTTCAATAACTGACTTATCCCTTAATTAAAAGGACTATTAACCTTAAGGATGTTGCTCCAGTTAGGGATTAAACCTATGCAGAATTAATATTTAATATCATTGTTAAAAGACCTTGGTGTATAGCACAGAATGGAAATATATACAGGGATCTGTCTGCTCTTGTCAGTTGCTGGACAAATGAGGAATAAAGCTATGTAGGTTAACAAGTACTTTCTCTGGAGTCCCTTCAGTAGTACATCTATAAGGGCACATTCATGTTATTCCAGCAGGTCCCACAGACAGGATACCATCTCTCCGTTTGCATATTAATATAATATTAAGGGCCAGAGGGAAGACAAGACTGAATGGAGATGTTCTTTTCATTCCACATGTGTGAATCCCTTCTATAGACAAAAATGCTCAGATTGTTGATAGAATATATGTGTGTGCAAAAGTATGTGACACTGGCCATGTGCTCTCGGCTACTTTTCTTCGCAACCAGTGGCAAATTTGCCTGGCCAATAAAAGTGAAGGCCTTTTATTTCGTCTATTGCAATAAACGGGGAAAAGCTTCACAGCTTGGTTTACTCCAAAGTTTCAACTCAAACCATTCCCTTGTTTATATATCCCTGTCCTAGCCGCCATATCCCTCCTCATTCCTCATTGGTTGAGGTATTATGAGGTCACACTTTTTTTCTCCTACATGTTTACTGAGACCCTCCCTAAACCTAATACATCACATATCACATGGGCATTATAATTAGCAGATTATATATGCAAGATGAGTCAATATTTTAAGTGTGTGCTTTGCTTACTACTGTGACCCCACTTCTTCGAAAAACCAGCCATTTTAGGGAATATTAGGTGCTTGCCACAATTTATATGCCCCCCTCCTATGGCTAAGCTAATGATTTCCTCTGGCAGCTTTGTACCTTCTGAAGACCCTTCACTCATATTGTCTATCACCAGCTACACCCAAAGTGTTGGAGCACTGGAATATTCCCCTCATCCAGGGTCCCCAATTTAAAATACAAACAATCTAAAAGATGGTTTCATCTGAACAGAAGGGTTAGGCAAAGGATTGGTGGGCCGGTCTCCCAAACCTATTTTTAATTCTTTTTCTCAATCGTCTTATTAATAAAACTGAAAAATGGCACTGTAGGTATTCATATAGTTTTATTGGTTGAGGAAGGAAGGAAGGTTCAGTCTGACTAACAGGAAATCATAATTCTAGTCTGACATAACTCAGGGCCACAGCAACCTCTCTAGATGAAAGGTTTGGGAGGGGAAAAAATAGGTAATTAATGCAACAGTATTTTGTTTTCGTCAAAATGCCAGATGTTATTGGGTGATACAAGAGGAAAGTAAGATGGTGAAACCCAAACTGAAGATTTTTGAAAAGGAAACAAACAGAAGCTTTTCTTCTTTTTCGTCCATAGGTATTGAATGAAGTTAATGAGGGGGGGGGGAGGCCTGGAGTGAAAGCAAATAAAATAAAATAAAATAAATAAATTTTGTATCAATTTATTTCATGAGAAGAAAGGACATAGAGTCTTATGGATTTTGCAGGTTAGAGCAAAGTCCAAGTATCTCATAAAAAGAAGATGTTTTGATCTTGAAATCATGCTAGGCACGTTGCATCCATCTCTTTCAAATCACTGCCTTAGCTTTTTGTGCCTTGGAAAACATCAGAGATGAAAATAATGGCTACAGCACTTTGAATATTTCAATCCCTCCCCCCAAAAAAGAAGTACAAAAATTTGACATGGTATGAACAAAGGGGAATGTAAAATTATTTTGGGGGCTTATTAAATGGCCATTCTGGACTCATCATGAGGCAAAATTGGACTATTGCAACAGGCTGTATATGGAGCTGTCCTTGAAAAATGTTTGGAAGCTTCAGCTTATACCACAGGCATCAGAGCAAGCAGTTATGTTTGGATGATGCCTGGTTGCAAAATTTTATTTATTTGTTATTCTACAATTTATATATTTTATCTTTTTTTATTGTAAGCCAAGTATGTGAAGTGGTCAGCTATATAAACTGAAACAATAGCAATAGCACTCATATATCGTTTCACAGTGCTTTACAGCCCTCTGTAAGCGGTTTACAGAGTCAGCATATATTTCCCCCAACAATCTGGGTCCTCATTTTATCCACCTCGGAAGGATGGAAAGCTGAGTCAATCTTGAGCCCGGTGAGATTCGAACTGCCAAATTCCAGTCAGCCGGCAGTCTGCAGAAATAGCCTGCAATACTGCACTCTAACCACTGAGCTACCACAGCTCTGAAATTATTGAAATAATTATAAAAATTATATTTATTATTATTGAAATAATAATAACATAGCTGCTGCAAGAAGATTGCATAAACTGACCACATACAAAGTCATGACAAAAATACATTGGAATGTCTGCAAGAAATACCATCTGCCTGCAGTCAAGAACTTCTGAGATCACAAAATAAACAAAATAATAGAAAATGAAGAAGCTAAACTGCTCTGAGCTTTTAGAAATCAAACAGACAAGCACTCACCACATAACACCCTAGACTTAACAATTGTCAATAAGAAAGTTAAAAAAAGATCTGAATAGTGTATGTTGCAGTATCTGGAGACGGCAGAATGGAAGAGAAAGAATTGAAGAAGATAACAAAATACAAAGATCTATAAATAGAAGTAGAATAATGGTGGCAAAAGAAAGCAAAGATAGTACCAATAGCAATAGGCACTTTAGGTGCAATCGCAAAACATCTGGAATATTTACTACCTGAGCAGCATCGACATTGACAAAAATCACCATCAGTCAATTGCAAAAGGAGATTTACTTTGCTACTGGTACTATCTCAGCTTACATCCTGAGACAATATTTTAACACCATCAAATACCATCTCCCTTTCCTAAGTCCTTGGGAAGGATTCAATATGTCAATTAAAAAATGCCAAATCCAGTTTAAACATCTGGTTGATTGTGCAACAGCCATGATCATGATAATTTGATAATATCCATAGTGAGAAAAATAAAACCTAGTTTAAGAAAATCTAAATTATAAAACCTAGTCTAACATCATAGACTGAATATATTAAGTGAATATATTAACAGAAACCAAGCCAGCCCTCAGACCTAGCTCAGAAAAGTTTTCTCCCTAACAAGATTTCCCATGGTACTAGAATTTGAAACTCAGCCAAAACTTGTTAAGGCACCATCTGTCCGTAAAATCAAAGTCTCTTTATGGAAGGTTTCGAAGCCATGTGTATGTATGTTTATTTCTGAGAGTAAAATAATAGATGAATTCCTGGATCAATTGATAGGTGAAGAAACAGAAGATACAGCTCAGTTGTGACAATAACCATTACAATTGTGGTTATACATTAAGTAACTGGCTTGCTGGTGGCTTTCTAAGTTCTTGAAAACAATGCAAAACAATCTGAAGAATCAGCTGTCTCCTTTTAAAGATAATTTATATTTTAAAGAGCAACTAAGATGATCGAAGGCCTGGAGACTAAACCATATGAAGAATGGCTGCAGGCTTTTGGTCTGGCTAGTCTAAAAAAAAGAATTAGGGGTGACATGATAACAGTATTCCAGTATTTGAGAGGTTGCCAGAAAGAAGAGGGGGTCAAATTATTCTCGAAAGCAGGACAAGAAACAATGGTTGGAGACTAATCAAAAAGACAAACAACCTGGAATTAAGGAGAAACTTCCTAACAGTGAAGACAATTAACCAGTGGAACAGCTGGCCTCCAGAAATCATGGATGCTCCATCACTGGAGGTTTTTAAGAAGAGACTGGACAGTCACTTGTCTGAGATGGTATAAGACTATAGGTTCTCCTGCTTGAGCAGGGAGCTGGACTAGAAGACCTCCAAGGTCCCTTCCAGCTCTATTCTATTCTGAATTCTATATGCTTAACGTAATTGTTCAAAGAGATAATAAATAAGCAGTTCTCCCGTCACTCTTCTTTAAATCAGACCGTTGGGGTGAAACTAAAGAACAAATGGATCAAATTGAAGCTGCAGGAAATTATATCATGACTCCCAGTTGCTCCATGAGGTCTCCTCCTTGCCTATTCCTGCAGCAGCCCAAACAAACCACACAATTTGTGGGATGCACAATGCCAAGAGCAGCAGGTACCTTATATCATTAGGGTGGGAAATAACATTGTCTAACTTAAATTAATTAATGTTGGTGGACTGAATTAATCTTTATAATCATCATTTTAAACTGGATTGGCAAAAAGTGAAAGATCTAAAAAAAACATTTTAGGAGTTACAATCCCCTTTAAAAAAAATGTCCTGACATCTCTAGCATATTTTAGATCCATTTTGCCGATTACAAGAATCTCTATGCAACAGAGATGTTAATGCTGATTGGCAGTGGCTTTAATCCAGTGGTCGCCAATCAGTGGCTGGGGACCACTGGTAGTCCTCAAAAAAAATTTGGTAGTCCGCAGAGAAATGTCACCCTCAAGACACCCCCCAAGCACCCCCCAAAGCAATTAATCCAGGCTGCGCGGGAACACAAGGCTGCGCTGCCCACATGGCCCATGGGAACACAAGGCTTGCGTCACTTGCATTGTGAACAACATGAGGTAGTGAGGGGAGGTGGGAAAGGGTGGAAGGGGAGATGTGCCTCGCCTGGCCACTGGGCTGCTTCTTTCTGCTTCTTTCTTCTTCTGCTTTTGGCTGCACACAAGGAAAGCAGCGAAAGTCTTTCTTTCTCTCCCCCAAACTCCGCCAGAAATGAGTCTTTGGGACTCTGCAAGGCATCCTGCTCCAAGAGGCTGCGTTGGCAAAGACTCATTTTTGGCGGAGTTTGGAGGAGAGAAAGAAAGACTTCTGCTGCTTCTGCTGCTTTCCTTGCATGAAGCCAAAAGTCTCTCTCTCTCTCTCTCCCCCTGAGAATGGAGCTGGAGATGGTATCCTGCAATCCCAGATAAAGAATGATCAATTGGTAGGAAAACGGGATGGGGAATTTTCCTGGACATTTTTGGGGATTTTCTTGGACTTTTTGGGGGATTTTCCTAAGGTCTCTGGTTCGCGGGATTTAAAGTTATGAGTTTGGTGGTCCCTGAAGTCCAAAAGGTTGGCGATCCCTGCTTTAACCCATGTGGCTAATATCACTGATTTGTCATACCGAGTGATATGGGTAAATAAACAATTGGTGGCTGGATTATTGGACATTTCAATTCAGAGCACATTTGGCACATCTGATGACAAATTATTCTAATATGGAGGTGTTCTTGCATATTATGTTCTCTCCACTCCCCCACAGAAAAACAATTCTTTGCATTGTTCATTATATTCCAGCTTATTAATGGATTGCTATCCTTCTCCACAGTCTTATGTGGACATATTCATTGATTTCAAAAGAGCTCGCAGGCAAGATTGCATCCCAAATGATTCATGATTCAGTTTTGTATATATCAGGGTTTCAAGCAACGACTTTATTTACTGTGTGGCTACTAAAGTCTAGTAGATGAAGTATGCATGATTAGCACAATTTAAATTTATCAATTTTTTCCCCTAAACGAACTGGTCTTGCGAATGGTCTGGCTGTTGAAATAGAAAATAATTCACATATCCACAGTTTTCAATGGGGTTAAAACCATGTAACCTTCAAAACAGACTCCATTATAGCCTGGATGAAGAACAATGAACAGAGCCCATTATCCTCTGTCCAAAATATGCAGCAGGAAGGATACATTTTAGAGAACTACATCCTTCCCCCCAAAAATGTATATTTGGGAGAAATTTTGCAGGAATGTATACTTTCAAAATTTTTGCAGAAATTTTGCATGATATTGATGTGTTTTGAAAAAAGCGTCTATTGAATAAAGTTGTATAAAAGTTATAGATTGGAGGGAAAACTGATTAGAAAGTTATATATATTAGGGGCAAGTGGACCACACAGATGGATTCTTTACAACAAAATCACACAATGAAATCTATTGAATGAAATAAAATAAATGACATCTGTGACATCAACAAAGAGTAGACATCAAACCTGTTACAATGCACAGTGAGAGAATCTTCAACTTGCTGAAATCATCGGTCTATTTTCTTGACACAAATCAGTAGTGGATAAAATACTTCCATCATTAAACTAGAAGCTAAACACAGAATAAAAATGTAATTTGTGTTGATACATAATATAATAATACGATGTATGGTAAATGATGGGGCAAATTAGAGTGAAACAGCAGTGGCCTAAATGTATTAAGAGATTTCAGATAGTAATCCTATGTGCACTTATCTGAGAATAATATTCATTGAACCCTGGAGACATCTGAACATTTTTGTAAAGACTGTTCTTCTGCACATAGAATTAAACTTTTAAATATCTTAAAATATGTTTATAGTGTTTTAAGATTATTTATGGAATTAAAAAAAATAAGCCCCCTGCCATTTTTTTAGTCAGAGGAATAAGTGCCAAATGCTTACCAAACCACTCTCGAGCTAGCAAAATAAATTACTCTTGCCCACAAATTTGTCCTCAAGCCAGCCACTTTCAATGCCAACCAAGAAAATAAATGCAGCCCATATGCCCACTGTCCACTCAGGCAAGCAAGAAGTCATCTGGCCTTAGCCAGCTGGAATAAAACCCACATTCAAACAAGCAAGGGAGGGAAATAGAAAAGTCCAAAATGTCTCCATTCTTCATTGGCCAATATATAGACAGAGAGAAGAATAGAATAGATTACCCTTTTAGTTTGCAGACTTGTTGGTCAAGGTAATAGCTACAGTGTCTTCATGATCTAAAAGGCGAGACCTCTTCACTTCTGAAGAAGAGATCATATTGGGAGTTACTTGAGTATTTTTTTTAAAATAATGTCTCAGTAAGGGGAGGGGTTTATTTGTCAAAGTCTTACATTTTATCCAAGAACATATCAAATAGCACATCAAACTCCCTTCTTCAATTTCTCCTCATGATGATTACCCTGACCTAAAACTCATGCAGTGAATTTCTAAGGCTGAGAATAGACTTTAGACTGGATCTATTCCAACATCTTATTAGTATACTACACTCGAATTCCAACACTTTTCTCTAAAATGAATTGAAATTTTAGGATAAGTATCTGGAAAGTTATTACAAAGAATCAGTATTCTCTGGTGTACAGTAAGATAAGGCACAATAAAATCTGTTTGTCTCCAACATTATTAGCCTTCCAGAAAAAACTGAAAATAGAACTTTTCCTGAAGACTTTTGTGGGTTGACACCATGTGTTGTTTGGAAATGTTTTAATGCATTTGTAAGATTTTAGTTAGATTATTATATTTTGTTTATTGTAAAAGGAGACTTTGATTGTGAACAGCTGAGAATATTTTATGATTGTGACTATATATACACATTTGATTAATATGTTAGTAATAAATGAAATAAGATCTGAGACCTATAGCCTTCATTTTTAAGTTGGTATCCAAACAACTTAAAACCCAGAAAGATTCTTGTACATTACTATTAAAGACTGACATATATACAAATTGCAAAGTATTAAGTATTCATACATAAGGATGGTGATGTATATCCATGTACTGGTTTGGATGTCTAAAGCCTAAACAGCTTTACAGACACAATCTTTTTCTTGAAGGTTAAGACTTATGGCAAATTATTAGCAATATATATTTTTTAAAAACTCAAATTTAAAATACAAGAAAACTCATATTAGTTAGCCAGGACAACAGTACTGCAGAAATCATATTTCAAGATTTACAAAGTCCATCCTGTGTGGCCCTTGTATAGCATACCTGTGGACAACCCTCATGATTCCTGATGCATCCCACCCCTGACAAGATCAAAGTGACTAAAAAAAGCCCTTTCATAACACTCAACATCTACTGCTTGAGATGGACTTTCACTCTTGCCTAATGGCCTTCCAACTTCTCCTCAACATTTTGAACACTGGAAGAGTTCTGCTTTAGGACTTGTGAAGATGGCTTTCATTTTACATTGTGCCGTGTGAGCCTTTTAATTGGATTTGAGAGAATTGTTCACATTTTGCTTTCTGCTCACAATGTTACCTGAATGATTCCACCCTCTTCCCCCATTTTAGCAGCACTCCTCTAGAGAAGACACCCTAAAACACGGGTGTCAAACTCGCCATATCATGTTGCCATCATGTGATGTATTGCAATGGTTTTTTTCCCTTCGTGGAGTTAGAGTGGGCGTGATACAGTTTGATACCCCTGTCCTAATGCTGCTGTTTATATATAATTATAAGAATTATATAATTCTTGAGATGTCAGTTCTAATTGGAACTATAAGGGCAGAAGCAAATAGGTGAGTTAGATACAATATTCCTTTCAGAGTTAGCAGTGAATCACTTGCAAGTTAATAATATCTCCTACAGCTTTTCTAGAAAGGAGATGTATTTTTAGTATAAACAAGTGGACCAAAGAGATATTGCAGTGAAATTTTATGTTCTTTTTTTCTGATACCAATAGATTATTTTCCTAAGCACATTAAAGATGATGTATTAGAACTGTTTACAGTCGACCATCTCAAAATGAATATAAGTGTGTGCAAGACCTCCAGAACTGGGAAAGCTATCTTTAGCATCAAGGAGACAGATTACAAATTGGGGTTCTTGTTGGTTCTTGTATGCTGAGAAGGAGTGGAAATAGAGGATGCTGCAAAGGTACCCAAAATGTGATGTGCATGTTATGGGGTCTAAACAACTGGAATTGCTTTATTTCAAAGTTTATATATTTATCATATATCATACTTTTAGGCAGCCCTTTATATGCATTGAAGCAAGGAGGGAAGAGAGAATCAGAATGTCAAAGCAAAAGCCAGTCAGAGCCATGCCAGATAATATTGTGCTATTATCCTTGAGATCAACAAATGTTCAAAAAGGTTTTGCCAGCCCTACTGCTGATGTGAAATATCCTTGTTGCAATTATGATGTAGATACATCAATTTGCAGAGGTAACTGTCAACCTTTGATTGATAACCTTAACCCATTTGGACAGAATAAAAGGGTGAAAACACTGAAATAAGTGGACATAACCCATTTGTGCCCAAAATTCACTGGCAAGCAAAAATGTTTTGGTGGGAAAAAAAGATCCAATTTTTTAAGGCAAGCACATATCATGGTACTTATATGGAAACAGGGCAATGCTTCCAAACCCAGTTCAATTACCCAAAATTGGATAATTGTCCTTTTTCTTTGGGTAATGAATCACAAACCCATTAACTAATCACAACAGGGACATTCAAATTGACTTAAAGAATTTGATCTGCATTGGATAAAATGATAAAACTATTTTCTGATAAGTAGCTTTGAGTTGTGAAAGGGAAAAAAAAGGAAATACTGAAATAAAGGAAATAAGAACCTTCATTTTCACTGCCTAACAATTTGGGACATGATCATGCAGCCATTTCACACAATTCCCAGAGCAACATGACACCAATTTACTTCTGCTCAGCTGAATTATACTGTAGGAGAATGTAGTTTTACAAGGGAACGCTAGATCTTTGGATTGGGTATTTTCCCTTTGATGAAAAACATCTCACTGAATTATGTCACTTGAAGATTATCCAAGAGAGATATGAAATTCAGAGACATCTTACAAACAAACTTTTTTAAATCAAAAAAGAGCCTTTTACCTTATCTTATACTCTTCTTATTATTGGTTCTTGGCTTTCTTTCTTTTTCTTTTGCTTAGCTGGGCTTTTCTTGGTTAGTTAAAAAAAACTGTATTTGGTTAGTCAGGTGTCTCTTAAAACTTGGATAGGATTAGAAAATGGGTTATAAGAAAACACTAGACATGCTTTTTATTTCTGGATTCGTCCCTCTCCCTGCTAAAATAAAGGCACAACAGAATTTTGCATCAGTCTTTCCCACTGAGAGTGGTTCTGTAGCTCCCTCACAGCAAAATGTTACTTTAAATAACAGTAAAGAATAATGGGGGGGGGGAGGAGAATACTAGCTAAGGTTGGTACTTTGCTCTCATTTTAGTAATCTAAAGGAAAATTTGTTCTTGTGATCTCAGCATTTTGAACAGGCTGGTAAGGAGAGCATTTTTTGGGGGGGTGGGAGGACACTTTGAAACGGATTCCAAGGTGTGGAGACTGAAAACAATGAATGTAATGGATAAAGAGGATAGCTTTGAGGGAAGAAATTGGTGTGCAATCTTGGAGGTCCTCCTGGACTCATGGCTCCTGCTCAAGGAGCAGGTAGCAGTGGTGGCCAGGGAGGCTTTTGTACAGATTTGGCTGGTAGGCCTTTTCCTAAACTGGGGAGCCTTACTCCACAGGCACTTCTGCCTTGGTCATCCCCTATTTGGCTTACTGCAATATGCTCTACATGGGGCTGCCCTTGAAGACCATTCAGAGCCCTCAACTGGTCCAGAAAGCGGTTGCATGTGCAGTGATGGATGGCCCTAGGCTTACCCATGTAACACCTCTCTTGCATGAGCTATACTGGTTTCCAGTTTCTTTTTTGACACAATTCAAGGTGCTGGTTATTACCTTTAAAGCCCTATATAGCATGGGGGACTGCCCAGGGGTGGGATTCAATTTTTTAAACAACCACTTCTGTGGGTGTGGCTTAGTTGGTGGGTGTGGCTTGGTGGTCATGTGACTGGCTGGGCATGGCCAACTCAACATCACTCACATCGAGGTGCGCATCTCCTCACCTGGCCTCTCATGGCTATGGGGATGCTGCAACAGTCGTAAGTGTGAAAAATGGTCATAAGTCACTTTTTTCAGTGCCATTGTAACTTTGAATGGTCACTCCACACAAGCAAAGTACCAACAAAGGAGGGAAAAATAACTCCAGAGAGGTTCCTGAGAAGGAAGTCTAATCCTGCCAAGAATGTAATAAGGGTTAACGGAGAGGCAGTTTCTATAAGCAACACCAGAATGTTTCCTTCCTGCCTTCCTTACAGGATTAGGCCAGTAATTTCTTCTAACAACCTGTTCTGCGAACTGCTTAGAATGTTAACAACCAGTTCTAGCGAATAGGTGCGAACTGGTAGAATCCCACCCCTGGGACTGCCCTTCCCTAAGGACATCTACCCATCCTACCAGGTTACATAGGGTGGTCACGCTTTTAATCCCTTCCCATTGTCACCTGATGGCAGCCAGGAAGCATGCTTTTTTTTTTTTTGCAATGGCTCCCATCCTATGGAATACTCTTCCCCTGAAAGTTCAGCAGGCCTCTACCTTCCTAGGCTTCTGAACATCTGAATTTCCCCCCAAGCATTGTGACAGGATGATATGACTGCGTGTTGGAAGCTTGACTTGACATCAGGTTTCTGTTTTTAAGGTTTAGGGTTTCATAGTTTTTATATGTTTTTTTTTTTTAATTCTTGACTGGGAACTGCCCAGAGTTTGGTACAAGATAATATATAAATGTTTTAAATAACATACATATATACATTACCAAGGCAACAGAGAAAGAAATCTTAAGCCTAAGCCAAGAATGTACTGTAGTTTACAGAAATGCTTCCAACAGTCCCCTCTTAATTCACATAAAATCAAAGAGGGAAGAAAGTTAGCAAAGTCTAACTTGTGGGATTCTGCTACTACCTGTGTAGCTGTTCTAATAAAAGCAGGGGTGGGATTCAAATTTTTTAACAACAGGTTCTGTGGGCGTGGCCATCTGGGCATGGCCATGTAACTGGGTGGGCATGGCTTCTTTTTTTGCAGCAACCCCCCCTCCCCCCTTTTTTTGGCCTCCTGGGCTCAGGGGAGCCTTCTGGGGAGTTGTGTTTTTACTCCCAGAAAGCTTCCCTGGGACTCAGGAAGGAAAAAAAATGGAGCATAGGAGGGGCGTGGCAGCACCCCCATATACTCCATTTGGGGGCCTTCTGGGCCTCAGACAAGCCTCCTGGGGGGGCATTTGGGGCACAGAAAAGCAAAAAATGGAGTACGGGAGGCAGCACCCCACCGGCACACTCCTTTTTGCTTCCTGGGCATCGGAGAAGCCTCCTGGGCAGAGCAGTAAGATAGCAAGGGGAATCCCGGCACGTTGGAACAGCTGATCATTGGGAGGGGGAAAAAAAGAAATAAAGGAATGACTGGGCAGGGAGGGGGATGCAGTCAGCAATGTTGGGCATGCGTGCGACATTGCACATGCTTGTTAAGGACTGACTAGATGGGGTGGGACCAGGGGTGGGATTCAAATTTTTTAACAACTGGTTCTGTGGGTGTGGCTTGGTTGATGGACATGGCTTAGTTGGTGGGTGTGGCTTGGTGGTCATGTGACTGGCTGGGCGTGGCCAACTCAATATCACACACATCGAAGCACGCATCTCCTCGCCTGGCCTCTCATGGCTGTGGGGATGCTGCAACAGTCGTAGGTGTGAAAAATGGTCATAAGTCACTTTTTTCAGTGCCATTGTAACTTGGAATGGTCACTCCACACAAGCAAAGTACCAGCAAAGGAAGGAAAAAAACCTCCAGAGAAGTTCCTGAGACAGGAAGTCCAGTCCTGCCAAGAATGTAATAAGGGTTAATGGAGAGGCAGTTTCTGTAAGCAACACCAGAATGTTTCCTTCCTGCCTTCCTTACAGGATTAGTCCAGTAATTTCTTCTAACAACTGGTTCTCCAGGAGGCAAAAGGAGTATCTGCCTGCAGTCCCAACCACTGATATATTGTATATGAGTGATAGAAGAAAAACAGCTCTCTAGTCAAATGAAATAATAGTGAGATTTAAGAAATGAAACTGGCCTTCAAAATGGGCATTAATTAATTACCAAAATAGAAAAAAAACCCAATATTAAATAAGATAAAACTAATAGGGAAAAGCTAATAGGAAAAGATTATGAGGATATAAATAATGTGAAAGTTAATTGGAGAACCTCACAAATTCACCCTGGGAATCAGGGGCAGCTACAGAAAAATTACCCAAATCATCCTTCACAAAAAACTATACAATGAAAAACCTATCATGAATCATACCCAACTGGCTTTCTAATCAATTGATCTGAATGTGGAAACGCTTCAGTATTTGGCCATTCTTCTTGCCAATCTTCAGCCAATTTCCCAGTGCTGTTGTGGTTAATCAATGGATGGTGATTTTGTACTCAGGCGTTTGAACATGTTAGCTCTTTGCTTTTAATTGACTCTTTGGGGGAAAATAGGTAGAGATACAAGTAGGACCATTTAGCATTTCTCCGGAGTTGTATCCTTGTTCCTGGACTCTCCTATGCCTCTGGTTTTATGTTCTTTCCAAGAATGTGTATGGAACCTTGGGCCAAAGCATCAGGGCTGTGCCAGGAGTAAAATGTAAGACGCTTAGGTATAACAGCTCCAAGTTCCTCTGTAATAGCATATGCTCTATCCACATGCACCTCCTGTAAAACCAAATTCAAGCATAAGTTGAAAGGGTGCAAAGTCCCAAAATTTGAACTGTACAAGATTTCAGGAATTATTAAACATCCTCAGAAGAGTTTATTAGGTAGGATAGCATATCATTGTAGGTCTATATATGAAAAAAAAAATGCCTTGGCATGAATTCCCTGAAAACACTTTTGATTTGGCCGAATGCTTTCCTTGGTAGCCTCTCTGACAAAGAGGAGCCAATAAGACTCTTTATATGGCACACTGAAGCTTACCTTTTGGTTGAAGCTTAGCTTTAACTGCTTTAAACATGTCAATCAATACTCATGCATTTTCTGCTGTCAATCTGAAGCTGAATATCTCCATAGCACAGGACAGTGCCAGAGCTGACACTGTGCTTATCAATTTGCAAAGTCCTTGCTAGCAGCTGATGTTGGATGTGCAGGTGTAGGGAGGCTATGGAAAGAGGGCACAGGGAGTGGGGGGTGAGCATAGGGAGGCTGGGGTGAAAGAGCATGGTTTTGGGGGTGTGCACAAGCACAGGCTAGACAAGGTAAGAGGGCATGGGGTGTACGTACTGTATGTGTGAGTGGGAGGGTTCAGGGAAAGATGACACAGGTGCACGCGAGTAAAGGGAGGTCAGGGAAAGAAAACATAGGATGCATACTGTATGTGCATGCACTGGACACAGATGAAATGTGGTGTCTATGAATAAAGAAAGACCAGGAGTGAGGAAAGCTTACGCTAGCAAATGGTGACTATCCCTGCTGGCTTCTCCGCTGACTTTGCTTTTGAGAAACCAACAGCGAAGGTTGCAAATGGCAATCACATGGCCATGGGATATTGCAACCAGTTGTAAACTAGTTGCCAAGCACTTGGATTTTGTACACATGACTACAGGAGTGTGCAACTACTAGAACCCGAGGCCCGCTCGTAAGCCCCTTTGTTCAGTGGCTTTGTAACTTTGAAACATCACCAAACAAACAGTTGTAGCTTGAGGATTATCTAATTGTCTTTGGAAAATAAGTTTAGCTGGATTCAGAATGATTTGCTAGCTCCTACTTGACCAGAGATAGCAGTGAGATATATTGGGAGGTGAAACCTTCTTATCTCATTCCATTCTTCTAACGCTGTTTTTTAATCTCCAGCCCCAGGGTTATGTCCAGGGTTATACAATTACTGTACTATTCTTCATGCAAGGGATTTCTCCTCTCCCCTGCATATCTCAGTTTCACTGCAGTGCAGTCCTTTGGGATAGATTTAGGAGATATATGGCATGGTGATGAGAAGAAAAAAAAAAGAGAGAATTCCATTTCATAGGTAGGTGCTATTCCATCAGTAGAATGATACTGCAGGAGGCAATGATGAATTTTTCCATTCCAAATTGTTTTTCTTTTTCCTGAAAAGATCTATTTCTGGCAACCATGACCAAATCCTGAAAGTTTCAGCTACAAGTGGGGAGATGGAAAATGATACAAAATTGTGTCCTGGATTGAGCTTATACCTGATAAAGAAGTGCTGTGCATTCAATGAAGGAATAAGCAGAGGGTGCTATTGGCATGAAAAATATTACAAGTTACTTCAATACTCTTCACAGTTTGTACCTGTCTAGTTGAGAAGGTTTTCTATTTTATAATCACAGCTGCAAATCTTTACCTGGCAAAGCTGAATTGGCAACTCTACACAGATCATATTCAGGTAAAATTATGATTATTGCAAAGTATTTGTATAATGTTTCAAAGGAATCGTTGACCAACGTGAGAATTATTTGTGTGGAATATTTTAAGGCCATGTTTTTAAATGTTAGTGGATATTTGATGATGGGTGATGATGAAAGTAATCAAAACAAAAAAGTTTTGATATCTCAGCTAACATCTTAATCTTCCTTTTCCTAAAAAGTAAGTCCACAATAGGGAGGATGCCATGAGAAATGTTTCAGAAGAGATCCTCCCTATAGTTTTGCAGACAATAAAAGAAAAGGAGGGGAGAAATATTTTCAGTCTTATAGGTAAAGAGACAGAGACAGATGTTCCTAGATGGGTTTTTTGCCTGGGCTATTTCACAGAGCTAACATGGTCTGTGGACCTCCAAGTTCTAAGACATATTTTCAAAACTACCAAACGTTGTTACTAAATTGCATTTTTTTAAAAAAACAATTCTCTTTAATTTTCACTAATTTGAAATTGTAAACAAACTCAGATTTTGCATTGGGCCCACCTATTACTTTTTGAACTGATACTTATGGCAGATTACTTAAAGGAGAAGGCTGCCACTCGGCCAAGAAAAAACTTGGGTACCTCTGTAGTGATATGTCCCGAGGCCACAAAAATGCTTTAAAAAAAAAAGAAAGGAAAGGAAAACAAACAAGGAAATGCAAGTATAGTGGAGTGAGGCTCCTTTCCAGATGAAAAATTCAAAGCTTCTTAACTAGCCCATTTTGATTCTACATATTCTTAACTTTTCAGCAGTACCTTTCTCACCTGTGGGAATGGGATAACACGGAGAGACAGATATTGTAACGAAGGCACGGTTCACTGAACGGGTGAGGAGATTTTGTGCAAAGAGCTATTATTATGTAAAATTCAGGCTCAGCCAACAAGCCTTTCAAGCTAAATGTGCTAGTGATCGTTTGCATTGGAATTTAACCTTTTTATTCTTGTTTGCCAGTGCCCCCTTCAAAATTTACTGTTACTATTGAATCATTTGCTTCTCAGTTGTTAAGTGACCTGAGTATCAGACCCTGAGGTCAACCAGGAATCTCTTTCTTATAATGTGGGGCTTTTTCTTCCCCTTTGACAGATCAGAAGATTCCAGAATTAATTACATCTCTTGATGTACTTGGACAGCTGGAAGAATAAATGTTAAGATATTTAAAGACACCAACTTGTTCATTTGATTTCATCTCTATAACCTTTTCAGTTTAATGCAGTATCTCCTAACCTCTCTGAGATTAATTACTGTGCCAGTTAGTAAATCAGCTTTTTTCTTTTTCAAGTCTGGTGGTTCATTAGTAGAAATATAATTCAGGTATTATGCTGGATTTATGTTCAAGCCGTAGTGGGAAAATTCACATTCTCTATGGGACTACAGATGGAAACCTATTCTGAGGAGATTTTGACTAGATTCTTATTTGAATGCAATCCTTACTTAAAAGGGATTTATGAGAACAGGTTATTTCTTTCCAGTGCAGTATTATTTGTTTACTTATCCTATAACACAATGATACAAAAATGTATTGCAATTTGCTGTGCTACAATAATGAAAGTCACAAAATGTCAAAGGGATTGTGTTTCAATAGCCACATACTGGAAATGTATTGATTATGAAATTACACTTATAAAATCAGTGCAGGAAATTCTTGGTTAACGGTGGCAATTAGGAGTACAATTTCCATAATTAAGTGAGGTGGTTGTAAAGTGTGATATCGTGTTACTGTGTCACTTAGCAACGGTAATTTGGCATTTCCTGGTTTTTGTCATTAAGCGAATTGTGCACTGCCCTTAGGTGGGAATATGTGGCCACCATTTGTAACCTTCTTCTGACTTTCCTATTAACTTTTTTTGTACGAAACCGACAAAGAAGGTTGTAAATGGCAACCATGTGACTGTGAGATGGTATGGGGACAACTTGCTGTGGCCAACTCATGATGGCCAACTCACCACAGACCAATTCGCCAAGGCCAACTTGCCACAGGCCAACTCACTGTGGGACACTTTAATCAATTTAATTATTTAAAATAAACGAAACATTATTTAATTTTTTGTCATTCACATTTTGTTCTGTCTCTCCTTTTGCATCCTTTCTTTAATTATTCTATTCCACCATTTATTTGATATTAGCGTAACACTTGTCCTCCGGCACGTTGGCTGTGGTGAGTTGGCTGTGGCTGGTTGCTGTGGTGTATTTATAAACTGGGTGCCAAGCACCGGGATTGCGATCACCTGACTACGAGGATGTTGCAACAGCCAGTACTTGGAGGACTAGGAGTAAGTATTGCTCATTCAGCATCATCATAAATTCGAAAGGTTGCTAACTAAGTGGTCCTGAAGCAAGGACCTTCTGCATAGGAGTTGTATTTCTAAAATGTGTAGGGAATCTGTTGAACACATTATTTTAAAAGTAATCAAGTTTTTTACTTCCATGTTTTCTCCCTCAAGTTTCATATTTTCTAAGCCAATAAAATGTTCATTTCTGCTTCATCCTCCTGTCAACAATGTATTATATATATATATCAGAGATTTGTGGACTTCAACCACAATGGCTGGCTCAGGAATTCTAGGACGTGAAGTCCACAAATCATAAAAGGGCTATAGTTCTCCACCCAGATGTATATTAAATGTCTGCCACAATTCATATTTCCCCAAAGAATTATCAGTGCTGTTTAAAAATGCAACACACATTTACTACTGAAAGGAAATGTTACTGACTGATTTATCTCAAATCCCATCTTCTGTTTTTTATATATATATATATATATATATATATATATATATATATATATATATATATAATATTAACTATTTGATTAAATGTAAAATCACTAAAATCACTTACATACAAACATATTATCAGGGGGAAAAAACCTATTAAAAAAGGGACAATCTGCAAATCTACAAGCGATCAAGATGGGCCATCCTCAGATTTGAAGCGTGCAGTTTAAGGTAAGCAAAGATGGCAGCCAGAGAGTCTAAATGGGTAAGGGGAGGGTTCCCTAAACTCTGATGCAAGTGATTGAAAAGTTCCACTCTCTAAAAGTCCCACGCAGCAAAATTCAGACTTCAGATTGCTGAGTTTGCGATCACCCTGGGGTTTTGTGATTACCATAACTAATAAGCAGAGTGATTAGTTGTTTTATTGTCCCTCATTGTCATGCTGTTTATAGTCCAAAACCAAGTAATTTAAAAAATACAGCACACTGTTAATACATTTATAAGAAACTATATATAGTTTATACATATATAAAGAACCAGTATGATATACAGGTAGTCCTAAGGCCACAATTGAGCCCCAAATTTCTGTTGTTAAGTGAAACACTTGCCCCATTTTACAACATTTCTTGTCACAGTTGTTAAATGAATAACTGCAGTTGATAAGCTAATAACCTGGTTGTGAAGTGAATTTGGCTTCCCCATTGGCTTTGCTTGTGAGAAGGTCGCAAAATGACACAGCAATGGTCATATATATGAATCAGCTGCCAAGCACTTGAATTTTAAATCACATGATCATGGGGATGCTTTGAAGGACGTAACTGTGAAAAATGGTGATCAGTCACATTTTTCAGTGCCGTTGTAACTTTGAACAGTCACTGAAAAAAACTGTTGTAAGTTGAAGACTATCTGTAGTGGTTGAGACTGCAGACTAGAAACCAGAGGACTGTGAGTTCTAGTCCCATCTTAAACACAAAGCACAAGAGTGAAGTTGGGCCAGTCAGTCCTAGGAAACAGGAAGTGGCAAACCACTTTCTAAAACCTTTTCCAAGAAACCTGTAGGGACTAGTCCAGACAGTTGCCAGGAGTCAAAAACTGATTTGAAGGAACAAATATAAATGTTCAAATTATATGAAAATTACATTAAGTACACTTTGATACTTAGATGTTGATCTATTACAATAAGCCAAACCAACTGTGACTAAAATTGAGTAATCTGGTGGTAAAAAAAAAAAAATGTCCTCAGGTAGACTTCAAGTTTTGTAGACTTCATGGGCAAAACCTACGTAGTTTTCCTAGCAACAGGATAGAAGCAGTTTGTCATTGCTGTCATCGTTGCAGCTATTTGATAACATGGGATTAAGCTGTAAAGCTTCAAGATGACAAATAGTTAAGCTATACAGTGGTGGGATTCAAATAATTTAACAACTGGTTTGCCCAGGGTCAGGTTGGCTGTCGTAGGAGGCGTGGCCCACCCCCATCCTCCAGTTCCACCACACATGCGGGGCGAGCCTCCCACGATGGTCAACCTGACCCTGGGAGAACCAGTTGTTAAATCCCTTCCCCCACTATCAAAGTGGATCCTAGGCGCTGCATTGGAATGGAGAAACGGGCAATGGAGTGGCCAGAATGAGGGAAGGAGAAGGAGCAGAGAGAAGAAAGAGGGAAAGAGGCCTTCTCTTTCCTTTGTGTCGGCTGCTGCATTGCCCATTTCTCCATTGCAGTGCCATGCCATATCCACGATCCACTTTGATGGGGGTGTCTGGGTAATTTAACAACTGGTTTGATTGAACTGTTGAGAACCAGCTGAATCCCACCACTGAAGTTATATCCATAATACAACATAAGGCTTTCTAACTTTTTTTAAAAAAAGGCAGGAGACTGAGGAATCGAGAGTAACACTACTACTTTAATATAAATCTGAAGAAATTATCGGCACATGAAATGTTATCCTGACCATCATTGGGTTGTATCCTGAAATGCCTAAGGTCTAGGAATTCCTTTATTGATGACTTTTAAGTCAATACTGACTCCTGAGAATTTCTTGGACTAGTCTTCTGGTTTTTAGTCTGATGCCTTACCACTACACCAAACCGCTCTCTTGAATACTGAGGAACTTAAAATTTGCAAAAAATTAATCAGAGATTATATAAGATCCTTTTTTCCAAACTCATTTCCAAACCCAAACACTTCTCTAGAACCATGACAGCAAGAACCATATTTAAAACAGGAGTGACAATTCAGAAATATAGAATCTTCATGCTTCAGACCAAATGCCAGTGCAATGTGATAACGATACGAGTAGTAATTTTTTATTGGATTTTTAACTTTCAGTGCAACTGTTAAAAATGTAAGCTCTCTCTCAGGGTCTGGATTTGGCAACTTCTACCAATACTTGAAGCCAACTCAATTTGAGCAACTAATTAAGGCTGCAATCCTGTTAACCAACTTATAAGCTTGTGATTCTTACTTGATGTTATCGAAACATGCAAGATTATATGCATTTCATGACTGGGACTATGAGATTAATTCTGTGCCAACCTCTTAACTATCAAAAATTAGATTACGCCTGAGAAATTCAGCAGAGTGATTAGAGAATCTCACTCATTTTGACATGGCAACATAGAGACAGCCTAGGTAAATAATGTGTATCTTGTAGTGGAGAATGGATGTTGTGTTGCTTTATTCCTTATTAATGGATAAAAACTAATCTGATGATACAGTAGCAAAATATGACTAAATAAAATATTTCCAGAAATACCAGAGTAGCTGATATTCCTTAGCTAGCAGAAATGATGGTAAGATGGAAATAAATAGGACATGGGCTTGAATTTTATTTTGCCCTTGAACCATTTACATTAATTTAAATTTAATGTCAATAGAACCTAAAGGAATCTCCAAAAAAATTGAGCCTTTGTGCAACTAGACTACTATTCCTATGATTCTCATCCAATATGACCAATACTTTTGTTGACTGGAATTTTTGAAAACTGGTGCTCCAGAACTTGAAAGTACTACTAAAAATGGCTCCGGGTGCCTTCACGATTAAAAAACTAAAGAACACCATTATATGCAAAAGAAGCATACAACATTATAAAAATGCACATGTATTGAGACAGAATAAATTAACATACTATTAAAGCTAGGAACCATATGTTCTAAAAGGCAAGGTGGTGCTCTTAAAAAGTGGGGTTGCTTCCTGGTCCCACTAGATGGCACTGTGTATCTGACTGGACTTCGACCCTGTTGGAACGAATAGTATAGGCAGACGCTGTATATCCAATTCAATAAACAATAAATAAAAGTGAAAAAAGCATCATTTTGTCCTTTTATAAGAAAATACTGTTCATAACCCTTATCTTCCTAGCCAATAAATGATCTGGATTGGTGGAAGATCTAGTCCAGAGGTCTCCAAACCTGGCAACTTTAAGACTTGCTGGTTGGAGAATTCTGGGAGTTGAAGTCCACAAGCCTTAAAGCTGCCAAGTTTGGGGATCCCTCATCTAGTCCAATATATATGGATTGGAATATTTAGTCAGAGACACTCCTGGAGGACTACATGTTTGCCAATTCAAATCCTATTATGGGAGGAGAATGGGAGGGTCAGGGCTGTCTTGCTCTCAGTTTAAGAAAATTTATTTTTCATGAGGAAAGTTTCAAGTTCAGCTCCTGGCATCCCTCATTTGAAATTGATAAGTTATCTATTATTGCCTGCTCCATCCATATTTCCAGCTAAAGGAAACAGCTCTGCCTTGATATGAAAGGACAAATCTCTGTGAACTGATAGCATTTGAAAAAGAAACGAAAATTGCTAAGATCATAATTGTATTTCTAGACCTATAATAGGATTATATATCAAATGCGATGGTATCCTACCTCTTCCTACATCCCCTCCGGCCAAAATGCTATTGTTAAGTTGGACCTGGGACAAAAGAGGACAACAAGCCAAAATAAAGAACCTAAGAGCTGGAGCAACTGCCCAAGGTGGAAAAGTCATAATACATGGGTCTATTTAGTTCAGAAATAAAAAGAATGAGGGTACAGACAATAAGTTCATAAACATATTCATATCATAGAGGAAAGGGAGAAGTATAATTAAATGTGATTATAATCAATGAATAAGAGGAGTACCCTATTCTTTATATTATAAGGAAGAAGTGCAGTAGGAGGAATTCCGGTGCGGGGAGGAAGGTCTACTAGGAAAAGTAGATTAGATATTGGTGGACTCTTTGATGATTTCTGAGCTTGGTTGTTTGCTTGGAGATGTTTTATTATCGACTAGGTAACATCATCAGCTAGTGAGTATGGGATTTGCTCCCTGTTTATAAGTAGCTTACCCTGTCAGGGTTGACAGAAGTATGCTTTTTCTCCTTTGTAATTCCTTGATTAGGATATTATTTTCCGCTTGATTGTTTGTCTGGTAGTAATCCCTGCCTATCTGGAGATTGGTTGCTGGAGGAACGTGTTCTAGACTTTTTGATTCCTTCTTAGTTTTTGTTAATTGTCTCCTTTAGAATGATGTGTAAATGTGGTGCATCTCTATGTGTCTGTTGATGGTTGATTAACATTAAATTATGCTACCTGGATTCAAAGGGAAAAGGTGATTGGAGTGTGAATGAACTGCATATTATACTTATTGTCAGTTCCTTTCATCAAGCATGTCTTTTCTGGGATCACAGCAAACCTGGGAAAAGAAGCAGCTTCTTAAATGAGCGTGCCAAAAAGTACAACTTGCACACCCAATATAAGGCAAGATTTTACTTTCAAATCCTGATCACTGCACAACCCAATATTTAGTTACTGTAAATACACAAAATGGTGGTTGTTCTGTGAAAAATCAGTTTATAAAGAAGAAACAGAAAGAACTACAGTAATAGTAATAAATAAATGACACCTGCTGGATCAAGCCAATAATCCATCTATTCTGTGTCACATGACACCCAATCAAATGCTTCCTGGAACTCTCGGGTACATCTAGCAGAAGAAGTTCTCCTTTGTGGCTTGCCAAAACCCAGAGATTAAGTAATGCTATTTTGATTCAGTAGTTTGCATGCAGCCATTAAAACTAATAATCAGTAGCAGCTGCAGCGGCAAACTGATGGTGCCAAAATGATGACATTGTCATGCAGATGGTGCTTTCTGTCACAAAGATGCAAGTTGTGGCATTTGTATGATGATTTTTTTTGTCTAGGTGTTGTAATCTGGCTTTACCTCCAACACCTATCCTCACAGATATTTCTTAACTGCAATATAGCTAACTGTAACCAATTGCCGTATCAAAACTGTGTATTATTCTAAGAAACATATCCTTTAATTGGTTCTGAATTACCCTACCTTGAATTTGAATAGATGACCTTGAGTTCTGTAGAGCAATTTCAGTTTATTGAAAGCATGGATAAAAGAGCATTATTGTTCTGCTTTTGGACTTTGGATAAGTTTTTATTGGCCATCATGTGATATAGAATAACCAAAATGCTGGGACAGGTAAGTCTTTGGTCTGATCCAGAGGATGCTTTTTCATCTTCAGATTAATTCATTTTTGAGCAGCACCTCAACACCATACTATTAAGCCTTGCAGTGTGTAGGAAGACAACATCTAGGAGACTTTGTGTCCAACAATTTTTGTTGGAAATACAATGGAAGCCAACCTTTCTACCTCTTCTCATCAGTGTTCATCATCCTTAGCTCAAAGAAATACAACCTGCTGTCTTTTCAAATGGACAGAACTCTTCTGCATGTTCTCTTTAGACAGCTTTCCTTCCAGAAGCCGTAACAAACAGACAGGCACATGCATCCACCTGCAAAATTAAAAGTTAAACCACAATTGGCATCTTTGGCTTTTTAAGGCACCATGTGTTTAAAAGTAGCCTGAATAACAAACCATTATGGCAATGAAATCATTAAAATCCTGTAAATGCTTAAAGCGTGTCGGCCTGGGAGATTATAGTTTCATTAGAGAAAAGGCTATAAAGTTAGACCTAGGTAATTACCTTTCCCATTAATGCTGGAAAATTCTTTGCTCCACTGAGGAGAGATTGTGGTGCATCAGGCCTTCTGTGCTTTTACGTTCGAACGGCAGGGGCCTTGATTTCATCAGCACAAAACTGCAAGGAAACAGCAGCAGCTTTCCAGGTGTACTTTGCAAATTGGGGTTTAAATGTGTAACACATCAAATTAAAATTCAATATTAATTATTTTGTCTTGCTAGGAGCCTGAGTAGTTTAAAGCAGCAAGGGTAATTGTCTAATTCATTGTGTGTGTCTACAGCGAACTTAATCATTATGTCAGCTTCCTAATAAAAGGTTATTATAGAAACAAAGATCCCCATTTTACATATGGTAGGCAAGGGAGAATTCGAAGAGCGGGTCTCCAAGGTAGATTTCAGGTTCTTGACAAATGACGTCCATGCTGTGATCAGATACTTAACAAGGAATCTCGTTATTAACTAGGCCTGTATAGATAATTAGCACTTGAGCTTCAAATTTTAAATCTGGCTTGAGATGTATAATTTATCAAATGCCCTTGCTTGCTGTCAAAGCCCCTATAATAAGGCAGCATTATTGATGAATTGAGATTAAGAGCAGATTGAAGAGAAAATTAGGCCACTAGTTAGCCTGAAAAGTCTGATTTCAATATTTACACTACTAATTTGGCATTATTTTGGTAAATGAATACAGTCCCATAGTGCAGCACACAGTATAAAAGGAAATCAGCTATGCATCATTATATTATAACAGAAACAGTCATATGTTTGCTGGCGGCTGGTTTTTTGCAGCATTAGCAGTCTGGTTAATAAGCTTTCTTTATGGGATTCACGTACCTGCTTTTATAGCACACATTTATTATAAAACATTCAGCAGGCAGAGCTTTTAAGCAGCAGTAGGAAGTGTCTCTCTTTTATACTAAGAAGTGATATTATGTTGGACTAATTGTGTTGGAACAAATGGAGCCCTTGACTTAATCCCTTTCAATTACATCTTTAAATGGCTTCGGTGCTCAATTGCTGTTGAAATACAATCTTATACATCCAAAATGAGAAATCTTCTTTTTTTTCTTTTTTCTTTTTCACTGTATAGTAAATAGCTTTGGGGAGGGCAGTCAAAATATGAAAGTGTGACTGAATGCAATCAATCTACAGTCAGCTTGGGAGCTGCCCAGAGTTGGCTGAAAGATGGGCCGTGATATAAATGTTATAAATAAATAAGTAAGTAAGTAAATAAATAAACAGCTGCAAAGGTGTTTGGCTCATCTTTCTTGATGCATTTAATAAAAAGGCATTTGAGGTAATAGCTGCTTTCAGGGATTATATTAAGCAAAACAGGGTTTCTATTCCAGCTCTCCCATTGCCAAAACACAACAAACTAGTGCAAAAATCATTTGACTATATACATCTGATATCAACATTTAACTGTGTTTAACCGATGTATCATACTAGCATCTCTGTTGAACTGATTGTGTCTGTAGCCACCGATTCCCAGGAAAGAATGCACTGAAAACCCACCGAATCTCATTCCTGGCAGCCGCACCATTCCTCTACAGTTTCCAGCTGTCCAATGGGTCTTGCCAAGTCACAATTGGGCTGGAGGGGTATTTGTATTTAACTAGGCACATGTACTTTAGGGAACTTTTCCTTCTTTGCATTGCACACTCAAAATAGGAGGAGGGAGGGTGATGGATACGTTTGCTGCCTTGAGTTATTTGTAAAAATAATAAAGGTAGGGGAATGAATGAATGAATGAATGAATGAATGAATGAATGAATCAATCAATCAATCAATCAATCAATCAATCAGGTTTTCTGAGTTTCAAATCATGCACTGTTCCCATACATCAGGTTATTTCAACAACCATTTATTTTCATGAAGATCCTATGTATCACCGAGCCATGGCGGTGCAGTGGTTAGAATGCAGTATTGCAGGCTAACTCACTGCTCACTGCCAGGAGTTTGATCCTTATCAGCTGAAGGTTGAGTCAGCCTTCCATTCTTTTCAAGGTTGGTAAAATGAGGAGCCATATTATTGGGGGCAATATGCTGACTCTGTACCATTTAGGGAGGGTTGTAAAGCATTATGAAGTGGTATATAAGTCTGTCTATTGCTGTTGCTATAGAGTTCAGTGGGTTTCATTCATCACTACAATCACAAGGTCGAGAGGACAGTCATATGAATTCTGTAAGTAAACAGATCCATAAATAAAGTGTTGCATTAAGGTTTAGAACTGTAATGAAGCATGTGGGACCTGCATTTCACGTTAACCATGTTTTTAAAGATACGTTTATTGAACAAACCGCAATTGGCTGGGTTCGTATCGCATGCTAAGTCCTAAACCATGACCTTCACCACAGAGTCACCACACACAGAGCCAACACAATATGACAAGCTCAAACCAAACCATTTCATTATGGCTTACAGTATTGTGATGCATGGACTCAGCATTATGTACATAATCTTTGTATTTATCATATGACTGAATTTGTACTTAATCCATTTCTCCACATCTCACTCTGAGGACAGATCAAGATAAATTATAAAAATTTATGAAAAGAGCTTGGACAGTAAGCATGTTTGTATATGCATAATTATAGGGAATGAAAGGAACTTCAATCTTAAAAAAAAAAAAGAAATCCCATTTTGGTCAGTTGATATACAGAGCTTTAGTTCATTAGTAACAGATTTTTGATATTACTGTCTTTCATTTTAACCTACCTCATTGAAGTGTTGCAAAAATAAATAAGAAATGTAGAAAAAAATAATTTGAAAAAAATAATTCAGTAAGTATTATTTGATAATGACTGCAGTGTTTTCAGAGAAAAATTTAGGGGGAAACATTTAGTTTGCAATTCTAAATCAATATTAAACAGCAAAATCCTATGCTTAGTAGTATGTTAGAAGTATGTAACATATACTCTTTAGATATTTAATAATACTGTAGTTCCCATAATCTGGATGGTCACTGCAGTTTGGCAATATTTGGAGGCTCACATATTACATCCTCCTGGCCCCTATTATCCTGGGTTGTATAAACAGAAGAATAAAATCAAGAACACATGAAGTATTAGTGCCACTTTACAAAACCTTAGTAAGACCACACCTAGAATACTGCAACCATTTTGGTCACCATACTACAAAAAAGATGTTGAGACTTTGGAAAAAGTTCAGAGAAGAGCAACTAAGATGGTCAAATGCCTGGAGACCAAAACATATGAAGAACGGCTGCAGGTTTTGAGTCTGGCTAGACTTAAAAAAAATGAAGAACTAGGGGTGATATGATAGCAGTATTCCCATAATTCAGGGGCTGCCACAAAGAAGAGGGGGGATCAATTTATTATCCAAAGCACCAGAGGGCAGGACAAGAAACAATGGTTGGAAACTAATCAAAGAGAGAAGCAACCTGGAATTAAGGAGAAACTTCCTAACAGTGGGGAAAATTAACCAGTGGAACAGCTGGCCTCCAGAAATCGTGTGTGCTCCATCACTGAAGGTTTTAAAGAAGAGACTGGACAATCACTTCTCTGAGATGGTATACGTCAGTGTTGATAAATCTTTTTAGCACTCAGTGCTGAAATGGGAGCATGTGGGGGGAAAGAAAATGCCGGAAACCAGAAGAGCAACTCCACAGCGTGCATGTACACACCGAGAAACTAGTCTTCCTGTTTCCGGTATGCACATGTGTGCCAGCCACCTGATCTTCCAGTTGCAAAAACCAGCTGGTCAGCGCTCATGTGCGCGCCGGAACCAGAAGAACAATGGCATGCCTAGAGAGATGGCTCTGCATGCCGCTTCTGGCATCCATGCCATAGATTTGCCATCACAGGTATAGGTTTCCAAAGTCCCTTCCAGCTCTATTCTAATTCTAAATCTCTGTAGGATTTTCAGTTTAAGGGAATTAGATGTAAAGTCAATAGGGCCAGTGAAAACATCAGTAGCTTCAATATATTGTTGCAATGAAAGTCTTTCTTTTTCAGCTTAGAGGAACAATTGTTGATCCAGGCTGCAGTCTTTGCATAACTCTTTGCAAATCCTCTATTATCTCAGAAAATTGCTACTATAAACTGATACAGTCAAATATGTAAGAATCTATAAAGTTGTACCAAGATTTATCATGAAACTTCCTCCTCCCATCAGCAATGAAGTTGGTTTTCATTTAGCTGGTCTTGAAAAACCCAGAAATAACGAAGTTCAATTAATGTTCTGAATTTATTACACGAGTAATTTAATAATGTAAGGTATATACCTTGTTTGCTTTTTAAATTTTTTTTAAATCCCCATACTTCGTTCAGCTTAAAAACAAAATGGATCCATTGTATATGATCTGTGATGCAGAGATCAATTTCTGAAGTGTAGATTCATATGCATCAGCTCTTGCGTGCTGATTATATCTGACTTGGAATAGGAATGAAATAAAATGTAGACTCTGTAGACATGCAATTGCTTTCACCACAAACAATTTGTAACAATAAGCTAGCTGTAAACAACTAATTGATTGGTCTATGTCCATTTTAAACATACCTATTAGCTATTAGGATTAGAAATATGCAGCAGAGACTCCATTAAGTTTAAGAGCAACAGAGAGCTAAGCAATTTTATGAATAGTTTATTATTCATGTCTCTGATTATCTAATGTGCCCAGTGCTACTGCACCAAGTGAGATAGCAAAGTAGTTCAAAATTAATCAGAACAAATGAAAATCATATAATAAAACTATCATAAAGATGAAAACCACATTCTGGCCCAAGCCATTCTCTCTTTCCTCTGTTCAAGTTCATCAAGCATATTTAGCTCTCCAGTTAAATACATTTCACTTAAAACACTCCACCCCTCTCTCTTGAAAGCAAAGCAGTTCACCTAAATGTTCAATTCCTGAGGTTCCTCTATTTTAAAGTAACACTTCCTCTGCAGTCTTTGCAGCAGTTTCCCATAAGTTTCTGGGCCCAATTTCATGAGTTGAGAAGATAATCATGTTTTTACTGTTCTGTATTCTGTACAGTGGTAGATTTGTCTTCTGTATAGATGCAGATAGATAAACTCAACAAGACGTCCATAACAAAGTACTTTTATTGGTTCATCAGGTATCCTCATAACTCACATTTGTGATGAAGTTCTTCTTTAATGACCAATCCTTTATATATCTGTCTTGTAGGTAAACGGATGATTATCTTCTATCCTTTTTCCCTCATCTTGTAGCGATAGAAGTAGGATAGTTACCACGAGTCCGTGAGTTCAGCCAAGAGTGAGGAAAACTCCCCCAACCCAACAAGGGTCACTATAGTGACCAATTAGGATTACAGATGTGATCACGTGTCATAGACTACATTTCCCAGGATACCATAACTACATTTACCATGATGCATTCCCTTAAGGGGACAGCTCACAATTGTTAACTAACTATCCAATTCCCATAAACTGGCTGGACAGCACAACCCCCTAAAACCCTGTGAGGCCCAGCATTATGTTACATTAAGCACTGCCTTGCTGGAAATAAATTTATAGATCATATAAGGACATTTCTGGAAGGCCTGCCAAGAATCCCCCTCTCCCTGAAGTGCAGGTTAGATGACACATTTTCCCTCGGGCAGTAGTGGGATTCAATTTTTGTTACTATTGGTTCTGTGGGTGTGGCTTGGTGGGCATGGCAGGGGAAGGATACTGCAAAATCCCCATTCCCTCCCCATCCCTCTAACCTGATTTCCAGCTCCGTTCTCACATGCAGGGCAACAAAATAAGACTCAGCCAATCAGCTGGGACATGGGAGGCAGAGAATAGACGGAGCCGGGGCCAGTCAGAGGTGGTATTTGCCGGTTCTCTGAACTACTCAAAATTTCCACTACCGGTTCTTCAGAACTGGTTAGAACCTGCGAAATACCACCTCTGCCCTGTGAGGGGGTCTAAGAAACTTGACGCAGCTGACTCACCCTGGCCAACTTGACCTGGCCGATTCCCCATGACTGACTCATCCCAGCCAAGTTGGTGTGGGACAACTCATTGCAGGAGAATAGCAGCGGGTCTTGCCTTGTTTTAGCTTTGAACTTTCTCAATTTAGAAGTCCTCGAGGCCTGAACATGGAGTGTTCATGGATGAGCCTGAACATGGAACCTTAGTGGCCCATCGGCCAAGCCATGCACTCTGTCAGCCAAGCCTTGAAGCAAGAATAGCACACCTGGGTAGTCTCTGTGCAGATCCAGGCTGCAATTCTTCTGTGGCGATTTGTCCTCCCAGCAAGTTAGTCATGGTAAGTTGTCCTGTGGTGAATTGGCCATGGCAAATTGGCTGCAGTGAGTCAGCCACAGTGGTCAGTCAGGGAGAATCAGCCAAGGCAAATCAGCAGCTGCGAGTTGCATGGAAAATGACATATGCTTGCAGGGAGTCAAAATTGAGTCAGTGGTAAATATAAATGAATGGCAATGAAATAAACATTTCCTACTGCAAATGAAAAAATCGAAATAAAAAATACAGAATCTTCCCTGAGTTGTGGTAGTTGATGAGATTAAAGCTCTTTTAGAGAGAAGTAATTGCCCATGAGGACCTGCTGTTTTTATTTTGTTTTATAAACCTTTTTATTTGGTCCATAATGCTTATCTTAAAAATAATATTAATAAAAGAATGCATAGAGGCATTCTTCCCATATATGCAAACCTTCATTTTTGACATTAAAATAAGAATATTATATCAGATGCTTATTTTTACTGGGTTTAAGCCAGTAATAGTTCATTTTCAGGAAAAAAAAATCCTTCACCAAAATCCTTTTATTGAATTACTCCATTTTATTAAATGTTTTTGTTAGTAAAAGACTGCACAATGGTTACTAAATTGAAGTCCAACTCAGTGCAATATATGACTCATAGAATCCATTAAAATCTTGCTCAGAATATTTTGTAGTGCAAATTTCACAAAGTTGCATATTGGAGGAGCATCATGTAGAAAATGAGTATATCACATTTATTTCACTTAGAATTGTCCCCAAATTTAAGATGATCCTTGTCTGGAAAAGCAAAATGCAGCAGAAAAAATATACCTGCCTCCATTATTTAATATCAGCAAATCTAAGACAACTCTTCCATTATAAAAGTGAATTATTTGGGTGGAAGAAAAACGAGATTTCCTTTTAGAAAATACTTTTAATTGGAAGCAACTGCATTCAAATGAATATATTTTACAAAAGGAGAGGGTAAAATGCATATAAAACCTAGATTTTCCTGCTAGTTGGGGTTTTAATTGCAGAATAATGTCAGATTTTGATGGAATGGACTTTTGATACGATACACACGATATTAACATGTGCCAGATACAGTATCAACTGCTCTAGATATCTCTCAGTCTGAGCACATTATCTTTTAAATAACAGTTCTTGAATTCTGTGTTTACATTAGCTGTGTTACAAATGTGTTTCTTGTTTTTAAATTAGACATATCACAAAATAAAATGTTGCGTTAAATATAATATTTTTATTAATGTGAAATTGCTATTTTGTTTTAAATTAAGCCTGGAATTTTACCCAGATTGATTTAGCAATATGCTCCATTGAACTCAATTGAATACTCATCAAAAGTTTTAAAAAAATCCACATATCTAAGTAAATGACATTTATTAGAAACAGCAGGTCATCTGCAATATCAAACAACTCTCCCAAAATATTTACATCTCTGTTTTCCAGGGCCAAGCACAATCTTACTTACAGAGGGATAATTTTATTCAATCAGCAGGAGTCCAAAACCCTCATCTGGATCCTGGGGTCATTGGAAATTGAATGCGTTAGGGTGTACCTTGATCTGTATCAGTTGCAAAGGTTGCTGGGCAAGGGATTGAATTGTGACATAGAGCTTTTTGGTGAAGGCGATTCCCATGAATCCACCCTTTTCTTAATATATTTAAACTTATCTTTTGAGCATTTGCTACCTATTTTGGGTTTCCTCATTGCAGAAAGGAAGATTTTGTTTAATATTACAATGCACACCCAGAGAGAGACACTACAGAATGAAAGTTGTATGAATATATTTTTTAAAAAATACATTTCTTTTTGTTTTCATAGACATAAAAGTTAAAATACCAATAAAATATCAAATACCAGGAGGATCTCTTGGCAACTCTTGATAAAACCAAAAATGCCCTTCTCTAGATTGTCACTGTCAGATTCTCACCAATAGGGGTCTCCAGTGCATCACAGAACTACTGGTATGGACAATTTTCACTCATGATTATTTACAGTATAAAATGTGGTGAGAGGAAGCGAGACAGAGAGAATGAGGGTTGTCTGTGAGAAGTGCAATTCACATAATGGTGCTATTTTCAAGGGTCTGCATTGCATCAGTGAAGTGCAGAAAAAAGATGGACCTGGTGCCGCAGGAATTGCTTTAAACTCAGTATCTTCTAAGAAGATCTATCTGTGTACCTGGCTAGCTGACATTAAATCTAATAAGTAAATAAATATCTAATCTATCGAAAGCTTCTATATGTACATGAGGAATATGAATTTCCTCAGTGTGTAATTGGACATGTCAGGGTTCCCCTGTTTCTTCTACAGAAAGATTGAGTTGTATTTGTGGAAAAATATGTTAAAATATTAATTATTCTACGGTACAAAATACATGGATGTAAGAGTAAGCCTTGTTAAGCCTAATGGAACCTATTTTCAGTAAAAGTACATTAAGATTTAGAATGAACAAGTATTGTCCCCCGGTGATACAAACTTGCCTTGACAAGATTTTATCTTTTTGTTGCCATCATCTACTTAGCCTATGAGGGAGAGAGCTTTAATCTACTCATATATTGGTGTTCAAATAGTACTTCTCCCTTTAGACTGTCCAAGGGCAGTCTCAAAGTGCATAAAATCTATTGGGCTTGTTACCAGCTATTTGAAGTAGGGGGAACCAGGGGAGCCAGGGGGCTGGCAGTGACTGGAAAGAGAGCAAGTCAAGACTGACAACAAGTCGGGAGGGGGTGGGTCCTTGATGCTTACTAAGCTTGCTTGCTTTTCTTGCAAGAGTTTCATTACCCAAACTAGCCAGTATCATCAGTGCTAGTCTGCAAGAAAACAAGCAAGCTCAGAGAGCACCCAGGACCCCTCATGTCAATCCTGAGCTACAAAGATTCTCCTTATTACTACAGCAGGTATCTGCTGACTTAAATATGGGTGGAGAGCATCCAATAGCCAGTGGTGGGGGAAAAAAACCTTAAGTAGGGGACGTGGTGGCTCAGTGGCTAAGACACTGAGCTTGTCGATCAGAAAGGTCGGCAGTTCAGTGGTTCGAACCTCTAGCACTGCCTAACAGAGTGAGCTCTCGTTACTTGTCCCAGCTTCTGCCAACCTAGCAGTTTGAAAGCATGTAAAAATGCAAGTAGAAAAATAGGGACCACTTTGGTGGGAAGGTAACAGCGTTCCATGCCCCTTCGGTGTTTAGTCATGCCAGCCACATGACCATGGAGATGTCTTCAGATAGTGCTGGCTCTTCGGCCTTGTAACGGAGATGGTCACCTCCCCCTAGAGCCGGAAATGACTACCACATATGAGCAAGGGGAACCTTTACCTTTACCTTTACCTAGGGCTAGGAGGATATCCTTGAGGAGTTCATCCATAGGATGTTATCCAAGGTCTCATTATAATTCAGGTAGTCCTCACTTAACTGTGGTAATTGGGCTGGAATTTCCATTACTAAGCAATCACAAAGTATGACACCTCATGTCCGTATCGCTTAGCAACAGCAGTTTTAGCAGTCTCTAGTTACTGTTTTTAAGTGAATCACCACAGATCATTAAGTGAGGACCTCAGGTGACCATGACTTCTGACTTCCTGGTTGCAGTGAGGCCCCAACCTAGGAGAGATAGGAAAAGAGATTTAGAATTTGGCAGTGCTGTGGTAGAGTAGAGCCATTTTAGCTGTTTATTTTTTTAACATGTGACAAACATTCAGATTATCTCCTCTAGATAAAAAAAAACTTACAAAAGGCAACAGGAAAAACAAATTAGATTTTAAAAACCATGATTTAGTTAAGGATTGATCAGATTCAGCCTAAATACTTACTTGAGATTAAGTACCACTGAACAAAGTAGACACCATTGAATAAACTGCCAATTAATTAGCTGAATCTCTTTAAAGAAAAAAAAAAAACAGACCTTGTGACTTTATGATGACTTTTAAAAGGCGGTTGTTTCATTTGTTTCAGTGGGGCAGTTGAATGGGTTTCAGTGGGCTGCTGGGGGGCCTCTATTATAAAAATACAGATTTGTGATCTGGATCTGATAATGTGACAAAATGTTTCTGATTGACTACATGCTATTCAGCAGATGATATCAACAATATAACAAATAGGTATTTGTAAGTAGAATGCCCTGTCACAACTATAGGATTTGTGTATTTGTGGAGAGCAGTCTTTTTGATTAATCAGGAGCTGCTGACATTCTGTTAAGGAGTTTAAGTTTTTCTTGTTACTTTTTTTTTTTTTGATTTGATAATTTCTTAACCCAGTTGACTTCTTTTCTCCCAGATTTAAGCTACTAAATAGGGCCACTATCACCAAAGCTTGAGGGCATCTCAAACCTCAGATACTGTTTTCTGGGCTGTGACAATGCACGGTGGTTGATGAGTTAGTTCTAGAGGCTTCTGAATTTTAATGATGTTAGAGATGATATTGTGTGTCCTTCAGCTTGTTAGAGTGACACCAGCACTCCATAAATCATAATACCTGTGTATTGTAAAATCAATACAAAAGTGCTACCTCAGCACAAAACCTTAATAAGTTTTCTTTCCCCCCTCAGGGCTTCTAACCGCTTTAACTTTGCTATAATGCAGTTGGACCTGCAGGCTGAAGGACCACTGCCTGCCTAATTCGTTTGGTAATAGAGACTTTTCTTTAATGAAGAAGCGATTAGTAGAGCTTTGGTTGCCACTCTGGTGATCAGTTGGCAGAACAAACCTCTGCAATTAAGCTCATGTATCTCTGTCTGGAAGCCAAAAGAAAAAAGATGAAGAAAAAAGGGAGAGACTTAAACAGTCAATATATGTTAATCTAGTCAGAACCCTGTCTGTGTTTTTGAAGGCTACCCATGAGGGGCTTTTTAAACCACGTGGTTTTTTTTGCATCCCATTTTAAGTGCAATTGTCCCCCTAAATCTGATACCTTATGTACAAGGCCTCCCACTGTTCTGTAATAAAACCTGGCGTTCTAACGCTATTCTATAAAGATCTCTCACCCTCAAGCCTGTTTGTTCTTTCTCCTCTGCCCCCTGCCCTTCCCTGTTATGTGTAAATCCTTTTTTATCTTTTGCTCCTACAATCTGAAAACTGGAGGAGGAGGAAGAGGAAGAGAAGAAGCCATCTCTTATCGAAGCAAGATGATATCTGCTGTTCAATTTTAATCGTCTCCAAAAAGAAAAGAAAAAAAGAAAAAAGGCAGAACATTTTTAGAAGTGTATTTTCTGCATCTCTGTCATTCTCTGATAAACTTAGGAAGGCATGCCACAGTCAAAAGTATGTTCAGAAGACTTTTTAAAGAGGAAACACAAATGTTTCAGAGATCTCAGAAAACAGGAATTGTTGGGTCTCCAAACTTTACCAGACATTCAATTCACACTTTTTCTAAAGTTCTGCTTTGAACCTTTCCACCTCACAGCAAAGTTGATAAAAACAGGTTGCTATGGTTTATTATAAATTAATAGATAAAGGTGGCCAGAAGCTCAGATTAACATTGCCCTTTCAAATTGTACGGAACAAAGTAAATTATGGGAAATGCTGAACAATTCAATTCTCGTTGACTGGCTCTTACTGCTATGTTTTTTCCTCCTATCTTTTTTTTCTTGAGGAATTGCATTATATTTCATGAATATCGATAATCCAGACTGTGTTATCTTTATCAATGCATCTACATGTGTGTGTGTTTTGCTATAAATATAATAAGAACATGCACCAGAGAGTATAGTATAAATTGGTCTAATTATAAATGGCATTAGATTTATGATGCTTTGTATAACTCAGCTTGTGCTCATTAGAAGCAAACTTAAACAGGGAGAAAGTAACCCCCTCCATACTAAGTACGAACTAGTGTAGCTGAAGTGAGTAAATGTCAAAGTAGACTGCAATATAGACAACAGAATAATGTATTTTAATACTTTATATTAAGTTAAAGAGAATACATAATTATCTTTTGCTGATTGGTGATTTATTTAAAATCAGCATAATCTATGTTTTTTGTGTGTATGATTTTAATTTTTTGTCTAAAAAAGAAACAAACAAGAATTAATATAAAATAAAAAGAAAACAAAGGAAGAAAAAGAACACAGGAAATAGTATAGAAATAAAAAGTAGAAAGAAATAGAAAAGATAAGCTTCTAAATACATATGCAAAATTATCTCTTATTCTGTATTTACCAAAACAAACCCTCTTTTTCCTATTATCTATTTTTTTCCAATTTCACACAAAAATCTATCAGGGGTTTTCAGTCAGCAATAAATGCAGATGTAGGCTTTTGTCTGATCAGGAAAGTCAGTTAAACCATTGCTGCAAATTCTATCAACTTCCCCAACTATTTTTCCCATTGCAGCTTATGTTGAGTCTTTTCACTTATGTGCATATCATAATCCTGCTGCAGTTGTCATATATAAAAACACAGTTCCATAACATTTCCCCCCACTGTTTATTCTGCCAACCCCAAAAGAAAAGCCTCCAGTTTCAATTTTATGTTAATCTTTAAATTATTATAAATTAGGGTATCTTATGGAATTGATGAAGAAAATAGGATACAAAATCGAGAAGAAAGTAAAATATTTGAGTACTACTCTGACAATATGAAGTGTATGTTGTTTCAAAATAATTATGTTAAGATATAGAATGAAGTTAAATAACATATGATGTTATGGGAAAATATACAGTTATCATTCTTGGAAGAATTTCTGTGATTAATTTTATTTGAAATGTTATTTTTGTCTAAGAGAATGCCAGTTTTGACAACTGATGTGCTACTAATTTGTATGGCAGGAGTAAAAGCTATGAGTTAAATATAAGGATTTACAAGATGCAAAGGAAAGAAGAGGCCTGAATTTCCCTGGTTTGAAATTGTTCTTTGCTGCTTGTTATTTAGTTTGGATGAAAAAGTGACATTGCTGAGAAATAGAAGGCTTTTGGAGTTAGTAGAAGGACTTGAACAAAGTTTTGGGTAGGACAGATATTTGTGGTACAATAAAGCCAAGGTTCATGTAAATTTTAAAAATAATTTTGTTAGACATACCATATTGAGAATATGGACTAAATACAAAATAAATACATAAGTAAATCCAGGTCAAAAAATGTCTGTCTGGCTCTCAGTACAAAAAGCATTTTATAGACAAGAAATGATGAATAAACATAAATGCTTAACTTACTATGAGATAGTAGAATTTTTTTAAGGGGAATGAGTGAAGATTTAACCGCAAAGGGATTTGCTTAACAAGATTTTCCTATGTACAATTGTTTGAAAAGTTTAAAAGAATGCATGATCCTGAACACTGTAAGATTGAATCTAAAATAGAATCCTGTACAAATGATGAATATGTAATCACTAAAATGTTTAACAACATTTTAATTGAAATGTGAACAAGAAGGACAAATGAAAGAATGTATGATAAAATGGGTAGAAAGGTTGGTTACAATGTACAGATAAGGCAACGGGAAAATATATGGTTGAAAGGTTGAAATTTACATTATGTTATAATCCTAAAGGTATTTGTTATAAAATGATGTATCTCTGTAATTATTACAGTTACTACAGTAACTATTCTGTTCAGTGTAATTATCCATCTAGGTGAAGATGGGAGACACAATCCTATTTAAGTCTACTCAGAAGTAAGTTCCATTAAATAAAGATGTTTATAAGTAAGGTGGTATAAGACATGCTTATATTGCTAAAAGCAGATTTGAAGATCTGCCAATCCTTCAACTATGATTTTAGGTGTTGCCCTCTTGTAAATCTTAATTTCAGGTAATAGGTGGAAATCTATTGGAAGCCACATTATGTGTGTGAAATGGGTGGGAACATACAAGAAACTCAAAAGACATTTTTGAAAGCCAAATAGTGCAGCATGCAAAAGGGCTCAAAGATTTGACTTATGCCCTATGTAGCAGATAACTGGTTTTAAGGACATCAGCGAATATATATCCTTAGAGACAGCTGTATTCTTCATCTATAGAGCCAGAAGAGAACCAGTAGAACTTGTTGACATTCTAGAAACGTTGATGCTATATTATTAAGATACAATAGGAACAGTCTTTCCAATACATTTTCTTTCAAAAGAATTGACTCACAATTCTTAGTTTAGTAAAAGTATACTGAATGGAATGCCGTTTATTGATAGACATACTCTCTGAATTCTATCTTAGGCATTCCAATATTTGCTACAAGTGAAATCCTGAACTTGATGTTAAAACCAATTACAATCTAGCCATTTTTAATTTCAGGATATATATTTTTTAGATTCCAAGAAAGTTCTAGTTTCATTTTCTATTTAATTTTGATGAAAACAATTCTTTAAAAAAAAAAACCATGGCATTTCCTTAAAACATAGTTTGTTTTGATTTCAACCAAATTACTAATCAAGCAAAATATTCAGTGTGAATGTTTCCAAGATTTCTTTGGTGTAGATTAATGGTCAAGTTGACCCTGACTGAATTCAGAAACTAAGCATAATTTGGCCCAATTAATGTTTAATAGAAGATTCCTGAAGGATACTAGGGTTGTTGTCTAGTCATAGAAGTTAACTGTTTCATACTCTTACTGAGAAAGGCTCATAGATATTTCCGTGACCAGAAGTTGCACCTGAATCGCAAAAGGCTGTACTTCAATAGATTGAGTATGCTTACTTTGGGTGCATTAGCTCCAAATTTTCTCTTTTCTACTTCATTGTTTGAGATGTCCAATTCTGTAAAATTCCAAACCAGCTGATTTGTACATTTTGTTAAATGCAGAATGTTTTGTAAGGTGCTATTTTTTTTTGAAAAACATCTCATTACATTTTATGGTTTGTGATTTCCAATCAATAATTTATCATTTATATACATTCATTATTACACCATGTCCTATTACTTTGATGATGGTGAATCTATTTTCCATGAAGGTTTTAATTGTTTTTTTTTTATGGAAGCTTTGATAAAAGACTTGGAGATTGTTTATTGCAATTATCTCTGTGTTGTCAAGATGATCTGTTGATTCTCTCCTCACCTTGCTTTATTTGAATGGCTCAAGTGTCACTAAAAATAGTTGTTTATATATTGTTATTAAAATTAGAGCTTTGACAATACATTAAACGTACTTCTGGGAAAATATTTTTATATCTTTGTTGGTCTATAATTAACTAATTCTGATAATGATGGTGTAAGAAATCAGTTCAGATAATTGGCTAAATATATAATTCCATGCTTTACTATTTACAGCTTGGAAGAAAGAAAGAGAGAGAAAAGGAATGTTACAAAATAGAGATTCATTTCCACTTTTGATGCTGACTCCATCAGTGTTTATTTGCCCATTATATGTCCCGGTCAGATTACTCCACAGAAAAAAAGTTCCAGTGTTTATTTATTTTATATCTTTCAGAAATTTGTGGCAATGTACAAGATAGGCACCATCATCAGAATTAATCAGATAGTTATAGACCCATAAAGAAAAATATTAAAACATTCATGGCTAAGTTAAAACAAAACTTAAATCAAAAGATCAGAAAAATCAACAAACATACATATCAAAACAAATAAGCAGAGGAAAAAAGTTGGTAGACTGGATAAGCATTACCGAATGCTCTCTGGAAAAAGAAGGGGAACCCCCCCCCCTCCAGAAGACTATCTGATCTTCAGAAGAGGGTTCCATTGCATCAGTGCTGCCATTGAGAAGCAGTGGATTCTAGCTTCAGCCCAAGGATCTTCAAACTTGGCAAGTTTAAGATTTGTGGACTTCAACTCCCAGAATTCCTGAGCTAACATAACTGGAGGAGGAATTCTGGGACTTGAAGTCCACAAGTCTTAAAACTGTGAAGATTGAAGACCCTGCAAGTTTAGCCCCTCTTCACTGATGGAAGTCTAGTGCTCTGAGGAGCTTCTCCTTGATGCTCTATTAGACGAAACTGCTACTGGTTGAACAATGTGGTACTGCAGGTTTCATAGGTTAAAAACAATACTGTAAATGGTACCCAGGACTGATTGGTAACTAGTGCAGAACTTGTAGAGCAACAGTGGGGGTGAACAGACCAGCTAACTCTGGTCAAAAATGTTCCTATGAGAAATGGGGATTTAAAGCTGTGGTGGCCCTGTTTAAGTGGTCTGTTCACCTTCCTTGCTGCTTGCAGTATTTGTGTCATGTGTTCGGAGTAGAGGACCCTGTAGGAGTGTCAAACTCACAGCCTGTGGGCTGGATTCATCACACACTGGCCACACCCACCTCCGGTTTAGCGAAGGGGAAAAAAGTCACGATACATCATGTGATGATGTGACGTTGCGAGTTTGACATCCATGCTGTAGACACACTACAGAGAATGATGCTGCATTCTCTACCACTTGTACTTACTTCCCAAGTAGTCTTTAAAGGCAATCTCATTTAAAGCTTTGAATTAGTCTATCTGGATGGTAATGAGAGCAAGAGGCTATTAGGGTCTAGACAGATCAGCCTGGATCCAAGCAACTGGGCATTGCTGCTTGTACTTTGATTTTATACATTAATATTATTGTTGTCTTTGGATAGGCAACCACTATATGTGAAAAAGCAGATTTTGTGTGTGTGTGTATGCATGTGTGCGTGTGTGTGTGTACTCTTTCTGGACTTATGGCACCTGTTTTAACAGCCAGTAGAAGCTGTAACTATAGGGGCCTTTGCCCAGTTTTGCTAGTGTACCAGTTGTTGACTTACCTGGTGGAGGAGGACCTGGTGACAATAACTTATGGCTTCATTATTATATATTAAAAGAAGACCCTTACCAGAGGCAGTATTCAGCAGGTTCTGACCAGTTCTGGTGAACCAGTAGTGGAAATGTTGAGTAGTTCGGAGAACCGGCAAATACCATCTCTGACTGGAGATTTTACAGTATTCTTCCCCTGCCACACCCACCAAGCCACACCCACAGAATCGGTAGTAAAAAAAATTGAATTTCACCACTACTTAAAACACCTTATTTATTTAATTAATTAATTAGTTTTCTATACCGCCCCTCTCCCTACCGGGACTCGGGGCGGTGTACAGCCAAAGTTAAAAAAAATGATACAAATACAATATGTAAAAACAATTAAAAAGATTAAATATAATGGCTCAAAATAAAATTCAATCAAGAATATAAAAGATTAAAACCCTTTAAAACCTAATTAACCCTATAAAACTCTAGGTCAGATCGGCTTGATGAAATAAGTATGTTTTCAATGCGCGCCGGAAGGCCAAAAGGTCAGGGATGGTCCTCATCTCCAGGGGCAGCTCATTCCAGAGGGAGGGTGCCCCCAAGGAGAAAGCCCGTACCCTTGGGGTCGCCATCCATCCAGCCGGTGGCACTCCAAGGAGGCCAACCCTATGGGAGCGCACTGGGCGACGAGAGATTGATGACGGCAGTAGGCGGTCCCGTAAGTACCCAGGTCCCAAGCCATGGAGCACTTTAAAGGTAGTCACCAATACCTTGAATCGCACCCGGGAGGCTACCGGGAGCCAATGCAGCTCACGCAAGAGTGGCATAACATGGGAGCTCCGAGGAGCCCCCAAAACCACCCGTGCGGCTGCATTTTGCACCAACTGGAGTCTCCGGGTGCTCTTCAAGGGGAGCCCCATGTAGAGAGCATTGGCATAGTCCAGACGGGAGATAACAAGGGCGGATGTGACCGTGCAAAGGGCATCCCGATCCAGAAAGGGCCGCAACTGGTAGATCCTGCGGACCTGACAAAAAGCCCACCTGGCGATGGCCGCTATATGATCTTCTAATGACAGCCGCACATCCAGGAAGACACCCAGATTGCGTGCCCTCTCCGTGGGCGCAAGCATTTCCCCCCCCCCACAGCCAGTGGTGGAACTAACTGGCTGTATTGGGGCGCCGGAAAGCACAGCCACTCGGTCTTGGCCGGGTTCAGCTGAAGCCTGTTTCGCCCCATCCAACCCCGCACAGCCTCAGGGCACCGGGTCATCACTTCTACGGCTTCGTTGGGGTGGCCTGGGGTGGAAATGTACAGCTGAGTATCATCAGCATACTGATGAAACTCCACCCCAAAGCCACGGATGATCTCACCCACCTTCAAATCAAATCAGCTTATGATTCCCCCAAAGTACATCTTGCTATTGATTTATAATGGCGAATGGGAAATACAGATTTGCTGAAGTAATTAGTAGTTCCACCCACAAGACCAAGCTAGATGAAGCATGGGAGAGCTACAATCAGTTCTCCTAAGATAGTTTTCTTTAATTAAAGCAGCAGCATTGACTTTAACTTGGGCTAAGGAAAGAAACTAGACTTTAAAAAAAAAAACTGGGTTATATTTCCCAAAGATGTTATTAGGATTTAGATTTTATATCCAATGTGTTTTTAAAATACTAAAAATAATACAACACCTAAATACTTTTTAAGTTATTTCAGTAATTCTGAATTCTGAAATTATTTTTGTTATTGTTACATGGCTTTCTTTTATTTAACATTTGTATTTCAGGTTTTACATACATCAAACAATAGTCCAAGGCATGGACAATATGTTCCACATCATCTTGCTTTTGCACATATATTTGTGGGGCTAGTGGAAACATTTGAATTCAGGTTGCAAAATTCCTAGAAGGAAACATTTGAATTCAGGTTGCAAAATTCCAGTTTTTAAAAAAAAAATCACATTTTTATTTCTAGAATTCAAGGAGAAATGAAGACAACTGTATGAACAGCTGTGTAGAATAGTTACACACAGTAGTATATTGGGCAAGATTGGCAGAAGGGAAGCATGTTGTCCTGGGCAGGACAAGCATATAGAAACCCAGCCATGTCCCATTATATTTAGAATCAACACAAGATGGAGTTTATGTGTTATATTTCTGCCTGTGAAAAAGGCACATAACTGCATGATGCCAGAAAGACTCCTATGTGGGCGCAAAGCCATAGGCTTCCATGCTTGGGAACAGTGATAGGCAACAAAGATGGAGATTACACATGGACATAGATTTTGAGTAACCTAGACTAGCTTGTTGAAGTGATAAGAAAGTGTCAGAGCAAGAGTTTCATCTTCAATATAATAAATCTTCAATTTAAGACATGAGTGGTAGAAGGCATGTCCTTTAAAGCAGAATGTCTTGTGACTGATATGGGATTTTGCTCATGCACTGATTACACATTTTATCAGATAATATTTTATGCACAAGTAGAAAATATAATATATGGAGAGATGTTGTCTTTAATCTGCTAAAACTGAGGTCAGTTAAACCAAGGATTTACTGCATGCTTATTCAGAATTAGATGTTGTTGTTTAGTCCAAGCCCTTCTTATGTGATTAGAATTGTGTGAGCAATAAGGAGAGCGCCCACTAGCTCTTCTTCACATCTTGGTTACCCAATCCTTCAACCTTCTGAACTCTGAGTGATAAGTACTTCTCCAATGGGGACCTTTCTTACCTTATTTAGGTACATCAAAGGATATGGAACTTTTGTTGTCATATTGTGCGGGACTCTTTATAAGTAGATGGGCTCCTGAGTTAGGCTGTGGTGAAGCAAAAGGGCTCATCCCCTCACATAGATATTGCTTAAAGCAGTTCACTCTGTAGAGATCTAAAATTATGCCTCTTTTTCCAAGTCAAGGGAAAACAAACTTTTCGTTTGCTTTCCATTTATAATTGCTTAATTTGCAATAATTGATTTGCCTTCATTTAGCTCAAGATCAAGTAACTCATCTTAATATGTGTAATTTGCCTAATTTGTTTAATGTGTCTAATTCATCTTTGCTAAAATGAACATGCAGATGACAGAAACCTATTCAGCCATATCCAGGATCACTGCAATTATGGCGAGGGGCTCACAATATGCTACTAACCAATCATCGGGGGACAAAAGGAAGGCTTTCTTTCTTTCTTTCTTTCTTTCTTTCTTTCTTTCTTTCTTTCTTTCTTTCTTTCTTTCTTTCTTTCTTTCTTTCTTTCTTTCTTTCTTTCTTTCTTTCTTTCTTTCTTTCTTTCTTTTTTTCTTTCATCATTGCCAGGTCAAGCAAGGTGCCCAGCAAATTCTGACCAACCCCCCCAATTACTTTATTTATTTATTTGTCAATTGCTTACAAGATAATAGATATAAGTAAAAACATAGTTATGAATACATGGATACATATAAGAAAAATAAAAAAATATATAAGAAACAATAGGACAGGGACGGTAGGCACGTTGGTGCACTTATGCACGCCCTCTGCAGACCTCTTAGGAAAGGGGTGAGGTCAATAGTAGAAAGTCTAAGGTTAAAGTTTTTGGGGTTTGGGGAAGAAACCACAGAATCTATTACATGAGAACCTAATCCAATCTTCTGCAATCTTTGGTCTTGAAATGTATTTTTGCTATCTTAAAATTAGAGAAATGGATAGTGCAATATATCCAGAGACTGAGGAATACTGAGTTTCTTGGTAATAGCTTCTTTTTTTGGCAGGGCATGCCCCCTCTCCTTCAAGATAATTTGGTTTCTTCCTGTTAACACTCCAGGCTATACAACTGCAATGAAGAGGGAACTCACATGCTAGGTTACATGCTTAATACTGGCACCAAATTCACCAGTTCTGGATTTTATTGGTTTCTTGGTTCATCCAATTTCATATTTTCAAACCAAGTTATCCTTCAGAAGCCACAATTTTCTGAACATTACAATGAACAAAGAGGAGGAAAATTCCTTCAATAAATTAGGAAAACATATATTCAGAATCATATAAAATGGATGTAATATAAAATGATGTATTAAAAGGGACTATATAAGATACAAATGTTTGTAAAACAGGGTATACTAAGCAAAGTGGTAAAGGAATATGAATAAAATTGAATTGAATTGAACTTCATTTGGCCAAGTATGATTCAACACACAAGGAATTTGTCTCCAGTTCATCATCATCATCACCACCACCACCACTACCACCACCATTATATCAGTAAAAGTGGGGAATAAAGAAAATAATAAGAAGGATAAATAATACCACAACCTTGGACCTTGCAGTTCTCATATCAAATGACCTAAGCGCCAGAGCTCACTGTAACAGCATTGCCAAAAAGGCATTAAGAGTTGTAAATCTAATCTTACGAAGCTTCTCCTACGGAAATATCAAATTGCTAACTAGAGCATACAAAACTTTTGCCAGATCAATACTCGAATAGAGGTCATCAGTCTGGAATCTGCACTGTATATCAGACATTAATACAATTGAGTGAGTCCAGAAGTATTTCACTAGAAGAGTACTACACTCCTCTGCTCACAACAGAATACCCTATATCACCAGGCTTGAGATTTTGGGCTTGGACAACCTTGAACTATGCTGCCTATGGTTAGACTTAAGCGTAGCACACCAAATTATCTGCTACAATGTCCTACCAGTCAATTATATTTCTGGACAGTCAGTAGTCACTTCAGCTTCAACAACAACAATACAAGAGCACACAACAGATACAAACTCAATGTAAACCGCTTCAAACTCGATTGCAGAAAGTATGACTTCAGCAACAGAGTGGTCAATGCCTGGAATGCACTACCTGACTCTGTTGTTACATCCTCTAACCTCCATTCTTTAACCTCAAACTATCCACTATTGACCTCACCCCATTCCTAAGAGGTCTGTAAGGGGCATACATAAGTGCACCATTGTGTCTACCGTCCCTGTTCTATTGTCCCTATTTATTCATACCTATTTCCTATATTCTTACTCATGTTTATTTATTTTATTTTTATTTATTTTATTTTATTTGGTTTGTCAATTGCTTACAAGATAATAGGTATAAGTAAAAAACATAGTTATGAATACATGGATACATATAAGAAAAATAAAAGAAACAATAAGGACAGGGATGGTAGGCATGTTGGTGCGCTTATGCACGCCCTCTACAGACCTCTTAGGGAAGGGGTGAGGTCAATAGTAGACAGTCTAAGGTTAAAGTTTTTGGGGTTTGGGGAAGAAACCACAGAGTCAGGTAGAGTATTCCAGAGATTGACCGCTCTGTTGCTGAAGTCGTATTTCCTGCAGTCAAGTTTGGTGCAATTAACCTTGAGTTTGTATCTATTGTTTGCTCTTGTGTTGTTATGGTTGAAGCTGAAGTATTCATTGACAGGTAGGACATTGCAATGTATGATTTTATATACTATACTTAGATCAGATCGAAGGTGGCGTAGTTCTAGGTTTTCAAGGTTTAGAATTTCGAGTCTGGTGGCATAAGATATTCTGCAACGAGTAGAGGACTGGAGAACTCTTCTTGTGAAATATTTCTGGACTTTCTCAACTGTGTTAATATCAGATTCCTAATGTGGGTTCCAGATTGATGAGCTGCATTCGAGTATTGGTCTAGCAAATGTTTTGTATGCTCTAGTTATTAGTGTAATATTACCAGAGAAAAAGCTACATAAGATTAGGTTAAACAACTCTTAATGCCTTTTTGGCTATGTAGTTACAGTGGGCTCTGGCACTTAGATCATTAGAGATGAGTACGCCAAGATCCTTGATAGAGTTTGGATCATCAACAAGGTCTTGACTATTCAGCATGTATTTTATTTTCTGATTTTTTTTGCCAATATGTAGAACAGAGCATTTATTTGTTGAGATTTGAAGTTGCCATTTGTTTGAACATTCTGATACATAATCGAGGTCTTTTTGAAGGGTAGCAGTATTGTCTGTGGTGTTGATTAGCTTTACATCATCAGCGAAGAGAATGCAGTTGCTCTTAATATGATCACAGAGGTCATTTATGTAGAGTATGAAAAGAGTTGGTCCTAGAACACTGCCTTGGGGGACACCACTGTTGACAGGTACAGAATTTGATAGGACGTTTCCAATTTTGACCATTGGTTGTCTGTTTGACAGGAATGCTTCTATCCAGTTATGCAGGTGTCCAGAGATACCGTAAGATTTTAGTTTTAGGAGTAGTTTGTCGTGAATCAAAGGCTTTACAGAAGTCTATGTCAATTGCCTCTATTGCTTTGCCCTGATTGAGTTGTGTAGTCCATATGTTTTTGCAGTGTAAGAGTTGTAGATTACAGGATAGTTTTTTCCTGAAATCAAATTGTTTATTAGAGAGTAGGTTGTTTGTTTCTAAGTGGAGGATGATGGATTGGTTAATAATTAATTCCATGACTTTACAGGTGATGCAGCATAAAGAGATTGGTCTGTAATTTTCAACTAAGCTGAGATCTCCCTTTTTGAAGATGGGGATGACCGTGGCTTGTGACCATAGATTTGGCAAGGAGCTAGTCGTGAAAGATTTTTCAAAGATTATGCTTAGAGGTTTGGCTATGGCAGTGGGTAGATTTTTAAGAAGTAGGCACATAGAGATGGTTTTAGATTGCTTTTTCAACATTGTCTTCTGTAAAATCAATATGTATTAGATCATTGTAGTTGTCTGTGGTTTGACTAGGAAATACTGGGCATGATCTATTGCTGTTTACAAATACTGAGCCAAAGAATGTGTTAAAGAGGTTGGGTTTAATAGTGTCATCGTTGCAGTCTTTACCATTAGGTCCTTTCAGGGGTGGATGGACCTTGAGTCTTATAGTTTGTTGTTTACAAAATTGTAGAAGGCGCAGGTGGAATTGGTGCGTAGAAGGTTTTCCTCTTGTTTAATGTGATAATTGGTGCATTCAGTCTTTATCTGGTGGCATAAATTTTTGTATCAGCTTTTGAAGTTGGCAACGTGACCAGATTTGTTTTTCTGCCAAAGTGATCTCTTTTTGGATTGAAGCTTCCTTATTGTTATGGGTAATTTGTTTTTTCTGGTTTTTGGAGTTGTTATTGGTACATATAGTTTGATGACTCTTTTTACTTCAAGTAAAAATATGTTGTAATGGTCTTCAACAGTATTGCATCCAGTGAATAAAAATTGCCAATCAAGGGATGAGAGATCGTTGTCTATAAGATCATAGTTGCCTTTTTTGAAGTTATCTTTGGGGATCACATCATTGTGTTGATTTTTGTATGGATGTATGTTGAGACAAAAGTCAATAATGCTGTGGTCACTGTTGGAAAAGGGTTCTTTAATTTGTATTCCGTAAATTGAATTCAAATTATTGCAGAAGATGAGATTCAGACAGTTGTTAAGTCTAGTGTTGTTGGTTACTAGTTGTTCCAGTCCTAGGTTTGTTACAGCATTGTAGAAGGTTGCATGTATGGGTTCAGTTTTATATTCATTTAGGGTCCTGTTAATGTGAGGTAGATTGAAGTCACCAAGAAAGATAAAAGTGTGTTATACCTATTATCTTGTAAGCGATTGACAAATAAAATAAAATAAATACATGGGTAAATAGACATAGACATTAGATAGAGCTGTAAGAGTTCAGAATTTAATAGAGTGATGGCACAAGGAAAAAAACTGTCTCCATGTGTAGTTGTTTTGGCATGCAATGCCCTTTAGGGCATCCCAAAGACAAGATTTGAAACAGTTTATGTCCAGGATGTCATATCAGGGTCTGCAGATATTTTCTCAGTCTTCCTTCTAACCCATATGGAAAATATGCAATGCATGTCTTGAAAATATGTGCAACTCAATACATTCAAATGCTAGCATGGTGTGTGTGTGTGTGTGTGTGTGTGTGTGTGATCTCTCATTCAAGAAGTCAAATTTGACATAGTTGCAGAAAGGAGAATGTTTGGGCTCTAAAGCTGGCATATTCACCTGTCCCTCCTTGGCTGGAATGTATAATAATAAAGTGGGGATGTACAAAATATGGCAAGTTGGTTTGATTTTTCTGCCTCTTTCCCATTTTGAGAATGACATCAAACAATCAGACCTGTTTGGAGGAATTTTGATGTCCTTTCCCTGTACCCAGAGAGGTGTTTTTTTTTTTACAGGTTCCATCTAGCAAGAGAGCTCAGCTGCTTCTCTCAGAGTCAAAAGTAATAACTGTCATTTCTGCTTTCAGTCACCTGAAGGGCAGACAACAGGAACACACTGTATATGGGATAGGCCTTGAATATGTTCTGAGGCTGCAGCAAATTCAAAGCCCATTGTTGATGGGAAGAGGTTGCTAGGTGTACCTCTAATCATTGCGCCAGGCCTTCACTGTGTATTGCCTAGAAAGAACAATTAATAATGATAGACTTGAATGATAGAAGCTCCAGCATCGTACCACTTATATTTTGTTTAGCTATATAACTAAGAACTTTTAAATGGATATCTAAACTGGGGGGTGGGGGACCTTGTCCTTTCTGTGTTGCTGAACTACAACTGTCAGCTGTCCCTGCCAGAATGGCCAAAGTTGAGGGATGGTGGGATTTATAGTTCAACAACTCTGGAAGGTCAGAGATATCTCTTCCTGAACTAAAGCATAAACAACGAGAATGTGAGAATGATGCATATGCAAACAGGCACATTCTTCAGCCAGCTTTGATTCCTTGGTGTGGACATTTTGGGAATCAAAATTTTGTAAAATGGATACTGCATCCATGCAATGCCTCCTTAAATTATTCCACCAGTACAGCATTTGTGTTGAATTAGTATACTAAAGGATGCCAATGGACAAAGAGTGACCGATTCAAAGAATATTAAAGTTAGAAGGAGTATACAGCAAGTCTGTACTGTAGAGATGTCAAGATACTTTCTATTTACAAGAACTTCTAGTGCTAGAAAATGAAGTTAGATTTATCTCCTACCATCCTAGCTGTTTGAAAGCATGCAAATGTGAATAGATAAATAGATACCACTTTGCCAGAAAAGGTTACTGTGTTCCATACTTTCATGCTGGACACATGATGATGGAAGTGTCTCTCAGACAACAAGGCTCCCTTGGTTGAGAATCGGAGATTAGCACTGTCCCCCTAGAATCAGTCACAACTGGACAGGGGAAACCTTTAAAACTTTATGGTCATCAATAAGTTAGAAGGCTATAGAAATAGATGAAATTTCTATGGCAAAATGCAGTCAATGGAAGAAGAATCAATAGAAGCTCTAACCAAACTATACCAGCAAATCTGGAAAATAACACAGGTTTAACAGAGTGTACAAAAACTGTTGTAAAATAACCACTTCACGTCTTAGCAAAGTAATGCTTAGTATCATCCAACATAAATTAACTTCCCAAAAGATTGTCCAATACAGATTGGATGGAAAGGGAGAGGCCAAATGTTCAAGCTGTTTTTTAAAGAAAAGGACTAGTAATAAAAGACTGTTAGTGCATGACGAGTAAGTGATAAAGCTAAAAAAACAAGCAATATGTTGCTTCAATGATTATAGAAATGCTGTGTTTTATCATATCAAGTTGTAGAATACCTTTAGGAAAAATGAAAATCCCAGAACAATCTATTGTCCTTATGAGAATTCTATACCCAGAACAGGAAACTATTGTCCAGATAGATCCTAGTGAATGATTCCTGATTGGCAAAGGAGTGAAACTAGGTTGTATGTTCTCTCCTTATTTATTCAGACTATATGCTAAAGTGAGAGAGGCTGGATTGGAAGAAGGTGAGTGTGTTTTAAAATTGTAGAAATAAACATTAATAATTTGGTCTATTTGATGACATTGTTCTGATAGCTGAAAATGCCAATGATCTGGAAACTCCAGTAATGAAAGTCAAGGAATGCAGTGAACTAAAAATGGGACTATTATCAAATATAAAAAAGAACAAAATAATGACAACAGATACCACAGTCAGTTGTACAATTGACAATATGGTTGGGAACAGATCATCCTGGAATGTGTATATCTAAAAGTCAACATCAGCTTGATGGCAGATAATCAAATGATCACAGCATTATTGTACAGCAACAAGCTGGTTGTCAGGATTCCGGTGGCAGCACTGAATAAGTGCTGACATCGGCAGTTACCCCAATTAAATCATGAGTCTCAAGCCAAACTCCCAAAACTTCAAAGGATTTATTGGAAGTCAACATGTCAGCATGACCTGGGTGTAGCTGACTCTGAGACACGTAATTCACTCTCACTCTTGAACCTGCTTTCCCTCCCACCCCTCTGTGTGTATCATAATTCATATTCTCCAACAAAACACGTCCATAGTCAAGAGTCATCAATCATACTCTCCAATTAGATTTTTGTGAGGCAGAAGCTTCACTCATCTAATCAGTCTCTGAAGAAAATATGAATGGAATGTACTTTCGATTCCAGACTGTTGCCTGCTCTTTGAAACTTCCCCCCTTCTTTCTGTTGGCAACTATAAAGCATGTATAGAAAATGTTTTATGAGTTGACACTGGTACATGCTAGATCGGTTTGCTAAAATACCTACCATATGATTATCCAGATAGACTATTTAATGGGAGGAATGATTAGGGGCAGGTAATAGGTTGAATTGTGTTAAATTCTTACAACTGGCTGTAGCTTTTAATGTTCAGACAGAGTTAATCTTGCTATGGAATACGGGAAAGTGACCTGTTTCAGACTGTACTTTTAAAGAGAGAAATTAGGACAGGAAAGGATTCTGGCCCTAGTGAGGATAGTCAATGATACCATTTGGATCTTGCTTCAATTAACAAAATAACCTCTGGGCTACTACTTGAAATAGAGCCTATGAAAATCTGATTTTAGTAGAAGTAAGATGAAGGTAGAAATTAACTACAAAAAAAGTTAGCTGGCCTGTACCTGTTCTATTAATGCATCCCTATTAGAGGCTTTTTTCTTGCTTCTATTAGCAGGTAGAAGTATGTGAGGGAAGAGGCTGCTGTCTCAGACTAGATGTCTGAATACACCCCCTCTTTCTTTTCTAAACTGGTATTCTTCTTCATCCTCTCTTCTTCCTCAGTATGGGCACCTCCAAATATATGGATTTCAACTCTCACAATTCTCAGCAATAGCTGTGTTGGCCTGAGAACTTTGTAAATTGAAATGTATAAACTTGGTTGAGGTAGACTATTCTGTTTACTTCCCTTACCTTGCTGAAGCTAATTTTAGTTAATATCCATTCATACTTAAGGTATTCTTCCCCATTTAAGGCTTCTCTCTCTTTACTCATTTTATATTTTTCTTCTCAACTCAAGAAGGCTATCAAAATTTTGTTTATATTAGAAGACATTATTTCCTTGCAAGAGTAACAAAATTTATATAATTCATTTAAAAACTGATGAGAAAACTCATTGTTTTCATTTTATATTACGATCTCTTCAGGGAACTAGTTAAAAAACAAAGCATGGTGAAATTTAATTTTAATTTGGTAGTTAGCATGCTGCAGAGATTCAGATATTATATGTCAAATAGCTATTGTTTTATAGACAAGCTATAAACCTCATAAAAATAAGTTTTATATTTGAAATGTTTATGAAACTTCAGCTTCATTTGCTGCTTCCTTAATCAATATGAACATTATATTTATTTATTTTGAAAATCTATATGGCTGCCTATCTCAAATAATACAATGAAGCCTCTAATACTCAGAGAAAAGACATCAAATTAAAACAGTTGTCACTCTATAACCCAGACACCATACAACTTAACTGCACATATCTTAGCTAGGTGTGGTGTGCACCCAAGAAGCTTCTGATTCAGTTCTACAGAGGAATTATTGAGTCTGTCAACTGCACCTCTAAAACTGTCTGGTTTGGCAACCAAACAAGACAGACACAGACTTCAACGGATAATTAGAACTAGAGAAAAAACAATTGCTATCAACTTGCCTTCCATTGAGGACCTGTATATTGCACAAGTCAAAAAGAGGCCTGTGGAAATATCTACAGACCCCTCACATCCTGGTCATAAATTGTTTCAACTTCTACCCTCAAATCAACACTATAGGGCACTGCACACTAGAACAACTAGACACAGGGATAGTTTCCCCCAAATGCCATCACTCTGCTAAACAATTAATTCCCACAACACTGTCAAACTATTTACTAAGACTGTATTATTCTTCTCATCCTTCCTGTTACTTATCTCCTCCCACTTATGACTATAACTATGTTGCTGGTATCTTTACAATTTATATTGTTTTTATTTATTTCCTAGTATGATTTGATTGTTTATTAGTAACCTATGACTATCAATGTGTGGTATCTTATGATTCTTAATGAATGTATTTTTTCTCTTTTTCTTTTTATGTTCACTGAGAGCATATGTACCAAAGACAAATTCCTTGTGTGTCCAATCATATTTGGCCAATAAAGAATTCTATTCTATTCTATTCTATTCTATTCTATTCTATTCTATTCTACTCAGATTACTTTGAAAAAATGTGAGGTCCATATGGGCCTACCAACAGAAGTTTTAGCAGTGCTTTAAATTCTTTCTATAAGAATGGCATCCTGCAAGGTCTTAAATAGATAGAAGACAGGACACTAGGAATTTAAAAGCACACTGTATTATTTCTGTTTCCATGTTGTTATCATATATGTTCATGTGGTAGAGTACAAGTACATCTCTACCCCGGGCCACCCCAACGAAGCTGTTGAAGTGATGACCCGGTGCCTGGAGGCCTTGCAGAGTTGGATGGGTCTTAACAGGCTTCGGCTCAACCCGACCAAAACCGAGTGGCTGTGGTTTCCTGCGCCCAGATACAGCCAGCTTGTTCCATCGCTGGCCGTGGGGGGAGAAATTTTGACCCCCATGGAAAGGGCTCGCAATCTAGGTGTCCTCCTGGACGTATGGCTGTCTTTAGAAGATCACATCATGGCCGTTGCCAGGGGGGCCTTTTGTCAGATTCGTCTGATTTACCAGTTGCGGCCTTTTCTGGATCTGGACGCACTTCGCACAGTCACCTCCGCCCTTGTCATCTCCCGCTTGGATTATTGCAACGCTCTCTACATGGGGCTCCCCTTGAAGAGTGTCCGGAGGCTGCAGTTGGTCCAGAATGCGGCCGCGCGGGTGATCTTGGGAGCCCCTTGGAGCTCCCATGTAACACCACTTCTCCGCAAGCTGCATTGGCTTCCTGTGGCCTTCTGGATCCGATTCAAGGTGGTATTGATTGTTTTCAAAGCGCTCCATGGCTTGGGACCTGGGTACTTACGGGACCGCCTGCTGCCATCAACAGCCTCCCGCCGCCCAGTGCGCTCCCATAGGGTTGCCCTCCTCAGAGTTCTGCCGTCTAATCATTGTCAGTTGGCGACCCCGAGGGTGCGGGCCTTCTCTGTGGGGGCCCCCTCCCTGTGGAATGATCTGCCCCCAGAGATACGGGCCATTACCGACATCCAGACCTTCCGGCGCGCAGTAAAGACCCTGTTCTTCCAACAGGCCGGCCTGGCCCAGTAAACGGTTTTTTGGGAGTTTTAAATTAACTAGGTTTTAAATTTTAAAAATTTTAATATAATCCTTAAATTTTAAATTTATTAGTAATATTTTGTATTTAATGGGATTTCAGCCGGATTAATTTGTTTAATTTGTTTTTAATTGTACATATTGTTCATTTTTAGTAGGCTGTACACCGCCCCGAGTCCCTTTTTGGGAGAGGGGGCGGTATAAAAATTCAATAAATAAATAAATAAATAAAAATAAGTATATTAGGATGTCTGCTTGTAGCACTCTTCCTAGGCCATTGATCTCCAGTTCTGTTACACACCAATCCCCCAAATTTCAAGACTTATAGGAATCATAAAAGTTAAAGGCTCACACATCTGAAAGTTCCCAAGTGGAGAAAGGCTGGCCCATGACTTTGTTGTCTTGTAGTCGTTCTTCTTTCTTCTTTCCTTCATTTTCTAGTCAGAAACAATTATCTACATCTGAGAATTCTGGATTGAGCTATGAAGATGTGAACCACATTTTGATATGGATTTATCCCACTATCGAGCATTCAACTGTTCCTTGGTTATCAAACATTTGAACCAGAGGTGGTATTCAGCAGGTTCTGACCAGTTCTGGAGAACTGGTAGCGGAAATTTTGAGTAGTTCAGAGAACTGGCAAATACCACCTCTGACTGGAGATTTTACAGTATCCTTCCCCTGCCACGCCCACCAAGCCATGTCCACAGAACCGGTAGTAAAAAAATTTGAATCCCACCACTGATTTGAATAGAAGTGTAATATTCAGGCCATGGTTTCCATTTCCAGCACTAATGTTTATCGCGACTGAAGGTGACTGCTCAAGCAGGAAACCTTACACCACCTCTGACTGGAGATTTTACAGTATCCTTCCCCTGCCACGCCCACCAAGCCATGTCCACAGAACCGGTAGTAAAAAAATTTGAATCTCACCACTGATTTGAATAGAAGTGTAATATTCAGGCCATGGTTTCCATTTCCAGCACTAATGTTTATCGCGACTGAAGGTGACTGCTCAAGCAGGAAACCTTACACCATTTCAGACAAATGGTTATCCAATCTCTTTTTAAAAACCTTCAGTGTTGGAGCACCCGCAACTTCTGATGGTAAGCTGTTCCACTGACTAATATTCTGTCAGGAAATTTCTCCTTATTTCTCTGCCACTCCTGCAGAATGGATAGTGTATTGATTGTGATGCACAAGTTGTTCGTCTGCTATCAGGGCAGATTCAAAGTAATAGGAAGCCATATACTGCCAGTCAAATAATTACTTCATTTATATTGGCTCCCAGATGGTATGAACTTTGAAAGAATTCTTGTTGTCTGAATTTTGGTCCATTTGATGAGAATGTAGAGACAGGGCCTCTCTATGGGAATAAATATTCTGTGACATTCCCTTTAGACCATGCCCCAAAGTTAGTCTCCAAAGACATACATTATACGTCATTCCAGAAACAATTTTCACAAAATCTTTAAATATATTAATATCTTTTATAATGCCTTTTTTTTAAAAGGTAAATTTCTTCAGGAGTTACATAAATGCAAAATAGCATATTTAAGAAATGAACAAATACAATAATAACTCCTTCCTTTTGCTGCGGCTCAACAGCTGTTGACATTATAATCTTTAAAAAGCTGCAGAAGAATCAAGCCAAGTTTGGAAAGGGAGGAAACAAAGGTCTTTTTTTTTTTTTTTTTAACTTCAGGTTTGTTTGGTTTACTTTCATTGCTTTGCGTAGGTGAGGAATTGCTTTCCCCTGATCCTTGGTGGCACTCACCACAAAGGTATCAGGAATGCATTTAGTGTGTCTGATGCGATTACATTAGACTGTGGCAGGCGCTCCCCACCATGTCCTGCGAAGGCTTCACTGAGGTAGCCTGTAATGCCGGCATTTCTGCTTGTTCAACGGCAGAGCGCCGTCCTTCCCCACAGCAAGTTTTATTTCCCAGCCTCAAAATGGACGGCATGTTTTCAAAATTGACCTAATGACTTGGGGCTCTGAGATTTGACTCAACCAGATCTGACCACACCAGCAAGACTTACAATTAGACTGCAGTCTCCCGAGTGCATTAAGATCTACAACCTCCTACAGCTCCATTAGTCTGCAGAACCACCAGAGTAGCTCTGATTGAAATTACCATTTTGATGCTTCTGGCCTTCAGAGCTATTAATAAAAATGGAAAACTACCTATCTGGTTGTCCTTTTTTTCCTGCCGCAGTCAATGATACACTGTGTTTGCCAACAGCTAAGAAATACAATGTGGAGAATTACAGGCCTTCCACAGCAATACACCAGGTGCAATAAAATAGAAATACCAGGATGTAGGAGAATGGAACCCAATTTTCTAGGCACAAAAGTGCAGCAGGCAATTGGTTCCCTTGTGCTTAGAAGCATTTTTTTTAATCAATGAAAGCATGTCCCTCAGCAGAAAGTGGACAGAATTTGTTTTTCCTGTGAAATGTAATTTAGTTACCATTAGTTACTATAGCGTTGGTATCACAATATTTTTCTGTGGCTAAAAAAAAAAAAAAAAGAATAACAAGCAGGCTTTTTACCTTCACTAGAAATCTTCTTCAAGGTAGACATAAAACAAAGATGAGGATATAGATGCTTAAAATAGATGAATTGAATAAAATAAAAGGAAAGAAATTATTAGGCGTGATGTAAAAGCCCATCAATTTTAATAATGTATAAATTAATATTAAGAAAGAATTGAGTTAAGATATATGTAAAAGTGAAAGATGGTAAAAAGAAAAATGTGTTGCTCCTGTCTATCTTTTTCTGAAAATATAAGGCAGTGGCCAATATTCCTTAGTTGTTATAACTGAATTCAAGGGTTTTTCCTCCCTCCCTCCCCTCCTCCTCCCACTCCTCCCTCCCTCCCTCCCTCCCTCCCTCCTGGATCTGTGGAAACAATCATGCAGAAAGATAGGAAAAACCTGGAAGTTTAAGGGAAAACCAAGAGGTACAAATGGTGTGACTTTTTGTTATCTGTTCCATGGCTGCAGAATGATTATTTTAGTCTTCAGTTAGCCACTGCATTAGTATCAGATGTTTCTAATTGTAAGGTCAGTTAAATTTTGCAAACAAATTGAAAAAGAGAGAAATTGGGACATAGAATAGATGGAAATATTTCAGGAATTCATAGTTAATTAATATGAAAAACGTACCACGTAGCCCCCAAAGAATTTCATGAGATACATTTTGGGAACACTGGCATAGAACTGGACAATTGCCTTAGTAAAAGTCACTGAAAGCCTACTACAGTTTTCTGTATTGCAGGAGTTCCATTAAATTTAGGGTACTAACCACCAAAACATTTATAGAAGTTTAACCCCATGTTGCCTTGCTTGCGAGACATTGTCTGGTCGCATGCCTGTATCAGGTGCAACATTAGAACATATTACATCTGTTCTGAAGAATAGACTTGTGCTCAAAATGTTGACACCCAATGTTAAAATCTGCTTGGATACATCTAGGAAGCAGCAGATGTGGTTTAAATCTCCTAAATCTCACATGGCAAGTTTACAGTTTACAGCATATTCAGGCTTAAGTGTTCATTTCTTGTAATAAAGAAGTGATTAAAATGCTTTGGGATGTATAAACTAACCCTCTAAAGGAATCCACTTAAGCAGGAGGGCAACAAAAATCACTTTTAATACCAACGTGACATAACAGATACAGATTTGGACTAAAGGGAGCTGAGTTGAAATCCCCAGCCGAGTGAGCAAAGATCATTTACTAACTTTCAGACTAAGCTATTGTTTTAAAAGAATGAGATAAACTGTACATATCGTCATGAGTTCTTTGGAGAAAAAGAAGAAGGGTACCATAATTTTGATACATGAATGCCTGCTTTTAATAAGATGAAGTGCAGTTCTGCTGAATATAGGATTACAGCTACAGCTACAATTTAGCTTTTGCTCTTACTGTAACTTGCTAAAAAGCAACAACCCACAGAACTGCTTTGTGTGGCATATTCTTTAGTTCACTTATTGCTTTGATTTAATCCTACTTTTCTTCTAGGAGTCTAAGCAGCATACATAATATTTTCTACTCCAATTTTACTTCTATAAATACACTGGGAAGAAATAACTACCACAGAATCACCCAGTGAGTCTGGGTTGAAGGTGAAGGTGAATAAATCCTTAGTCTGTCTAAACTGAACAATAATCTCTACACTCCATGCTAATTGTAATCCCGAAATGCTATCTACTAAATGACCAAGTTAGGGGTTGCATAGGCTTATGTGGTTACAACTCTGAATCAAAAGACCATTGAGAGGTTGATAGCTTGTCAGTTCAAAACCCAAGATGGAATGAGTTCCCATCAATTTGCCCTAGCTCCTCCCATCCAGCAGTTTGAAAGCACACAAATGCAAGTAGATAAATAGGTACCACTTCAGTGGGAAAATAACAGGTATATGTAAGGAGCCCCCTTGGGCATCCCTTGGGTGATGGTGACATCATTGACTAATCCTTTCAACACAAAGTGCCTTGATAGGAGCTTCTGACATGAATGTAGTAATCACCAAGGTCAGGAAGTCCAGAATTGTAGCTAAATATTGTAACATTATTATATTGATCAGAAGTTTTTGAACCTTATTGTTTTTCTAGGTGTAGGCATGAACAAATGTTCTTTTTTTCAAATATTGGAAGCAGTGTAATGATTTTTTCAAAATTTATCTATGTTTGGCCTATGATGGTACCTTAGTAAATTAAATTAAGTCCCAGCTTTGACAAATCTTATAAATATGATCAGAAGAAAGTTGAATATGAAACCTCAAGGCAGGACCAATCTTGAAGAGCTGGGGCTTAGTTTTCAGTTCTTGGAAGAATCACCTCCCATCTTTAACTCTGCTGGACTCTGGAAGAAAGGAACTGTCAGCCTGCTTTCCAATACTCTTGAAAAGAGTATTCTGCTTTTAGTAGAACTCAAGACTGTTGGTCTGAAATAAACTATTGCTCCAAAGTAAGCCAACCAGTTTAACATTGAGCAAATGTGTTTAGGTGAAGATCAGAATAAAAGCTTTAATTTATTGAAAAAGGATGTATTCAAATTTGAAACAAAATCTGAGAAAGCTGACCTAGGAAACAATCCTTACTGCAAATATGCAGACAGATTGACTTCTACCAGACTAAACAATTGCCCAAGTCTTTGATCTTTGTTACAGATATTGAAGTCATTTCTCTTGAAACTTTTCAACTAGACCTTGACCGCAGTTTTGCCTAATGATTCTGTTGGAAGAACAAGTTTCTAGCCAGAATGGCCTATGTGTCTTCTATTGCCAACTGAAACTTAGGACAGGGTTTTGGATCAATATTATACCTGGGTTTTTTTCCCCCCAAATTGCATTTAACTGGGAAATAATTGGAACACTGATGGCAGCAGTAATCTGTGCCAAATTTCTGTGTGGGTGTGCAGCTCAAAATATTCAAAATGTGAAGTATGGGATGGAGGACTTCTTTATGAGCATTATTTTAACTGAAACTGCAAAGATCATATGACAGATTTAAGAGCATAATATTCACCTCCATCCAAATGCTTGTGTGGGAGAAATAGTGTCAAGGAGAGATCTTTGGACAGCTCTAAAAAATTAAGATTTTAAGGAATCATCAAAATTGAACTACTGACATTGACTGATGCATACAAAAGTACATAATGAATTACATTTTATAATATTTTTATTTTACAGCCTCCCCCCGTTTCTTCTTTCAAAATTATTTGATTTCTCAGTCACATCTGACTGTTTGTGATCACAGGATATAATTTCATCGAAAGAGTCTGTCAGTAACTTCTCTGAGCTCTTGTAAGTCCTGCTTGTGTCATCAATGACAATGCTAAGTGCTCCTCCTCCTCTTCTTATTAGCATTGTTAATGTCATTCTTTAGATAAAGCTATGACCTGAAGAAATATATGAATCTCATGCCAGAAAAAGTAACTGAAGCCAGTGATACAATTCAGGGGAAGGTTGTTTTAGATTGTGCCAAAACATACTCAGCTTTCAGAAGCACACAAAATAATTACTACATTCAATGAACTGAAAGAGGTGCATTAAGAAGTTAATGGTGGTTTGTGGACTACAGAATATGCAGCAAATAAGGTTCATTTATAAGGACTTTAAAACAAATAGCCCTCGACAGCTGAACAAGTGCTGTGAAATGCATTATAACCAAACTGAAAGTCTGTGGGGAGAATATTCTTTGACCAGTATGTCACAGAAATGAAAAGGTCTGCAAGCAATTTTTCTTAGCTGGTGTAAACCAACACATTTACAAAGAATTCAGCTTTTGGCATCTACGCAGTGTAACACAGAGGAGCCAAAAGTGCAAATCTCCAGAACCTCTGGAAGAGAACAGAATCCCAGAATTTGAGCCTCAAGTTTCTGGTATGCAAACGTCTTGCTCCTCAAGGTTAGAAAGAGAATACTTCTTGAACCTTTTATGCTGTTGCTACATAAGGTGCTACTACCTCCTCTGCTTCTGTTAATGGTTCCTAACGCTCAACATTTGTAGGCAGCCTTGATTTCAGTTCAATGTCATATTGAAAAGTGAGGTACATGTCAATACAAGCAACCTTAGTGGGATAATGGTAACTTCCTCATCATCCCTACTTCTTTAGTGATTTTTTTTTTGTAGAAAAATAATGTAGGATGCCTATCTTTATTGGAGGCATATGTAGCCTAATTATCTATTGTAGAGTGTATGTTTGAGATAATTTGATTTTGATTGTGACTGTAGATCCATGTTATGGTGATTCTTGCAGTCTGTGAGTGGAGGGATATGAGTAATTCAGCTTAGCTCATAATTCGGCTTCCTTCCTAGTGTTCTCAAGAGAATGTTGTGGTTTTTCCAGGCTGCCTCTAAGGCTTAATGTTGATGTCTTTGATGGACTTATCTCAACAACTTTGTACATAGGAAGTATGGGATGGCAATTAAATGTTGGTTTAATCAACAAGGTATTAAATTTTATCTATGAATCACAGAATAAATAAATAAATGGATGGATGGATGGATGGATAACAAATACCTCTCTGTGAGACAGAAACATATAGAACAGTTATTATAATATTTGTAGAGGGGAATTAGTTTGAAACCTAAGGATTTTAGCAAGTAAATAAAGCTAATACATTTAGATTCTTTTGCAATTTAAACCAAATTTGATCAATACAGGAATTTCTCGGAAAACTGATTTCCTAATCTTTGGCTGGAACAACTACAAACTTTCTTATTTTCACAACCACCTTTATTGAGGAGTGGGGTCAGGGGAGTGGTCTCTTAGCCCAATATGACTATGGCTTCTTTCTCCTTCTGTCTCTTAAGCTGTACGTTAAATATACAATCAACCCAGATTTTTCATTTGAGGCACAAATGACCAGGCTCAAATTATCATCCTTTGGACATATGATATGAAGACCTAGCTTTAAGGAGGAATCTATAATATTGGAAAAGGGTGAAAGGAAAGAGAAGAAGACCACCAACTGCAAAGTGAATAGATTAAATTATAGTGCAATGCATGCACTGTTGGAAGACCTGAAGGACCAAGTTGAGTACAGAATTTGGAGAAAATCTATGTGGTTGATGGCATATAATCAATCAATCAATCAAAAATGACCTAGTGGATTTCAGAGCACAGCTGCTGGGTGAGAATAAACTTCAGCCTGCCAAAAGTTGCACACTCCAATATTTAGTGTAGTATCAAGAAGGGGATCTAAGACAAGTCACCATGGCCAACTCACCATGGCCAATTCACTGTGATCAATTCACTGAAGGACAACTTGCTGCGGGACAATTCCATGCTATCTTAATCATTTCATTCAGTTACTTTTATTATTGGTGACCATGTTTTCATCAAAATTATTGTAACTTTTTGTTTTCTGGATTGACTTTCTTTATTTTATTATTGTTGGTCACAGTTCGGTTTAAATGAATTTAACTTTGGTATTTGTTGAATTGTCCTGCGATGAGTTGTCCTGTGATGCTCATAGGATAAAAATTGTATTGTGATGTTGCAACACAATTCCTGCTCTTTCACCATACAACAACGTGTTTCATAGCAGTGTTAGACTTAAATCAAAGAGCTCTGAGTGGTGTTTAAGAAGTAGGCAAAACGAACAAACTTAATCATAGCAAAAAAATAAAAGTGGTGTGAAATTGTGCTGGGGGGAGAAATCTCAACCTTGTTATGTTTTGTGGTTAAGGAGCTCCCTTTTTACAGTATAATCTGTATTGGCTTTGTGAGTAGAACAGCTCATTTTTTGGATCTTATAAGTTTAGGGCAGAAAGTCATGCTTTGGTGCAGCTGCCCCAGCAGGACAATAAAAAGATGATGGTTGGTAATTACATCAGTTTTGCACTGCTGAGCAGATGTTTCTACAGATAGGTTTTGGCTGGCATTTACAGAGTCTCACAAGTGACTCTCGTGGTCCTCTTGGTGGGCTGCAAGTACACTTGTAATAAAGATTATGGATTATAAGGAAAGTTTCCAGTGGAAACATTGCTGCTTTCTAAAAATGACACTCTGATCCCACTAAGTTGGAATGAAGGCTGGCAATGAAAGAAAGAAAGAAAGAAAGAAAGAAAGAAAGAAAGAAAGAAAGAAAGAAAGAAAGAAAGAAAGAAAGAAAGAAAGAAAGAAAGAAAGAAAGAAAGAAAGAAAGAAAGAAAGAAAGAAAGAAAGCAATTTTCTTTTTCCCTCTCCTAAGTATTATCATATACTAAAGTAAACAAGGAACCAGGTGTTTTTGCAATATAGGAAGGAAGGCTCTCCATTAAAGTATCCTAAGTATTTTGCCTATACAGATCAAACTCTCATTATAGCAAATTTATGGAAATGAAGTAAAAGCAGATACCAGTTTTCATAGAGTCCCAACAGTCACACTCTCCTATGGAATAAAAATAGATGTGACCCAACAGTGTATACCCAACCCATGGTTTTCCATTATGGTTTTCTACTTCACAGAGTAGATGAATTTATTTTTATTTATTTGTCAATTGCTTACAAGATAATAGGTATAATTAAAAACATAGTTATGAATACATGGATACATATAAGAAAAAATAAATAAAAGAAACAATAGGACAGGGACGGTAGGCACGTTGGTGTGCTTATGTACGCCCCCTACAGACCTCTTAGGAAAGGAGTGAGGTCAATTCTCACCATTGGGATTATATTAAAGAAGACCCTCTAAAAATATAGGTGAAACTGTTCCCAAATGCAATCAGCTAGAAAAGGGAATATATATGATCATTAGGAAGGCTTGGTTAACACAACCTTCTAAATCTTAACGCAGTTTCCTTGTCTATGACTTGGTATTATTTTATATTATTCAAACAATCACGGTTTGTCCAAGCATTGTCATGTAAGATTATTGTGGCAAGTAAGGCTAGTGAGACAGAATCTTGCTTATTACTGATTTTTTAAAATAAAAACTGGTAAGAACCACCTGAATATTTATTGAATATTTCATGTGATTTTCTTGAAAGGATAATCCAATAAAAAGGAAAAGAAATAAAAGTAGAAGTGGATGAGGACATACATTCAGTTCTGTTATGCAGTTTCAGCTTTGATTCTTTTCTATTCCAGTTATACCTTTAATAGGGAAATATGGTTTTGAGTATTATTAACCTTGTTCAGTGAAACCAAAGCGCAGGACTGTACTTAAAAATCAGGGGAAGGGTTTATACCACGCTAGGCTAAAACTTCATCATGTTCTGGCACAGGACAAGGGACAAAAGACTTTCACCACGGACCACATCAATTTTGTTTTTGGTGCAGTTTTTTCAATGAATTTATTTTTAATTATAATTTGTCAGGTACAGTCATTTAAAGAAAATGGCCCCTGTAGCTCACCACTCCTGTCTCACATAGCATTAGATAAAATCTCAGATGAATTTCTGCAAAATGAGATGTTAAGATGGTCTATTTAAAATAAGATCAGAATTAAATCTAGAAGAAACATTTTTGGAAACAAAAATTACCATCCACAAAATCCAGACTTAATGTTCAATCTACTCACTAATTAACACCACATTGATTAATCTATCAGAAAAACCTTGTGGCTTCTACTTTTCTGGGGCAAATCCTTTGAATCAGTCCTAGATGCAGGTCCACATTTAACCAGGAAACAAGCATTTGGTAACTCTTAACATTTTCAAAATAATCAACTTTACAGATTCCTTACTTTCAATTCCCCAATCTTACAAATCTACCAGACCTGGGCTGCAAAAATCTGGTTGCTCCTGAGAAGGTAGCAAAGTGCTACGTTATACTGGAGCAGCCTGATACTTTTACTGCAAATTTTATACACATAAAATAATAACTTTTAAGTTAACTCTTGCCGATCCATACGGAGGGTTGAAAAACATCTACAAACTCGCTCTTGGAATACATGCTCTTATCTCTGAGCTCCCTTTTGACTGAAGATAACTCTCTCCTTTCTATTTTGATAGGACAAGAAGATCTGCATGATGAGATGATGGTTTCTAGTCTAGTGCTTTAATTGCTACACTGTATGGGCTCCCTTACATTCATACATATGTACATCATTTTTCCTCTGGGGGAACTTATTTTGTCCTGCCTCCTCTTCTCCCATTGTAAATGGAAGATCAAACCAAGCAATGTTCATCTGATGTTCTCAACGCATCAGGTTAGTTTCTTTCTGGTTAGATCTTCTCCTTCTTTGTTGCCCTTTCATCATTTGTTTCCCTCTGGCTTGGCTCTGTCATGTCTCTTGTTGGCAATCGTTGGATGTCCACCTGCTGAGATGTCAGATCTCAATTACAGGCTGTTCCTCAATTTCAATTAACTTCTTCACTTGGCTTAGCACCAACTTAAGGGGATATTGGCTGGTCCCCAGTGATGTTGCATTGCCACATAAAGAGCCTGGTTTGAAACGAGTCTTGGTTTATTTGTTTACTTATTTTTTTTTCATCAAATTTATATAGCTGCTTAACTCACAAAAGGGTGACACAGTAGCTCAGTGATTAAGATGCTGGGCTTGTTGGCAGCCCATGTTTGAGACCAGAGTACCTCGCAATGGGGTGAGCTCCTATCTTCAACTCCAGCTCCTGCCAAACTAGCAGTTCGAAAGCATGCAAGTAGATAAATAGGTAACATTTTGGTGGTCTTGAAATGGAGATAAGCATTGCGCCCCTAGAGTCAGCAACTAGGTAAAAACTGCAGGGACTCCTTTACCTTTTATCTAACAAAAGCAATTCTGGGTGGCATGCAACAATTAGTTAGAAGAATACATACATAAAGCAGTCATTACTTAATTTTTTTTAGTAATTAAATATTGTAATTATTTTCACCCATTCTAAACCCTAATAGGCACAGTTAAACTTCACCATAGTGACTTCAGACGCCTTAGCCATTGACTTTTCTCCTTTAGCCCTTCTCTGCTGCATCGGGCAAGAGTCTGCTGGAACTATTGAACTCTACCTCTGCTTGTCAAAGGGCTGGATATCTATCCAGCTGAGTTATGGTTCCATGGATGCAGATGAATGTTTCATGAGTTCTCTGATGTGGTTGAGAGATCCCCTGATTTGTAGCAGAGAATATGGGGGAGCTGTAAGGAGAGCATTTGTTTGCCAGGTTATGTGTGGAGACTGTTAAAACCTTAATAATGTTTCTTTTTCTGTCGGCACTTTGCTATTAGGGTTGGTGTTTTGTTTAAAAATGAATTTAATTTGTTTGCCTCTGTATTCGGCAATTGCTCGGGAATTCGGGCCTGTTTCTGATATCACCAGTTCCTTGATTTTCATCATCATCCTAGAAATAAATCCTTGTTCTCTCCCTGTCGAGCTGAGGCGTAAAAAACGACGGTTTGCCTTAAAATTGATGCTTGACTTGTGTTGTGTCTGTGCCACAAGCAATCAGTGCTTTGTGAATGAAGGGATTCATTGACAAGGTACATTTAAAAAAACAATACATTTGCAATTAGATTAGAATCTGTCCCACTTTATTTTACTTGCTTGTGAAAATGCTGACTTACACGAAGAATTCTCACCCTCTTGTTGAGCCGGGTGACTTGTTACTAATAAAAGATACCAGTCTGTCTGAACTGGCAGCATTTGCTTGTTGGGTAGAAACGGTGGGTGGGTTTCCAAAACAGAAATGTAGCAATAGTGCATAACATCGATTCAATAGAATTTAAGGTTATGGATGGATTATGGTGCTCCCCTCTCTCCACTATCCCATTCAAAGGGAAAGATATCCCACTCATACTTTGGGGGAATAGTCAGCTACCCTATCCCTTTCTTTGAATTTGCATGCTATTCCTTAGTTACCTTTATGGAAGTTACAAATCATATTACTATCAATTCATTGCAAAGTTGTGTTTATTATGTATCAGCATTCAGGGCCTTTAATTAAATGTTTCTTGTTTGGAAGCCTTGGCCATGTGTTTCTATGCTTTCCGTTGATTACAGTATAGCTAGGGATGTTAATAGTGAATAGATTCATAGCTATCCCCTGAATAATTTATCTCAATTGTCCTGATATTACAAAACCTTTGTTTCTGCAAGGTTTGGAGGCTTCTTCTTCTTCTTCTTCTTCTTCTTCTTCTTCTTCTTCTTCTTCTTCTTCTTCTTCTTCTTCTTCTTCTTCTTCTTCTTCTTCTTCTTCTTCTTCTTCTTCTTCTTCTTCTTCTTCTTCTTCTTCTTCTTCTTCTTCTTCTTCTTCTTCTTCTTCTTCTTCTTCTTCTTCTTCTTCTTCTTCTTCTTCTTCTTCTTCTTCTTCTTCTTCTTCTTCTTCTTCTTCTTCTTCTTCTTCTTCTTCTTCTTCTTCTTCTTCTTCTTCTTCTTCTTCTTCTTCTTCTTCTTCTTCTTCTTCTTCTTCTTCTCTTCTTCCTCTTCCTCTTCCCCTCGTCCATCCTCCCCCTAATCCCTCCTTTTTCCTATTTAGAGTCTAAAAGCAAAATAACACAATTTTTCTATAAACTGAAAAAAGAAAAGCACTAATACAAAGGGAGCCTTCAGTTCTGCCAAAGAACAGAAATTATTGTAGGGTGATTAAGAGGTTATTCCTGGTAATTATCCAGCCACAATTAATAAGAAAACTGCAGAATAGTAGGGTTTATGAAATGAAATTTTTAATTAATATTAGAAAAATCCTTTACGAGTGGGATTTATGTCTAAATAAATTCACAAACTAACAGATGTCTAATCGTATCAGATTTCCCTCTGTGCAGTCTAGTTCAGAATGAGAAGCTCTGATTAACAGTATTAGAAGAAAGATTAAGGTTACAGCACAAGAATTCCAAGGAGTAAGTTACTTTCAAACGAGACATCTTTATATAGGCAATATGGTGGTAAAACTCTTGTCCATTTCCTCTGATTTTTATTACAAAAGATTGAAGCTCACCTCTTTTGTGAAGGCAGAACAGACTGCATTGCTTTAATAAATGCTGCTAGATATTGTGCTGTCCCAGCCAGTTTATGGGAATTGGATAGTTACTTAGGAATTATGAGCTGTCCCCTTAAGGGAATGCATCATGGTAAATGTAGTTAAAAGTATCCTGGGAAATGTAGTTCATGTCACGTGGCCACATCTGTAATCCCTCCCCAACTGTATGTACTAAGATCCGAGATTCTCCTTCCAGCACCAGAAACTCTACTGCAATGTCTCACGCCCTGCTGGCTGAGCAACTTAGCCCACCAGTGCTTACAACGACTTCTCAATGAGTCGACATGCCATCAATGACAACTGCCACACTCATTCCACAGGGAGCAGCATTCCTGCCACAACCTCAATACCAGTGCGGCTCCCAGACACCACAAGGTAACCATGCCCAGCCTACACAGCAGCATGACGCTCGACCATCGTCCCCAGTATGGGAGAACGACATCCTCCGTAAGTTTTGGGAGGAAGACTGCAACCTGTCATTGACTTACAACCTGAACCCACCCTACAAGAATCCAGGGGAAGAATCCTCTATGTCTATACCTCTCCCCAACTCAGCAAATGCTGAAGATTACTGGAGAAACTTGGCTGTATAGAGTGGAAAGCTAAATTTGCATGCCAACGGTGTTCTCAAATTCTCTGACAAGCCAGGCAGCAAGTATCTAGTATGGAAGAAACTTTTCCTGCACCCCATTCAGGCGGCATGCCTGAACCCTGCTGAAATAATCAGACACTTGATAGGGCCACAGTCTGCCGACATACTGAGGGCACTTTATACATCCCACTTAGATGACCCGGCCGCTGCCCTACGGTTATCATGGAAAAGGCTTGACAAACTATATGGCATTTCCGAGGATGTAGAAGCAACACTCTTGGATAGCCTCAACAGATTTCCTAAAATTCCTGTCGACCAGCCTTGCCGAATGATAGACCTCGCTAACATACTTGTCCAGCTGAGAACGGCACAACGGGATCCCAACTTACCGGGACTCGTCTGTCTTGATCATGTCGACACGCAGAACAAAATTGTTCGAAAACTTCCAGAGGTGCTACTTGAAAAGTGGCTCCAGTTGACTGACACCTTCATGGCCAAGGGTCGCCACCGCTTTATACCTTTCACACTTCTTGAAGAATTCGTGTCCTGCTAGGTGACAGTGTGCAACACACACTGGGCTGTGGACTCAGAGCTGTTAGTCCTCCTAATGACAGAAGATACAACAACAACCACATATTGCCCTCAGGCCCTATGCACACTACCAGGGTAAGACCCTTCATGGTTGTCCATAATACCGAGATCGACTCCTCATCTACACACAGTTGGGGAGAGAACTCATCAGATGCAACCCAATTTAGGTCTCCGAACACAAGGAGAATACAGTTTTGTCCTATGCACAACACTTGTCACTCGCTGTACCAATACTGCTACAAGTGTTGCAAATCCAAACATTCATCCAAGTACTGCACAGCCAAAGTGCAATGCAACTTATGCAATAGTAACCAACACCTGACCGCGCTGCATCCAGACTCCGAGCCGCCACTGCAGATATCTTGTAACCTCCTTTGGACAAGGAGCCTAAATGTAACACAGAAGCATGCAGGGCTCCTCGGCAGACTGACAAACTGCAACAAAAACCAAGGATGAGTGTCAACTGCACAGCACTGTGCACCAATTCACCATGACCTCATTTGTTTCTTCCCATCTATTTAGCCAAAGTGTACCCTGAAGGATGCCCTGAAGACGCTGTGAAAATATACGTGCAGATAGACACTCAAACCACCTGCACCCTGGCCAGACCTGAATTCTTCAACCTCTTTGAGGTGCAACAGGACAAACATCCCTTCACTGTATCAACATGCCATCGACCAAGAAGCATGGCGGGGAGGAGAGCTTCTGGACTCTGCATAGAGTCATTGGATGGAAGTTCCCGGTTCCCACTACTGCCCGTATTTGAATGCGATGGGGTACCGAATGACCGCAGTCAGATCGCAACACCTGAGGTCATAAGAAGCTTGCCTCACCAAAGCACCTCGCTCATCACTTCCCCGCTCTAGATCCAGAGGCTGATATCCTACTCTTGCTGGGAAATAATGCTCCACATGTCTTTCTCTTCTCCGAGTCAGTCAGCAGCCCTATAGACGGCCCAGTGGTCATCAAATCTCCACTAGGATGGGGGATCATAGGAATTGTCAGTGTCGATCAGATGCAGGCTCCAACCCAGGCAAATGCTTTAGCACCATCCATTCCAACAGCCTTCTGACACCCTTTAGCACCATTGAAAACAAGAATGACATTCCAGCCTAAAAGGCCGCTGGTGATCAGTACACTTTCGCTAGGACACCCTAAATGGACGCCAACAACCATCAGACGTCCACTAAGATGCTCTACACAAGCATATGCCTCCGCAACACCCTTTTCAACAGCTTCCCGATGCCCTTTGACACTGTGGATGCAAGAGTACCATTCCAATCCTAAAAGGCCAGCAGAAGCGACCACCAGACTTTCACCTTTGCCACCAAGAGTACCTGTACACCCTAAAAGTCTGCCAGAGGTGACCAGCAGAGGTCGAAATTGAAGATTGAACCTCAAGCTCTGCATGCTTTGCTTTGTTTGATGCTTTATTAATGTTGATTGTTTCTCTTAGTTATATAGCTAACAGTTTATTTTAGTTATATAGTTATATGTTATTCAGTTAGTATTACTGTTTACTGATTATCTTAGTTTATAGTTAATTTTTTTCCTCTTCTTTTAATAGTGGAATTTACAATTCCAGGCGGGGAGTGTGCTGTCCCAGCCACTCTATGGGAATTTGATAGTTACTTAGGAAATATGAGCTGTCCTCTTAAATGAATGCATCATGGTAAATGTAGTTAGAGGTATCCTGGGAAATGTAGTTCATGTCACGTGGCCACATCTGTAATCCTGATTGGTCACTAATTTGACCCTTGATGGGTTGGGGCAGTTTCCCTCACTTTTGTCTGAATTTACCAACTCATAGCAGCTGCTTTTTATCGCTACGAGATGGGTTAGGAGATAACCATCTTTTACCTACAAGGCAGATATGCAAAGGATTGGTCATTAAAGAAGAACTTCATTACAAATGTGATTTATGAGGATACCTGATGAACCAATAAATGTACTTTGTTGTGGATGTTTTGTGGAGTTTATCTATCTGCATCTGCACAGCTTACAAATCCACTACTGTGCAGAAGATAGAAAAGATATCTTATTGTAAAAGAAAGAACTCTAACAAATGGTAGCAAACTCTAGTCAGTGAGCAAGAACTTGTGGGGAAATCTTGCAAACCAGCCTCCTCTAAGGTTCTATGGACTGACTGAACGTAAATCATTCTTCTCACATGTTACTTCCAGGTCCTCTAAAAATACCTAATCTGTAATTCCCATCTACCTTGTGGACAATAGTAAATACTGATGGAGACCAACACTTTGCTATAGAAAGATGGTCTGCATTTCTTTCCTACTTTCCATAATCTGGATTTTTTGGGTCAGAGGGGATGATTCCATTCCTTTCTTTTAACTTTCTGTGATTCCTCAGATCTGGTCAGAATACCAGTCCTACTGCATTTTTATTTCACTTCTAGCTAAAGGTGGAAAAACAGGACTTCAAAATCTCCTGAATATAGAAAACCCCTTCATTTTTCAAGCATTTAAAATTAATTGTATTAAAAAATACAATTAGATCATAGTCTCTGTGGCCATTTTCAGTTCTTGGTTGGCAATCTTGGTTTTTACAGTATGGATAAATTTCTAAAAAAATAGGAGTGATTATACTGTTTATAGCGACACTTAATTTTCATTATAAACAAGACAGCATGTTAAGAAATGAAGATTAAGGTGTATTGATAAGGATGTCATTAGCTGATATCTAAGTTCTTTTAAAGTTTACAGTTATTATGGCATGTTTGCATAAGATGTGAAAGTTTTATATAAAATAAATAATAAAACAATTTAAAGATTCAGAAGTGATATTCTGTTTTCATTGCAAAAAAAAAAAACATTTTTGGGGTCCCTACATGGTTTCAGTCACTGCCTCAAGTTGCATTTAATCAGTTTCATGAATATCCAACAGTATCTTGTAAATATTTAAAGATGAAGCAATAATGCTCATTCATGTTCAAATTTTAGTATTTTGTTAATGTTTTAGAAGAGTACATAACTGCTATTTATATTATTAACTAAAGGCAATTCACATACATTCTTTCCATCTTAAGTGACCCAGATAATTAAGTTGGCCTCAAATATGCCATCTATATAATTTGCAATAGGTTTTCCTAGCAATCATTAATCTTTGTCATTTTCCTTCTGTGCTATCCAATTTGTACTATATCAGTTGACTTTTAAGGATGGAATTATTCCTGATACAGTATTGTCACTGAAATGGCGCTTCCATATTAACTATTCCCTTCACCCCCACTTCCAATATTTCCATATTGTGACATGATAATCACAAATGGTTTGGTTATTCTTGCTATCACTTGCCAGGCAGAATGAAACAGAATAGGATGCATATGTAATTCTTAGACAAAAGGAAGCATGGCTCAATTTTGGAACTGGCTCTATATTGAAGCAATGTATATTTCCTCCTTAAATCAAATGGAAATACATTTATCTGTGAATAAGTCAAATCACTGTCAGAGCAGAGACGTTCTCATTACAAAATGTATTTATATATAAATTATATGCCTCCCAGAATTGTTTAACCGAGAGATGGAGAGGCATATAAATTTATTAAATAAATGAAAAAGCCTAGAGTATTCTGAAAGAGAACTATCTATAAAACCTGTGGAGGAGTTAACTCTGTCTAGTGCATCATATTCCTTAGTAGGATAAGCAAACAGAGATGAAAATAGTTTCACTGCTCACTTCCATAAATGGATGAATTCATACTTTTTTCCAAGCCAGTGTTTCTCAACCATGGCAACTTGAAGATGCATAAACTTTAAATAGCTGGCTGGGGAATTCTGGGAGTTGAAGTTCACACATCTTCAAGTTGCCCATAATATAACTGATTTTAGCCTAGTGTATAAATGGAATCTTAACAAATAAGCTATGTTTTGTTTTAGCACAATAAAGCACAATTTTAAAGCACACTTTGGTGTTAGCCAATTTGCAGTCGTGTGAAGAGAGAAGCATGGGTACAATAGAGGTTTTGCTTTTGTTTTTTGTTTAGTATTTCCAATCTTATGTTTTATGAGCTGATCAAATATGTAACTTGTGGGGAAATAGCTACAGGGAGAAACAAAGCAAGGATTAGAGAAACTGCCCATGGTTATCTTTTTTCATCTGCAGGATTGACTAGTCTGGACTCTTGTTTCTGTTTTGCTTTCCCATGAGTTTTGCATATCTGTTGATTATGTTTGCTGGTTTTTGTTACTACTCCTCCCTCCCCTCTTCAGTTAAGGTTAGTATTATCAGTCCATGATTGATAGTTACTTCCGTGCACCTATGTGCCAGCAATATAATTATAGCAAGGATATTGATCAATTTATGGACACAGTGAGCAAAAATCTTTCAAACATGAGATTTTAACACTAGAGGCAGGTAAAAAAAAAAAGCAACACAATTCCTAGTTTGTTCAATAAACCATTGGTAAAACATGCAAAAGCTTAAACATATAACCTATGAACTATGTTAGTAACTCTTGTAGAGTAATTCTGTATTCCTATTAAAGTATGTGGTAAAATTCTTTCTCTTTCCTTCTTTTCTTTACATGACGTTGGATGTCCAAAATTGAAAATTGAAGTAGAAATTTTACAAGGATGCAAAGCAGGTGGTTTCCTTCAAAAGGCTTCTTCAAAACCTTTAGGTGGACAAAAGGGTAAAAAAGCAGTGATTTGCAAGAGAAGTGTTGTGAGTTGTTCTGAACCACTCAAAAGTCAGCATCTACATTCTTCCACATCCTCAGTGGGTTGTGGCTTCTCTTTTCTTGTTGCAGCCTGAAACATAACAGTAGGGGAAAAAAAAAAAACCCAATGCCCTAAACTCAGGTTTACTGGTGAAGTGATTAAATAAGGATCATTTGTATGATTAAATGCTGAAAAGTACTTTCCCCGTGAACCTGTAGTGCAGTTCTCATTACCCAGAAGCACCACATATTAGTTGCAGCAAATTAGCATTCAAGCACTTTCTGGAGTGGCTGCTAATCACAAGCTGTTAATTACTGTCATTAGGTTAGACTGCTGAAGAGAGCAACCGAGGAATCATTCTCATGATCTTGGTAGTGGAGAGTGATCTTCACCAATAATAAAAACACACGTCAGACAGACAGAAATTGCAAATTGCCAAACTGCTGACGCAGTCAAAAAAAAAGAAAATCTGCTGACTCTTAAGTGGGATAGTGATGGATGCATTCTTGACACAGTCTCAGTGTTCAGGCTTAGGAAATAATGAGTATCAATGTCCTAGCAAGGGAATATGCAAAGATGAAGGAGCTCTTTGTATCCTTAATTAAGGAAAATAGGAGCACAGCCTGTTCACAGATAAGTGACTGTACATAATAATCATGTATTTATGTAAGGGATTGCTATCCCGTATTACTGCGGTGGCAATTAAGCTCTCAGAAAGTAGTGTTAATAAGGGATGTACTTGAATAAGGAAGCACATAATTACCCTGTAGATTAATTGGGAGGAGAAGCAAGTTTTAAAATATTTACTGTAGTAAGAATCAGTTTCTCAAACGTCTACCAGCAAAGTCTTGAGTTGCTGCAGGAGGACTTGCACAGATGAAATCCTTTAGGATCTGGTGGTGCATATATTATAATTTTATCACACTGGGGGCAAATGTACCCAGTAAGTGGACATTTTGAAAGCACTGGGTTTTTGAAAAGCATGGGTGCTTGGTCTGGTTATGCCCATTTTGGATGAATAATAATAATAATAATAATAATAATCCAGTGTTTCAAGTAATACATCTAAAACACACAATGTGTTTGATTCATTTTTATATGATGCATAGAAATGTCACAAGAAGCATCATCTTAAAATTAGAATTCTATCTATCTCTTATAGTGTGATCTTGATGGTATTATTGTGACAGTGATAAGAGTGGAGCTAAAAATATGTAAGTACAATGAAAGCCTATTTTAATGGATCACTTGGGGAAGGAGTGTCTGTTCCTCCCAAATGACCATTAAATAAGGAATAACATTATTTGTGTAATGAAGTCATTACATAAATGATGGAAATCACCACAGATGTCATAAAATTAACCTAAGTTTAAGTGCCTTGTCTGGATGTTTTCAGATGCCATGAACCTGGCTGTTGTTTAGGAAAAGGCCTGGAGGGCAAGATGATCCATTGTATCTGAAATCTGCTAAACAGGGGTCAGTTAAATGAAATCTTTGCCCTACTTAGTGTTGTAAATCTGTGCTTTCCATCTATGCTTTCCTTCTCCGCATCTCTGAGGACCTAAAATATCACACGTGGTGTTCAGCCAGTTCTGATGGTAGTGGAAATTTTGAGTAGTTCGGAGAACCGGCAAATACCACCTTTGACCAGCCCTGCCCCCATCTATTCTCTGCCTCCTGAGTCCCAGTTGATTGGCTGGGTCTCCTTTGGTTGCCCTGCACAGGAGAATGGAACTGAAAAGCAGGTTAGTGGGGTGGGAAGGGAATGGGGATTTTACAGTATCTTTCCCCTGCCACACTCACCAAGACACACCACACCCACCAAGCCACACCCACAGAACCAGTAGTAAAAAAATGCCACCAGTGGTATATATTGTATTCAATTTTATTTTGGATGTTTGTATAAGAATTCACTGTTTTGCTGTGGGTTTTACCAATCAGTGTCATTTCATGGCAGCTTGGAACACTTGAATATTTGAAAGTGCATTATGTAGTCTGCAAGGGAAGGGCTGGCTTCTGCAGAAAATGGCCACTATAGCACTTCCTTGAAGATGGCTGACTGAAATACACGCCCTCTGAAGGGTTTTTCCCCTGGGCTGTAGCTCTTCAGCTATTAACTGAAGAGACGGGCATTCCTTCAGTTTTTATGACCCACCTGGATCGGGGAGAGTCTAAGAATTTCCTTTCAAGACCCACCGATACAGCTAAAAGTCTGCAAGCGGCTTCTGGAGTTGGACTTTGAAGCTATCTGGATGCCAAAAGCTGAGAGGGAATGGGCTGCAATCTGATTGTGGTTGAAGAAGCTGCCATTTTGAAATTTACCTTTCAAAAGGACAATAAGTTGTGCCTTCCACGTCTTAATCACTTTCAAGGACTATTAATCTTTTCTAAGCCAACTTAAAAGAGGCTCTCTTTAGTCATAGGTTGCTACCCCATTTTGAAGACTTGCTCCATCTTAGGGATTCCTTTTGTGCTCAATAACAAGGAACAAGGTTGCTAAGGAAGTGTGGTCACCATATTGGATAGCCCCAAGCACTTGTTTCTTTAAAAAAACAAAAACAAATAGTTGAAGTGATTTTCAGTCCATCTTTCTCTTTTTAATGGACTGGTAAATCTATTTTTTTAAAAAAAGATTACAAGTAGTCCTCAACTTACAACAGTTCATTTAGTAACCATTCAAAGTTACAGTGGCACTGAAAAAAGTGACTTATGACTATTTTTTACACATAGGGACCATTGCAACATCCTCATGTTCACGTGATTTACAGTTTCTCAGGGTCACATGATCACCTTTTATCATCTTCTGACAAGCAAAAGTCAACAGGGAAGCCAGATTCACTTAGTAACCATGTCACTAATTTAATAATTGCCATAATTATCTTAACAAATGTGGCAAGAAAAGTTGTAAAACGGGGCAAAACTACTGAACAAATTTCTTAGCAATCTAAATTCTGGGCTCAGTGGTGGTTATCAGTTGAGGACCATCTGTATCAGGGACACTGCAGCTGGGTTGCAAAATAACTTGGTCCTTAACACCAATAAGACCAAGGACCTTGAAGTGGACTATAAAAGGAACAGATCAGACATCCAGCCCTTGCTTATCAATGGAGAGCAAGTGGGCAGTTTTAAGTTTCTGGGTGTTACCCTAAAAGAGGACCTGACCTGGGGTGCTCACATTGCAGCATTGGTCAAAAGGCCCAGCAGAGATTATACTACCGGAGACTTCTCAGAAAACAACAACTGAATGGAAAACTGCTGGTGATCTTCTACCGCTGCACCATAGAGAGTATTTTAACTTACTGCACCTCTGTATGGTTTGCCAATTGCACAGTGACAGATATGAAAGCCCTCCAGAGGGTTAACGTCATTACCCAGAAGATCATTGGTTGCCCTCTCCCCTCTTTGGAAGAGCTTTATAGCTCCCTCTGCCTTAAGAAAGTTCAAAACATTATCAAAGATCCATCTCATCCTGGGAACCCCCCCCTTTTTTTAACTATTACCATCTGGCAGACGGTACAGAATAATAGAAACAAGGACAAATAGGCTGAAAAACAGCTTCTATCCCAGGGCAGTAGCTCTTTTGAATTCTACTGTATAGTGCAGTGTTGGTGTAGTGTCGAGGTTTTCAATTCAATATGTGCAGTGTGAATTATGTGTGTTTGTGTTTATTTTCATGGTCATGATGTGCACTGAAAATGGTGTTTGATTTCGTTGTACGAGGTGCAATGACAATAAAGTAAACTAACTAACTAAAATAATAATAACAACACCTGAACATCTACTAGATGGCAGAAAAGGTTTAGAATGTCTTCTATTGGATTTTTGCAGCCAAAATATGATAGCCTTCACTAGGCTGCAATTATGCCACAGTGTATTAGCTTTAATCTGACCTCTGCCTCTCCCTGTCCTGCCCCCCAGGGGTGGGATTCTATAGGTTCGCACCTATTCATTAGAACTGATTGTTAACATTCTAAGCAGTTCAGAGAACCAGTTGTTAGAAAAAATTACTGGCCTAATCCTGTAAAGAAGGCAGGAAGGAAACATTCTGGTGTTGCTTATAGAAACTGCCTCTCCGTTAACCATTATTACATTCTTGGCAGGACTGGACTTCCTGTCTCAGGAACTTCTCTGGAGTTTTTTCCCCCTCCTTTGCTGGTACTTTGCTTGTGTGGAGTTACCATTCAAAGTTACAATGGCACTGAAAAAAGTGACTTATGGCCATTATTCACACTTACGACTATTGCAGCATCCCCACAGTCATGAGGGGCCAGGCGAGGAGATGCGTGCCTCGATGTGAGTGATGTTGAGTTGACCACGCCCAACCAATAACATGACCACCAAGCTACGCCCACCACCTAAGCCACATCCACAGTACTGGTTGTTAAAAAATTTGAATCACACCCCTGCCCCCTCAAAGCTTGGAGAGGGGAAGCAAAAAAATCTGTAACCCTATTCACTTTGATGATGCCACAATTTTGCTGTTCCACTTCCACCCATTCTGCTCTTCACAAATTAATATTTGAATAAAATATCAGTGTGGTTGCCACAAGGAAAAGGGAACACTGCATGAAAACGACTGATCACATTAGAAATGGAATGTATGAACAGAGGATAGCAAATCCTTCCTTGTGTCTCAGTTTTGTAGCATGGTAACACTGGTGCCATTTCATTTCAGCCACTCTCTCTGCTAAAAATGCGATCTGGACTCAGCCATTGCAGATCCTGAAGGCCCTTGGTGCTACTGGAAGCCCCAATAAACCAGAGGTTGACATTGATAGCAAACAATTATTTTAAACAATGATGCTGTTAGCAATAGATTGTGAACAAGCAAAATAACTTGATGTAATAGAAGGGAAAAGGACATTGAGATGATCCATTTGTATAACTGATTTTTGGAAACTGTTAGATGAATGGATTGAAATTTGTTCTATTAACAACTGTAAGTAATAATAGCTCACATCAAAACTTGATGAGCATCAGCTCAGCTCTGATGGAGCTCTGGAGAAATAGCTACACACACACACTACACTTTTTAAAGTATAGAATAAATATTTTAATTGATTAATGTATATTTAAATTTATTTACACTTAACTCTGGCCAGGCTAATCATCATAATATTAAATATGGGGTTTTTTTACTATTTAAAGTCATAGAGACTGTAGAAATCAGTAACTGCAAACAGAGGAGTGTCACCCCTGCAAGATATGATATGTCAAGGCCAAAATGCCTACATTGAAATAAAGTTGACATATATACCTCCACACATGTGTATCTATTATAAATGTGGGACAGGATATTCAATGTTAGGTGAGTGTGGAAAGGGTATCAGATGTCAGCTTCAGGACCTAAAGGCATGAGAAGTTAGACAAGGTCAGAGGCTTGTCACAGAAGTCTGAGTGGCAGCTAAGCAGAAGCCATAAAGGCTGATAGGAAGTATGAAGAGAACACAACCCAACTCAGCTAGTTTTTGAAAGGAACATGTTCATATTTGCAGTTAAGAACATAGCAAAGGAAAATAAAGGATTGTTAAGAACACAAGATGATTAAAATATATTGTTAAGATACAGCTGATTCAGAGTGATTGAGAGAAATACCTGGCTATCATTCAAATAAATAATTCATGAAATAATCCAATCAAAGTCTAAATCAAAATCCTATAAATTTAAGAAAGATCAAAAGGACAAGTTGCTTTTTGTATTGGGAGGTGCTATAATCCATAGATGGTGGAAATGAATCCCTATTGGTCTTCTTGACAATTTCTTTATTTGTCTTGCTTTCTCCAAGCCGAATATTTGTAAATGTTGTTCTCTATATTGTGCTTTATTATATATAAGGCCACATTCACATGGTACCATATTTGCCCAAATACGCCAAAAAAGCATTTGCCTTTCATTGTTAAAATTATCACAAAATGTCATCTTTTTGTATGAAAAGGAATCAAACTTAAAGTTCTGTTCTCAAATCTTTCAGAATATCTTGCGATCTTTAATGCTAGAAAATCAAATTTTTGAAAAACTGACATCCTTCCCAATCTAATCTGTCATACAACTGATGTCTTTTATACTAGAACTCTTCTTTATAGTTTTGATAAAGACCAATTGAAAACAACAAAATGCACAGGCACAGTGTCTACAGTCATTTTGAGACTTCATATAACAACTTTCTTCTATTTCTTTAAAATAGTAATCAGTGAATTCCATGATTTTTTTTATCCATGATTGTATAGAGTGGAGAGATAGCTTACAGAGATATTATACACAGATTAATAGTATAAGTGTATGTTTGTGTGTATGTGTTACTTCAAGTCAGTATTGATTCCTGGTGACTGCCTGGAGCTTTCTTCGCAAGATTTCTTTGGAAATGGTGTGCTTTTGCCTCCTTCCTAGGTCTGAGAGAGTGAATGGGCCCAAGGTCAGCAGTTTTAGTACCCAAGGAAGAACTTGAACTCAGGGTCTCCCAGTGCCATAACCACTACACTAAACTGGATCTCGTAGTGTAATATAGCAAGTCAAAAGACCATCAGAGAGTGAAATTATAACTGAAGTAAACAAATCAGAGCAAACTCTGAAATGAACTCCAGCGAGATAGCCTAAGCCACAAGTAACAGATTCCCAAACACTGTTCAATGGCACTTCAGGCCCAAAGAAGAGCTGGTTCATTGCCACTATTCCAAATCCAGCCAGTTGCAGGCTATGCCTCTTATGTTTTAGCTTGATTATTAGGCTAATGATCTGTCAGCTTCTGAGGTCTTAATCCTTGGCAGCAGACTGCAGCAGAACCAAGCAGAGGCAAGCAGAAGAATGGTGCCTAGATTCTCTCTGAGTTATTGTCCTATCCTATAGAGCATATTGTTTCAAGGGAGATATCCACAGAGTGGTCAGGGAGAAGGAGCCAACAACTTAGTACATCAAATTGACTAAGTTTGCTTTGATGAGCAATGGAGTGACCTAGTATTTTTTAGTATTTATTTGATTTGTCAAACACTTGCAAGATACAGGTATAAGAATAAATATAGTTTTGAAAACATGAGATAGATACTTGTAAGAAAAATAAAAAACAATAGGACAGGGACAGTAGGCACAATTGGTGCGCTTACGCATGCCCCCTACAGGCCTCTTAGGAAGGGGGTGAGGTCAATAGTAGACAGTCTAAGGTTAAAGGTTTGGGGAAGAAACCACAGAGTCAGGTAGAGTATTCCAAACCTTGACCACTCTGTTGCTGAAGTCATATTTCCTGCAGTCAAGTTTGGTATGGTTAACCTTGAGTTTGTATCTATTGTGTGCTCTTGTATTGTTATGATTGAAGCTGAAGTATTCATCTGCAGGTAGGACATTGACCTAGAAAGGCAGATTCCTCAAAACTGGCTATCCTCCCAAGTAAACACATGTTTACTTTAAAAGCAACTCTTCCTTGTGTTCTAGCACCTTTTCTGATGTTATCCAGAGTCATCTGTACTTGGTAGACTCATTGGAGTCTCAACTCTTCATGTTTCCCAGTAGGTGTGGGCTTTTAGATTCAAGAGGTTCTGTTTAATTCTTAGGGCAACTCACCTGGAGACTCTGTTATTTGGACTACAATCCTAAATTACAGAGGGCCAAGTGAATCTAGGGCCACTTACCATTTTTTATCTAGTTGGGATGACAGCCAGTATTTTTTTAAATCTTAGTTTTCAGGCAGAATGGTACTTGGAATATAAGCATCTGAAGAAGGAAATCTGTTTAATGAGACCATCCTCTGAGAATACAATTTCCTGGTACTAGGTTTTTTTGTGAATTAATGAATATCTCAACTAGAAGATCCAAATCTTGCCCTTCAACTCCTCCATTTTAATTAACTAAATAGCTTATCTGCACTACAGTTGATCAAAGGTTACTTTAAAAGATTCTTTGAAGTGAAGCATATATTTTTATGAATGTTATCTTGTCTTGAAAACAAGTAAATCACTTCAACAAATCTCTTTAAAGATTCTCCTCCCACGCATTATGTGCTTATTTAAGGGGTTGAGCTTAAGTTGAAGACAAATTTAATATTGTTCCCTAAAAGCTAGCATTTAAGGTTAATAAATAACTTGAATACATCTTGGTGGTGCCAAGAAGAATTAGGAGATACTGGCTTGATTCTTGAAATACTTTTGATTTAGGCTGAAAACCCATTCTTTTCAAATCATGGTGTGTTAAACCATGGTGTGTTAAACACACCATAACAGCTTTATATTAATTGCATAATGTTGGAAACGAACAGATAATGTTATGATTAAGAATTATCTTTGGACCAGGCTAATAAGTAACATACATAATTCCAATGTGCCTGAAGTCTGAAAATCTAGTTTATATGGTTTAATTTATTCCTTATTAGAGGTTTTTTTATCGTGATTAGGCTATTAGATAACATCTTTGTTTTATTTTCACATGAGGAATTAATGGGTCTTTACTGGATTTTCTTAAACTTGTTTGGCAGAGCATGGTCTATCTTTCTATGCACTTAAGGAATGAGAAACATAAGGTTTGTTTAAATAGAATATTTGTCACTTGATATAGTTTGTAAATAAGTCATCACAGAATAAACATCACAGATACAACTTCCATATTATTTAAACATGTTGCTTATCAGGTGGTCTGGTTCATACATCCTATTGCTTGTCTACATGGGAGGAAAAGCAATGAGAAATCAGTTAAACAAATAGGAGACACAATACATTATTACAATATATTATTTAATCTGATATATGATATAAGGTTCCTTGTTCCGTAGTCCTGGAAGCTCTGAGTTCCTGTTAAACTGTTTTTGAATTTTTTTTGTAAAATAAATTCTTAAATCGACTAACTTACTTTATTTAGGTCAGTGTTTCTCAATCCTGGCAACTTTAAGATGTATGGACTTTGTGTCTATGGAGATTCTCAATCATCCAGGTCATAGTTGTTCCTAAGATGCTTTTCCAAAAATTAACTGCTTTCTTGTTTTTTTTCTTGAAAATGTTTCACTTCTCATCCAAGAACCGAACTGAATTTTAAAAGCTTCTTGGATGAGAAGTGAAATATTTTCAAGGAAAAAACCCAAGAAAGTCCAATTGCCTTTTGGGACAACCATGACAATGTGTGGAGTTCATTTCCCAGCATTCCCAGCCAGCCAGGCAATTCTGGGAGTTGACATCCAGACTTCTTAATGTTGTTACTGTTAAGAAACACTGATTAACATAATCTTTAATATGTAAAGCTCCATTTTCCTTCCAAAGAGTTAGGAAGAGGCTTTCAAGATGAATCAGCCTTATCCCTTCTATCTAAGACTAGCAGTTTAGGCTAAAGAAAATGTCATTTTTGAGTAATGGATGTCAAACCTTTGCAGAAGGATTGGGGCTGGGATTAGGGCAAGGTAAAAAGAACATTGTGCCAATGCCATGCAAGTTCCACCCAGTGGTAGTATGCTACCGGTTCGGACCGGTTCAACTAAACTGGTAGTAAAAAAAAAAAAGCTTCTGATCAGTGGTGGGATTCAAATTATTTTACTACCGGTTCTGTGGGCGTGACTTGGTGGGCATAGCAGGGGAAGGACGCTGTAAAATCTCCAGTCAGAGGTGGTATTTGCTGGTTCTCCAAACTACTCAAAATTTCTGCTACTGGTACTCCAGAACTGGTCAGAATCTGCTGAATACCATCTCTGCTTCCGATCAGCTGAGAGGAGGAAAACAAGTCTTCGACGATCAGCTGAGAGGATAAAAGACCAAAAAGCTCATGGGAGGGTGAGTGGGGTCGCTCCTAGCTTTTCGTTTCTTCATCCTCTCAGCTGATTGGCTTGTTAGGAGTGCACGCATTAGGGATGCACACATGCGTGAGCACGCACAATCACCCACTGAACCGGTAGCGACTAAGGTAGGATCCCACTACTGGTTCCACCCCTTCTGTATAAGCATTTTGATGTCACAAATGTATACCAAAGTGGTATTGCTTGGCTTGAGCCATGGAAACTCAACGCTGCTTTTGTCATTTTGATAAAAACAATGAGGCCTGTGGTGTTTGGCTAAGTACTGTTGAAAAATATTGCTACCTCAAATACTGCTAGGAAATTAGCTCTTAATGTTAGGATACTTTGCCTGATGTCTTGATAGCCCAACTCGTTGGTTCTAGATCCTCTCTGATAGAGCAGCAAAGTTACTTTATCTTTGGCCCTTTAGATATTTAGGGACCAATGTCATCTGCTCCTTTTTGATTTCTCTTTCGGTGGCTACCATTCATTCAGCAAACCTGGGCTTGCACAACATCAGCTGCAGCCAGTTCCCATTTTTACCAAGATTTTCCCATAGCTTAATGTCCTATTACTTGGTGTTGGGTGATTTTGTTTATGAAAACGTCTCCCTGGTTCCTGCTGAAGGAAATACAATGGACATGCTTGCATGAATTGGGACATAGACCAGACAGGATTTTTTCTAATGGAAAGATGGACCAGTTTCTAAAGGGCATCATTTTAATTTGCACAATTAATATTTTGGATGGGTGGAATTTCACCGAATTACACTTGCATTATATTTTATCCTCGGTTTAAATGATGTACAGTGGCTCATTACCCTGCTGTGCTAAAAGTTCTGGGGCGATGGACAATGTATCCTGGGAACAGTAAGGCATTTTTTCTCAGTATTTGTACTCAAATTACTTTACTTAGAGTCCATCATGGGAAGAACCGAATCACCGGTTTCATTGTGATGCTGGGACAAGTGCCATTCTCTTCCCAATTCCATGTCACTTCTGTTATCAGCTTCATTCTGGGACCAATTATAATGTAATTGGCTTTCAGGCAGATGATGATGGTGTTCAAATGGCTACGCTACTTCCCAAACATTAAGTGCATGGACTGATCCCAGTGCATATGCTCGGTTCCTTTCTTTCTGCTTTTGTTCAATTTTAGAGCCTAGCTGTTGAGCTAATCTTCTTCACAGAGCAGACCTAAAGATGGGTCTGGCCAGGCTCATGGTTGGCAGAGTCCAGGTCCAGATGCAATCAGGAATCAGAACTAGAAACCTGATGAGACCCTTCTGGTGAATCTGGAGCAGGAGGAACATTTCCCTTATATTCACAGGCTGGTTGTTTTAAAGATGGTGCGCATGCAAAACGTGGGTTGCTTTTTGTGGCTTTGTGCTTTGTGAAACTAGACATTCGGCTTTGCGTGCCAGGGTGAGTGACTTGTAGAGTGATCCATAGCTTTGTCAATTGTACTCAACTCAACAAATCTTGATTAACAAATAACACCTTGGGGCGTAAACTCAGGTATTGTTTTAGATCCCCAGTAATGTCATGCTCAACATGTAATTAGTATATGTTACATGGCATTAACAAAGGATTATAATGAAGGAAAAAGTTTTCCTTTCTTTTTCAGCATTGGTGCCCATGAATAGCACCCACACTCTACATGACCAATAGGAAAAAATGGAAGAAGAGAATGTTGACTTTTCTCTTACAGTTTTACAGTAACATTGTGTATAACAGGGGTGTCAAACTCACATCAACATGGTGGCATCACCTCACTTATCGGGACTCTTTTTCCCTTCACTAAACCGGCATGGGTGTGGCCAGCATGTGATGCATCTGGCCCATGGGCTAGGAGTTTGACAGCCCTGGTATATAGGATCTGAAACACAGAACACAGATGGCTAAGAAATTAGTAAACCGGAAATCCCATCTTTTAAAGTTTATATGCATTATAGTGCATTTTCCAACACAACTGTTCATCAAACCTTTTCATTATTTTTGTACCAATTCTATTATATCAGCCTTTCCAGAGATAAGCCCTCTTCAGATATGTAACTCCAATCCCCAGAATGATTAGCAGTTGACATGCTGGTGCACCTCCAGGGAGTTAAAATTATACAAGAGAAGGATGGACAAGTTAATAAAGGTTGACCTTTATTAGAAAGCAAACACAAGTTCTTTAAGTGAGGCTGTGTTAGTCTATGGTAACCCCAAACCACAAAGAGTCTGGTGGTAGCATCTTTTCTGACTAATGGATTTCATTTATTATTTTTATTAAATTTTTTATTTTATTTTATTAATGGATTTCATTTAAAGGCATAAGCTTTCACCAGATGGATGGAGTGATAAAAGTGAAATAGGCTTTGAAATGTGATGAGGGAAATGGAAAGTAAGGATGGTTAGGCAAATGAAGTTACATGGGAGAAAGATTTCAAGAACTTCATTAATTAATAAAAGTAATGTGTTAAAAACCCATTGTGTTCATTAAAAACTTTTAGGACAGCCTTAAACCTTTTGATATATGTGAATTCAGCAGTCTGTTGTTCTATGACATTGGCATAGTTCCATTTTATAAAATGGCAATTTTGAAATCTGTGAGTGTCCAGGGGTATTAAAATGTTCTGATATTACTTTGTCCTTGTTTTGCATCTTGATGTCAAAGTTGCATCCATTAATTATTTAATGCCAAATCTGACCTGTCTGTCCAGTGTAGATTTCAGAAGGCTGGCAGATGATGGCATATATCACAAAGGAAGAAGAGCATGTGAAAGCATTTTTCCTTCTGTATATGAATATGCTGGCCTGTGTTATGTGCTGTGTTATGTGGGACTAAAGTAGACAAGTGGGCTTGTTGTAGGTCTGGTTCCCATGTTATGACCATTTTTATGTTGTTTCTTGTAATAATGAGCTTGAGCTTTAAAAGACAACCAGTGGCATTCTATTATTCTGTCTCTGATGAAGTAAGTAAAGATCACATCAGTTTAAGCCTTTTGATATATTTTAGTTGAAAAAGCAGAACCCTGATTTTAAATTATTTATCAGTTTCTTTATTGCATTGTGGTTTTGTACAATACTACAGTTGAGGAAATAACAGAAGCCCACTCCTCAATTTGAAGGCTCCCAAACTAGATAACAAAATAAAACTGGTTAAAATACAGACAGTATAATCTTTAGCATGCTTATTCAAAATTACATTCCTATGATTTGTCAACACTTTGTTTTAATACCCTAAACTACCCAGAGTCCCTAAAGCAGAGATAAATGATACACATCAATAAATATGAATAAACACGAGCAAACAAAATATTTTTAAAACAATAACTGGATTCACACAACATATTAAACCATGAATCAAGTTTACCAACTTCAATTGTAAAACATACTAAATTAAAATCAAACACGTTACAGTACTATATAGGAATCCATATTGTATGCTTTAAACACTGTTGCCCACAGTCACACTCCACAAATACTGTGTAATCTCTCCCACCACACCACACTTTTCTAATGAGCTTTAATTTGGTCTATATTAACTCCAGGTTACTGCAGGAAAAGGGCTGGTTAACCATGATTGTCAAATGAACCTCAACTGGGTAGCTGCAACATTAAACCTTGAACCTTGATTTACAAATCACAATGGCCTAATCGATCCAATGTGTTACCAAGCAAATTAGATTATGATCACTGCAACCTATGAATTTAGCTGAGGTCAATAGATGCTTGGAGCAACTCTTCCCAATTAGTACCAAGCAGATGTTTTGATCTAGATACCTGTTGCTCCCAGAGGCCAGATATCTCAAATGTTAAAGCCCCAACATATTTGAAGCTATCAGAAGAGAGTGGCTGTTGTTCAGACTGACCCTTAGAAAATTAATCAGGTGTTACCAGGGGGACCTTCCCACTTCATGCTAAAAGTAGTAGGAGTCCCTCCTCTTTAGTTAAGAATGAGCCAGGCAAGCAAGCCACCAGAGCCACAAAAAGTGTGGGGCATCCTTCTCTGCAGCACAAGGCAAACAAAAGTCTTTTAGCGAGACGGTCCTTATCTCTGCAGTTGAATGCTGATGGAATGCTGATCCCTACTTGAATTGCCTGCCAATGCAGAACCTCCTTGAAATGATTCACGGGTCTGACAGATGTCTAGTGCATCTGGATGTGTCCTTGATTATCCCAAAACTCTGGACAGCACTGTCATTCACCATTGCCCAAATTATCTCTGTATTGACTGCAGAACCCTCAGTGACAGCACTGTAATGGCTAATTACCTAGGATACCTTTGATACTTATTTTGCAACGATCTAGAAGAATAAGCAGAGAAATAGCACAGAAGGGGGAAGAGATGAAAAACACTCCAATAAAATATGTTTTAAAAAGCCCAATCTTGTTTCTTTTGAGGTGGGGGGGAGGAGGAGATAAGGGGTGGAACTGGGATGCTATTACAGTCTTTAAAATATATATTTACTGTGTCTACATCGGAGATCCATGAAGCTCCCTTTAAAAGATAGATTTTTCAGTGCAATAGATGATGCGGCAATAAAGATGAAGAAGCCTGACACTGATAAATTATGGACCAGACAAAGAGCTATTAAAGAAGTAACATATTTGGGATAAAAACTTAAATCAACAACCATTTGCTTATCTCATATATCAAGGGAGAGGGGAGCAATATACCGTTTCACAAACAATGGAAGAAGAACCTGAGGGGAGTGTGAAATGTGCTGTTTAAAGATTTGGATAGTAATCTGACATAGAGTTATTTATGAGTAACCTCCATTTAAGGCAGCCAAGTTTACATCAGAGAAGGAAAATATAAAATTCTATTATAAAACTGAGGAAAAATCTCAAGCCTAGGGATGTCCTTTTTCTCTCATACATTGATACAAATTAGGGCCTTTTGACAAATGTAGTTTTAATAAAGCAGATATGTATTAGGAAGAAAGGTGAGGAGAGAGGAGAGACCAAATCTCATTCTGACTTTTAGTAAAGATGATGAGTTCCCAAGAGAGCCAATGAGGCAGAGTTAAAGGCAGTCTTTTACACAAAGCATACAGCAATTTGCCACTTCCTGTCCATGTTCTGGTGTTATCCCTCCCTTAATTACCGAGAGTAACAAAGCAGCTCCCTATTACGCCAAACTTCCACTATTTTCATTTATCAGCTACCAGAAAAGCACAAGTTTTCCTGTTCCACCCCAGCAAGATTCACAAAAGATGCTTAGGCCCCTGAATGTGGTTTAACTGAGGTTTTAAAGTTGTTGCTATGATGGAGGAAAACAGAGAATGAACTAGGATGACAAGGGGCTTTTTCAGGAAAAATAGCCATAAGGACAACTAGAAGAAAAATGCCTGTTTGATTAGCGCTAAGAGCTACTCTAGAATTTAAAGATTTGTAGTATAATCCTGTGATTATCTATTCAAATCCATGAGTCTTGGCTAGTTCATGCAGTGTTCTGAATTTTGTAGAAAGCAGCTTAAATCTAGCAGGATTCTTGCTGCAGAGGTGCTGCTGTAGGCAAAGAGCTAGAAATTTAAACATGATGGTGCTAGGAAGGAGAAGAAGAAAAAGAGCATATGCCATGCTTTCCCATTTACATATTTTATATTTGAGTCTTAATGTTCCTATAAGGCAATTTTGCCCAATTTTATATACTATATTTCTATTCTGAATACCTCAGACCTGAAAGCAATCACTTCAAGACATGAATGCATACACATCTACCTATCACGCTGCTCTTTTTCAGGATAAGTAATATTCTGAAAAGAACAGAAAAAGCAAGCAAAGAAGAAAATAGCTAAATCCACTGTACACCAGCAACCCTCATTATTTCTTGCACATCATCCTTCCTTCAACCATGTCCATATACTACTTTATAACATTGCCTTCCAAACTGTTTAATCTTCTTATCGACTCATTCTGGCTATGACTTTCTTGATTTTCTTGACTCATTATTATTCCACCAGGTTTTGTTTAATGATTTATTTTCATTCATTCTCTATATATGCCCCCAAATAAGTTTCATTTTCTTTAGTGTTAGTCACTTATTTTACTGGTATTCTTTTATTTTTGATCTTGTCATTCTACACATATACCTCTTATGTACCTCATTCCCACATTTATGTGTCTCTTGATTTATATAGCTCTCTTATTATATAACTAAGAAGCACAATCTTCCCTTAGAACACATCACTACCCACCAACTTTCCATCAGCCACAGTGCATAAATTAATCTATTCATTCTAGTTTTTCATTAGAAAAACTTTCAATTCTTCATTCCATTCTTCCTGTGAGAATTTTCTTGGTTTTGATTGAAACATCTAATTTTCAGATCTTTGCTGCATCATACAATCTACCTAACATTCACTGCAAATTGTTTAGGTTCTCAGGCAAAATTGAATTTTATTTATTTATTTTGTCAAGCGATTATAAGATAATAGGTATAAGTATAAACATAGTTATGAATACATGAAATGGATATACGTAAGAAAAATAAAAAGAAACAATAGGACAGGGACGGTAGGCACGTTGGTGCGCTTATGCACGCCTCCTACAGACCTCTTAGGAAAGGGGTGAGGTCAATAGTAGACAGTCTAAAGTTAAAGTTTTTGGAGTTTGGGGAAGAAACCACAGAGTCAGGTAGAGTATTCCAGACATTGACCACTCTGTTGCTGAAGTCGTATATCCTGTAATCAAGTTTGGTGGGATTAACCTTGAGTTTGTATCTATTGTGTGCTCTTGTATTGTTATGGTTGAAGCTGAAGTATTCATTGACAGGTAGGACATTGCAATGTATAATTTTATGTACTATACTTACATCAGAGCGAAGGCGGCATAGTTCTAGATTTTCTAGGTCTAGAATTTCAAGTCTGGTGGCATAAGGTATTCTGCAACGTGTAGAGGAGTGGAGAACTCTTCTTGTGAAATATTTCTGGACTTTCTCTATATTAGTACCAGATACGTAATGTGGATTCCAGACTCATGAGCTATATTCAAGTATTGGTCTAGCAAATGTTTTGTATGCTCTAGTTAGTACTGTGATATTACCAGAGAAAAAGCTATGTAGGATTAGGTTAACAACTCTTAATGCCTTTTTGGCTATGTAGTTACAGTGGGCTCTGGCACTTAGAGATGAGTACTCCAAGGTCTTTGACAGAGTTTGGATCATCAACAAGGTCTTGACTATTCAGCCTGTATTTTATTTTCTGATTTTTTTTTGCCAATATGTAAGACAGAGCATTTATTTGTTGAGATTTGAAGTTGCCATTTGTTTGACCATTCTGATACATAGTTGAGGTCTTTTTGAAGGGTAGCAGTATTGTTGGTGGGGTTGAATAGCTTTACATCATCAGCGAAGAGAATGCAGTTGCTCTTAATATGATCACAGAGGTCATTTATGTACAGTATGAAAAGAATTGGTCCTAGAACACTGCCTTGGGGGAATTGTCTGTATGTTCACTCCCCCAGCCTTTTAACAGTACTACAGGCAAAGAATAGGATAGGATAGGATAGGATAGGACAGGACAGAATACTTGATTGGCCAAGTGTGATTAGACACACAAGGAATTTATCTCCTTGTATACTGCATATTTGTATATTTATTAGGTATTTGACCACAAATACTTTATACAACATCATTCGTCTATGTCTTTTGCCCTGCTAAGTGTTAAAACATTTGTTAACTTTCCATTTATTCTCACACATGCTTTCCATTCTTATCGCATTCAACCATCACATTTTAACTCTGTTGATGCAAAAAATTCTACGCACCTGTTCACTTCTTGATCTGCTTTCTGTAAATCAACAAACAGAGTACATTTTCTTTTTCACATGAATTTGAGAGGAAAAATCTGACCTGCACACATATCACCCAGCATAAATTTTTTCCCTTCCTTGTCTGAAACCCATTAATGATATGAAATCATGATTAAAAGCAGTTGTATATTTTTCAGAATCACTGCATAATTACATGCCTAAAAGATACTGTAATATATGAAACAGACAAGGAGATGGTTCCTACAGAATTGAGAAAAGGTATGCAACACCATTAGCCCTCAAATTGCTAGGCAAATAGTGACTTGAACTTCAGCCATAGTTTCTCTATTCCTGAAATCAGTGGGGTTTTGATTGGTCTAAATTGTTTCACTGATATCTTTCAAATATGACTAAGGATTCTTCCTCATTGCCTATGGTAGCGCAGTGGTTAAAATGCAGTATTGCAGGCTAACTCTGCCCACTGCCAGGAATTCTATTCTGACTCAACCTTCCATCCTTCTAAGGTCAGTAAAAAGAGGATCCAAATTGTTGGGGGAAATATGCTGACTCTGTAAATTGCTTGGGAGAGCTGTACAACACTGTGAAGTGGTGTATAAGTCTAAGTGCTATTGCTATTTTATGTGCATTCTTCCAGTTCTTCAGCCATCATCATCATCATTAGCAGCAGCAGCAGGAGCAGCAGCCATCTCTCCTGATAGCCAAGATCTATTCTACTTCAGTAAGAAGACCAGGAGTGGACTGAGGATAGTGAATCCCAGAGCATCACTAGTCAATGGGGAAGAATAATCAATCCCTATGTCCACAATAGCTTGACTACAGGTCATGAGCACAGTGGAGAGGTACTGAAGAGTGTTGGAATTCATTGTTGGAATTTATTTCTATGCAACAACTATAGTAAAATTCAGCCAGTAGATGGCAGTATTTATACATTTGGATCTATGGTATATACGCTATGCTCTTTTGTTCTGAGTAGAGTTTCCTGTTTCCTCTTACAGTTATATAGTTAAGCAGTAAAGTACATGGTGACTGTACTCATTGTTTCCTCTGTGGTGCTTTATATAAACCGGATTTCTAACAAGGAGTATTAGACACCTTCTAACATAGTCATCTCAGAACCACTGCACTATATCTTTCAAAAATCCTGGAGCACCAGGGAACTACCAGAGGACTGGAAAAGAGCTGATGTGGTTCCCATCTTCAAAAAAGGGAAAAAAAACAGACCCAGGAAACTATAGACCAATCAGGCTAGCATCAATACCTAGGAAGATACTGGAAAAGATAATAAAAAAACAGATCTGCCAACATCTAGAAACAAGCAAAGTAATAACTAACAGTCAGCATGGGTTTGTTAAGAACAGATCATGCCAAACCAATCTTATTTCATTCTTCAACATAGTGACTAAATTAGTAGACCAGCAAAATACTGTGGACATAATATATTTAGATTTCAGCAAGGCATTTGACAAAGTAGACCACAACCTACTTCTTAGTAAGCTAGAAAAAGTGGAATAGATAGCACCATCACTAGATGGACACGCAATTGCTGACAAACCATACTCAACAAATAATGGGTCTAAATGTACACGGAGGGAAGTAAGCAGTGGAGTGCTTTAAGATTCCGTCTTAGGCCCAGTACTCTTCAATATCTTCATTAACAACTTAGATGAGGGAATAGAAGGGGAACTTACCAAATTTTCAGATGATACTAAGCTGGCAGGAATAGCTAACACCCAAGAAGATAGGCTCAAGATCCAGACGGATCTTGATAGACTAGAACACTGGGCTGTATCTAACAAAATGAAATTCAGTGTAGAGAAAAGTAAAGTCCTACACTTAGGCAAGAAAAACCAGAGGTACACATATAGACTGGGTGAAACCAGGCTCAATAGCAGTGACTGTGAGAGGGATCTAGGAGTCTTAGTGGACAACCAGCTAAATATGAGCCAGTAGTATGCAGCATCAGCCAAAAAAGCTAATGCAATCCTAAATTGTATTAATAGAGGGATACAATCAAGATCAAGGGAAGTATTAATACCACTCTATAAAGCCTTAGTAAGACCACATCTAGAGTACTGCATCCAGTTTTGGTCACCACATTATAAAAAAGATGTTGAGACTCTAGAAAAAGTACAGAGAAGAGCAACTAGGATGATTAGGGGACTGGAGACTAAGGCATATGAAGAACAGTTACAGGAACTGGGCTTGGCTAGTCTAGTGAAGAGAAGGACCAGGGGATACATGATAGCAATTTCCCAATATTTGAGGGGCTGCCACAGGGAGGAAGGGGTCAAGCTATTTTCTAAAGCGCCTGTAGGCCAGACAAGGAATAATGGATGGAAACTGAACAAGGAGAGATTCAACATGGAAATAAGAAGAAACTTTCTGACAGTGAGAACAATCAACCAATGGAACAGCTTGCCCTCGGAAGTTGTGGGAGCGCCATCACTAGAGACTTTCAAGAAGAGATTGGACTGCCATTTGTCAGAAATGGTGTAGGGTCTCCCATTGGGTGGGGAGGGGGGGTTGGAATAGATGATCTATAAGGTCCCTTCCAACTCTGATTATCTGTTATCTGTTATCATTCCTTTATATCTTATCCTACACTCCAGAGCTGCCTCTGTGATCTGTTACTCTGATGAGAAGAAGAAACTGATAGAACTCTTGTCAATTCTTTTTCAGTTCCCAAATATCCCAAACCAATAAATGCCACAAAGAAACAGAACTGCTACCTTTGAGTAGCTGCTTCTGGCAATACCCAAAAAGATTCCATGGACCCTTCTCCAAAGTAGTCAAAAGAATAGAAAGCATGACCGTGTGATAACAACCTGTTAGCAGAAGCAAAGACAATTCCATAACATGCTCATTTGTGAATGCTCTCTTTTGTGGTTTCGAGTGGCCTTCGATACAGAAAACACCAGTCTATTTCTTGAAAACACATTGTCTTTCAAAATATTGTTAAACATTTTGTGCTTAAAATCAGATCTATTTTTTTTTATGGTTTAAATAATGAATAATGTTAATGAAGCATTTGTTGACAATATGAGTTTGTTGTGTGCCATTCAGAGTCACTTGTTTAGTGAGATGGGCAGCTATAGATTAGATAAATCAATAAACAAATATCTCCCAGAAAAACACTAGTATATAGGATGAGCCTGCTTAATGTCAGATTACTGCCAGATTAATGCTTTCTATAGCACTGCGTAGATATTCCGCTGTCTGCCAAAGCTAAATGCCCAATCACTCCTACAGCCCAGGTTGAAATGAAAAGGGAGGCAGCATCTGATGATTGCCATCATCGTCAGGAGGTACATCCTGTGGCAAGACTTGGGTTAGGAGCATAGGAAACACATATCACCACCACATCATCTAAAGACAAATGTAAGTTGCCTCTGTGGCAGGTGAGGATTAGACAAAGGCACAGAAATGTGGATGGGGTATCTACAGGCTACCTTAAGAGAGATCTACAATGAATTGGCTCAGGAAAAATAAAGTTATTTGTTATTATAGAAAAATTGTACAGAATGTATTGCTGAAGAGGAACAAGCCCCACTGAGTAAAATTGAAATCAAAAGAAAAGTGGATTCCAATTTGATAACCTATAACAAAGACATGCAAATAATAGTTTCACAAATGAAATTGGGTGATGAGTTAATAATTAAACAAGACATACAATTTTTAAACTAGAAGAGTGATGTGGATAATTTCTCTACATAAGATTTACCAAAGGGACTTATTAAAGTTGTCCAAATTTTTCTAGGAGACAGCAAGAATATGAACAGGATAACTTTTTTCTACTGAAATTAACCAAAGACACCAAAGACACCAAAGGTGGCACAGTGGTTAGAATTGCACCTGCAGGCTGATTTTACTTACCCACATCCAGGAATTCAATTCTGACCAGATCAATGTTGACTCAGCATTCCATCCTTCCAAGCAGTGGTGGGATTCAATCTTTTTTACTACCGGTTCTGTGGGCATGGATTGGTGGGCGTGGCAGGGGAAGGACATTGTAAAAACTCCAGTCAGAGGTGGGATTTGCCAGTTCTCCGAATTACTCAAAATTTCCGCTATCGGTTCTCCAAAACTGGTCAGAACCTGCTGAATACCATCTCTGCTTCCAAGGTCAGTAAAATGAGGACCTAGAATGCTGGTGGCAAATTGCTGACATTGTTAACCATTCAGATAGTGCTGTAAAGCACTATGGAGCAGTATATAAGTCTAAGTGCTATTATTATTTCTAAGAGTTCTGGGAGAAGAGCAAAGAGGGTATGAGGAAGCACATGTTAGAACTTTGATGGATCTAAAGACCTTTGGGAGAAAGAAGAAAGAATATAAAATAAATTTATTTGATCAAGGTCAAAATAAATGATAATGTTGCTATTTTTGGTAATGTTTAATTATTTGTTGATTGGGACTGGATGACAATAAAGATTTTGTTAATTTGAAGATAGAAAATGAAGGTTTAAAATGTAAGGATTAAAATTACGTTTACATACTTACATTGTTATTTCTAATGACCCTGAATGGATTTGGCTGATAAATATGGGAGGATGAAATCTTAGAGATTGATTTATAGAGGCTGGAATGAGGTATGGATTGAAAAGATGCTTGGATACACTATAAGAGATAGTGATAAGTTGTTAATGCCGATTATGCTTCCTGGGGATGAAGGAGGTTTCTTCTTTATTGTTATTTTTTTGAACTTCTTAAAAAATCTTTTTTATCTATTTTATACTATGTAGATTGTATTAGTTTTATCTGTATAATACAATGTTCAATAAAGTTATTCTAAAAAGTAAAGAACAAAGACGAATGGAATGGAATTTAATTTAGACAAGGACGGGAAATCAACAGGAAATCAATTCTGTGCAGGAGAACAGATATTTGGTGATAGTTCTGGAACAAATAAACATTTATGTAGAAAGCTGACTATGGAAGAGCATCAGATATGATCGAAATCTGAGAGGATTAGTCTCTGAGGCAAAGCAGTATCCAGGTCTTCTTCGTGGAAGGAATTTGGTGTTTCAGAGGAGTTGGTGTTTCAGAAGAGTTTGCTATATAAAGACAACCATCAATTAGTCAGAAAAATGTACTTTGCTCTCCTTTTTAGTGAAAATATTGTTTCTGTTTCATTCTGTGATCCACTGTATAATTGTAAGATTACGTTTCACTACCTACATTTCCATTCAAATACGATATATATATATTTATAGGACATCCCCAGAATAATATGATACTCCTTGGCACAAATAAAATTTTTCTTCTTATTATTCTGTAACTGGGCAAACTACTTACCCCCGCCCCCTCCCCCCCAAAAAAAATCAGCTTTACAGTATTTATTGTCCATCAGATAATAGAGGATTTTTTTTAATATAGTAAACTGTTGGTTTAATTGAACATTCAGGAGAGAGGATGTAGATTATACCCAAATGTCTGTTAAATCCATAAATGAGGTGATTTACTTTCTTTGTACCAATTAATGTTATCTATATAATTATGGCAAATGCAAATGTTGTAAATTTAATAAATGACATAAATTTTATGAGTTGTACAACTACTTTCAGTACAAAGGACCTCATCAGTAAGGTGCTGAATCTGATTCACAATACAATTCCAGAAATACAATAACATACAGTTTCATTTAATAAATTACTGTATACATATTCATTTCAAACAAATTGTAAGTGCAAAAATACATTACTCTTGAGCTAGCAAAAAATTCCCTAAAAATATAATTTTACTGCAAAAAAAACTCTGATCGTAGTTTTAGATTCCTGTTCTGTAAGAGTAAATGTAAAAATTGGTTTTTTTAGAAGCATTTTAAATGTATGCTAAAAATGATACATTTTGTATCATATTTGCTAGGATAAAATCATTAGCCAGAAAAGAAATTCATTTGTCTGAGAAACTGTATTTCATGAAGTGTTTTTCACACATATAATTATTCATTATCATACTGCATCATATTGCAACATAGTAACATATTTATTGCAACATAACAAATCTATGTTTATTGGTGTTATTGATAATTTTTAAAACTTGCCTTTTTGTTTTGCAGGAATGCATAAACTGTATGAATCGATAATCTCTGTAAGTGACAGGCACTTTGATAGTGGCATATAAATTTAATAAATAAATAAATCTCAGCGGCATTTCACATTATACAGTTGTTAGCTGCTTTGGAGATGAAATTTGCCAACAATCCCATTCCCCTCTACTCTCACAAATGAATCTCATTGGTTTTATTGGAGCAAGAACTGCCTTATTTTGGATATTGTTTACATTAACACCTATGTCTTCAGATAGGGAGTGATTTTATTACCCTTAAATCCATCAGCCTTTGTGCTGCAAGAGTTTTCAGTCATAAGGTTCCTTATGTTTTTCATTTCATGCCCTCCATCCGCTGGACTTGTTTGCTAAAAGTGGCAAAATTGGAACTCGGCTCAGATTGAATCAGAAGTAAATATCTCTTGTGCCCTCATTTGCAATTTATACTGCTGGGTCCTTGATCTTTTGATTTCTCCCTCTCTGTCTTTCTCTAGAACATGGGAATCAGTGTAAGGGATAAGAAAACTCTAAATTAATCCAATCAAATGGATTATCTTTTACCAGTTTGTTTTGAAACTAACTGAGGCACTGTAGAAAAATGCACATACCCCACATTTTTATGAGGATTATGATACTTAATTCAGATTAAATTTACATCAGCATCATAAGTCTTAGTAAGTTCCTAGAATTTATTTAAGTACACCCCAAAGTGTCAAAAATAGACTACTTAAATAGATGACTTGCAGTGCTAAGTCTCCACTGCTCAGTTACTGCTAGTTTTAAAACTAAACAATGTGATAGAAAATTAGCATATAAAAAAGCTCTTTTCTGCAACCATAAAAAAAGAAGAAGAATATATCAGCAGCTAAGTAACAAGCTCCAAAAGACCTTTAAATAACTCAACTTTTGTAAGGTTTATTATCTTTCCATTGTTTTATAGCATTGTCTGGTAGGAAAACGGAAGGAGATTTGTAGAAAACTATAGCATTTAAGTCATTACATTTTATAGCTAATTTCTAATGTGGATTTGATTTTTTATGAGCAAAAAAAGAATCTCATTTGCATTAGTGACAGCAACTAGAGAAATTTAACACCTGGCACTGGTAGTAGCAGAAATTGAATATTAGCTATGTGGGTGCTAAAAAACCACATTACATATCTTCAAGGGAGATTTTTCATTTATTTATGCACTTTTCTAATGTTCTCATTAAAAAACTATTCTTTCATCATGATGGAAGAAAACTTCCAGAAATGAAAATGCATCATACATATATAGCTCTTGACAAAAAGAATTTCAATAGCAAAATGAATAATTTGTGCTGTTAAAGGATATACAACTCATTCCCTTCTTTTCCATGTGGAAAAAAACAACAACAATTCCTCCAGTGAGAAATAAAAATGCAGGAGGGAAAAAGACAATTTCTTTCCTCAGGCCATTTAATATTAATGTAAAATATCACTGCCTAGCCTTCCGCTTCAAAATGTTAGAATTCCTCCCCCCTCAAAAAAAATTAACCTCAAAAAAGTGTCTCTGCCCAATATAAAAATGCTGCTTTGTTTTTTTAGTATGACTAAAGAAACGAACAATTCCTACATTTGCAAAGTATAGAAAATTAGGGGCATTGCAGAATCTGCAACGGGCCAAAGATATGGGAAGTGACACTTTGCATAGCTGGCTACAATTAACACATTGATGGCATTTCGTGAGTCTTCTTGCAGTGATAATGCTCTTGTCAAATGTGTTTAGTGCACCAAATCTCCTGGAGCCTTCAGCTAGGCAGCCAGCTTTTGACAGATTGAAGGTTCAGAGATGGGCTCTCCTGACAGATGGAAACTGGCACCGATGTTCTGCTTTCGCCAATCACTGGGGACCTGCCCCCCTTATTCTACAGGGCTCAGCTCCACAACCTTCCCCCTTCTGATGAAAGCAGGAGATGGCACTGCTAAATACTGCATCTGTGTGAGTTAGACTACTCTGATGAAAGCATAAGGCAGAGGCTCTGCAGAGCAAAAGACAGTTTCTGCTCTAACTGCTATTTGAGATAGATTTGAGAAAGGTGAAATTTTGGTAAATTTCAGAAAGAAGAGGAGGAGGGGAGGGGGAGGAGGAAGAGAAGAAGGAGGAGAAGGAGGAGGAGAAGGAGAAGAAGGAGAAAGAGAAGGAGAAAATGATGATATTGTTCTTATGAGGGCTTCCTCTCCATGGTCTTTCTTTTCTCTTAGCCACCATCGGTCTGAAGAAATCCATTTATGTATGCTACAGCAACCACTTCCATTTTTACAGACTTGCCTAATTATTTTTAGATATTTATTTATTTATTTATACTTCATGTTTCTGAACTGCCCATCTCCCTCAAAGCTGGACTCTGAGTAGTGTACAATAAAACAGAGAAATATAAAACAGAGTATAACACAATATTATTGCTGGGTTTAATCCCTGCACTGATGGTAGATTATGCAAGATGGACTCTTTTCAGAGCATCCCTCAGCCCCCTGATGAGTGGGAGACAGAAAGGACTCTCTGTGAGCTGGAAGGTATATGTAATCCTACTGCTTTGGAAGCCCACTCAGTTATTCAGCTGGGCTGGCTTAATAACTTAGACAAAGTATTCCCGATAATGTATAGTGGCACCAAGTTTCTGTAGTTCACACAGCAGGGCATAAACAAGCTACTAATAAAGTTCATTAACCTTTTGCCCTCCCACACTTTTAGAGGAAAGATTTGGGTCCATTGTTTTGAGGTTGCTTTAAAAGCAGAGATCCTGGCTATGTTTGTTATCTTTAACAAATTTCACTTCAATGTCTCTTAAAAACTGGAATGGGAAGGTCGCTCCCTCTCTTCTCTTTCTCTCTCTCTCTCTCTCTCCCATTTTCTGTCTTAATCTTCAATTCTGCTCTCACTGATACAGCTTTTTGGAGCCCGCACACTGCAACCCATTTGAGGTATGATAATCAGCTGATTAGCTGGTGAAGTCGTTTTCCCTGAGGCTCTTTTGTGTGCAAAATCCTCACACTCAGTTGACATGTGGACATCATAAAGCTGATGAAATGCAATTGTAATGAACCGGGGCGGGAGAGGCATCTGCGGAAGCCAAAATGAAGGGCCTTTCCCTCTCGACATGCTAATTCAGAAAATCTGCTCTTAACTTGTACTCCCTCTGGGTTCCCAATGAAGGCAGAGCTCCAGGAATGCATATTCAAAGAGTGCATTAGTTGCAGCAGCCTGTGAGAAAGCCAACCCTGGCTGGGCCAATTCTAATTTCAAGACAGATTATACTGCATCAAACGTAGTCATGATCTGACAGTTCATCTGTGATGAGACCCCTACAGTCAAGGTTTAATGGCTGGTCAGGAGCAAATGGGCAGGAGGGCCACTAGCCAATTGCAATGACAACAGCCGCCAGGTTCCCAGACAAATTAAATGAACCCGGTTAGGAAGTCTGACACACCAGGGAAAGCTGAAGACATTTATGAAATGAATGCCTTCAGAACTGAAGTAGATTGCAGGAAGCCTCGTCTTTATGTTGATAGGCCCCATATAACTGAATAACAGAGTTAGAAGGGGCCTTAGAGGTCTTCTAGTCCAACCCCCTGCCCATTCTGGACAAATGGCTGTCCAAATGTTCTTGAAAATCTCCAGTGTTGGAGCACCGATAATTTCTGGAGAGAAGCCGCTCCACTGGTTAATTGTTCTCACTGGCACCACGAGCCAAAGAGGCCTCTTTGACATGTGGTGAATGAAAGAAGAACCACCAAATCCAGAGATGACCCAACAAGAAATACCCCTCCCCAGGCCTAAGTTATAGCCTCAAACTCACATATGCAAATATGCAGCCTGATCCTAATGTTAGGATCCAAGAGATTTGATTTAAGGCCGAAATAACAGCAGATGTACAGTCATGTCTTTGGGAACCATTGTTTTCACTGTTTTGTTGTTTTCCAAATGAAATCTTGGGAGTGCAAAGTCTTTAGACAAGAGATTAGTCCAGGGGTGTCAAACTCAAGGCCCGGGGACCAGATGTGGCCTGCAATGTGGTCGGATCTGGCTTGCGGGGCCAGCCTGGAAAATATAAGGGGCCGGCCTGCATTGTTTCAGTCTGGTCTACCCATGTCATTTTGGCCCAGTCTACCCAATGCAAAGAGGAAACATTGGGCCAGCGTGGCTTCGGCCTGGTCTACCCAATGTGAAGAGGAAACATGCCAGCAGTTTGGGGAGTGGTGTCAAGCTGGCCACGCCCACCCAATCGACCACACCCCATGAGTGGTGTCAAGCTGGCCACGCCCACCCAATCGACCACACCCCACGAGTGGTGTTAAGTTGGCCACGCCCACCCAGTTGGCCACATCCACCCAGTTGGCCATACCCTCCTGGCCCCCCCAGGTCAAGCACAACCCCGATGTGGCTCTCAATGAAATTGAGTTTGACACCCCTGGATTAGTCTCTCTGCATCCAATGAAGTGCTGTGGACTCAGAAAGCAACGAGATGATGGTGGTAGTGACAGTGCTGATGACAATCAGAAGCAAGTTTAGCAAGAGCCAAAACCTAAAGAATATGCTCAATTTATAAGGACGTCTGCATGCTTGTCTTTTCTTTGTCATCAGAATACTATACCAAATCACATAGGTTTTTAAATACCTTTCTGATTGCTTTTAAATGGACATTAAAATCTAAAAACATACGATTTCTGCCTTAGTTTCCTTCTTATCCCAATCCAAAAAGTTTGCTAAACTTTAATAATCCTTTTCCCCAATATCTTCATCTGAGCTCTTAGAAATTGCTTTAAATCTGAAATCTCAGGTCTCAGGAATTGCTTTAAATGTCAACTTCAAATCTCTTCTTCTCTCTTTATTCCAACAGGGCCAAGTTTTTAATTCTCTTTCTAAGTCTCCATCCATAATTTCTGTCTTGCTCTTCAAAATTTCCACTTTCTCATTAATTTGTTTTACTTTTCCAATCATTTGTTTAAGAGAACTTTACACTTTCCTAACCTTTTACTTCTTCTCTCATATTTACACATTTTTTGTTCTTTTTCCCTCCAAAAGCTGCCATCTTATTATCCAAAGATTATAACTGACTACATATTTTTGAAACTAATCTGTTATCATTGCTCTCTCTGCTCCTTGGGAGTGAGTTGCAAGAATAAATTTTTTTATATTTGGCTCCTGAGTCAAGAAGGAGTTTTGACTCCATCTTCACTCATAACTGCAATAGCAATACGAATGTTGTTCTAACAAACTCTTCCTTCCTTCCATCCCTGAGGCTTTTCTTGTTGTTATCATTTTACAATGATAGTTCAAAAGCAGAATTAACTCAGGCAAGGGGAAATTAAAAAGAACGAAGGTCCACCTTTTTTCTTCTTCTCTTTTATTTTTCTATGCCTTTAACATTATTATGTAAACATTCCACAGTTTCAAACCACATTACATTCCACATCTCCTTGGCAGCAAAGTATCACATTTTGGCTCATATTATCTTATCTTTCGTTTTGTAAGCTTGACCAATTACTTGCATGCATTAGATGTAAACAGAAGGCATCCCTACAGAGGTCTGGCTCATTTGACTAGTTTAATTGAAATTATACAAACTTTCACTCAAAATAAAAAACAGTAAAAATAAAATAAGTTGATGTCTCATTTGTTCCTTTATAAGCTCTTTTTATCTAGAGTTTATTTTACTTAATCTATATTTTAGATGAATTAAATCCAAAAGTGGCTAACAAATTAGGGTGACTTGTTTTAAAAAATATAGGCTATGGTTAGTCCTGACTTACGACCACAATTGAGACTCCTTTTTCTATCACTAAACAATGTGGTTCTTAAGTGAATTGTGCCCAATATGAGGATAATTTTTTGCTTTGGTCATTAAATGAATGACCAAAGTTGGTTATTAAGCAGATTCAGATTCCCCCTTTGACATTTCTTGACAGAAGCCCTTAATAAGGTCACAAATGTCAATCATGTGAATATGCGCAACTTTTATATAAATACATACCAGGTGTCGAGTGTTCATATTTTGATCGTTTAATCCTTGGGTCACAGCAATGATTGTAATGTACAGGACAGGATGTAATTCATTTTTTTCCGTGCTGGAACTGAACAGTCATTAAAAGAATGGTTGTAAGCCAAGGGCTACCTATGTATTGAGCCATGGTGGTGCAGTGGTTACAGCGCAGTATTGCAGGCTAATTCTGCTGCTTGCCGGCTGCCTGCAATTTGGCAGTTCAAATCTGACCGTGCTCAAGGTTGACTCAGCCTTCCATCCTTCCGAGGTGGGTAAAATGAGGACCCAGATTGTTGGGGGAAAGAGGCTGACTCTGTAAACACTTAGAGAGGGCTGTAAAGCACTGTAAAGTGGTGTATAAGTTTTAAGTGCTAGTCCTATTGCTATTGCAGTTATGAGTGAAGACGGAGTCAAAACTCCTTCTGGACTCAGGAGCCAAATATAAAAAAAAATATTCTTGCAACTCACTCCCAAGGAGCAACTGTTCGTAGTATGAATGGGCTTATCTTCCTGAATCTCTCCTTGATCTCTAGAGATTTCACTGGTCAGCTACCACTCTCCAGCCAGGATTTCTTAGCGGCAATGCCATTTCCCCTCTTTTAGAGATGTCTAATTCTTCATTAATCTTTATTGGGAGTCATTACTTATGATGACTTCCGGTAAGGACTATTTATGATACCTCAAATTCAGATCCAGTGCCAAAAATGCCAAAATAGTCTCCAACATATGCACAATGCATGCACAGTGGCCTTTTTCTGACACTATAAATCAGAGGTCTCCAAACTCGGCAACTTTAAGACTTGTGGACTTCAACTCCCAGAATTCCTGAGCTGGCTGAGGAATTCTGGGAGTTGAAGTCCACAAGTCTTAAAGTTGCCAAGTTTGGGGACCTCTGCTATAAATGACATTCCATATACAGAAGTGAAGCAAAACACTTCATTAAGGATAAATTGTTTATCTCCATCTTGCAACATGCCTCACTGAGGCAAAGCCAAGCCACCTTAAACGGGCCTACATTTAGGAAAGAGAAACAAAATGCACAGGTACAGTATATGTGGTACCTTGCTCAATAGTAGTAACTGTGAGAGGGATCTTGGAGTCCTAGTGGACAATCATTTAAATATGAGCCAGCAGTGAGCTGCCAAAAAAGCCAACACAGTCCTAGGCTGAATAAACAGAGGGATAGAATCAAGATCACGTGAAGTGCTAATACTACTTTATAATGCCTTTTTAAGGCCACACTTGGAATACTGCATCCGGTTTTGGTTGCCATGATGTAAAAAAGATGTTGAGACTCTAGAAAGAGTGCAGAGAAGATCAACAAAGATGATTAGGGGACTGGAGGCTAAAACATATGAAGAACGGTTGCAAGAATTGGGTATGTCTAGTCTAATGAAAAGAAGGACTAGAGTGTCACTGAGTTTATTTTGTTTGTCTGAGGAGCTTCCAGAGAAGTTTACAGAATGAGCTGGACTGGTTATCAAGTTTCCATAGTAACAAGATATGAGTGTCTTGTGATGTTCTGTTTTACTGCGCATGTGTGCAGGGGAGGAGTTTTTACTTCTACTTCATCTTTCATTATAGCTTTCTTTTGCTTGCTTAATAGAATGGTATTGCTGTTTCTTTCCTTTCTTAGTTATTTTGTAAATAAAGTATGCTGGCAACAGAAAAACACAATTCATTTCCTCTAATTTATAAAACTGAATGTTTTCGTTTTGACATAGAGGAGACATGATAGCAGTGTTCCAATATCTCAGGGGCTGCCACAAAGAAGAGGGAGGTCAATCTATTCTCCAAAGCACCTGAAGGCAGGACAAGGAGCAATGGGTGGAAACTAATCAAGGAGAGAAGCAACCTAGAAGTAAGGAGAAATTTCCTGACTGTTAGAACAATTAATCAGTGGAACAACTGGCCTCCAGAAGTTGTAAATGCTCCAACACTGGAAGTTTTTCAGAAGAGATTGGATAATCATTTGTCTGAAATGGTATAGAGTTTCTTCCCTAAGCAGGGGATTGGACTAGACAGAAGACCTTAAAGGTCCCTTCCAAGTTCCAACTTTATTCTATTCTAAATGCACAATTGCAAAATTATTCCTGAAAAATTAATTAAATTATGCTTAACATCGTGGTTTAGTCAGCATCACTGGGCACCCAGCAAGATCTATATCCCAAAAGGAGGCCATATAGGAAACGTTTGTCAGCCTCCAGAGATTCTTAGCTATGCATTTCCTCTATTCTAGACTGCTGCATCTTCAATCTCTTCTCTCTGAGCATATAAACAATGGCAGGTATATGGAGGAGAAGCAATAATTTTCCATTTACCTTGAATTGTTTCTCCCCTCGCCCATATTTTGGTTTGATCTATCTATTTCATTTAAGAACCTTCAACAGTACAGCTTAATGAAGGAATAATTGGAAAGGAGCTATAAGAGCAAACCAACTGATATAGGATATAGTATATTTGTCATTGCAATGCAAAGGAATAAATAATGTTTCCCTCATAATTTCCTGCAACATTGAGGCAATGGAGAAGTGACTGAATAAGTTGGGAGCAGCACTGCAAGGATTTGTGTGGCTAAATTCTATGGAATTCTAGGACCTAGTGGATTGAGGAAAGCACTGAGGTTTAGAACTATGTAGAATTGGAAATAATACCAATTCTAAGAAAACCTATACAATCATATCTATTACTCCAACAGCTCATACAGATGGTTGTAACAAAAACACATGAAGTCAAATGAAACTTAACTGTAACATTCCTATGCATGCATGCCCCATCTCCTCCAACTATTCTCCCAAAATAAAAAGGGAAATTTGAAACAGACTTTTATTGTACTTCCATTCATTTCACTGACTAAGTTACCCATATAGCTGGAAATTTTAAATGCAGTTTTACTCTTTTTCAAGTAAACAACAGCATCTGAGTGCATGCTTTCAATTTTATAAATCAGACAGATTAACAGCAACAAGTTAACATTTGGCACCATCTCAAAACATTTGATGCCTGCAATTTCTTAAATAAAAATCTGCCTCCTATGCCAAACTGAAAATGCATCTATACAATGTTAGAATGTAGGATACACTGGCTAATTTTAGCAAACTATAGGACTAAGTTACTGGTTATATAAGGGGAGGATTACTTCTTTTTAAATAAAAGATTTTATTTTTGATATGGTTTTATTTATGACTATTCCTTTGATTATCAAATTCTCTTCAGAACATACAGATTATGCACTGTCATTGGCTCAGGTAGCATAACCTTGTTGAAAATTAGTGTTGGAGGAAAAAAATTATGGGAAATTAAAGCAAGTAAAATGAACACTCAACAGCCTATTTAAAATGGTCTATTCTTACATCCCTCGATTTAGCAAAGAGTATTCCAAAAACTGGACAAGATATTGAAAAAGCTTAGTCTTATGCTCCTGAGAAGTGAATGCATAGAAGCTGTAGGAAAACTTTCCCAAATGCCTTCAAAGAAGGGGTCTAGATGGGGAATCACATACTAGGAGGTGGTTTCTTGAAAAGTTCTGGATACAAGGCTTCAAATTCAGTTTTGTGCAGAAATATTTCACATAATGCTTTTAGCACAATAATGTGGTCGCACTGAGATCTTCCAGACTGCAGAGGTCTCCAACCTTGGCAACATTAAGACTTGTGGACTTCAACTCCCATAGCTGGCTGGAGAATTCTGGGAGTTGAAGTCCACAAGTCTTAAAGTTGCCAAGGTTGGAGACCTCTGTTCTAGAGGACCAATCTGACTGTTGAATTGGGTATCAACTGAATCCCCAAAGAAAATAAGGCCAATACAAATTATTTGAGAACAGAAGCTTGGAAATTGCCAGCACTTTCACCATCAGTCACTTTCTTCCTGAAAGGACATTCAACTCAGGTGAACTGATATGTGAAACAAAGTTCCTATAAGGCATCCTTGGCTTTTGTTCATATCTGGGAAACTGAGAAAGATTCACATCCAGAAATACCCTCTAAACCATTGAGGGCTGCATCAGGGTTGTGTTTGACCACAGAGGCCCGGGACGTGGGTGTGGGTGGGCATGGCTACGGTGGGCGTGGCTGCAGTGGGTGTGACATAGGACTCAAGTTGGGGGCACCTGTAGTGGCCAAATGCTAAGGCAGGACTTCCCTGAAACTCTCTCTCACTCTCATTATAATCTCCTTCCTTCCTTCCTTCCTTCCTTCCTTCCTTCCTTCCTTCCTTCCTCCCTCCCTCCTTCCCCTCCTCCTCCTCCTCCTCCTCCTCCTTCTTCTTTTTCCTTCCCCTCTTTCCTTATTTTTCCTTCCTTGCTCTCTTCCCATCTTCCCTTCTTTTTCTTTCTCCTCTTTCCTCTTTTCCTTTCTCCTTTCCTGTCCCTTTATCAGCTTTGGAAGCCATATTAGCACCAGCAGCTTCCACGTTGCCACATTCCTGAGCCTGGAAAATTGGGAGGGGGGATTTCATAGGGTGTATGTAGTTGGACATAATAGAAATCTTCTTTTCAGTCAAGGTCATGTCACCCTGCACCTGGCTGAGGAGTGGTTACAGGATTGTCTCCTCTTGGGACGGATGGTGATTGGGCCATGTCATGGACTGATGGGTGCAGGGGATGGGTCTTTGAATTTCAATTACCTAAGGGAAACTCTCAGGACTCTCAGATTTGGGTTTTCCAGGTGTACCAGTATGACAACTCTAATAAAATGGAACTGCATGTCTTGGAGTTTTGATGTTGGGGTTTGTTTTTCTGGAATGCTGACATCCTTCTTACATGCTTCAAATGCAAAGGGGGAAAGATTTCTCCTTTTGTTTTCTTTTTAGTTTGTTTTGATAGCCCTCTGCCAGTGAAAACAGAGCCTGGGATGACCTGCATGCAGTCCCCTTGCACCCCATTTTTGACTGCGACAGCTTCCTTGCAACAGCAGATCTGGCCCATGGGCCTTGAGTTTGGTACCCCTGTCCTAACTTACTCCTTCTGTGATGATATGCATCCCTTTAAACTAGAAAATCTATCATGTATCTGGAACTGTGATACCTCACAATAAGCATTCACAGTTTTTATTTAGTTCCATGTTTTTGATCCCCCATCATCACTATCAGCTACAGGCAGAAATTTAGAAAAAAATGCACCATTATCTGAAGATGCTCCTGAGAAATGGATTTGTATATCATCAGCATATTGATAATGCTCAACTCCAAATATCCTGATAATCTTGTGATATGTGATTTGATACAAGTGTTAAGAAAGTGTTGGAGGCAGAACACCAGACCATTTGAAATTTATCTGAACCACAGCCAAATAGTACAAATGAAGGCAGATAATGTTGCAAGATACAATCTGGTTGATCACCTCTGGTCCCCGTGACTGATCCAGATCGGATCTTGCAAATAGCACCTTCTATTCCCAGATATCAAAGCCAGAAAGATATTTTACTGATGGTTCTGAAAGCCACTAAGATGTCAAAAAGAACCAAGAAAGTCACAATCAGCGATTCTGCAGAAAAAGATCATCTACAGGCTGACCAAGACTGCCTTAATCCTACAATATGCTCTGAACTCTATTTAAAAAGTACGGAGAGGATTTATAAACTCCCAAAGGTACTTTTTTCAAGAGGCAACTGGACTTTCTGCTTTTTTTTTCTTTTGAAGACATTTCACTTCTCATCCAATCTTCTTCAAAGAAAAAACAGAAGGTTCAGTTGCCTCTTGAAAAAGCACCTTTGGGACAGCCAAGACCTGAATGACTGAGAATCTCCATAAACATTTAGTTCTACAAACTCCAAGATTCCATGCAAGCTAAGAAGTTATCCGTTCTTTTGATTGCCTTAATTAACCTTAACAATATAAAGCAGGAGTGTCAAACTCATGTCATCACAGCAGCATCACACGACATATCGGGATTTCCCACCCACCCCCTTCACTAAACTGGGCATGGGCATGGCTAGTGCAGGATACATCCAGCCCGGGGGTCATGAGTTTGACAGCCCTGACATAAAATTAAAGACTGTCCTATAATTGGCTATTTCCACAATGAGATTAGGGTACCTAACTTTTTTTCCCTGCAGTTGTGAATAAGGCCACATGGCCTTATATCCTTTTCAGCAGAGCTGGAACAGGTTGAAGCTAGAACAGGATGAAACAATACAACAAGGCTGTTTTGTTGTCGGAAGCAAGGGGACCACAGGGGTTAAACTTTGTTCAAGATTTTGTGGACTCTCTTCAAAAATTCGCAGAACCCAATTGCTGAATTTTTATTGTTTTTTTATGAGCTGTAGGATCTGACTGGTTTACTTTAGCAATAAGTTCAATCAATGCAAAAGAATAAAATTCTGTGGCTAGTTCCTTAATTTCTATGGAACATAGGTGTGGTTAATTCCTGCTGGATTGCATCCATTGACAGTGGATAATTTGTCTGTTTATCTGTAATGTGACAAACACAAATACTATTTCAACCACATACACGCATTGCTCCCTTCTGAATTTTCCATAATAATTACTGTCATGTAATTGCAGCTGGGATATATAACCTCCTCCCCCCTCCCCCAGTTTTGCCATGATGCAAAATATCTGAAGCCTAACCACGGCTGAGGACAGGACTTTAATGGTTATATTTGCATTATGTCAGGATGCATTTAAATTAAATATTCACTTGTGTAAACAAACTGGTATATCTTCTGTTACAGGGTAGTCAGTGAAATGTGAATTGGCAAATCTTATAATTAATTGTGGGTTTAAAAGTTTTCAGGCAACTTCAGACCATTGCTTTAAACCCAAGAGATTCAAAGAACGTTTGTTACCATTGCTTTGTTTTTAAGCACAGCAAGGAGTATATATGAAACATACAGAAATACTTCTTCACATAAAAGATTAATTCACAGTCAACTCAATACAAGTGAATGGATCAAATGAATGACTATTATTTGCATTTATTGCCATAAGCAAATAATGCAAGAAATCTAGACTTTTGTTTTTCTTTATGCTACTCCTGAACATCTCCTTTCTTATCTATTTCTGCTTCATTAAATTGGCAATCCTTTATCATCTTACCTGACAATGTACCTGAGCCTTCTTTCTGGACAGGCGTGTGTAGCATTATACAATGTACCTGTGTAGCATTGTGCTGATGAGGTTTTCAGAGTCAGTGAAGTAGACACCATTTTCCTAGAGAACCTGATTCTTAGAGTCCTCCTAATGTTCCATTTATTGCAGCATTATGATAATTCACTGTCCTTGTGACATAGTCTCATTGACCGTGAACTGCAGAAACATTCCGAAGTTGGTTTTAGCTCTTCTGCTGCTATAGTCATTCTTTCCTTCTTATAATACAAATCCTACCAAGTAAACAAACTACAAGGTATTTGTGATGCAGCCGGTGACATTGATCTGTTCCCATTGGTCACTTCAGTTGCAGTCATGCTTCCTCACTCTACAGCCATTGGGCTCGGTTCCATTTAGTCATTTTGGCTTCAGATAGCAATAGCACTTAGATTTGTATACTGCTTCACAGTGCTTTACAGCCATTTCTAAGCGGTTTACAGAGTCAGCATATTGCCCCCCAACAATCTGAGTCCTCAGAAGGATGGAAGGCTGAGTCAACCTTGAGCTGGTGAGAACTGAACTGCCAAATTGCTGGCAGCCGACAGTCATCAGAAGTAGCCTGCAGTACTGCATTCTAACAACTGCGCCACCGTGGCTCATGTGGAAGAGAAACTAGACTCCTGGCACATACAAGGGCACCTGCCTCACAGATGCTTCAGAAGACACTAGTTAGCTATTATATGGGCTTCTTTGCACATTTATTTCTTTAGAACATTTATATAGTCACTCATCTTTAATCCAACTCTGGGCAGTTCCCAACCCACAATTAAAACACCAAAAATGTAAGAACGTGATACATATATCTATTAAAACTATGGCATCAAAACCCAGCACTAAGTTTTTAATTTTTATTTATTTTGATTTGTCAATCGCTTACAAGATAATAGGTATAAGTATATACATAGTTATGAATACATGAAATGGGTACATATAAGAAGAATAAAAGAAACAATAGGATAGGGATGGTAGGCAGGTTGGTGTGCTTATGCACGCCCCCTACAGGCCTCTTAGGAAAGGGGTGAGGTCAATAGTAGACAGTCTAAGGTTAAAGTTTTTGGGGTTTGGCGAAGAAACCACAGAGTCAGGTAGAGTATTCCAGACATTGACCACTCTGTTGCTAAAGTCGTATTTCCTGCAATCAAGTTTGGTGCGGTTTACCTTGAGTTTGTATCTATTGTTTGCTCTTGTGTTGTTATGGTTGAAGCTGAAGTATTCATTGACAGGTAGGACATTGCAATGTATGATTTTATATACCATACTTAGATCAGACTGAAGGCAGCGTAATTCAAGTTACTTTTTCACATGCAGTTCACTGTTCAACCCTCTTGTTCACCTCACCCTATCTGAGCACTTGGAAGAAAAGTCAAGTCACAAACATTTTCTAGAAGGCTGGGAGAATAGGGGCTGCCAACATGCAGCTATGATTGTTTGGAAGACCAGCAGATCTGCTCTTAAAGAGCGCCCTTTTCAGAGATGACTAGGAATCTGTGTATAAGATAAATAGGTTATATTTATCTTCCAAATATCTTCCATTGTTATGGGTTTGTTACGTAGTAGAAAAGAAGTTATCCATTTTATTTCTTTAAAGATGCTTTTAACGATGCATGGGAGGAGGACATCTTACATTTTATTAAAACGAAACCTTAATCATCTATATTGCTTCAACTTACATTCTAAAAGTTTCCTATAAAATCTCTTAAGTTATTTATAATCTTCAGTGTTTCCTCTTAACTTGATCAAATGAGTTAAAATAATACAAAGTACTGCTTTTATTCTTGTCTCTGCTTCTCTAAGTCTTGTAAGATTCCTCCCCCTCCTTCACTTTCATGGTCGTTTTATACAGTATTTTCTTAGCCTACCAGCTAAGACCGTAGTTCTGACTCTATTTATTTATTCAACACACTTCTACCTTGCCACAAGCAAAACAACTTTCAGCAGATAGATAAGTCATGGGCAAGTAAACTTTCATTTCAGTGCTTGTAGACCAGATGGTTTCTTACTCACTTTGCAAGTCCCTCTCAACTAACTCTGCCCTTCTTTGGTTGATCCTGGGACGATTCAATACTCCTCCTAGTTATCCCTACATAGATCTTCTGCCATCTGTGGACAGATTGACATGCTCCAAACTCAATTATAGAAACGACTTCTCCAAGACAAGACAACTCAGAATGCAGCCATCAGCAGTTTTACCCTTCGCCAACCTCTCTATTTTGGTCACAGTTCAATGAGAGGATTTGTACTTGAATTTTGAGAAAGGTGGCGAAAACCTTAGTTGGAGGCACAAATTTGGAGACCCACAGTCTTGATCTCATCCACTGAAAACCATCATGGATTTTTCTTTCCTATCAGCAAAATAATGCTGGTTTGGGAGGAGAATGGAAACCAAAAGACTCCATCAATTGCTGACCTGAAATTGTCCCATTTTAAATACCGTATATATAAATACCAAACTGTCCCCTGACCTTTCTGCTGGTGTATGGCAGCAATGCATCTTATGGCAACATATTTTTCTATCATCTCAAGGACAGAAGGGAAGCCTGTTGGGAATGAGGAAAAGCTCTTGAATTTCCAAAAGCGCAGAGTAAAGATATGTATGCCCATAAAAACTCTTAATTTTAAGCTATGGGTGTTCATTTCAGCATATAAATTTAAAGGCGAATTATAAATCTATCATAATTTGTTTGAGGAAAATCACTACCGGGTTACAAATAGATTACTGTACAATGTAAAATAGTTCTTCCATCATTCATTCATTCATTCATTCATTCATTCATTCATTCATTCATTCATTCATTCATTCATTCATTCATGCCATTTATTTGCTGCCTATCTTGTAACAAAATGATTTTGGTGCCACTTCCATTACCAGTGCATGTACTGAAGAACTACTTAATAATAAAAGAATTGCAAGTATTGCCATTACTACTCATTCAGTACTCATTTTCATACTTTCTTTTTTCTTTTGATGCGGTTAAAGTGCATACAACTTTGGAGGTGATACTATTTTTCTGCCCTATCATGGGGCTAAAGGAAGTGTTACCAATTATTATTATTACAATAGATGGAGATGAAATTGTGACCTCTGTTTACCCCTTCTTGGGAAGCTTAAATGTTTTATTTTGCTCCTTAATTCCTCTAATGGCGGGCGGGCGGGGGGGGGAAATCAACCTTTTAAAAGTTTTTGGCAGGATGATATTTTGATTGGGGGAAATGGATTCCTTTAATCTCTGAAAAGCTGGAGCTACCCATTTCCCCCCCTTTGAAAGCTTTTTCCACCCCACCAAATGATAGAAAGCCCTGAATTGCTTATGGGAGAGATCTAAGAGCTGCAGATGGAAAGATTAAGCCACATATGGCCTGCAGACCAGGGGCTTTCCACTTTTAGACAGCGTCAGCTATAACTTTAGAGTCAGCCCTGAATTGGCTTCCCTACACATGTTTTCCAAGTGGAATCTCTTCCTATAAAATTCATTTCCCTCATGACTGTTCCCAAACCCTTCCACCAATGGAGGGGGAGCTCTAAGAAGTATCCCCTCCAGTCTGAGGCACCCTGTAAGAAAAAGAATATCCCTTCTCTAACTGTGAACTTTTTACTTATGTTATTAGACAAGGTATGCAGGTGTCTGAAGGATACAAATTGGTACAATAGGGACTTTATAAATTGTACTAAACACAGACAGACAGTCATAAGGAAGCTCTTTCTGATTTTTACAGAGAAGGAAGTGTAAATCAGGAAGATTTCATGCTGAAGGAAAAAATATGCAACTGAAAACACCACACAAGGAGCATGCTCTACCAAAGATAAAATAACAAGGACAGTCTGAAAGAAATTCTCCAGTATTCTGGAAAATTGAGAAATAATAAGATAGATTCTGGGACAACATTAATTAGAAGCCTGCAATCTTCTTTAAAAAAAAAAAGAATAAAAGACATTGGAAATGAATTCCAATATTGAGTTATAATCTCGTGTCTCATATTATTGACACTGAGGCAGAAAGTTGTTTCATTTTTTAAGGAAACACTAAACAATTGGACTTAAATATTTAAAAAGTGTCCTCTGGAATTCCTACTGTTTTTAAGTTTCTGTAAGTCAAAGGGCTCTTTCTCCCATCCTTGAGCAGGGAGGAAAGTGTACCAACATAAGTTGTATTGCCCTCACAGCCTCCCTTTACTTCACTTCATCTATAAGACCAGGCAGAACGGCTTCTCTCATATTATGAATATAGGATAATCTTAGCATAATAACTGCTGGATTCCTTACCATCATTTCCCCTACTACCCAGTGTCACCTACCACCAGCCATTCTGTTGGAGGTGTGTGGTAAGAGTTGGGAGTCTCCACATACTCCTTCATTTGCTCCACTAAGCAGTGAGTTGGAATAGGGTCAATATTTGTCTACTTATTGTCATAGAAATATTGATCTCTCAATCTCCTGACCTGGAAGAGATAGAAGATCAAGAGGTTGACATTCCCATAAAATACCCTATATTTTTCAAAGCATTGAAGACCTCAAGCAAGTGGCTGAGTTGAAAACTCCTTCTTGTCCCTGCTTGGATACTGACCTGCCTATCTCAACAGTCACTGGCTGGCTTGCCTAGTGTCCCCTCTTCAATCATTACCTTTTACTTTGCTCTTTGCAGGTTTTCTCCACTCAGGAGCCCCAGTTTTAGTGGGACCACCTTCTGGATGTCCTAAAAGTGCTTTTCAAAGGGCAACTGGACTTGCTTGAGGGTTTTTTTCCCCCTTGAAAACGTTTTGCTTTTCATCCAAGAAGCTTCTTTAGTTCTGAACTGAAAAAGCTTCTTAGGTAAGAAATGAAACATTTTCAAGGGAAAAAGCCAAGAAAGTCAGGTTGCCTTTTGAAATGCATCCTTGGGATCACCATGACCTGGATGATTGAGAATCTCCATAGACCTCATAGTTGGTGTTCAATCCTAGCCAGGAGAGCTGGCAGCTACTAGTGCCTTTCACACCTCCCTTCATCCCATGCCTACTCAGAAGCCAAACCCATTAAGTTCTGTGGGACTTCTGCCTGGTGTTTGAGGTTGTAGCATCCATCACCGGCTGAATGCTTTCCCAATTTAGCAAACTCAAAAGCTCTCATGCTATGTTTTCTTTTCTTTTTTTTTGTTTTTAAAAGCTTTTCACTCTCTTGAATCTCAAAGAGGGGCACCGCCTAGGGAAGAGATCCTTGCTTGATTTCAACCGCAAAAACAGCGTAAGTGACAGGTCCTTTTTTTTTTCCTGTCATAATGATGCACTGATGAGCGAAACACGTTGAACTGCTTCCAAGAGTCTCAGCTTAGAGGGAGTGAAGTTCTCTTATTAGACATCCAGCTCTTGCGACCATCAGCAACTCCAGCTGATTGGAGTTTTTGTTTTGTTTTGACTGCCACATTGCTTTTATTCCCAGGATTGCTCAGTACAAATTCCCTTGATCTGAAACAGCCCTGTCCTTTCCCTAGTGGCAAATCCATTGTAGCTGCCTGCTTTGGGGAGTTATTGTAGAAAAATCATTAAAACCATCAGCCCAGTGCACAGCAACTGAAAGAGAGGCAACATGATCTAGAGTTGTATTAGCAGGGGGATACAATGCTAACTGAGGGGTGAGAAGAGTTCTGCTTAAGAACCTTATTAGTGGGAACATATCTGGACCTCTCTGCAGGGTGGTCACTCTAACAGAGGATGGATATGATTGCTTTGCAAGGGAGATAACACAGGGCAACCGAGATAATATCAGGTCTCTAAAATCTAAGTTATGAAGAAAGGTTAAGGGAGTAAGAGCTTATTCTCCCTGGAAAATAACAGGCAAGGAGGTGACTTAAGAGAAGTCTTCAAAATTGTGGAAGCTATTGATGAAATTTACCACAGATATACTTTTTACAGGGACAAAACGTTCAAAAAAGTAAGGGATGTAAAAATGATAAAACTCACTTTAAACAGAATGACTAATCTATCAAGTGGTGCCTGACGGTAATCTTCTTGCCATGGGCAAATCTTTAACTGGTATCTGTTCAGATGAAACTGTTGTTGGTGATGATGATGATAAAAGCCCAATTTATATCATCATGGCTGTTGCAAATAAATAAATAGATCCAGATGGATACAGAGAGGCCCTACAAAGTGACTAATGTAGCACTACAGAATTTGGTTTAAGTGCGTTTTTTGAGAATAGTTATGTGCCTCTAAAATACTGTTATCATTTCATGAACATTTAAAACAATTGAACAGTGTTAAGTTTGTCCTTAGACATTTCCAAATTCCCCAGAGTGAATAAAAATTCTTTATTGGCAAATAATATGCTAAATCTGGGATTCGTTATAACATGTACATTGATTTTACATGCAGGAAATATATTTCTACCTATCTTCCATTTGGAGTGAGTCTAATTGCTAATTCATGAACATGGAATGCACATCAAAGTGCAGTTGATATGTGCAAGAGTGCTCTGGGTCAGTCTTTCTCAATCTTAGCAACTTTAAGATGTATAGGCTTCAACTCCCAGAATTCACCAGCCAGCATGCTGAGAATTCTCCAGCTGCCATGTTAGCTGGGGAATTCTGGAGATGAAGTCCCCCTATTTTAAATTTACCAAGGTCATGAAAAAATGCTCTAGGTGACCCCTTGAGAATATATCCCACATGAGTTCACTTGCAACTGAAGAATTAATTAGGAACTTTGGTATAAAGATCAAAAGTCCTGTTTTAGATTGGGTACAGTTTTGTCCTAAGGAGTTGATGTATGAGAGTCTTCTTTACAAATAAAGGTAATTAAATGGTGGGAGTCTCAAGGAATCTTAAATTTGCCCATCATCATTTAACATCTAGATAACAGATTGACCTGGCTCAGAGGTTTCCTGGTTGCAGTTGTCTCCACTGTGGTGAAATGTATTATATTTCTATTTAAATTAAGGAGAGTGAAAAGAAAAACTCCACAGGCAACCTTGTAATTCAGGAAACCTTGAATGTCTCTCTTCCAGTTTGAATCTAGAGTCCCTTGTTTAGCAATCCCAAAGGTAAATTGGCCAGCAAATTGCTTATTTCCATAACTGTTCTTGCTCCTTTGCCTTGCCATTTCTTCCAAATGGCTATGAAGATTCTCCAGAAAGGATTTTATTCAAATCTACTCCATTTTTTTTTTCTTCAGACCTAGCTACAACAATTAGCACCTGACACAACAAAGGATAATTAGGTAATTAGATAACAAATTAGGTAGGTTCTAGCAAATAGAAAGCCTAATTATTAAGACCATGTCTGTGATCGGTTGTAGGGTCCTCCATAATATGACTGATGGAGTGCTCAGATCTGTGGTATAGATTTAACTACATTGCCATGATTATATCTGAATTGCAAAGAATCAGAAGATAGAATTCATGAATCAATTTAGAGTTAGAGTATGCAAACTAAAAATGATCCATAGGCAGCTTTTCGAGGAAATATTATTTCATTTAGATACCTCTTTTATGTATAAATGTATACATGCTCTTTAATTTTGAAACTTAGATTGTCCAAACCAAACCCCTCAGAGTATGAAAGTACATATACATATAATAGATACATATAACTCAGCCTCTCCTTCATCCATGATTTTAGGAAATAATGATTAAAACTACCCAAATCAGCTTAAAATGTTCCTGCTAAATCCTGACAGTTGAAGGAAAACTGAAATGGAAAAAAATTCACAGCTCCTTCAAAGATAAGATACATTTAAAACAGACTGGCTGCATGTTTGGAACAGTCTCAAAAATACACATGTTGTGACAGCCACATTTTTATCCAGGTTTGGAACTAAATTGCAAGTTTTGTTTCTCATTCAGAACAAAGAGAATCTGTTTGACTCTTGGAACACTCCAAACGACTGTTTTTGAGGTTGGAGGATTTTGAGGACTTCGAGATGTGCACATTTCATGGGCAAAGCTTTCCAAAGACCTTCACAAAGCCCATCAGTGTGATAGAAGCACATCTACTTAATATTTTCAAAGGCTTGTACAGCAATTCCAGTTCTTTCCCTAGTCATCTCCACCTTCAGGGGACCACCCAGCTTCTTTGGTCTGCTGAGTGGAAATATTGCCTCTGCCTGCATGCATATGCGTGCTCAAATACTGAAGATAGCTTCTAAAGCAGCTGTATCTGTTGTGCTCATTGAGTTTTTTCAAAGGATGCAGCTGCTTTAATAATCTGAAGCAGAGGTAGTATTCAGCAGATTCTGACCAGTTCTGGAGAACTGGGAAGCAGAAATTTTGTGAAATTCAGAGCAGGGGTCTCCAACCTTTTGGACCTCAGGGACACCTAACTCATAATTTTAGATCCCAGGGACCACTAACTGGTTCTGTGGGCATGGCCTAATTTGTAGGTGTGGCTTGGTGGTCATGTGACTGGTTGGGCATGGCTTGTATGTAAATATTATAAATACTTATATAAATATTGATTTTTTTATAAAAAAAGAGCAACTTTTATCCAAAATCAGGCAAAGCAGGCAGGCAGATTGAGTTGCTCACAGAATCACAGATTCATTCAGAAATCTATCTATCTGCCTTTGGCTAGCTCAGTCTGTCACATAAAATTTGCTTGCAAACAAACTCATAAAATTTGCTAGCAAGCAAACTCACAAAATTAACTCACAACACACCATGTATGTAAATATTGAAATTTTTATTTTAAAAAAGCAACTTTTATCCAAAATCAGGCAAAGCAGGCAGATTGAGCTGATCACAGAATCATTTAGTGATCTATCTATCTGCCATCGGCTAGTTCAGTCTCTCAAATTTGTTTGCTGTGAGTCTGCACTGAATCTGCTTGCAAACAAACCTTCAGTCCTGAGGGAGGTTCGACTATGCTTAGCTACTATGCTTAGCTAGTAAGCAAGAAATCCAACCATTTCCTGCTTCCTGGCTAATCTAAATCTCTCGGCACAGCAGAACAGATGATGGTCGGAAAAAGGAAAAAGAGCAACTTAGCAGACAAGTTTGCCAGGTAAGGAAAGAGTGGGTGGGAAGGGTTCCCGCGGACCATGTGGGCTGATCAGCCTTGTGTTTCTGCACAGCCTGGAATAATAGCTTTGGGGGGCTGCTCTGGGGGTGAGATTTCTCTGCGGCCCACCAAAATTTTCTCACGGCCCACCAGTGGGCTGCGGCCCACCTGTTGGCGACTGCTGGTTCAGAGAACTGGCAAATACCACCTGACTGGTGATTTTACAGTATTCTTTCCCAAGCCACGCTCACCAAGCCACGCCCACAGAACCGGTAGTAAAGATATTTGAATCCCACCACTGGTCTGAAGTGAATTCTTTGTTCATGCATTATGTCATCCATCCATCCAGATCACCCAGCTGTCTCTGTGTAAAAGGCAGGAATAAAACTCATAGTTTCCCAGTTTCCAACCACTAAGGATTCTTTCTCAAAAGCTCAAAATAGGCCTACACAGTTAAGATAGATTACTTCCCAAAAGATCATGGACATTGTAAAAAAGCGGTACCTAGTTACACTCAACGTATCCAAGCTCTGTAAAAGCTTTATAAGGTCATTTTTTCAGCTGAAGTTTCAAAAGGATGAAAGTTGTATTAAAATATATATCCCATGATAAAACAACATACTGCTATTTTAGTTTATTTGGTTACAAATATAACCTAAATTATTACTAAAAGGAATTAAATAATAATAATCAGCAATAAAATGTAATAGAAGTCAACATCAATTCATATAGGAAATAAAATATAAATATATAAAAACAGGCATTTTAATACAGGAATTAACATTTTCTATTAGAATCTAAGATCTAAAACCTAAAATGTTGCAGAGGACCAGAATGGCCACTACCCAAAAACTAATAAATGTTTAATGAGGTCTTTTTGTGGAGAAGGTTTTGTAGAAAAGTTCGCAAACTGTGAAAGTTCTCATGACCGTGAAAGTTCTCAATATTTCAAATCAGTTGGAGCCCCTACAAGGGACTTTCAAAACCTATAGGCCCAAGAAACTAAGCTCTTAGATACTCTTGTGCTGGCTGCTTGGAACTTTAATCATTACTTCCAACACTTTGAACTAGGATTACAGAGGAAAGGTTCTAAGGAGTTACGGCTGACCAAGTAAAAGCATTGTATGTACCACTTCCATTAAGAAACATGGCAGCTTCATTTTGAACTTTTTTAAAAGAGTAGCATCACCTAGCGTAAATATCAGTGCAGTTAATCCTGCTTGAAGGGTGGATCCTTGTATTGGAAGCACCAACTATATTGGAAGGACCAACTGGCTCATCTGAAGCACGGGCAAATCCCTTTTCCAAATATGTATGCTGGCATTAAGTCTTGAAACCTGGATTTCGGTCCTTGGAAAATTGGTTGAAATCAATGTTCATTACCAATGTGTAGCTACAATCAGAATTATAGCCATCAGAGTTAATTACAAACAGACAAAAAAGCCTGCACACAATTTCTTGTGTATCCAACAGTGGAACGTTGAAATTGTTCCTACTTCCTGCATACAAAGAGAATGAAAAGTGTCTTGACAATTTCCCCTGAACAAGTTATATTGGAAGGGGGATTCTCTGGGTGCATAGAGATGCACTCATAGCTAGATCCCTAAATTGGAAAACATTCATTCATTCATTCATTCATTCATTCAATCAATCAATCAATCAATCAATTTTTATAGTCGTCCATCTCAGTCAATGATTCTGGGCCCGGGTTGTCAAACAAGTGGCCCATGGGCTGGATGAGTCATGCGCAGGCCATGCCCACCCCAGCTCCATGAAGGGGGAAAATGTTGTGATATGTCATGTGACAGCAATGTGGTGCGGTGAGTTTGACACCCTGCCCTGGGAAGCTTACAATTCAAAAAATATATTGCAATCAAAATACAAAGAACATTTGAAACAAGAAAAACAATAGAAACCACAATATATATAGCAGATGAGATACTTGGCCAGTTAACACCACAGCCAGGAAATGGGGCCCTTAACACATTCAGAGCCCCGGCTTAGGGACATAGTCAGGTTTTAGAGCCTTATTAAAAGCTAACAGAGTTGGCATGATTTTAATTTCTGAAGGGAGGATGTTCCATCGAGCAGGGGGCACTGCAGAAAAAGCCCATAATCTAGTCCCTACCAGCTGACCCTCTTTGATTGACAGGATCTGCAACATGCCCAATCTGCTAGATCTAGTTGGATGGGTAGCATTCAAATTATAGCCTTTCCCAAAATTTTATTCAGCTGTTGCTAACTGATATTCAGGCAACAGTATGATGAGACCAAAGATCACACATACTGTATATTGAGAAACAATTCGTAGGAGCAGGCAGAAGATAATATATTTCTGGAAGGGCTGTGATAGCGACTCTGACAGAAGCACTAAGGAAGCAGAAGAACATATACATTTTGAACATTTTGAATTATCTGCTTTTATTCATTCAGAAAATAACCTAAGCTGTTCTTGAATTAATTTGCACAACAACAGGTAATAATGAAAAATGAAGCCACCTTTGATGACAAGGGCAGCCACTGAGCCACCAGGCTTTTGAACGTGCCTACCCAGTCACCCACATGTATTCTGTCACTGACAACAAAAGATGCATCTCAAAAAGGATATGCCAGGAAGCCATGTAGAGGGGAAGGCAGGGGACACTGTATCTGAAATGCACAGGTAACTTAATTAGTAAATATGATGTATGCTGCGTGGTCCTGATGTCTCTTCAGTTACTCTTGTTACAAAATCAGAAAAGACCTGCTGGTTAAATAAACAATGATGCTTGTTTTATGTATTGTTGTAATGCTGTAATGATATTCACAGACAATTGGGGAGATTACATTTTCTGATATGACAACAAAACCGTTGCCAAAATGGTACTGTATATCACAGAGGTGGCCCCTGTACATTCAGTATTGGACTGACTGCTCACTGCTGCTCACTGCTCAGGTGACAGTCGCTCCATCAGTAGCATCGAGATGCTAATGGTTGATTGAAACTTTGTCATCCCTCAATGAAGATGCATGTGCATTGGTAAACTTTAAGTACACGAGGAAGTTTGGAATAGATTTATTTGCCATGAATGGCTCATCATGCTCATCATGCTCAACCTGCCCTTTGTGGCGAAGGTTGTTGAGAGTGTGGTGGCACGTCAGCTTCCTCAGTACCTGGAGGAAACAACTTACCTCGATCCGTTCCAATCGGGCTTCAGGCCTGGGCATAGCACTGAGACGGCATTGGTCGCGTTGGTTGATGATCTCTGGAGGGCTCGTGACAGAGGGTTCTCCTCTGTCCTGGTCCTATTAGATCTCTCGGCGGCTTTCGATACTATCGACCATAGTATCCTGTTGCGACGGTTGGAGGGGTTGGGAATTGGGGGAACCGTCTTTCGATGGTTCTCCTCCTTCCTCTCCGACCGTTCGCAATTTGTGTTGGCGGGAGGGGAGAGGTCCACCTCTAGGCCCCTGGTTTGTGGGGTGTCTCAGGGGTCGGTTCTCTCCCCTCTCTTGTTCAACATCTATATGAAACCGCTGGGCGAGATCATCCGTGGTCTTGGGGTGAAGTGTCATCTCTATGCAGATGACACTCAGTTATACATCTCCACCCCGGACCACCCCAACGATGCTGTGGGGGCTATGTCCAGGTGCCTGGAGGCCGTGCGGGATTGGATGGGCGGGAACAGGCTCCGGCTCAACCCATCCAAGACCGAGTGGCTGTGGTTCCCGGCACCCCGATATAGCCAGTTGACTCCGTCGCTGGCTATTGGGGGGGAAATTTTGCCCCCCACAGAGAGGGCTCGCAATTTGGGAGTCCTCCTGGATGTGCGGCTGTCGCTTGAACACCATGTCGCGGCCGTCTCCAGGGGGGCATTTCATCAGATCCGTCGGATCTACCGGTTGCGGCCCTTTCTGGATCGGGACGCCCTGCGCACGGTCACTCAGGCCCTTGTCACCTCTCGCCTGGACTATTGTAATGCCCTCTACATGGGGCTCCCTGCGGGGAGCACCCGGAGACTCCAACTGGTGCAGAATGCGGCCGCGCGGGTGGTCATGGGGGCGTCACGTAGCGCCCACATGACGCCTCTCCTGCGCGAGCTGCATTGGCTGCCGGTGGCTTTCCGGGTTCGCTTTAAGGTTCTGGTTCTGACCTTTAGGGCGATCCATGGCATTGGACCAGGTTACCTACAGGACCGCATCCTACCGGTGATCTCCAGCAGGCCAGTGCGTGCACACAGGGAGGGCCTTCTCCGGGTTCCGTCGGCTGCCATGTGTCGCCTGGCGGTCCCAAGGGGCAGGGCCTTCTCTGTGGCGGCCCCTGCCCTCTGGAATACTCTGCCACCGGAACTGCGTACCGGCATGGACCTGAGGTCCTTCAGGCGCGCGCTGAAGACCTGGCTTTTCGAGCAGGCCGGCCTGGGCTGAGAGAGGGTTTTAATTTTTGTCTCCATTTGCTTTTTAGTAATTTTAATTTGGGGGTTTTAAGGGGGTGGGGTGGGCTTTTTATTCGGCCAATATTCAATTTAATCTTTCTTAACTTTTGTATTATTGTTGGGGTTTTAGATTGGCTGTACACCGCCCTGAGTCCCTAGGGAGAAGGGCGGTATAAAAATTTTAAAAATAAATAAATAAATAAATCATGTTGACTATGCTTTCTGAAATATCTAGAGCAAGGCTGTTAAACTAGCGGTCCTTAGGCTGGATGCGTCATGTGCTGGCCACGCCCAAAACCCATACCCAGTTTAATAAAGGGGGAAAAAGTCATGACACATCACGTGACGATGCAAAGTTTGATATCCCTGATCTAGAGGGTGATTGGGAAAAGAAGAATCATATATATCAGGAGAAGTTTAAAAAAAAAATTAGGGTCCTCAAACTTAGTTTCTGATAGTATGTTAACTGTAGGAAACAAGGTTTTCAACTCAGAAAAACTTTAACCTTAGACTGTCTACTATTGACCTCACCCCTTTCCTAAGAGGTCTGTAGGGGGCGTGCATATGCGCACCAACGTGCCTACTGTCCCTGTCCTATTGTTTCTTTTATTTTTTATTTTTCTTATATGTATCCATGTATTCATAACTATGTTTTTACTTAATACCTATTATCTTGTAAGCAATTGACAAAAATAAATAAATAAAATGAATAAATAAATATGTTAACTTAGAAAGACATGACAAATCTGTGTTACAGAACTGTAAAAAAAGTACTCACCCTGTTTATAATTGTGCCATATCTTTGCCTCTGAATGTTGTCAGAGGTTCATCGGCATCTTGGTGGCCTGTGAACTGGAGCCAGAGCAAGCAAATAATACCAATGCTTGGAATTTCATAAACAGTCATTCAATATGCAATGTAGCAGTATGAAAAAATGTTTCATTAACCAGCATAATACTTTTTTTTTTAACAGAACTGTACATGATCTTGACCCAATGCAAGCTCATGCTGTTCTGCTTCAAAAATTAGGATAGGAGTGGTGTCCTTCCCCCTTTCCTTAAAATAAGGTCTTTTTAAAGTTTCAGGATCAGAATGTTTGTTTACACATCAGACTTCTCCCAACTGCATGTTCTTCTTCCTGCAGGTTCCAATACATTTTCCCCTCCATCACATTTATGAGGGTTAAATACAGGTAGTCTTTATTTAGCAAACACAAATGGGACCAGTAACTCACTTGTTAAGTAAAGTGGTCCCTAAAGAAACCGTAAGTGTGCTTCTGATCTTTCAGTTCTCATGTTCTTTTCAGCCTGCAAAGATAGTAAATTCAAGGATTGGTCGTGAAGTTATTTTTTTTATTAGTAAACGAGGGCTACTTGCAATATTCAGAATTGTGTGAGGAAACATGTAAGGTTGAAATGAACATTGTGACTATAGTTTTTGATTGGTTAACATCCCAGAATGAAAAATATTTCATGTATTGCCATGTTACAAACTGGGTCAACTTTTGTATGGACCTCATATTACTTCATCCTTGTTCATTTTCTCTACTATCTTGTCTTGTAATTCCCTTGTGTTTGTTTGCTTTCTGGTCTTCCTCACTCAACTACAAAAATGAGTATTTATTTTTAGAGTGCTATGATCTTTTCATGGTTGAACAATCTAGAAGGATATGAAAGTCTGGTTAGTAAAAATATAGATGGATAATGTGGGCTCTTTGTTCTCCCATATTTACACTAACTAGTCACCATGCCAAATGGACCTGATGTGATAACTAATGTATCTTGCAATAATAAGTACTCTACTATTACTATTATTACTACTACCAGTAGTAGTATAATAACTACGATATCTTGCAATCAAAGCCGAAGGACAAGAAACTATCAGCAACACAGAAACCAGTTGGGCTACATACATGCCACTTACCAATTTCCTCCTCGGATATCATATTTTGATATGGCTGGTTGAACTGACAGGATCTGATTTTTACTGTGTTGTTATTTATCAAAAGGTCTAGCAGAGTTTCTATTCTTATGATAATGACCAATTCAAACAACAAAGCATCCGTACTTCTGATACAAAAAGTATGTGTGTGTATGTTGTCAATATGCACATATATATGTACAGGAACATATATGTATATGTATGCATTTCAATTTATCTTCTGGCTTCTGTTTTTAATACTATTTCCTGCCACTATCTTTATGACAGAAAGAAGCCTCATATGTAAATTCACCCTTCTAGGCCAGCCTGTCTCTGCGGGATTACAATGAAAATACTTTAGGCATTGAAATTGCATTTATATTTCTCAGAACTTGGTAAAAAGTAGAGTGCTTATTTAAATACCTATGGTTGTTTATTTCACCCCCCTCTCTTTTAACAATAGGCAGTTCTGAAGTGCAGTTATAAGTCTGTTTACAGCGCACAGATATCAAATTGACTTGCTAATGCTAACTTTTATTCGGTATCCATGGGTTACTGTGTCATGTGATTTGACATCAAGTACAGACAGTGCTGATTAGTAGCATCCAGTTCTGTCCATCTCTGTGCATCACTGAACCATCTGGTCATTTATTCACTAATAAGCCCCTAATGGCCCAAATATTCACCGGCCTGTCATTGTGACATGGCATAAAATGCCTACATCTTTCAACTTGCTTTGACATGTTGCTTGTTTCACATCAAAACCCGTCATTTACAGGAAAAGAGCTCAGAGGGGTAAAATCTTGACCTAATCTGCAGTGTTAACACAAAGACAGAGGCTTTGTTATTTGGTAGCCTGCTGAAAGCATGTAAATGGGCATGAATTCATTTTGTACATTTCCCCCCATTCTCATTTTACAACATTCTTTAAGTTTGGTATACCGGTCCTAATATGGCTGTTTTTAAAAAAGGCAGAGGTACGCTTGAAATATCTTTTCTTTATCTGTTTTTATGTTAAAGAAAGCTTTGAAGGGAAAGTCGCACAGACTTTGGCCCATTTGAAATATCCAGAGAAAAGATGTGCTTTTGAAACCGGAGAGCTCCTTAGATTTATTAAAATATTCGTAATTATCCTGTTGAACTTTCAAGGAGCTATATTATAGGTATTTTTCTTTCAATACTACTTTACCAAGAATAGTATCTCTCTCTTTCTGACCTTAGACTAAAATGATCGCTGTCGTTTAATTTGTCCTTCTGATATCTTCGCTAGGAAATCTATTCTTGCTCACCGCATATGAATGAACACCCGGCAATCTAAGCCACAAAATTGTGAAATTTACTAACCCAAAAGTTTCAAGGAACACCTTATTTACATCTCCTCAATTGTACCTACGAATAATTAAGTTAGGTTTGCTTTAAAAAACATTACGCTAATTGCTGTTGAAATCTTTATTAATACTTCATTAAAATGTGATTAAAGCTTGATGTAATTGATTGTAACTAGAACAGTTAGAGGGGTTTTATGGCCCCGAAGTCATTGATATGAATGAGCACATAATTCAGGCAGAATGTTGTAGTCTCTTGGTGAGCATCTTAAAGAGTACACTAGGCTATTGAAATCTACCAAAGACTCATATTTAATGCCTGGTGACTACTTTCCTCCCTTTTCTTTTGTAAATGTATTGTAGATCATCTGTCAAGAGTGAAGTGGGGAAGAGAAAGGGCATGCACATTTCAGAAGGTCTGGGGTCTCAAAATTCATCACAGTCCAAAGGCCCTGTCTCTGGAAAAATTCAACATTTAAAAATGTGTTGGTTAAATAAAATGTATTTCATGAATGTCTGTTGGTATCATTTTTTTTTATTCTTTCCACACCTCATGGGTATATAGGAACATAATTCAGCTAAACTGGTCCAATTCAAAAGAGGACAGAGGTTCTGCATCTTGATCGCTACACGGAAAAAAATACAGATACGGTTTTCATCGCAACTCACCCAGTCGGAATTCCATTTTTTTCCGCTGCACAATTATCTTCTTTTCATCTGCCAATCCTATTCTCAATGCAAATAAAATAATTATGCTGCAATATTATATAGCGGGATGAGGAGACAGGGAGGCTAAATTGCCCCTTGGCAGAAAATGGCAGGGAAGAAAATGGGGTGATTGAAACATGAAAGAACTGACCTACAATCACATCATTTGTCTGAGGAAAAAATAATGACTTGTGGGTTGAACTGAATTTACTTACTGGAGCTTTCCCACTTATCTAGGAATAAGCTCCACCAACCTCATTGCTGGCCTTCATATCAAAGTACCAGAAGTACCATATCTCAGTATACATCTCCATTCATTTATCATAAGACATGTACAAAGCATAAAACCATTACCTCAGTCAGGATACAGGTATGCCTGACAGAGGGCACGTGCTCAAGATTATTATTATTTTTTAGGTAAAGCTCTGAAATATATTTTATTTTACTGTAATTTTTTTTATCTCGCTCCTCAGTTTATTTATTCTTCTTCACTGAAATTATCCTTCATTAAGAGATAATAATAATCACCATTAACAAATCAGTGTCAATTACACAAATAGAATAAACTCACCATCCAACACATTGAACTCTTGGTGAATAATTTTAAATTTAAATTCTGTGCTTATCTTTCATCATTTGATCCATTTTGTAACCTACTCCAGTTGTAGATGAAGATTCTTAGTCATCCAGTTGAGTTGTTCTACAGCAGTGGTTCTCAATTTTCCTAATTCCGCAACCCTTTAATACAGTTCCTCATATTGTGGTGACCCCCAACCATAAAATTATGTCTTGGTTCCTAAGACGATCAAAAATATGTGTTTTCCAATAGTCTTAGGCGACCCCTTTGAAAGGGTCGTTCGACCCCCAAAGGGGTTGCGACCCACAGGTTGAGAACCACTATTCTAGAGTCATGGCAACTGGATTTCTTTTATTTTTAGGTTTGAAAAAATTTTCTGATTTTCCAAGTAGCTTTTTCAGTCTAGTTTAAAATTATAATTGGAATTACACTCTAACTTATGGCTTTATTTGTTAAATCACCCAGAGACACTCAAGTGAGATGGGCAGTGTGAAAATTTGATAAATACAGGGTTGCAATTAGCTTTGAGTTCCTTGATCCCTTCCCCTTAGGAAATCCAAAGTCTGGCTTAAGGGCCAAATTATTACATTTTTCCCCATAGAGATCAATAGGAGTCATGGGGAAAAAGAATAGGGATAATTTTCAAATCATAAATCCAAACAGTTTCTTTCTATGCATATAAACTTGAATAAAAGAGAAAAATCTGGAAAGTGGGGCCTGCATATTAGACATTAGAGAAAATTAAGTCAGATTTGGTCAAAACCTGGATTAGTAGACCACACCCAGAATTTTCATCAAAAACCTGCCTCTGTTTAAGTTTCATCATCTTGCTCTTTCGTGGCCAGCCTAAGTAATATTGAACCAATGCCTTCATTTTCCCTTCACTGCGTTGCACTTGAGGTTTCTGGACTGCTAGAGTTATAGTTATATTTATAGTTATCAGAGTGTAACTATTGGAGAATCAACTCCTTCCTCCTGCTAAGGTCACTGGCTTTGTAGCTCCTAAGATAATACGATCATTTGGGTGCAGCATAGAGTAGAAGTCAGTGGTGGGATTCAAAAAATTTTACTACCAGTTCTGTGGGTGTGGCTTGGTGGGAGTGGCAGGGGAAGGATAATCTCCAGTCAGAGGTGGTATTTGCTGGTTTTCTGAACTACTCAAAATTTCCACTACCAGTTCTTCAAAACTGGTCCGAATCTGCTCTGGTAGAAAACCACCTCTGGTAGAAGTAAGAAAACAAACAGCTTCATAAAGACTACTGGCTTATATAATTTTTGAAATTGTATAGGGTTTCCATAGGGTTGGACTAGAAGACTTCCAAGGTCCCTTCCAACTCTGTTATTCTTTTATTCATGGCAGCTGAGGAGGAAGAAAACGGGAGTAAAAAGGGTTTGTGGGTTTTATTTAAAGTTCTGTGATCGCGTATTAGTGAAAATGAGATTTCTTGAAAAATGTTATGGAAAAAAAATCTTAATCGTAACATTTTAATGTAACTAACAAGAAATTTAAAATATTTTTATTAATTTAATTTAGTGCTGCTAAACATTATTTCACACAAGCTGTAACATGGTTATGAGTCGGATTAAAAACTCTGCAAACAGGACTTGCAGTTTAATCACAAACTTAATTTTCGCTGTCTATTGCTTTAAATGGATTGTTTTCATGTCACTTAGTAAGAAACAACGTTGAGGATAATATCCTTACAGTATAACCAGCTTTTCCCTTAGCTTCTTGTTAAGGATTCTGGCACATTCAAGTGGGCTTTGTAATGTCACATTGAACATGAATGTATATTAAAGGGCAAATTGTACTGTGCATAGAATCAAGACATAATATTATTTCCATGGAATGAATAATAAATGGTATATCTCACAATTAATAGATCCTAGACTATGGCCACATCCTTATCACAAGCTCTGACATACCGTACTTTAATAGTGCCCATCTGGTATTTAAAATAGAGGCCAGGGTTATAATATAATTGAACCTCCCACTTAATGCCATGAATGAAATATTAATGATGTATCTTAACTTTTGTGCAGTGCTGTTTGAAACAGATGCAACAGTATGCGCATATAGCAATGTTTTATGAGATACATTAACCACAATTGTGAATTGAACCAGCTGTTAATTGCTCACAAATTGCTTCCTCAAACAATTAACCTTAAAATGTAGTATTTTGCTAGTTGCTATCAGTTCATCACTTACAAATATCTACAACTAGAGGAACCATTTGGTTTTCTTTAAATAGAGTCATTTACTTGCCAATACTAGATCAGCCCTTTAAATTGTGTTTGATATTTTTTTAAAAAAATGGAGGAGTGTCTGCTTTTTAAGGGTCATTTTTAGTGACAGTTCAGTGTTGTCAAATTTATTTATTTATTTATTTAATCACACTTTTATACCGCTCCCTCTCCCAAAAAGGGACTCGTGGCGGTGTACAGCCTACTAAAAAATATACAATAAATATACAATAAATATAATTAAAAATAGATTAAATAATTTGATCCGGCTGTCTATTCAATTCAATTAAAAATTAAAAACTAATAAAACCCCAATTAAAATTAGTTAAAACCACAAATACAGTTACTGGGCCAGGCCGGCCTGTTTAAAAAATAGGGTTTTCACTGCGCGCCGGAAGGTCAGAATATCCGTCATAGCCCGTATCTCCGGGGGGAGATCATTCCATAGGAAGGGAGCTCCCACAGAGAAAGCCCGAACTCTCGGGGCCGTCAGCCGACAGCAGCCAGGCGGCGGGACCCCAAGTAGGGCAACCCTGTGGGAGCGTACTGGGCGACGGGAGGTTGACGATGGCAGTAGGCGGTCCCGTAAGTCCAATTGTTAACCGAATCTTGCATGAGGGAATGGGAAAAGATTGGCTTGCTTTCTTCCCAATACTGTCCTATCTATGGAAGGATGGCTTTGGGGTTGTTTGTTTTTTTAAAGTTGAAGTCAGTATGGCCCAGTGGTTAAGGTGCTGATCTAGAAATAAGGAGTTGGAGAGTTCTAGTCTAGCCTGAGGTCTGAAACCGGCTGAGCGACCACAGGTCAGTCAGTCTTTCTCAGGCAAGCACATCTATTTTCCCCCTCTCTCTGTGGGGAAAATAGGAGGAGGAAGGAATAGAAGTAGTCCTTGAGTTATGATCACAATAGAGGCTGACCATGAAATCAACTGCACAGAAAAGCTTTGGAGATTGTCTGTAGCAACAGAATCTTGCAAGCCTGGTTGTGGTATATCTCCTCCTTTTTTCTTTTAGTTCTGTGAATTAGGAAGTGTCTCTCTGGCCACTTCTGAATGTTACCTAGTTTCTCCAGACTTAAAAATATGTTTAAGCTCCTTTTGCCTAAACAACCATTGGTGCATATTTCTGTCAGGTTATTTTTTTTTACTCTCTATCCTTGTGGCATCCAAATTACATTTCATTCCTAAACTTCTTTACTGCAGCCTACCAACATCAAAAGCACCAGCAAATGCCACTGGTAACTTACCAAAAAAAGAGAACCATGCGTTCCTAAATAACAGAAATTAATTCTCTGCTTTTTGGTGGTTTGCCATCTCTCTCTCTCTCACACACACACACACACATCTATCTATCTATCTATCTATCTATCTATCTATCTATCTATCTATCTATCTATCTATCTATCTATCTATCCTTCTTTATCTCACCAGTACTATTTTTGGGTCTTTCAGTGGAAAAATAACATATTAAAAAGGCTTTAAAAGTTTCTTTTAGATTTCACAGCCAAAATTAAACAAACTGACCCTCAACACCAGCTTTCCTCATTTTACTACATTACCTATTGTACATGAAAGTACACATCCCCAAATTAAAGTGCAGCTCCTGGTTGTTGAAGGACTACCTGACCTTGCTCTCACAATTGGAGCTTTATTCAGTTTGAACCCTTTGTACAAAGGATTTGCATGAGAGAAAAGAGCAGGAAGTAATGCACTAACTCTGCCATCCTATTACTTATCTTCGACTCATGGAGAAGCTGTTTACAGCTAAAGTGCTATTGGAAAAGTGTGTGCACAGCAACTAGAAAGGAGAAAACACTGGAGGAAGTGATAAAGAAAAATTTAAAGTAAATGCAGGATCAAATGAGTATTTATTTTTGCTAGTGCAAAAATAGTGCAAAACAGCTGTAATCTAACATATCATAAACATGAGAAGAGAATTACTCTTCTTAAAAAGTAATCTTTTGATAAATGTTTAATTACAAGTTGCCTTTTAGGGAGAAAAGGTCCCAGAATGAAAAGTAGGACTTCTGTGAAAAATTGAATTTTAATATTTCTCATAAATAGTATCCCCCTATTTCAGAAGGATTTTTTTTTCTTCCTTTAAGGCAGGGATGGAAAGTTTCCTGGTCTTATTTTCCTGTTCTTTTTCTTTCTCCCTGTTTGCTGAAGCTTGTCCTGTCTTTTTATTATTAGATGTCATAAATGTTGGTATTATGTTTAAGACAGAAAGACCCTCTGAAACTCTTTTCTTTTCCTATGAAAATGTGGCTGTCTGTTGCAAGTATTTGTGATGCTTGAAGTGTTCCTCTAAGGAGACTGAGATAGGGGTTTAGCCTGAAGATCGTATCCTGGTGTAGACTCTAGTCCTTCCTTCCTTCCAGTGATGGGATTCAATTTTTTTTTACTACCGGTTCTGTGGGCGTGGCTTGGTGGGCATGGCAGGGGAAGGATACTGTAAAATCTCCAGTTAGAGGTGGAATTTGCCGGTTCTCCAAACTACTCAAAATTTCTATTACCGGTTCTCCAGAACCAGTCAGAATCTGCTGAATATCACTTCTGCTTTCTTCCCAGAAAATGATCCCATTTCCACCAAACTTCCTACTGTGGAGTCCTTTCATTCATTGTCTTGAACAGAAAGAACCCTCCCAAGAGAGGGTGGCCACAATATGGTCTACTTTCGAGGGAGTTCCTCTGTTCTGAAGACCAATTTTAATTGAGGGTTTCTCAAATTGTATTTGCCGACAGAGAAAACAGGCCCATCAAGAGACATCTGAGAAGCAGCAAAATGGTCACCCAGATCACTGTGTCAACTTTCCTCACTATGGTGATATATATTTCTCCTTAAATTAAATTTTAAAGTCCATGGACAAACTTTATATATATTTCTATTCTCTTGGTTTCCCCCCAATCCTTTACCCTCTTCTTCAGCCTTTCACTGGCTAGACATGGCCTTTTTTCTCTTATTTTCACCAATGGCTCTTCAAATTGAACCTGTTTCTTCTACCCAGTTATCCCAGACACTCAGAGAAATGGCTGTCATATTCTGGACACTGATGAAATTGGATCTCTGGCCAAGAATTGAGCTCTGCAGTTGCTCACTTCCTTCCGCTCTCTAATTTTCCTCTTATTACAGAGCAACCAATGGCTAATCAAGGCATTTGCACGTCAAGATGGAAATTGTTATGCCTAGCCTGGCCATCTTTTGTTAATATGCTGTCCAAAATATTTTGATGGGGTGGCATGACAATTATGGCCCCAAAAGAAGGCAAAATCAAGTAAATGAACCTTGCCAAAAACAATGGGATCCTGCACCACATAGATGTTAGTAGGAAGGCCAAGCCTAGTCAACCAGGAAAGTCTGCTGATCAGGCCAAGATGTGATCAAGCAAATGAGACTTTTGGATACTCATAAAAGTGTTCAGATTAGCTTCACTTCTTCCTTATACTAAGGGTTAGGCATTTTGTCCACTTACCGAGACCACCTCTGCCTTCTCTTTATTCTGACATGATTCATAGCCTTTTTGAAAAACAAACCAAAACCTAATCACACTCTTTTTATTACTAAATTGATTTTACTGCGAGTATGGGTGGGTACTCTCTTTTTAACTGCTTTGTGTTTTCTCCACTGGGACGTAATTCCAGGTTTTCATAGTTTCTCATTCAGATTGTACGATTCCTTCCCCATCCCCCTTCTCAACTTCATGGTTGGTTTGTTTCCAGGCCGATATCTTTTCCACTTTAAAACGTTTACCATTCAGAATTGTGCGGCCACCATTAACCAATGCAATCCAATGCTTTGAAAACGACATCATCTTTCCAGTTTGCTCCCGATTATCTGTGCTATCTAGTTTGAATCGTTTGCACCTTATTTTAAGAGCTTTAAGTGGTCTGACTTTTCCATCCTTGTCATTAATTGCTATGTTCTGTGGTCATTGTGGGGTCTCACATTCTTTGTCCTTCCCTTTATCTCCGATGTTGCTATCTAACTGTTCCAAGTGCCTAGGTTTTTTTCCCCTCTTAACTAATATCAAGCAGCTTTGTTGGAATTAAAACTTCTTGAAATCCATTTTCAGTCTTTGCCTCCCCCCCACTCCCCCAGTTTTCCATTTTAAATGGAAAAATGAAAAAATCTATGCATGGTTATCAAAGAGTAATGATGCATAGTATTATTAGAAGATTACATTTGTACCGCATGCATTCTGATGGCTAAGCTCGACCATGGTTTATTCAATTAACCTAATTTTGCCTAACAAACCTGACCATAAAATAAGCATACTAGCTGGGATGGCACCAGATAAAAGTTCTTGCGGGCTACAGATTGTGACTTTGTCATTGGGACACAGCTGAGGGAATTGTGATCAATATTAATAATTTACCTATAAAGAGTTTAATAACTTTTCCAGGTCAAAGAATCCACTCAATTAAAAAAATTAAAATCAGAACTCCTGATCATCCCAATCTGACCCAAACCTGGTTCCAAGACAGCAAACACAAAAGACAAGATAAAGGCACATCCTTTTAATGTTTCAGCTAAGAATCCTGTTTCTTCACAGATAAAAGGCTGCTTCCAGCTAATTACCTCCGACAAGAAAGAGCCTTGCCAAGATTTTGCAAGGCTGCCAAAAAATAACAGATAAGAAATAGTTTACAACACAAGAGTTTTCAAATACCAACTGTAATGTCCAGGAGGCTGAGTTTCCAAAAGTCTTTGCTTCCTACAAAGAACGTTCGCTGCACAGCTGCCTTTTATCTTCTTGAAGAAGGGCCCATTACCTTGCAGCCTTACTCCCGAGTTGCTCATGCTCTTTCCTGCGAGCAATCCTGAGTGCACGCGCACTTGGCACAGGCTCCTCGGGAACCTCCTCATCGCTGCCGCCAGACCTCACAATCTCTGAAGACAGCAGTCCACTCCCTAATGGTCCTGGCCCCTCATCTGAATCCTCTCTCTCTTCAGCCGTCTGCATCCGCAGCCAGCTAACCACAACAATAATGCAACCTTAACTTACTACAGCTTGTTCTCAACTTACAATGGTTCAGTTAATGACCATTCAAAGTCACAGCAGCACTGAAAAAAATGAGCTATGACTATTTTTCACACATACGGCCGTGGCACCATCCCCGTGGTCACGTGATCAAAATTCAGACCCTTGGCAACTGACTCATATTTATGACCTTTGCTGTGTCCCAGGGTCATGTGATCACCTTTGGCAACCTTCTGACAAGCAACATCAATGGGGAAGCCAGGTTCACTTAACAACTGTGTTACCAACTTAACAAGTGCGGTGATTCATTTAACAACTGTGGCAAGAAAGGTCATAAAATGGGGCAAAAGTCACTTAAGAACTGGCTCACTTAGCAACAGAAATTTTGGGCTGAATTGTGGTTGTAAGTTGAGGATTACCTGTACTTGTTGCCACCATGCTACTATTTATTTATAAAGCATAAATGGGTAGGGGTGGGTGAGGGTTATTATTTTATTATTTTTCTTGTTTTTTTAATTTTAATTTCTTTTATATTGTGTTTTTATGTCCTTGTAAAAGCTGCCTTGAGTTGCCAGGTGGGCAAGTAAGCGGCAATATAAATTTTTCTAAACAAACAAACAAATAAAAAATAACCCCGGAGAATTACCATCTTTTCTACATCTTTTTTTCATAACTGGTATTTCTCTCTCTCATATGACTCTCTTCATTATACTTTGCCCATCTAGAGAAATAGAAGAAGTAATCCTTCTCCAGATGTCCTTAAATCCTTGTGTCTGCAATCAATACAAACAAGAACGGAGTCAACAATGTGGCTGTGATGTGTGATGCATTAGATTCAAAAGGGGAAAGGTGCTTCAAAGCATGCAGGAATGTACAACATCAGCCCTGCCAGCAATACTTTAAATCAAACACCTATTTTGATGGGATTGCATTGTGGTCACAGAGGGAAGCAGAGGAACTCTGGGGAAAGACAAAGCTACCTTAAAGAGTTCCCGAAGCAGCAATCCTTCCTATCAACAGGTTAAAAATAAGACTTATACAAACGGAAAAGTATTCTTAAAAGGCTTTTAAGATTTTAATCCTAAAATCAGGAAAGGTAGGTGAAAAACTGCTGGGTCCAACAGAAAAAAGTTCATTGTAAGCAGACTTCCGAGATCTGAAGCTGATAACAAAGAAGTAGAATTATAATGGAAAGCAGAAGAGTTGAAAAATGACAATTGCCATATCTTCCCTCTAGCACTATCCCCCAGAAAATCTAGAGGAGTGGGGGAAGCAAAGAAAGCTTTGGAGCTAGTATATTTCTCTATTATTAGTTTCAATCAAAAGAAATTTCAAAAATACCCAGTAGAGAAAATATGGAAAATCTTCACTTTTCTTCCTACCCCAGGAAACATTAGAGTGGTGGGTTTTTTTGTCCTCTCTCTCTCTGTCTCCGAAAAAAAAGTTTCATCACATTTCATCATCTTGCTCTTTTTGAGTACAGCAGCCAGCAAAAATCCTAATCAAAAATTGCCTGGGAAGCTCTTGGCTGAGAACTTCAAAGGAGACACTCTGTCCAAAACAATTTACTAAAGGAGGACATGGAAACCGAGTCTTCGAAATGGTGGCATGTAGAAATGATTTCAATAAACAGGGCAGAATTTGGGGGAAGGGGAAGACTCTATTTGAGGCTTTAAAGCACATGAGTTAGGTCCCCAAAGAAAGGAAAGCAAATTTGAGTCACCAAATTTTATATTTAGCTAAAGAATCTTGTGCTTGTAAGGACTGGAGCCCCACCTCAGAGATTCCAATAGAGTAAATGGAGTTTTCATTCCTGAGAGCAATGAGACATAACCTGATTTATACGCACCCAGGGGCTCTGTGAGAGGAGTCCCCTCCAACCCCACCCTTCAAAGAAAGGGGAGACAGCCATGGGGAATGGCAGGAGACAGCAGATGTTGAGGGCTTCATGCAGTTCATGGGTCACACATGAGTCGGGCCCTCATATTATGGAATCTCTACAATGACATCATCAATGTCTTCGCAATGCATTCTAAGCCATTTAGAAGGACTCTGCTGTTCCAATAGAAATTGTGGGTCATGAGTTGTTGACAAGCCTTATCTTTGTTACAAGAAACAAAACAACAATCCCGAATTCTAGAAAGGAACATAAAAAACACAGCTGCCCTCTGGAACTGTTGAGATACTTTAAATGTTTTAATCAAGACTTATTAGATATTAGCAACACGGTTAATTTACATCTAGTATAGCTCCTTCAGATGGCTCATATCCAAATATCTTTGCAGGCTTCATCACAAAAGCATTCTTGGGAGTTCTCCAAGTGAAATAGCCAAGTAAGTAGGTCCAAGTGGCTCAGTGCCATGACTTAAGAAACTGGAAAATGAACAAAATGTATCAAAATGTAAATTACAGTAAGTTGATGCCGTTATATTGTCAGCTTCTGAGATATCATATGGGTTTTAAATTGCCTGGAAGAAGAAAGGATAAACATACCAAGTCTACTTTGATAGGGTTAGGGTTTTTCTAAGTAGTAAATGATAAATTATTAGGCGTTTGATGGGAATACCAGGTTTCTTTCCTGAATATGCTACTTCTGCTGAGGAAGTATTATATTTTCCCTACAAGGTAAGAAGGATGGTTTTTCCTACTTGGAATAAAAAGCCATTTCAAAATTTGCCATCAGGAACCGTGTCTTTTTTTATATTCGTCATCTAAATTAGAATGACAGATTTTATGTATGTTTGTCTTTCACCATACCGGGCACAAGTGCCTTGGGAGGATATCATTGCCAGCTGAACACATGTGGATGAAAAAGGGATGAGCACCATAGAAACTGTCCTTTCCATCTCTCACAAAACCAGGAAGCCTTCCAGAGGTTGGTTGACCTTTCGCTCCCATTAGCCCCAGCTATTTATCCATTTACTGAATTTGTATCGGCTTGTGCCCTGTAAAGCCAGAATAGCCAATGGTCAAGTATGATGGGAGTGTCAGACCTACAGCAGAAAGGCATCCTGAAGCAACACCTTCTCATATTGTTGAGTTCCTTCTTTTTGACCTGCTCCAGTTCTGCTGGTGGTTGTGGGGGAACAGGACATTGCGCTGTCTATGCTGAGTGTAATAATATTCCATCATAGGGGAATGGGACTCAGCACTGGTACCTTTGCATGATCTTGATCTGAATATAGAATAGAATAACACAGGTGCTTTGGAGAATAGAAGAGAATCCCTCTTCTTTGTGGCAGCCCCTGAGATATTGGAACACTGCTATCATGTCACCCCGAGTCCTTATTTTCACCAGACTCCAGTTCCAGTCTCCTAATCATCTTTGTTGCTCTTCTCTGCACTCTTTCTAGAGTCTCAACATCTTTTTTACATCATGGCAACCAAAATTGGATGCAGTATTCCAAGTGTGGCCTTACCAAGGCATTATAAAGTAGTATTAACACTTCACATGATTTTTTTTTTTTTAATTACATTTATATGCCGCCCTTCTCCGGAGACTCAGGGCGGCTTACAGTCTATGGAGCACAACATGCTAAGTGCTCAGCAATAGCCTTCATTCCATTGTATATGCCTGCTTATTAGTAGGGCTTTTTGGCCCCCCCAAGCGGCATTTTTACAAAGTCAGCTTATTGCCCCCAACAATCTTTGGGTCCTCAATTTACCTACCCCGAGAGGATGGAAGGCTGAGTCAACCTTGAGCCTGGTGGGATTCGAACCTGCACTAATTGCAGGCAGCTTGCACTAAGTGCTAGATGATTAACAGCCTGCACCACCAAGGCCCTTTTTTTGATTCTATCCCTCTGTTTATGCAGCCTAGAACTGTGTTGGCTTTTTTTGGCAGCTGCTGCACACTGCTGGCTCATATTTAAATGATTGTCCACTAGGACTCCAAGATCCCTCTCACAGTTACTACTATTGAGTGAAGTACTACCTATACTGTACCTGTGCATTTGGTTTTTCTTGCCTAAATGTAGAACCTTACTTTTTTCGCCATTGAATTTCATTTTGTTAGATAGTGCTCAATGTTCAAGTCTGTGAAGATCCTTCTGTATCTGATCCAAGCCTATCTCCAGGAGTGTTATATATTATTGATGGGAAATGCAGGTATTAATTTGTCTGAATTTGACTCAGTGAAATAGCTGAGATACCTACACAGCAATTATGAGATGAGTCTTCATCGTACTCATATTGTACAGGTAGTCCTCGACTTACAACCACAATGGAGCCCCAAATTTCTATTGCTAAGTGAGACATTTGTTAAGTGAGTTTTGCCCCATTTTATGACCTTTCTTACCACAGATGTTAAATGAATCACTGCAGTTGTTAAGTTAGCAACGCGATGGTTAAGTGAATCTGGCTTCCCCATTGACTTTCTCAGGAGGTCATAACGGGATCGCATGACACAGGGACACTACTACCATCATAAATATGAATCAGTTGCCAAACGTCTGAATTTTGATCACGTGACCGGGGAGAAGGTGCAACAGCCATATGTGTGGAAAATGGTCATAAGTCACTTCTCCCAATGCCATTGTAACTTCAAATGGTCATGAAATGAACTGTTGTAAGTCGAGGACTACTTGTACTAGCAATTCCTCCTTAAAAGCTTTAAAAATCACGTTCCTCATAAAGAAAACTGCACTTCTACACTTAGTTAATCATCTGACTGGTTGATTGAGCAATTAGCCTCATGAAATGAAAACAATATAACCCTTTTTAAAAATTTTCTTATCAGATTACTTTAAAAAAATACAAGTTGTTTTTTAATTTTTTTTCTTTTCTTTTTGTAATAAAATCAATAAAGTTTTTTTTTTTTTTTAAAAATACAAGTTGGTTTACTTTACTTTTAAACCTGGAGGGTCTCTGATGCTTAATTAGTTGAACGACTATGTATATCTACAATTGATGTTTTTTTTTTTTTTTCAACAATGGGCCCAACTTTACTCAAGGAAGCATATGCATATGCTTGAGTGGTAATTTGACCCTGGACCCCCTTACTTTATGGATATTATACTAGTTGAAGCCGTACCTAGGGAAATTGTTTATTTTATGCATAACTAGGTAACTTAACTACAGTTTGAATTATTAAATATTAGCATATTCATGTATTCTTCAGTCATACTGCTTGAGGAAATATTAAAAGAAAAAATAATAATACAGGAAAAAAGTATAGGTTTCAATCCTGCATCTGCCTTTCCTTCCCCTGCAGATTTCACAGGCTTTTCTTTAGACAGCCATTCTTCTCCCATTTCAGGTCCAACTCTTTTCTAAAAAGCTTGAGGCTGGGAGAGGAAATATGCAGGCCCCATTTTGTTTTAGTAGCTGCTTATAGAATTTGCTTGCTCTGCACAAAGGGGGTGGGGGTGTCTCATCCGTGACCACAGACAGATTTAGTTGTTATATTGAATTTGTTCATACGAGATCTAGTGCCAGAAGCCTGATGAAATTAAGTAAACCGGCAGGGGTGATTCCTTAAGCAGGACATAGCTCTGGACTGGTCTAAGCTACAGTACCTCAGAAAGAAAACAAACTGGAAACTTTAAAACATCTTAATTTGCTGTTTCACACTGGCTTTCATCTATCCAGAACTCCAAATCTGCTTATTACAAGTTGTCACCCTTGTACGGCCTGAGGGGAACCTGAATCGGTTCTTTTTTTCCTCTTTCTGAGTGCACCAGCTTGTTAAAAGCCAGGCTAGTGGCAGAAAAGTGGGCAGCCTGGCTTAAATATCCCAACCCTCCCGCAGAGCCTGAAGTAATCTCTGCTAATGAAGTATCTGCTTCAGGGCTTGGCCAATTGGCATCTTTCCATACTCTTGACTCCACTTTGAAACACTAGTCTTCTCACCATGTGCAGAGTGGAGATGAACGCACAAGGGCAGAAGCCACACTCACACACACACACAGACTCACATACACACATAACCTTGCTACAGCAGTAAAAGAAAAATGCAGGGTTTGTCCCTTCCAGAACTTCAGGGAAATTTGGATAACCTTTTAATTATCAAAGCTGCTCAGCACCTTCTGAAAAGTTTCTTCTTGCTGAATTTTAGTCTCAGAGGCACCGTGAGACACTCCTATTGTTGGGAAGCCAAATCCAGTGGCAATGGCAGCGATTCTTCATCATCTCATAACCTATGTCCAAACAGTCAGTTGGGTCTGGGTAGAGAGTTCAAAATGTATCTGTCGCTCTACCCACTCTTTATCTAATAGCGCAAGCATTAACACTTAGACTTATATGCTGCTTCACAGTGCTTCACAGTCCTCTCTAAATGGTTTCCAGAGTCAGCCTATTGCCCCCAACAATCTGGGTCCTCATTTCACTCACCTTGGAAGGATGGAAGGCTGAGTCAACCTTGAGCTCCATCAGGTTTGAACTCCAGACTCTGGGTAGAATTTGCCTGCAATCACTGAGCCACTAGTGCTGTAATCTTCTGAAGTCTCTTCTTTTTCTCCTTTTTTTCAGGCCCACAGAGGAGATTTAGTTGGTTCCTCCTCCTAATAGGATGCAGCTAGCTGGGTGCTAGGCCTTGCTTATCCTTATCATGCATTTCCTGTAAATACATTTCTTTCCTCTTAGCATTAAACCTACTTCACCAATCCTTACTCAGGTTAGATTCCTGCTTTTAGGAACACTCCCACACATTCACATACAGAATGCTTCTACTCTGATGGGATTACAGGCCAGCAACAGAATCAAAGATAAGATGGACAATAACAAATCTGAGTCTCTTCAGCATCTTTCTACCTTCTCAGTCACCTAAATAAATAGATTTTAAGTTAAGCTCTCTACCCAGCTAGGACAACATTTGTGAACTTTCCAATATCTTTATTAAGAGTCTGTGTAGAGTCTCATCAAGTATACAAAAAAATAATAATACTTGGCCCCATTTCTTTGGGCAAGACTGAGCATATGGTTAGGCAAGTTTATATAGATGGAAATACAGGGAAATACAGAGAAAGAATTTGCATGATTTTTGCAAGCATCTAGCGCTTTTCATTCAATCCTGCACTACTAATAAATCAGTAAATCTTTTAGTTGCAATTAGAGCAATTAGTGCTTCGCTTTCAAGGATTTTTTTTTTCCCATTTGCTGTATCAGTGGTTAGTGCTTGGTCCCAATCTTAATCATATCCTGGCACCAGCAGAGCTATCTTAACCTTTTGTCTGAAAAAAAATTACTTCCTTGTTTAGAAATGAAATGAAATTAGTAGAGCAAAGTAGAATTCAGTACCAGCCCTAGCTCTGTGTATCCATCTTTCATAAATACAGAAGTTGAAAGGATCAGAACTTTCTCTTTGATCATTTGTGATCCAATATTCGTGAAGTATCAAGGGATCATCTTTGTGCCGGATGAGGACACGTTCAAGGAAGAACAATACTGCAGAAGCAAATAGTCTTGGACACGGCCAACAACAGAGCAACTGGAACGCGATCTGCTTGGGATTGTGCATTTAGATCGATCAAAAGACACCTGGAAAGCTCTGTAAGATTTGCATGATAAAAGATCCATAGACTCCAAAGGGCATATTTCCAGGAAGCTATATAATTAGTATCTCGGGAAGAGATCCAAGTCTTCATAGGAATTAAAGAAAAGATAAGTTAGCTTTCAAGTTAGCTTAAAAAGTAAAATATACTTGTAGAGGAAGAAATGTTGTGGAGTTCTTGGTGCTTATTGAATTTGTTTGCTAGGTAATATCTTCAGTGCTAGTGAGTATGGGGTTTGCTTATCTGTTTGTATATAGAAGCTTGCCACCGATTTTGGTAGTTTTCTCCTAGGTAGTTCTTTGATTAGTTTGTTTCCTGCTTGTTTTTCTGGTGTTAATCCCTGTTTATCTGGGTGTAGATTGCTGGACAGGATGTGTTCTGATCTTTTTGTTTCCTTCTTAGCTTTTTATTGTCTCTTCTGAATGATGAGCACATGTGATTTCTCTCTGGTATAGGAAGAAATGATGGTTGTTGTCTTCATTTTAAATGTGTTGTTTAGAAATAACCAAGCTGTGGTACATGCCCTAGAAATAAAAGAGGAAGCAGATACTAATGGTGTAATAAATCGCTTACAAGACTATAATCTACATAACTCTCACGAGCAAGATACAGTTCTTAGTCAAGAAAATAGTTGTAAGCCCAGAAGGAAATGTTTCATTTACAATGGCTTGATTGCATGTTAAAAGTGACAACTTTCCTCAGTCCAGTATAAGAAAAAGCCATAAAGGAGATAAAACAATGCAAATTGACCAACAGATAGCATCTGTTTTGATTTGGCTACAACTTCTACCTTCATTAAAGAGAAAGAGAGGTTCACTTTATTGAATGAGTATAAATCTACCACTTACTTGCCAAACAGACAAGCCATTTCAGTGAGGGGACTGCCTGGGAGGCTGTGTTAGGTATTAGGCAAAGGAGAAGTTTTCAGTTTAATAAAGATGCCCTTATATGTCCCAGATCTGGAGTTAAATGTCATCTCAATAAAATATATCATAAAGAAAAGATGTGGTACAAGATGTAAAGGCAATTATAGTTATGTAACTGAGAATGGAAAATTGCTTAGGAAAGGCACCCTTCAGAAAAAAATGGAGAATTTGAATTAGACTATTGTAGGCAAATATAAAGCAAGAACAGGAAGGAATTGCAATGCAAGCATCCTGCAACTCAATGGCACTAGAGAGAAACCAAGATACTATTGGTAAATTGGAGAGATTAGGCAAAGTTGCAATCGTGTTTCAAAGCAGACCAGATATTGCAGGTTTTATATAGTCAAGGTTATAAGCTAATAAAGGTATTGAGAAAAGAAAAAGACAAGATACAAGGATTAGCTCACAGTAGCATTTTTGAAAATATTGTTTTGTTGTATTGAAAAATGCAAGTAGTACAATGTATTATTTGGATTCAGTACTACTAACTGCACATTATGAAAATTTAGAATTTGGGTAACTTTAAAGACATCAAAAATATTTCTGAAAAGTTAAGAAACAAACAGTTGCTTAAATTGTACATACAGAGCTAAAGGTAGCATTGATAAAGAACTGCAAAGTGCATTGAATTATTTTATTTACTTATTTTTCACATTTTTGAACTACCTATCTCCCTCTGAGAGGAACATTTGTTATACAGTATTGTTACACTATAAAGATAGAGTAAATCTTTACACAATAAAGATTTCTGATCTTCACAGTATCGTTACTTCTTGTTTATGCATATTAAAAAAGAAAAACAAAGCAAAAAGTAAAAAAACTTGAAAACAATCATTGTTTTCTTTCTAGCTTCTCCCTTCTTTATACTTCAATCAATTAATAGTACTTATAAACACTTTAGAAACTATATTGTGTTTATGTCTTGATGCATACTGCATTGTAAATATGGGAAGTATTCTTCTTTCAATTTAATGTTAATTTTGCCATTGCTGTATCTTTTCCAAATTTAAGTTCTCAGTTAGATGTCGTTAGAATTGTGTTTTTATTGTGAGGTTGGGTAAAATTTATTCTTGCTGCCGTAAGCATTTATCTCAATAAATAATGATGCTTCTTGAAATTTTCTGGTTTAAATTATATCTAGTTAAAAAAAAAAACCTCGTGATTTCATTTCAAATTTAATTTCCAAAACTTTCTGTTTACATCTTGTAACTCACCACGTGATAATATGTATATTCCTTCTTTTCATGGCATTTTCAGCATTTATTACTATATAATTTATTTATTTTAGAAATTATTGACAAAGTTGTGTAGCATCTGTAAAACATTTTTACTAATTTTCTTTCAGATTGTATTTTGTAGTGAATTTTATGGCTTTGGTCCATTATTCCTCCCATTGGTGCATGATAACTGTTTTGTATCCATTTTATCATGCAATTTTTAATTTGCCTCATAACAAAATAGAAATTTGTATATGCGCCCTATGAGACTGTATTGGTTTTGTATAAATTTAGAATGACATTTTTCTTAATATCCATCTCTTTGATAAGGTTATATTTTATGCTTCCAGCAACGTGTAAGTACATCAACCATAACAGCAATAGCAATAGTACTTAGACTTATAAACCACTTCATAGTGCTTTATAGCTCTCCCTAAGTGGTTTATAGAATTAACATATTGCCCCCAACAATCTGGGTCCTCATTTTACCGACCTTGGATGGATGGAAGACCGAACCAACCTTGAGGCTACGTGTCAATGGGCAGAGTCAACCTGCAATACTGCATTCTAACCACCGTATATTCTAGCCTTGGTTGAATAATCCTTGCTGTATCTTTAATCCATTCATTGGGTTTGAATAGACTATATCTGCATATGTGATTACATTTTTCTTGCTGGAATTATGTCCAACAAGAAAAGCATTTGAAGGACAAGCTAATGGTGAAATTGTTGAGCTTATAATTTTCATTACAGAATTCCAAACTTTGTCTGACAATGTATCTTTTTAAATTTTTGTCCTCCATTGTGTCTTTGTATTATATATATATATCTGTGAAATCCATTAATTAAGGCAGCTCCTTTCTATATTAACATTATAGTAATTGTAAATTTTATCCACTCTGTTATCCAAGACAGGACCTTACTTTATCATACAATATAAAATTTGGAAGGACAAGTTCACCTCTGTCTTTTGAACCTCGTAATTTGACTCTGGTTCTTTTCCCACCCCATATAAATTTATTGACAATTTCTTGCCATTCTTTTCCCTGAAATTGCAACTGGTGCCATTTGGAACAAATAACTGAATGTGGCTAATACATTCAACGATTACAATGGATCCTAACCAAGATGGCTTTAGATTCCTTTACTTTTTGAGATCTTTTTAAATTTCTTGCCACACTTTAGCATAATTACTGTGATATATTTCTTGATTATTACTTGTCATATGCCAACCAAGAATGGACTGTCTGACAGCCAGGTTCTTCCTGCAAAAGATTAACTTTTGGATTACATTTCTTGTAATTATTGTGGGGGTTTGGACATTGATTTTGGGCAGAGGTGGTATTCAGCAGGTTCTGACCAGTTCTGGAGAACCAGTAGCGGAAATTTTGAGTAGTTCAGAGAACCGGCAAATACCCTCTCTGACTGGAGATTTTACAGTATTCTTCCCCTGCCATGCCCATCAAGCCACGCCCACAGAACCGGTAGTAAAAAAATTTGAATCCTACCACTGATTTTGGGTAACACCTGATGGAGAGGTCAGGGCCACATTTCTATGGAGGAAAAGTGGAAAGGGTCGACCTTTAATTGAGATGTATACATGGAAGAGAATTTATCCTGTGGCCCCTAATTCTGAATAAAAGGAAATAAATATAGACAGGGCTGTCCAGTCAAAAGGTAGAGTATTGCCACTCAATCATTCAAAGGCTTTTGGAACTGTGATTAGATTTTAGGGCAGAAATGTGAGAGGGATTTATTTTTTCTTTTAATAAGATGCTCAATCAGGATTTTACTTATAGCTATTGAAAATGACAGGACACACTACAATGGACAACATCTGTTTTTTGAACAGTGAATATTTATCCAATTGTCCTAACATGGGGGATTATTTGATATGTTCAAATGTCACCATACTGTTCATGATGGTCATTTTTCTATCCAGGAATTTTGATTAAGCAGTGTCCCTACCTGATTTATATGTTTGGGAGGGATGTGCCATGAATTTTAACACTTGCAGAAGGTTTCCAGATCTTTATAACTGGTGAAAATCAACACCACATCTGTAACTCTAGCAGCAGCACCATTTTCTCTTTGAAGTATGCTTGCCGATTTTTTTATTGTTCTATTTTTAAAATGTATTAAAAGCATTTAAAAGTTAGAGGCACTTTCTATAAAAGCTGTATTGTTTAGGATCAGGATGTTGGTCCCAATGTAAAATGGTTGTTAAACTTAAGTATATTCAACTAAAAAAGGGCTTGACTTATAAACATGTTTTGACTATGTTCATTTTTATGACTAAATTATTCTCCTTGGGGCCACAGAGGCCAACCTTTATCATCCACTATCTTCAACATTTCCTATAACTGCTATGTGGGAAATTGTAAATGAGATTCTTTTCCACTAAACATTAAAATGAAAATATTAAACAGAGCGAACGAATGTAATAAATGCCCCGTATTTACTATTGTTTGGGCTTATAATTTAAACAATAGTTGACATTCCTACCACAAATGGTTTGTAACCAGAAATGGATGCAAAGCTAGATGTCTGCTCTTCTGTAATTGGCTCCCAAAGTTTGCATATTAATTTTTTTCCTTTCCTATAATATAGATCTTTATCATAAGCAGTATATCAAAGAATAGGGCTGATTTCTTACTCAGAACAAGCAAGTAGCAAAACTAATGTAAAATTCACATGGAAGAAAATAAAATATCTTGAATCATTCCTTTATAAGTCTTCTGCATTTGGTGGAAATTTAGCATTTAAAATAATATTCTGGAGAGGCAAATGGGCAAAAATATTGTCCTGTTTTATACAGAGTGCTGGACCATGTTGCAATGGCTGTTTTTGCATAATGTGAAACATGAGCTTATGGCCTAAAGCTGTCTATATTTCCTTGCTCAGTAGAGTATGATTTTTAAAAAATCCTACGGAAATATTTTATGTGGAAATGCTAAGCATAAGCCTTCTCCAGAACTCACAGCAATGGTATTGTATTGTATATACATTTGAGAAATGGAGAGAAGACACGCTCTAAATCACGGGTGTCAAACTTACAGCGTAACGTTGCTATCATGTGACATTTCACGAAATTTTTCCCATTTGCGGAGCTGGGGTGGGCGTGGCCTTTGCATGACATATCCGGCCCATGGGCTGCCAGTTTGACGCCCCTGTTCTAAATGGAAGGAAATTTCACATGATGTGATAACAATTTTTTTTCATGTTGGCATTTCCATTTAGTATAAAAACTTATTTCTTATCCATCCTCTGCTTAGTGGTGCTTGCTCTCTTGTAGGTACGTTCATGACCAGGGGTGGGATTCAAATGTTTTAACAACCGGTTCTGTGGGTGTGGCTTAGTTGTGGGCATGGCTTGGTGGTCATGTGACTGGCTGGGCGTGGCCAACTCAATATCACTCACATCGAGGCATGCATCTCCTCGTCTGGCCTCTCGTGATTGTGGGGATGCTACAACAGTCATAAGTGTGAAAAATGGTCATAAGTCACTTTTTTCAATGCCATTGTAACTTTGGATGGTCACTCCACACAAGCAAAGTACCAGCAAAGGAGGGGAAAAAAAACTCCAGAGAAGTTCCAGAGACAGGAAGTCTAGTCCTGCCAATAATGTAATAAGGGTTAACCGAGAGGCAGTTTCTATAAGCAACCGCAGAATGTTTCCTTCCTGCCTTCCTTACAGGATTAGGCCAGTAATTTCTTCTAACAACTGGTTCTCCAAACTGCTTAGAAAGTTAACAACCGGTTCTAGTGAATAGGTGCGAACTGGTAGAAACCCAGCCCTGTTCATGACCTCAGCAATCAGCCATACCAGTCAAAGATATTGTGTTGCAAAGGGCAAGACGGCATGCCTTCTGATCACCAGGTAAAGATGCCCACTGGATCTCTGTTGCAGCTAAAACTTAAAGCAACCAAATCATTTTGAAGACGCAAAATAACATTATTAGGCATACCAACAACATAATGCACAGTGGGCTCCCAGCAAAGCTTTGGCAGCTTGTTGGGCAGCTCTAAGCAAAGGCCAAACCAGAGCCTGTATTCCCTTGCCCAACTAGACTGCAAAGGAAAGACCCAGAAAAATGTGGATACCATGGAAACCATAGCATGATGTTGTAATTTTTTTGATAAACCCACCAGGGTCACTTTCTTATTATTTATCCTTTTCTACTAGGTCAGCCTGCTAGCCGTAATATCTTTGAGATGTGGTTTGTATAAAATATTTTAAAATGTGATCTGGGTCCCTGACTGAGTCACTTCCTTGTTGCCACTCAGGGTCAATTCAGTTTACTGTGAATGTTTTCTTACAAGGGCACTTTTAGAAGTTTATGGGGATGTTGGGGAGATAAATCTCATAGGCTTGGTAGTGAATGCAGCTTGCATGTGAGTTTGGGGTGGGGAGGGGGGTCACCTTTTACTACCACAACTCTTACCTTCACATTGTCACCGGTTCAGACAGTATCCTTTCCCCTGCATCCCAAGGAAGCAGATTTCCTCCAGCCTAGTAATAGAATAGTAGATTCTAGAGTTGTAGCAGTAGTAGAAACAGTTCTGTTCCTGGATAACAATAGTAAAGAAGGTCAAAATGAAGCACTTTAAATATAGACAGGGGTGGGATTCAAATTTTTTAACAACCAGTTCTGTGGGCATAGCTGAGGTAGTGGGTGTGACTTGGTGGTCATGTGACTGGGTGGGCGTGGCTTGGTAGTCATGTTATTGGCTGGGCGTGGCCAACTCAATATCACTCAGATCGAGGCATGCATCTCCTTGTCTGCCCTCTCATGACTGTGGGGATGCTGCAACAGTCGTAAGTGTGAAAAATGGTCCTAAGTCACTTTTTTCAGTGCCATTCTAACTTTGAATGGTCACTCCACACAAGCAAAGTACCAGCAAAGAAGGGGGGAAAACTCCAGAGAAGTTCCTGAGACAGGAAGTCTAGTCCTGCCAAGAATGTAATAAGAGTTAATGGAGAGGCAGTTTCTGTAAGCAGCACAGAATGTTTCCTTCCTGTCTTCCTTATAGGATTAGGCCAGTTATTTCTTTTAACAACCGGTTCTCCGAACTGCTTAGAATGTTAACAAGTGGTTCTAGCAAATAGGTGCGAACTGGTAGAATCCCACCCCTGAATATAGATATGTGTAGTTCTTATATCAGAATTAAGGCGAAGGGTCTAAGGGGTTTGGGAGGGTCCCATTCACTCATTGGTTGCATGGAACATGTAAAAATAGATACTCAGAACCTTTAAAAGTGAAAAGATCAATTCTGAATTATTCCAGCAGTAAAAATTAAATAATATGTGTGGTGTTGTGTTTGTTTGTGTGTGTGTGTATATCTATGTCTATGTCTATGTCTATGTCTATGTCTATGTCTATGTCTATGTCTGTCTATCTATCTATCTATCTATCTATCTATCTATCTATCTATCTATCTATCTATCTATCTATCTATCTATCACACTTAGCAATAGCCCTTAGACTTATATACCGCTTCACAGTGCTTTACAGACCTCTCTAAGCAGTTTTATAGAGTCAGCATATTTCCACCCAACAATCTGGGTCCTCATTTTATCCACTTCAGAAGGATGGAAGGCTGAATCAACTTTGAGGCTGGTGAGATTTGAACTGCCAAATTGCAGTCAGCCGGCAGTCAGCAGAAGTAGCCTGCAGTACTGCATTTTAACCACTGTGCCACCACAGCTCTCTCTCTCTCTCTCACACACACACACACATACGCACACAGAGAGACCTTAAAGTTTCTGAGGTTGAGAAAGACCAGATTAAATGGATCAAATGACTTTGTCTAATGATAGAGCTGCCCCAAACAGTTTAATGCTGTGGAATGTGGGGATTCGATCTCTACTAGTCCAGATTCTGAAAATACAAAACCTATCAAACAGGAACTGAACTAAAGTGAATTGGGCCTTCTCTGAAAAGCGGACAGCTTCTATGTTAATAAAGGGGGTGGATAAAAGGGGAAGTAGGATGATACTAACATGTTTGTCCCTTGTGACTGGCAGAAAGATCTCCTGTTGTGACAATATTTCCTGTTCAAGATACACAAGGCCTACTGCTAGAACATCATTCAGCTCACTGCTTCCTGCCAACTGTTTTTCCTCTCACTGGGCCACTTCCCTGGTGACATTTTGCAGTTTGCAATATGAATCCTTTACAGTCTTTGCTAAACCAACCCTCTTCTCATTGACTTCTCCTTATAGTATTATAACAAGGATCCCCCTTTTTCTTCCTTGCTTCCCAAAAGCCACTGTGAAGGTTTCCCAGAATTGATGGGATAGGTTCCTCACCCCATCAGGCAGGGATAACTGTAAGGAAAAGCAAATGGCTTTCACCGGTTCTAAGGATGGAACACGGCACAATTCACGGTCTGTGATTTTGTCCATGTTACATTCTGGAAGAGATATGCAAAGGATTTTTTTAAAATTTAGCACATATTCTAAGAATAGAATAGAATAGGAATAGAGTAGAATAGAATAACAAAGTTGGAAGGGACGTTGGAGGTTTTCTAGTCCACCACCCCTTCTAAGGCAGGAAACCCTATACTCTATACAATTTCAAGTGGTTGTCCAATCTATTCTTAAAAACTTCTAGTGTTGGAGCATTCACAGCTTCTGGATGCAACTGTCAGGAAATTTCTGCTTAGTTCTAGATTGCTTCTGTCCTTGATTAATTTCCATCCATTGCTTCTTGTCCTGCCCTCAGGTGCTTTGGAGAATAGCTTGATTTTTGAAAAGTAAAGAATGCCATTGCTAAATCAATACAAAGGTTCATTAAAGCCAGTGTCCTATTTCCATGATAACTGGCCATATGGGTCTTGAAAACACTCACAAGTCCTACTCCCATTTGAGGGCATACTGCCTTCGAAACAGGAGGCTGTCTACTCCTAAAGCATAGAAACAGAGAACTGGGAGGGGTCTTTGAGGTCCTAGGTCAGCCCTCTGTCCAAGGCAGGGGACCTTATTGCATTTTGTCCAATCTTTTCTGTAAAACCTCCAGTGATGGTGCACCTACAGCTTTGGGAGGCAGGTTGCTCCATGATTAAATGTTTTCACGGTTAGGAAATTTGTCTCAAAGGTGTTTTTTCAAAAGGCAACTGGATTTTATTTTTCCTTGAAGACATTTCGCTTCTCAACCAAGAAGTTGAAAGAACTACAGAAGCTTCTTCAGTTCTTTCAGCTTCTTGGATAAGAAGCAAAATGTCTTCAAGGAAAAACAAAGTCCAGTTGCCTTTTGAAAAAACATCTTTGGGTCAACCATGATCTAGATGACTGAGAATCTCCATAGACACTGCCAGGAAATTTCTTCTAGTTTCAGGTTGGATATCTCTCTGATAAGCTTCCATTCATTGCTTCTTATCCTTCCCACAGGTATTTTGGAAAGTAGATCAATCCCCTTTTCCCTATAACAGCCCTTCAAGTATTGGAAGACGATTAAGCCTTCTCTTCATTAGGCTATACATACCTAGTTCCCTCAGCTGTTCCTTCTACAGTTTAGCTTCCAGACTCCTTATTATCTTTATTGCTCTTCCCTGCATTCTTTCTAGCACACCATATTTTTTTGTACCATGGTGACCCGAATTAGATGCAGTAATTTCAAGCGTGGTCTTACTAATGCACTAAAGAGTAGAATCTTACAAAAAGGCAGCTTTATTCCTTATTTTTTATTCAACACAAACTTTTATCTTGCCAATAAAGTATCTTCAGGGAGGAAACTCTACTCACTAGCAGTTGCCATGAAAGTAAATGGCACTGGAATCTACAACACAACATAAGATTTTGGCTAAAATGCCCAGCCCTTCATTTTATCTGAATATAGTCTTCCTTGGAGATTAATCAACATAGCTACTCTTTTTTTTTCTTTTTATGACTCTGTAATTTCTTGTATTGGGTGGAGTTTGGGTGACTGAATAGAGCTGAGCATTTACTGGTTGGATGCCTTCCTGACACCTAATCAACACAGCTGCTCATACCATAGGGCAGGACTGTCAAACTGTCGGGCCACAGGCCAGATGAGTCACATGCTGGCCACGACCACACCCAGTTTAGTGAAGGGGGAAAAAGTCCCAAGACATCACGTGACACCACCGTGATGATGTGAGTTTGACACCCTTGCCTTAGGGCAATCGCTGACTTCAGAAATAATAAATCTGGCATCATCCAGTTATTCTGGACTAGACCATCCCTTCCCACTGGCAAGGTGTCCAAGCAGTGGATGGACAGCTTTAGGGGTGCGATTCAACCAGTGTAACCACCGGTTCGGTGAGCATGTGCTTTGCGAGCTAGGCTGAAGCGGTAGAATCCCACCCCTGGTCAACTCTGATTTTCCCCCAGTGCAGTTTCATGATCTTCTAAACACTAATATGGAGATGCATCCAAGCTGAACTTTGATCCATAAGAAACATGTATATGCATGCAATGTATACAGGTATATACATACATATAGACACATACATGTATGTATGTATGTCTATATAATATTATTTCTGCATATTGTATACACCTCTCTCTCTCTCTCTCTCTCTCATACACACACACACACATACACTTCATATGCACAGATACAGCTGTCCTATCTCTGGGTTGCAAGATTTCCTTTTAATAAGAATATTGTCAGAGTTATTGCATGCTTGCCTTTGAAAAGCCTGCAGCTATAAACTGGCATTTTGCGTTCAATATCCACCTCCAATCTTCCCAGCCTGTATAGGCAATCATAGCCCTTCATTGTCCAGTGCTATCATTACAATATTGTTATCATCTGAGCTTGAGTCTGACACTTTCTCTAAGACCTTTCAAATAACCCCTTTACTAGGCTTCAGTATCAAACCATTCAGGGCAAATCTCTGCTTTGTGCTTGTCAGCCTTAATAGACTGAATGTCACTTTTGCCTGTAAAAAGTGCTCGTTCTTCAGCTGTCAGTCAGTCCTTGTGGTGTCAGCCGAGAGCGTGGCTGGAGCCGGCTGGATTAGAGGGTAGTTACCAGAGCTGTCAGATTACTGACAACCTGACACCCACATTCCCAACTTCCTTTTACTATATTTGGTTTCCCTCTAACTTCTTGGACCTTTCTTAAGGTGGATCCATCTCTGGAAACTAAGTAATAGATTTCAAAGCCAATTTGGGCAGAGTTTCTGGTCTCTTTTCTATGCGTGCCTTTTATAAAAACATGTATATTCATACTGCATGTTTAATAAAGCCATTGTATGGAACGTTTTGCTAAAGAAAAGATCAAAAGTAAAATGCCAAAGTCCGGTGTCTTTAACACGATTTTAGCATGACTGAAAACAAGATTATAATGAATAAATACCATAGATTCATAGTCCTCCCATACTTCCTTCAGCTATTTAATTTTTCCTCTCTCCTTCATCACAAACATACATACATACATACATACATACATACATACATACAAATATATATATGGATTTCCACTAAATTGGGACAATTGGATCTATTAGACAAAAATTTAGATGCAAAATATTTGAAGTTTTTTTGTGCCCATCCAAAGGGCATCTAGATTACTGCAACCCTGATTATCTGTTATGAGCGTTTTTTTTTTGCCAGAAACCAGAAGTAGATGCCAGTTTCTGGCAAAAATGTTATAAATTGTGGTCATCGGACTGTGGAACATTGAAAATGGCAGTAAAAGCAGGCCAATGGTCAAATGCCCAAAATGCAGCCAGGTGACTGGAGTGGGGGATATCATAACCTTTAGTCTGGATGGTAGGTACCTTTTGGTTCGGGCAATGGTAACTTCACACAGTCACTAAACAACTAAATAGCTGATCCTATGTCAAAGACTGCATGTATTATGTTTTTTAAGCATTCACGGAGATAAATTTTAGGGTTATTTTCCAAACTTGGTGCCCTAGACTCAGTGTTAGCATTTCCAGGGGCCAAACAAGTCAGGGCTTCTGTTACTTACAATCCCAACAGACCTGTAGATTGTGAAAATCTAACATAGACCTGAGTGTTTCTTAAGGAAGCTAAGAGAATGGTCTACTCTAATTCTCATTTCCTTTAGGTGGCAAATAGAGAGCAGACCTAAGTAAGGATTTAAGGTACCTTTTAAAACCATCACTGAAAGAAGGAAGGAAGGAAGGAAGGAAAGGAAAGGAAAGGAAAGGAAAGGAAAGGAAAGGAAAGGAAAGGAAAGGAAAGGAAAGGAAAGGAAAAGAAAAGAAAGGAAAGGAAAGGAAAGGAAAGGAGGAAGTACAGGGAAACCCATGGGGAGTGACTGTCAGTATGAGAGCACTGAGTTCAGAATTTCCTAATTTAGAAGGCAATCAACTCCTTCTGCTGTAACTTGGGAGGTTATAGGAGGGCAAATTGAGAGACTAATTGTCTCTCTAGATGTCCCAGTATGTTAAAGTGAGCCCTCTTTTAGGGTGGTAGGAATGAGCAGAGTTAAATGAAAGCTTTCACATTTGGAAGTTTTATAAAGCTGACACATTTTGCTGCAAGTACACTGACATTTTCAACCAGGAGTGGAGAAAGTTAGAAATGTCAACATACGAAAGAGAATTTTTGCATGTGTATGCCTTTGAGTCACTTGACTCCTGGCAACTTTCTGGATAGGTCACTGCAGTTTTCTTGGCAAGATTGCTGAAAACGATTTGCCATTCCCTCTTTCCTAAGGCTGAGAGAAAGGAATTGGATCACTCAGTTGACTTTATGCCTAAGGCAAGACTAGAACTCACAATCTCTCAGTTTCTCAGCTGATGCACTACACAAAACTGGCTATCTAAAGAAAAATACATGTCTGTAAACAGAGTTGCCTACAAACGTACAGATATTGGCTCTTGTTCTGTTTTTTGCCCACCAAAATGATTTTGCTCGCTAATGAGTGTCATATACCAGTCAAGTACGGCCACTTATTTTGACTGTCATGTGCTTTTTTTTCTCCTGACAAATGGGTTAGAGTTAGGGTTAATAGTGGATGGTTAAGAGTTTCCTCTGCAAATTTATATACCTATATAGTAATTACACCAAGGATATAGCACCATCAATTATATTCTGCAACAGGCAAAAATGTTTGGCACTTGAGATTGTAATAGTAATGGTAGCCAAAGAGAAATCAAGATACCTATTCAGGCTTATGATCTTTCTCTTTCAGATCTTGTTTGGAAATCCTTAAGAAGATCAGCTGATGTAAGTTGATGTAAGTAACAGTCATTTACTAAAGAAAATTAACAAGAGAGATAAGATGGATGAGCCAGGAAGACCAGGTATGACATCAGCCGGTCCAAAGACTAGCCAAGATTTGGTTGTGACTCTCTCCATCAATACAGACTTGGTGAGGGGAATCTCTTCCTGTCCGCCATATTGCTTGATGTTAATTTCCATAGGAAAGAGCCATTAACTCCATTGCTGGATATTTCTTTTCTCTGCTCCTTTCATCAGACTTGCTTTAACATTTTTTTCTCTGCTCAATTTGCTGTTTAGGATGGCTAGCTAAATTCAAAGATGCTATTCCTGGCTTGTTGCCTTTTTTTTTTTTTTAAGTTTGATTTTGTTTTAATCAGGGTATGTTATACGGCGTATACTAAAACTTCTAATACCTTGTTTTGGAGCCCTTTATCTGAAAAATTGAATTGTAATATATAATCACATTAATGTAAATGCTGCAGCTTTTTGGACCTTTTGCGAAGATAATCCTTTACAGATATTATTTGATGCGTGCAAGTTGTTATAATCTAACATGTTGTGCTAAAACAGTGATATACAGGCTCAGCTTGAATTTATTCATAGTGTTCATTAGAGTGAAATTCATCCCTTTCTGCAGTCAGCTAAAGTAATTGGGATTTGTTTAGGGATTGGCATTGGTTAAGAGAAATGGCCCTTATAACACTGGCTGAAAATACGTCCAGGAAGCTGCAAGTGGTATCTCACAGCAGTTGTCTGAAGTTAAGGGCTGAACAAAAATGGGTTTTAGCAAAGTTCAGCAACCACCCAATGTTTGATTAGAGATCACGTAAATAAAAGTGTATATTAAGAGTACACTCTGTGTTCCCAGAGGTTTATTGTCATATTTCTTGGCCTTGATGCACTTAGTATTTATTACATTTATTTATATGCCAACTTTATGTTAACACTCTGGGTGGTTTATGATATTAATGCAAAACAAGTACCATAAAATCCAATAAATCATTGTAGATTAAAAATAACCCCGTAAAACTGATCCCTACAATCAAATAAAAAATGAATATTTTATTTAAATTGTAGAAATAATTTTATGTTCTACATATATAACATATGATACAGATTCTCAGCTTCTGAAAATAGAAATAGACGATGAATAAGAAGAGACTGTGTAAATCAGGGGTGTCAAACATGATTTCATAGAGGGCCACATTAAGGTTGTGTTTGACCTCAGGGGGAGGGCACGGGGGCATGGCCAGGGTGGGTGTGGTTGATGTCACTCATGTTGGGGCACCTGTAGCCTGAGCGCTCTGCCAGCAAAAACAGAGCTTGGGAGGGCTGTGCGTGGCCCTCACAAGTTCTATTTTCAGCCCCAATGGCCTCCTGCAGCCCTCTGCCAGTGAAAATAGAGGGGGCCCCGAGCTCCGTTCTTGCTGGCAGAGGGCTGCAAGAGCCTGTTGCAGCCAAAAACGGAGTTCACAAGGGCTGCATGTGGCCTCCCAAGCTCCATTTTCACTGACAGAGGCACCATGGGCTGGACCACTGTTTCCAGGACAGCCCTGTGGGCCAGATCTAAGTACCCCGTGGGCCTTATCTGGCCTTGAGTTTAACACCCTGGTGTAAGCAGTCTTAATTAGAAAGCTTCTCTCAAGCTGAGCTCTTGGTGATCACCTGGATACCTTTCAAGTGCTCTTCTTGGCAATAGTATGGAAGTAATTTGCCACTTAGTACATTTTTGGAAATGTTTTTTCAGCTTTCAACTCTATCTTGCAATCTGAGATTTTCTGATAACCTCCCAGCAGTTTCAGTGAAGATCAGCAAATTGCTACCATCTCTAACTTCTTGGCTATTCTACATGCAATCCTACGCATGGCTTCTCTGAATTAGTGTACTGGACTCATTTTGATGAGATTTCTTTCCAGATTGTTATACAGTATAAACTGCTAAATTAAGTAGTTTCAAATCCCACTGATTTACTAGCAGAAACTGAAAAAAAAAAAGCTTAACTCTACCATAAAAATGAACGAGACTTCATTTGATCATGAATGGAAGCCTACCCAATGAATTTCAGATTAATTACATTTCTAGTAAGGACAATATACTAGAGACCTTGGAATCAATCCTTAATGACATTGTTAGAAAGAAATGAACCAGGTTCTTGGGAAAGAACTCAGGCGGTTGCTTGAAGCAGGAGTGAAGTTTATTTCTAGAATGCAGTATGCCATAAGTTGTCAGAGGTAGACATGCCAAGCTGTCTGCAACAAGCCCTTTATGTATAGGAATACCTTGAATTTGTCCCTTGAAAGTGTGCAAAAGCACACACTTAGCCAACATTCTGAGATACTGTGCTTTGCAGTCAGGCCCCCCGCTGGCTTTTGGTTTTAGCATTTGTTGATTGAAAGCCGTAATTTCTTTGAGGAAATGACCTTGAACAAAGAGATCTCAGGTTAAAATCAGAAAGGGAGGAATATTCAGCAGTTACTCTACATTAGGGTTTCCCCACTGCTTTTTGATCTTTCTCTACAGACTATTGTAACTTGTGATTTTGAACCTTTTCTCCCAATTATGGTGGGAAGAATGTGAAGGACATAAGAGGACTATGATTTCCTTCCCATAATATGAATAAGGCTTCAGCTTGAATCACAGTCTTTCCTTTTGCACCATTTTCCTCCTCCTCAGAGGTAGGGAGAAAAAAAGCAAGCGGCTCAGACAAAGTCACTGAGTATGCAATACGTGTGGTGTGGTCTGTTCATGTGACCAAGTGATTACGGTATGCAAACTCAGCCATGGTGCCTTCTACTGTAATCGAAGCCCATATCCCTACCCCACATCAGTGTATTTTGTAGTTGCAACCCGAGGTTCTAACAAGAATGTTACGATGATGTATGAACTGCAGCCAGTACTTCCTCACATCCTCTTGCTGCATTCTCCCCACTGTCCTCCATCCTTATTGCATTTCATGGCCTGTTACTGTTGCTTTCCCTAGAAGACAGATATGATTATAGATGTTCTACACCTCATCTAACTTTCTCATCAGTTTGCCACTGCATGCCCTTAAGGAGTTGATGAAACATTTAAAACGGCCCGGCTTTAGCGCATCAGTTGAAGAACAGAATCACAGAACAAACAACAAACAAATCTACCATATCTTCTAACCGCTTGCAACTGCAAAACTGAGTATATGAGATTACCATTTGTATGATAGTGCTAATTCTGACTATATGTCTGAACAAGAGTTGTATCTCCTTCCATTGTTCTGGATGAAGTGTGAATAATGAACAAAGATCTTACAACATCAACAACAATAAAAACAAATCAACAACTGCTAGAGCCAACTGTAACTACATAGCCAAAAAGGCATTAAGAGTTGTTAACCTAATCCTACGTAGCTTTTTCTCCGGTAATATCACACTAACTAGAGCATACAAAACATTTGCTAGACCAATACTTGAATACAGCTCATCAGTCTGGAACCTACATTATGTATCTGATATTAACACAGTAGAGAAAGTCCAGAAATATTTCACAAGAAGAGTTCTCCACTCCTCTACTCATTGCAGAATACCTTATGCCACTAGACTTGAAATTCTAGACTAGAAAATCTAGAACTACACCGCCTTTGGTCCGATCTAAGTATACTATATAAAATCATACATTGCAATGTCCTACCTGTCAATGAATACTTCAGCTTCAACCATAACAATACAAGAGCACACAATAGATACAAACTCAAGGTTAATCGCACCAAACTTGATTGCAGGAAATACGACTTCAGCAACAGAGTGGTCAATGTCTGGAATACTCTACCTGACTCTGTGGTTTCTTCCCCAAACCCCAAAAACTTTAACCTTAGACTGTCTACTATTGACCTCACCCCTTTTCTAAGAGGTCTGTAGGGGGCGTGCATAAGCGCACCAACGTGCCTACCGTCCCTGTCCTATTGTTTCTTTTATACTTTATTTTTCTTATATGTATCCATGTATTCATAACTATGTTTTACTTATACCTATTATCTTGTAAGCAATTGACAAATAAATAAATAAATAAAAAGAATCAAACTTCTGGAGTGAGCAGTGCGTTAACCCTGCAGTAGCACTGCATTCTAACCACTGCGCCACCACAGCTCTTACATAAGGTAGTTCCAACACCCCTCGGGAAGTCCGAACTCAGAAGTTGTGGGGAAGTTATTATATTCCTCTCCTAATTCTCAGCTATCTAATTCTTTATGGATGTGCCTGTATTGATTTGACAGTGTACAGGTAGAACCTGTAACATTCATATTTAACGGCTCTTAATATTAAGGAATTTTTCAGGATGTCCAGTTACAATAGACCTCTCTGTAATCTAAAACAGTATTTTGCCCAGTCTTTTGCGATATCTCTGAACAATTCCGCCCCATTTATCTTTTATCTGCCCATCATCATTTCTTCTCCAGGTTAAACCGACCCAGTGGCTTCTACTATTCCTTCTCATTTTTTTCTTTCCAGGCCTCCAGTTTATCAATACAGGTGGTCCTCGAGTTACGACCATAATTGACTCCAAAATTTATGTCAGTTTTAAGCGAGACATTTGTTAACTGAGTTTTGCTCCATTTTACGACTTCTCTTGCCACAATTGTTAAGGGAATCACTCTAGTTGTTAAGTTAGTAATCCAGTCGTTAAGTGAATCTGGCTTCCCCATTGATTTTACTTGTCAGAAGGTTGCAAAGGTTTATTATATGACCCTGGGACACTGCGACCGTCATAAATATAAATCAGTTGCCAAGCATCTGAATTTTGATCATACACCCATGGGATGCTGCAAAGGTTGTAAGTGTGAGAAACAGCCATAAGTCACTTTTTTTCAGGCCGTTGTAACTTTGAACGGTTACTAAGCGAACTGCTGTAAGTCAAGGACTACCTGTGTGCTTCCTAAAACGCAATGTCCAGGACAATGCGAAATGATTGGTATGAACTGATCAACACAGAATAGAGGAATAATGACTCAAAGAATGGTATCCAGCAAAGATTCATTCAGTTTTTCTGTCTGCCAGTAAATATGTACTTTCTAATTGTATGAAATACTCTTACTTATTTTGCCATTTTATATTCAAAATGCCCCAAATCTACGTAACATTTTTGATATGAATGAAAGACTTTGAAATTATTATTATTCACATTTTGAGTTAGCCCCGTCAAAGGTTTCAAAAGGGCTTCAAGCTTTCTAAAGAAAGCATTTGAATTAACAAATATTCATTATTACATTTGTTGAATGTAATGAATCTACGCTTATTAGAAGGGAATTATTACATTTGCATAACATTTATCTTTTGCACCTCAGTACTTTATCTAGGATTTCCCCCCCCCCCTCTTATTTAAGAGTTATTTTAACAAATAGAACACTCTGCCTTAATAATTGCTCTCCAACAGATTGAAAAGTGATAGACGTATGCGTATCAATCTACATTTTATTTAACAAATGGCATTAATGGAAGAAGTAGGGATTTCAGGTATGAGTTTAGCCCTCTGTTTAAAATGAAGACACAGCTACCATAATTTATCGCTTTAATATTATTATTAGGTCTATTCTAGGCACATTCTGGGAAAAGCAATCTTCAGTTTGAAATGATTTTTTTTTTACAGCTGCCTTTTAAGGCCCCCCCAAAAATGGAGTTTATAATGAAAGTGCTGACACAACCTTATCTACAATATATTGGAGTGAACTGTATAATAAGCAGTTATTATGTATGTGTAGAAATAATGAGAGACCCACTATCTGAAGAGAGCTAATATGAAATGCCGAGCAATTATAGTTGGTTACACAGTACAGGTTAATGTTCTTTCATAGAGCTACATGTTCCCTCCTCCCCACCCTGCCGCCCATTTTGTCTTACAGAACTCCTAATGAAAATTTGGAGACCTGACGTTAATGATAAGCAGCCATTCACATGTCCTCTGTGTCATGGCTGGAGCATTAATGCCTTCCTTCATATCACATTTTGCATAGCCTAAAGCATCTATTAAAATCCTTTGTAAAATTCATGAAACAAAAGTGGTCGGTTGAGCCTAGTGGGAGAGAAAGTAAGCTGCTTATTAGCAAAAAAGTGAAAAAAAAAAGGGGGGGGGAAACCCCCAATTACAGAGTCAGAGAAGGAAGCTGAGGAAAGAGCCAGATGAGAAATAATTCTTCTTTAGAGCGATGGGCTTAAGAAAGAGGCAACTTAGATATCATTCAAACATACACATACACATACACACACATGCACACACGAACGCCTGCACCCCACACTATTGAAAAGTAGGAGGAAGAGAAAAATATTCTAAGCAGTAATTAAACTGAAATATTGGTAGTTTTGAACACTTCTATAACAATGGAACCGAATGCTTTCAGTCGTAGCCTTTGCCCGGCTTCTTATGCAGATGCTAAATTGGAAGGATTGAAGGATGTTCCCTGAAGAAATGGCTCAGGGATAGTCAAGAGGAGCCCGGAGCTCAGGAAATACGTGGAGGGGGGGAAAATCTGTTTGGTATTTCAAATGCTATAAATTAGATACAAAGGAAGGAGAACCTGCCTGTGGAACAAGCAACGTAAAACAGAATAAACCTGCAATAAGATTGCCCTTTTTCTGTTATAAACTTGACATTAAGCCTGTCATGTTCAATGACAACCTAACAGACCTCATTCTTTACCCCCTGGAATTTGAAAGATTGGCAGATGCCATGATTTCCTTAACATCAAAGACCTTGCAGATAATGTTGGCTGTGCTTCCTTTCGGTTCCCCATTCCACTCTCATACTTGGGAGAATCATTGGGTGAGATTTGCAAATTGGGCAGGAGATTTTTCTCTGGTCAATAATTGCTTCTGACTGCCTCAATACCTTTCCCTGACAAAGGAGAAGGCAGATGTGTCTAGAGCTTTTTCTGTTTCTTATATGATTTGCTTTACTAGTCAAAATATTCCCCTACAGTTATAATAATGAGGCGCTTTTCACAAAACAGCTCATTATTAAGAGAGGAGACTAAATCACTGCAAAGTTTGGCAAAACTCCGCCAAAGGAGAACTCCAGCGTGCTGTAGACAAGCTCTCCTTTTCAGATGCTTGGCATATGCAATACACAAACACCTATTTCCTAAAGCCAATTTGGGGTACCTTTAATCATTATATTTGAATGGTACACCAGGGTCCTTTCAGTAAATTCGTCACATCTGTGTTGAGTAGAAAGGAAAGATTTGTGGACTGGCAGCTCTGATACTGTGAGGTGAAATAAGAAGGCTACAAAATTCAGAACCAGGCTGAATACTAATAATGGATATATCTATAGCACATCCTAGTCAGGGGCTTTCAAAGTGTAGGTCATGAATTCCTTGCAAGAAACACAAGTCAACGTAAGAGCATTGCAAAGGCCAGAGTCCTGTCTAACCATAGACAGGCTAGTTTCTTGTTTGTTCTGGGTTGGACTAACTGAGATTTGGCTTGCCCACCCAGAGGGAGGAGAAAACTCCCAGCCTTGTGAATCCTGTTTCCTTTGCCCCACCCTTCAGAACAAAGATTAAAGTTCTCCCAAGAACCAGAGACTACATTGACCTCTACTTCCCGTGTTTTTGTTGAGGTTTTTGGACTCCTTCAGCATCTTCAGCAGTGGGAGCTCTTTACAAGCAGTAAAAACCTGAATCTGGGGACTCTAAAGGGATGTGGAGGGACCCAAAGGAGGTGGGGAAAGTAACCAGGCCTTAGATGCATGGAAGAATCTCCTTTTCCGTTTGGTGCCCTCTGTGTTGCTCACAAGAGGTAAACTGATTGATTATTAACTAAGACTCAACTCTGACTTGGAACAAAAATGCTCTTAACCTATTGTAAGGAAAACATCTTTATGCTCCATAACATGGATAGGTTCGGTCTAGGCTGCCCTGCCTTTTTGGACAGATACGGCAAAGCCTTCTGTAGATTCTGGCTTAAACACCCACCCACCCACCAACATCCACCCACCTACCCACACACTCCCATACACACCCTTTCTGGCATTTCCCAGACTCCACAAAAGGCTACATTGTTCTTGATGCCCTTGGTGCCACCATAACAGGATGTGGCTGCCAGTGCCTCTTAACTAACCCTTGTGGTCCTTGTGTGAGAGAACAAACAGGGAGATTTTATATTTTTTATCCAAGATCCACTCCAATTATTCTACCTTTCCCCAGTGCTGGGAGATTTTACTACAGAAGGAAGCCTAAAAGCTTGCAGGCCACCTGTGAACTTAGTGACCTGAAAAAGACTAAGGAAAATTGCTTGGGTAGGACTTGAGACCAACTGGCTTGTCCCAACACAGCAGGAAGAAAAGCCCAGTTTTATCCAAGCAAAGTTCCAGCTGTGGAGGGATGCATCCTCACAGCTGGATTGCTCTCCAAATTTGCTCCTATTCTACTTGCCTCTGCTCATCCTTCTATTACAATTACAGCTTTAAGTTAGATTATTTAACTTCCAGGGAAAAGGTTCTGTAGAAGGACTGACACTTTGTATGTCTTTTATTATGTATATGATGTATAGATTAATTAATTAAAATCAATTATCAAAAGTAATACATGCATATCTTGCCTACTGTGGAAAGAGTTTTATGCAGAACGAAGCTTGACTATCAAATGCTAAGGATGAAATGCAAGAATATGTGACTTTCTGCCCAGGATCATAGCTCATGAATCACTATAGCATTCTTGGTCTCCAAGAACAGGCTGCCTATGTGCAATTGTATGAATGTGGAATCCGTTCATGTTTTCCTATGTTCACCAGACAAATAGAAATAATGAGTGGAAAAGCTCTTTGGGATTTTTGGTACCTCAATGCCATCATTCTGAAGTTTTCACCCCCTATAAGATCAAAATATGTATGCTGTGTTTTCCTAATAAAGTAAGTCTGTCAGTGAAGTAGTGTGAAAGAAATATCCTTCTTGGTTCAGTTCCAAGTGGGGAAAAAGACACTGGAAACATGGAGGCTGCTTGGAAGGTTTAATGGTTACAGGGCCACATGGCCTGGAGGTCCAGAGAAGAATGATCACATGCTTCAAGGTGAGAAGAGAAGGGGAAAAAGGGCTGAGGTGCTGAGAGTGCCTGGGTTTTATACCCTCTGTTGGGATTTGAATTGGAGCTTGTATTCTAATTGGTTGTCAGACTCCCAGGGGCAACTCTGTAGGCTGTCCTGAGTTCCAGGCTTGGTTTAGCCTTGCTGGGTGATTATGCCCTTAAAAGGGCTTTTGGTAATTGCTATAGCTTTTACCTGGAGTTCCTTCTTATGTAAAGTATTCTGGCCCAGGCCTTAATGGCCCACCCATTAACAAAGGTGGGGGTGAGATTCTGCTTCTGAGGTGAATTTCTGCTTCTTGAGTGACTATTCTTTTTAGGAGAAATATTCTGCCTTTTTAATATTTCCTAGGCTATTTCAATTTTTCTAGGAGAGGGGTGGATGCTAACTTCCTACAGTAGTGGATATATTACTTGCAAGGAATAACATGAGATTAATATGGTTGCATTGGCTTTTGTACTGTAGCTGTAATACATGAACAGAATGGTGAAGTGGCCCAAAGTTCACACGGTCCTAGCTTACATTATCTAGTAGAAATAAATGTATGAAAGATTACGGTCTTTGCATTCTGCTTTGAGATCTGCAGAAAGTGTTCTCATTGTACACAGTCTTCAATAGGCCTCTATCTATAAAAGATTTCAAAATGGAGGGTATGTGATCGAAACATAGATTATTAATCCGGGATCTGTGCACACAAGAAGCTTGAAGGTTTAGTACAATATTCTCATTATCTGTATGAACAATAGCTAAATACTATGCGCTGCAATTTTTAAATATTCCCTGAGCTCTGTGTTTATTTTCTTTCGCTGTTACTGTAATGTGGTAATCTTTAAGGCACAAGATAGCTGCTATGGCTCCATTTTGTCTCCTGCATATCTTTCTTACACCAGCAGAACTACTTCCATGGTAATTCATTCCTTCTTCTTAAGTTAACACGTTTCTTTTATTTAGTACCTCCTAATCCAGGAATTCGGAAGTGGATTTTAGTATCAATATGCATCTTTTATGATGTGTGAAGTAGGTTAGACATTTATTGCTGACTACTTCCAAACCAAATCATAACAAAACCATGACTTTCCCCAAACTTAATGAAGAATCAAACAGACTACTTGTTTTTGACTTGTAACCTATCCAAGTGTGATGTACTGAAGGGTCTCCAATCTTCCTCTAAACGATGAGTATTGATTATCAAATGGGCTAAAGTTTTTATAGTATATAAAGCATAATCTAACAACATTGAACAAAAGTACTGGAACTTTTAAAACAAAGTTCTTCCCCCAACTCAAACCTTTTGCGATGTACTTCTGGGCTTTAATTCTTAGAGAAATAAAAAGAGAGAAGATGAGCTAATGTCTGATCAGTTGTAGGTTGGGAGCTTGGCTAGCAACTCCACATATCCCACACAATGGGACAAGAAGCATGTTTAGCACCTTGGCTTACATTGCCCACCATAATCAAAGCATATCAAGCAGCATTATGCTCAAGTGAGATTTTATCCAATGATACTTTGGCAATGGACACCGGGGAGTGGGGGTGGACATTGGACATTGCGGCTGGTTCTGGTTGCATTAGTCATATAAACTGATGGTCTCTTATGCTAATCAACACAGAAATAAAGACCTTTATAGCTGCTAAGACCTACAGAAACTAGTAGGAAGTCACATGTCATTCTTTAACTGCAACCCAGATCTTTAAGCAAAGGCACATTTCCATACACGTTTCACATGAGCACATGCTGTAAAGGTCAGTAGCACCACAATGCATTATAGTTGGAGACTTCAAATCCAGTCATTACCCACACCTGGGAACTGAACCCATACCTCTGAACTGAAGTGAAGTAGAACTCATAGAACTGCACTGTCAAGTTCCTATTCCCAGATTCTTACTTCTACTCCATCAACAAAACACGGTGATCAAATTAGGAGCAAAATCTTTGTGCAATACAGTCAATAGCATGATAAACATGGGCTTCAACAGACAAACCATGAAGAATTAAACTCAACTGAAGAGCAACTTTGTGTGTGCGTGTGGGTTATGTGCATTAATTAGAGACAGCAGATCCCCAATTATAGCAGGTCTGAGAATTAAGGTTCAAGCACTCTTTGGGCCAGTAAAGGGAAACCCCATAAGAGCTCACAATCTTGCCCTTAAGTTCAGTGTGATGGTGATTCAATAGGACACAAATGGTTCTTCCTCATCACTATAGTTTATTGGTGTGCCCATATCTCTTTCCTTAGAGATGCTGTGCCTTCTGCCTTCTTAGACCATCTATTCTCCCATGCTATGTGTCACCCTGCTTCTAAAGTTGGCTCATTCCATATACGGAGAGTGCACTGGCTCCAGATCAAAGCTACCTCCTATAGACTGATGATTCTGGACCCCTTTGGCAGCTTTTCTGCTAAAATCAGACTCAGCTGTGGTGCAGGAGAAAATGATAATTTTGCAATATTAACTGTGGATCTGTTAGATGAGTGGTTTTTCCCTTTGGAAAAAGCTCTTGCCTCATTCACCTACTCCTCAACTCTCTTTTTTCCTTCTTCCTTCCCAGCACTTCACCCTGGATTTTAAAGTTAGAAAAGGGGTGGCTTTGGAGCCTTACTCACAGTAACTGACTTTTTAAAAAAACAGAGATAATGACAGAGGCACTGGCTGCATGTTGATTTGAAGACTCCCTGATTGGTCTATTGGAGAGGATAACATCCATTACAAGGTCAGCAGCAGTAAGGATACTTACAGTACTTATATGCAGCAATCCATATGAAGGTTTATGGAGAGATCTCTCTCCAGGACAGTAGCCATCTAATATATGAAATGAGGTTGCAACCTTTCCCTTCTTCATGTAATGAGAGACCTAGCATGGGCAGCATTGGTGTTCCAGATGCCCAGTCTTCCTCATTCTTCATTTCCTTCTCATGTCCTCTCTCTTGGTCATCGCTATTCTCACCTCTTCCCATACACAGAAACTTCATTTTTTAATCTCTCAGGCTCTGATTCAGCTCATGGCTCAAACTTTTCTAGATACTTCTTCTTCTGAACCATATATTGAGATAGGACACTTCCAAGGAACTCCAGTGAAGCCCATCCAGGTTCAGCTAGCTTTCCAGAACATCCTTTTTTTTTGAAGTACAAAATTCATAGTGCATTATTATATCACAAAGTAAAATGAAATGAAGTAAAAGCAAAGTTTAGTTGAATGGATTTGTGCTTAAATTTCAATTCTGGACCCATTGGTCATTAAGAACTGCCATGGAGGCCTTTTTTCAGTTTTCTGATCAACCATCTCCAATTTGCTGACCCTGGGGTTCCCCCCCCCCACCCAGAATGTAGCTCCCCAAATGCCCAGTAAAGTTGTGAAGATGGAAATTATGTAGTTCCACTATAATGGTTGAGCACCAAGTTGGGGGATTTACTCTGGCAGTAAGTGAAAACAAAACAAGGACCTGTGGAAGAGAGAGTGAAAGTCTTAACTGAAGAATAGGTATCAGTCAAAAATTATTCTGCATATATCTTTAGATCAGATTAAAATGGCTGTTACTTTTACTTAAAGCATTTCCATTTATTCTACTGCTGGGCTATCATTCACTCTTCCATAGTTTCATTGTTTTGAGTGGTCCTTGGTACTCTCTGAGCTTGGTTGTTTTCTTGAAGATGTTTCATTGCCCAAACTAGGTTACCTCATCAGGGCTAACTTCATTATTTTACCATTTTTAGTCTCTCCTTTACTTTCAGATTAATAATATTGATTTTCTTTTTATAATTGGAGTTAATTATGCTTTAGTATCTCTTTCCTTGGAAACGTAATTTTTTATGATTATAAGGTAAAGTCACTAAGACTATGAATCACTAAATTAAGCATCCTTGATAGCCAACCCACGTTACACTGCAGTAGGTCCCTTGTGATAATGCAGAAAGGCAATATAAACACGGGCGATATGTCATACATGCTTGCTTAGAATTAGAATTCAGAGATACAATATTTTAATGCTAATCCAAAGGTAGCCCTATGAATAAGGAAATTTCTAAACTCTTGAGGTCATCCCCAGCATTGTTGAATAAGCTTTCATCTTTTGAAATACTTGCTGAAATAAAGATACTATAGAAACAGAGAAGTCTGTTTTCTATTATTATTACTGATGTTTCTTGACCTTATTTTGCCTCTTCCAGTTTTCTGTCTTCAAATAGAACTCTTACCCCATCTTGCATAAAACAGACCATGAAATTTCACATATGGTATAAAAACAATCACATTGTAATTTCTAAATATGGGAATAATTCTTTACTTCTCCCCAGTGCATTGTAAGAAATTTCAACTCAATGAAAACGAGACAAAATAATAGATGGCTGGGTTGGAATGATTCTTATGGTGAAGGAAAATTATCAGGTTTCTTTTCTCTTAGAAAGGCTTCCTTTCTTCCTTTATGCTTCTGATTTATGTTGCTGCCCAAAGAAGAACAGATTTGTTAACAGTAAATTCTGAAGGGGAGTAATCTGGCTAGAAGTAAGTCCAACTATATAATCAGGTAGGCCTTACGTACTTGGTTTATGTAAGGCATAAATGTTGGCCATTTCAAGATGGATTGGTTTATTTACAGTGAATTTCCAGCATATATTTATCCATAAGTCTTTGCCTTCCCATTTCTGCGTTATTCTGCTCTTCAAAAAATGCTTATGGTAGCATCCCAATCCAAAGTTTAATCAGATCCACCATTGCTTAGCCAAATTTGGCTAGGTGCTACCAACTGAATTTATATCTCCTTCAAAAAACCTAATTTCAATCCTAATTAGATATTGAAGGCTAACTGGTTGAGAACAATATTTTTATTTTCTATTCCTTCTTTCTCCCACAGGTACAATTCATGCTTTCTATACTAGAGGCGCCCAGCTGAATCCATGGCATCTACAGGTAAGGTTGGGAAAAATTCCTGCCCGAACATAGAGAGATTCCATAGAGAGATTGTCATGTTTATGTAGTATATATTGGAGGTGGAGGTGGAGATCATTTGAGAGCTGTATGCAACAAAATTTCATTTTAATGTATGTTAATTAGTGTACATTCAAAGTAACAATAAAGGTATTCTACATCTAAGTCTAAACCATTGCAGCCAGTCAGTAGAAACTAGTAATCTCCAGCCATTGGATTTTCAGATCAAGACCGGTCTTCAGACCAAAACAATGGGGTCTGATTTCTAGTGTTGAGTTGTCTTCTTGAAGTCAGAGAAGTCAAGAGAGCTTTCTAAGAATGACTTCCATTGTACAAAAGGTTAATAGCAGAAAGAGAAAACAAGTGCCAACAAAACTTCAAGAGCATGTTGTGGTTTCTGTTTGTAGACAATTTCTGCTTCTCAGCTCAGCTTTTAGAAAGAAACTGCATCTATCATCATGCTGATAACAATTTTCAAAACTGTATCTCCCTGTAGTTTCACTAGCATGTTAACCTACTTACTGCAATTAATGCTTCATTAGTAAGGCTAACTAACTGTTGCTGTGCCCTGTAATGATTTGCCAGGTTTTCTATATACAAGTACATAATCAATGTTTTCCAATTACTGCTATGGTGCAACCACTATTTCAAATAAACTAGATAATAATACAAACCTATTACTGAATCTGAAGTAGCAAAGGCATTTAATTGCCAGCCAGTTCTTCTCAGCTTTTAAAATTTTTCACACTAATGAAGTGTCATACAAAAAAGTTGTATTGATTTTTCCACCACATGGCTTCAGCCACAAATATGTAATTATCCCTTTTATATCTAGCAAGGGGATTAAAATAATCTATAGTATATAGCCTTTACTTATCCCTGATGGGTTTAGTAGTACTTTTACCCTTTTCAAAATATGCAGCATTTTGATGAATGAACTTTCAGTAAAATGTTGCTTTATCTGCTTCATATCTTTAGTGCTTTTTTTTTTTTTAAACCTAGCTTGTGGGCAAGCAGTGGAATGTTAAATCGTAGTTTTCCCTTAAGCTATCAAATGCTGCAGAGATATTGGAATAATTTTCATAGCAGTTAAAATTGCAGCAAGACTGTAGTCAATATTCTGTAAATTTACTCACCACTAGTTTATATTAATATTATTGATGTGACCGAAGAGCGGCTTGTATTATACTTTATGGAATTTAGAAGTAGCTTTACTACTTTTAAATAAAACATCATAGAGTATTGGAAATTGTTCAAGGAGGCCTCCCACTCAAATCATCATTCAGTTGAGTTGGGTCAGTTGCCACCTCGCCACCCGACCTACTTCACGGGGCTGATGTTAAAATAAAATAGAATAACCTTGTCAGACTTTGTACCAGGAAAGGCAATACATTTCAATTCTCCAGAAACTCAGCATTCAATAACTACCTAGGAACAGGAGTTTCACAGACTCAAAACTTATAAATTACTTGATTGGAAAGAAAAATACATACAGGAAATCCTTGAACTCTGATCACAGCTGAGCCCAAAATTTCAATTACTAAGCAAGACAGTTAAGTGAGTTGTGCCCCATTTTATGACCCTTTTGCCACAGTTGTTAGTTAATATGCACACACACATGCACACACCCAAACACACACTCATGCTTGTGGTGTTATTCCACCCCCTCCAAAAATCCATTATCATTGCTTTTAATGAGCAACTATATGGAGGAAATATGTATCTTGTCAGCCATGCAATTTTCCTCTTGTCAACTGTTCCAGAAAAGAACCCAGCATGAGGAAGGAGAAAGCAAGTAATTATTGATTTTTTTCCCACTTTTATCTGTATTACTTGGGAGGGGCCTATGATAATTCTGGGGTACAGCACTTACTGTGGCTGACTTTTGCAAGTCTTCCTTGCTTGCTCTTAGCATTCTACTGCTCTCCTCTCTACACTCTTTCTTGAGACTAAAGATGACTGCTTTGTTGGAATAATCTTTCAATGAATTTCTATATCTGAACTCAAAGCTATCCACAGGACAAACAGTGGCTTCTGCAAACCTCCAAGAAGTTGGGTCTTCTTATGTTTGTCTGGGACAGGATTGTGTGCTGTCCCAGCCAGTCTATGGGAATTGGTTAGTTACTTAGGAATTGTGAGCTGTCCCCTTAAGGGAATGCATCATACGAAATGTAGTTAAATGCATCATGGGAAATGTAGTTAAAGGTATCCTGGGAAATGTAGTTCATGTCATGTGGCCATTGTCTGTAATCCTGATTGGTCACTAAATTGACCCTCGATGGGTTGGGGGAAGTTTCCTCCATTCCTGCCTGGACTCATGAACTCATAGCACCTTTTCTTTCTATCGCTACAAGACGGGTTGGGAGATAACCATCCTTTATCTGCAAGGCTGATATATAAAGGATTGGTCATTATAGAAGAGCTTCGTCACAAATGTGAGTTATAAAGATACCTGATCTTTGTATGTATGTAAAGATGTACCAATAAATGTACTTCGTTATGGATGTTTTGTGGAACTATCTATCTCCATCTGCACAGCTGCAAATCCACTTCTGTGCATGAGACAGGATAGTAAAAGATGCTATAGAATAGATTGTATTACTTTTTTATCATGGTAAAAATTATGTATATTCCATAATCCACTTGGATTGTGACAGGCAAAGAGTAAAAAACCGCCTTTTCCCATTTTCCTTGTGATGATCCTGATGAAATTATGCCTAATGCACACGTAGAAGGCAAAAATCTACCTGCCACTATAAGGGTTGCAGTTTTGCTAATATACTTTTGGATTTCCTTTATAAGCATCTTAAATCTACAGGCTTTTCAAAAGCTATTTTGCAAGGAAAGAATAAACAATGGGGAGTAACAAAAAAAATCTTCATAACTGTAGAGGTTGATCAGATCTCTCGTATGTGAATACCCATGTGGCATCTGCCTACTATTTTCTGTATATGTAGTGTTAATAATGTATAAACAGACAATAAACTTGAGGAAATGCAGCATCAGAATGTTTTGTTTCTGTTGGTATGCATCAGTTAGAAATTCAATAGGAGCATTCTCTTGGCAAGTATTATAGATTGATTGTAGACCTGTTGAATTATTTGCTGCACATCTAACAAAGTAACAGGAACCCTCAAGATAATGAGAATTATATTAGAGAGAAATCCACTAAGCACATTGTAATAAGGACTGTGGATAGATTGTTGACTCATTTCAGCCTGCAGAATTAAGGTCGTAGGTGAGAAATTTGCAACATGTATATGTGGCAATGTATCTTCAAGGACATGTCTATTAAGTGACTGGGGAAGTTGCATCTCTTCAGTATCTACCTGGCTACAATCCTTTCTAAAGCAAGCTTATCTTGAAATACCAACTGCAAGGAATAAATTGAAGGGAATATTAATTCTAAATTCACAGTTCATCAGAGGTTTGGTAAAATCTTTATATCTTATGCAGTATAAATCTTAACTGCTTAATTTTCTGCCTTTTTTTTTTTTTACATCGTAAGTAGGAATAGGAATAAGGTTAATGCTATCATCTCAAAGTGAAGGCTTTTTGATTCTGAAACACAGAACAACAGGAAACCAATATAATTGTCAATAAACTGTGTGTCTCCTAGTGTAAGGATAAGTTTCCCACAAGGCATTGTCGGTTAGGTTCCAGGTAAACCCCCCAAGAACTACTTTATGGTGGGAATAAAAGTTAGAAATAAATAAAAAGGAGGAAGATATATCTCCCTATGTGTGGATAATTATATTCTCTATTGAATGAACAAAGATATTCCATGCATCATGGAGACAATCTGACATTTGATTTATATGACTTTATTTTTATTCATCATTGCTAAAATAATTGGTAGCAAAACTTTCAGACCATCTCTGTCCATTTTTCTCATGAAGTGCCAAGGCTGCCTTCTGAATGCTTCTTTCTTTTCCTTTTGGTGAGACTTCTGAGTCTAATTCCCATCCCTTCTTGAAACAGATAGAAAGAGAGAAATTGAAGCACAGCTCTCCTTGGTTTGTAACAGTTACAGAAGACTAGAAAGGGGGAAAGAGAGCAAAGACTTGGCCAAGGAGACCCAGTCAGATACACAGAAAAGGGGAAAAGATAGAGAAATTAAAAGGAATCACATCCCGAGACCAAACAGCATATGCTACTCTATAGAAACAGCCAGCGAACCCCACTCTATTTGCACTGATGACATTATCCAGTCTGGTGATGAAATGTCTGCAGGAAAACAGCCAGGTTTAGAGGACACCAAAACAGACAGAAAATAAAGCAAGTAGTATTATTGTCTTATTGGAGCAAGCCAAGCAGGTGCGGCCTCGGCCACAAGGCCCTTCTGTATCTCTAGTGAATCTAAACAAAACAATGTCTATTGTTTGTCTTTGGAAGTACAGTAAGCCCTATTGCAGTCAACTGGGCCTTTTTTTCTTGAGTAGACACAGCTAGGATTGACCTGTTAATTAACTTTAGGGTATTTGTGGGAATATCCCTAAGAGCTTTATGCAGCCTTTGGGTTAATTTCGTGCAACTCTTTGAAATTTCAAAAGCTCTACATAAACAGAAAACTAAAATCATTTGGTAAGAACAATTTGTTCTTGTGTGCAAAGGAGGATGGTATAGAGTGAAAGAGACAAGCCCAAAGAGCAAAGGAAGGAGGGACTAGAAAAAGAGAGAAGGAGATCAAAAAGAGAAAGCGAGAAAAAAATTGATTTGACCAACTTCTGTCTCTGCTTGCTTGTGCCCCTTCCAGAAGCTTCTGCAGGACCTGATCTTTCCACTATAATGACAAATGCCTCAATGTTACAATCCCTTTCATATCTCCATGTCACATCACAATGCAGTTACAAAAGGGATGGAGCTTGCATCACAATATGGCTTTGATGATTTCCCATCCCCATCTTGGTCACCCTGGTCCCACATGACATGCAGCTACTTATCAGTTGCTCCAAAAGAAATGTAATCTGTCTATTCCTGCCATATTATCCCTTTTTCATAACTCTATATTAATCTTTTAATTTAGGGTAGAGTCAGGGCGGCTGGTTGGAGCTGAGCATTTACTGGCCAAATGCCCTTCCTGATGCCGTGCGGAGTTCACAGCAGATATTTTTTTTCTTTGCACATACTATCATAAGAACAATAAATAACGACAGAGCTTTTGCTTTTAAAACAGAAAATGACCCATACACTTTTAAATGAAGCGAATGGGTTTACATAAGGAAAGGATAATATTGCAGGTAATGACTGTTTAATCTGATGGCATTCAACTTGGGATGTCAACACATCTTCTAAAACACTTCTCCTGATCATAAATGGCCATTACCTTGACCGTTGACATGAAGCCATCAGAGTTATATTATTGACAAAACTTTCAGCTCCCCATCTGTTTCACTGAATGAGCATCATATAGCTGTCAACTCAGGCAGAGCACAAAACTGATGATCACCTCTGACATTTCTCTTTCAATGTTTATGGAAACAAAACACCTTGAGGTGTTTTTTTTTAACCCAACAATGGCAACTGCAGAAGCTGCAGATCCTCCCCACGTCCATGATTTATGAGCAGTAAAAGATCTCTTTTTTGAATTGAATGGCAGCCTCCTTTTGTTTCTCTTTGAATAAGGTATCTTTTGTTTAAAAAAAAAATTAACATTATCCCTCCACTGCACATGTGGTACTGTTAACACATTGAATACTGTATAGTCTAACATGAGATTTAAAAAATGCTTTTATCTTATTACACCTTAGGTTCAGTCAAATGGTAACTTCTGTATTTTTAAGGGCATATTCTGATTCTCAGATACATGATCTCCTGTTTGAAAAAAAAAATACTGCCAGAATATTGTATGTTATGGAAGAACCTCTTGCCATAGTACAGAATGGTAACTGTTTTCCCAAAAAAGATAAGACAAGAGAGAATTATAGTTGGAACCCTGAGCACAATTATTTGGAAGAAAGCTCCATCTACTGCACTTCTGAGCAGATAGCATAAGGTGGTGTGGAGCATACTACAACAATGTGTGCAGGATCCCTATGACCAAACTATAGATTTCAATAAACAACTCATGGTTGATGGTATTAAACCATCAACTGATAAACTGTGGAGTACCAACAAAAATGCCTTCCTTATTACTCCTACCACTATTAAAGATTGCCCTGTAGTTACAAGTATTTGGGAGGAAGCAAGGAAGCAAATGATGAAACTTACTTTTTGGTATCACAATACAAACCCTGTAACTTACATACATACATCCAATGTCAGATCGCAGGTAGGAAAGGTCAGGGTTTCCATCATAAAATGGTAAAGCATGTCTCTTTCTTTTTCGTCATCATGATTTGCAATGGATGTCTAGGCATGCAGGTTGACAACAGTAATTTTTCTGCCAACCTACCTCAGACAAAACATAGCTAGGAAATCAGTTTCTCTCAAGAACGCCAGACTGTAATCCACCACCCACTCATATTCCTAGTTTAGAAAGAAAATAATAGGAACTACAGCAGGGAACATACTTACCGTTTTTTAAGGTGACCAGAAGTTGGCAGTGATTAAAGTAGTCCTGCAATGTGATTGAGGCTGGTATTTCTGAGGTTAGAATTCCTCGGGTGGGTGTAAGGAATTGAACATATTGTTTTTCTATTAAGCTTGAATCAGGGTTTACATTACTCTAATTTCCAGCAACATTGAACTGAAATGTCTGCAGAACTATATTAAAAAAAGCTTGGAGGTTAGATGTACTCCTGGGACAAATTCCTGTGTGTGTAGGATCCCTGTCTCTACAAAATAGATTCTGTCTAAAATATATAGCATTCAAGCCATTTACTTATAACCCAATGCTTCTGTAAGCAGACTACTACAGTATTGCTGTTCTTCCTGAATCTGTTCCCTCCATCAGATGACCTGTACAGGGGTGGGATTCAAATTTTTTAACGATCGGCGTGGCTGGGTGGGTGTGGCCATGTGACTGGGTAGGTGTGGCTGCTTCTTCTTCTTTTTGCAGCAACTCTCACAGGGGTGGGATTCTACCAGTTTGCACCTATTCGCTAGAACCGGTTGTTAACATTCTAAGCAGTTCGGAGAACCAGTTGTTAGAAGAAATTACGGGCCTAATCCTGTAAGGAAGGCAGGAAGGAAACATTCTGGTGTTGCTTACAGAAACTGCCTCTCCGTTAACCCTTATTACATTCTTGGCAGGACTAGACTTCCTGTCTCAGGAACTCCTCTAGAGTTTTTCCCCCTCCTTTGCTGGTACTTTGCTTGTGTGGCGTGACCATTCAAAATTACAATGGCACTGAAAAAAGTGACTTATGACCATTTTTCACACTTACGACTGTTGCAGCATCCCCAGTCATGAGAGGCCAGGCAAGGAGATGCGTGTGAGTGATATTGAGTTGGCCACACCCAGCCAATAACATGACCACCAAGCCACGCCCACCCAGTCACATGACCATCAAGCCACGCCCATCACCTAAGCCATGCCCACAGAACCGCTTGTTAAAAAAATTGAATCCCATCACTGAATTCCCCCCCATTTTTTTGCCTCCTGGGCCTGAGGCAAGCCTCCTGGGTAGGGTGTTTTTGCTCCCAGAAGGCTTCCCTGAGGCCCAGAAGGCAAAAAACAATGCTCCATTTTTGGGCCTCCTGGGCCTCAGGGAAGCCTCCTGGGCAAAGCAGTAAGACAGCAAGGTGGATCCCAGCACAGCTGGTCATCGGAAAAGCTGATTGTCAGGAGGGGAGAAAAAATGAAATACTGTAAGGAGTAACTGGTGGGGGAGAATGCAGTCAGCGATGTCGGGTATATACACAATATTGCGCATGCTCAGTAGGGACAGACTGGGCGGGGGGAGGACGAGTGGGCAGAGGCCAGCCAGGGGCACGATTTGCCAGTTCTCCGAACTGCACAGAATCATAACAACCAGTTCTATAGAACCGGTCCAAACCAGTAGAATCCCACCCCTGTGACTATATATCAAACCTCAATAATAGCTTAAAGACAACAACCATAACCCACAAATAAATTACAAAAAGTCCCAGTTTTCTGCCTCTGGGTAGTTGTTAATTTTTTCTCCTCTCATACTACGAATGATAATCACTGCTCCTTTACCATGTGGGGAGGGAACAGCTATCACTATTCCCAAAGTTTAGAGTAATGTGTTCATGTGCTAACAATGCACTGCTAGGAACTGCTGAGACCTCTGTTGCAGATAAGCAAGATAGTACATATTTTAAGTCCCAAATATTTTCATAGGCCAGAAAAAAATGTGGAGAATGGATAAATAATATATGGGACATATTTTTTTCCAGAAGGAGAAGCAGTTTTTTTTCTGTAACAATCCTAAGCCTAACAGTTCACCTTCTTATTTGGCTTGGCTTGTATTATCAGTCTTTTCCCCCCAAATCCAATCTATCTGCAAAAATGAGAAACTTAGGTCTAATTTTGGCCCGGCAAAAACCTCCACTGGATCGCTTCCTGCTGGCAGCAGTTCGCTTCAGCCCTTTCAGGATCTGGCCCAATTAGTTGCCGATTGTCAGGCAGCTGACACAGATGATGGTGACTTAGAGGTCATCTCGGGCTCCTGGCCCTGTGTGGACAGAAAAGAGGATAATTTATGCTAACCATCCTCATTCCACCACCCACTCTTCACTCCTGACTTTAGCTTTTAGATTGCATTATGATTCCAGACTAGGAACAACATAAATTTTCTCCAAATGTGTAGTAATTCCTTGGTGCAGTCTAAAGTTATGATTCATTTATACTGGAGTGACAGCATAATACCTAGGTGTCAAAATCTATTAAAACTGTTCAATGTCTTCTGTTTATTTTTAGAACCAATTGAGACTTAACTGATGGTGAAAAATATACAGTCAAGTGTGTTTACTTCACCTTTACAAAGAATCTGTTATAGTCCCAATTAATTTGTTATTCCTGTCACAACCAGTACTGGATACTTCAAAACTGTCATTACTGTTTCTGCCTATTTGGGGAACGAGGGTGGTGGGAGCTGTTTTTTTGTTTTGCTAACTGGAACAGCTTTTTGTTTGTTTTTAACCCACTCCCTGATGCCAGTATAATTGTTTCACTTGGTTTTAAAACTGTACATCACTTTGTAATTGAATTAACATAAATGCACACTTAATAATTTGCTATACTGAGCAGGCTGCCATCATTCCCCCCCCTTTGATTTTCCATATAATAACCATGTCTTGTTTTCTGTGCTGAATTAATGAAAGTCCACAGAAATATCTTTTGTATACCTCAAGTTCATGGGCCAGATGGAAAGCATTGAATTAGAAAGTACTACGTGAGGCAGTCATAGTCCAAAATTGGCTTCCCACTGTTATTAATTACTAATTAATAATTCTTCTCTCAAAGAAATCCAGTATAAGGTTTTTATGAGTGGGGAAATATGGGAAAATATATATGGTGTATATATCTTTAAACCAAACATGATATACTTGAGAGGTTTATGCAATCAGAAAAAATAAAAACAATTCATCAAGGCAACTGAAAACATTACTGCTGAGATGAATAATTGTCTGCAAACACATATGTGAGAATATCGTAAAAAAGAGAAGAAGGAAAGAAACTATTATCATGCAATGTCCATACATTTTCTGCAGAGAGATATTAAAGTAAAATTGTAATAGAATGAAAATAAAACAATGTGAAATACCGGAGACCTTACTTTTTTTAAAAAAAAAAAGTCAGTTATGATAAATGTCACTGACACATCCAAGATAGCTAATCATGATTCAGATGTGTATGAATATGTTTGAAATTATAAAGAATGGTGAAACACAGTTTCCTCCACTTTTTAAAACACGTGAAGGTAATATTCTGTCTTAACGATCACCATGGTGTTGCCTTCTCCCTCTTTCATTCCATGAACTTGGAGCAGTGAAGATGAGATGCCCATATCACCTCTATAACTATCATTTGAAGTAGTTAATGGAACTCATTGATTTGGAGGTCTTGGAGGATTGCAGCAGGAAGGCCGACCCCAAAGGAGCCTAGGTAACCTCACATTCAGTGGTCTTGATCTTACTTTATTCTTAAAAGTCACCGGTTCTTTTAATCCCTTCTTCCATACAATAGACAGAACTGGGACTCAAAAGGAGGAAATACTAAATTGAACCCTAACATGGCATTTTCCACCTAGTTTCCTCCCTACCCTTCAGAGCTGTTCTTTACAAGTTGAAAAATTCTCAAACTCAAATGGGTATATGCCAAGGAAGGGAAAGTTTCAACCTAAATTGGTTACAGCCTATGGAAGGATTGAATGAGTTAAACTGCTTGAGCCCAATTAGATGACTGATCTGCCTAGCAGTTGCTTGGTGACTATAACTGAAGTTCTAGGCATACCTGTCTATGTATGATAAATACTGAGAAGCTTACTTCTGACTAAATGGATATAAGATTGGATTTAGCAGAATCAGAGCTAAAGCGCCCTAATGGCTAAAAGGACTGTGCTTTCTACTTTTCAAAAGCCAATCTGATAGACTCCTCAGGCAAAGATTGGTTTTAAGAGAGCAATCCACAAGAAGGAAGATCTAATGTGATGACCCGGGGTGTGGCACAAAGACAACACAGTCAAATAAGCAATAAGAGTCCCTTTATTATCTCCAATTCTGCCGCCAATGCCCAGGTTACCTTTGGCTGGAGAAAAGCTCTCCCAGGAACAGCCTTTAACTATAGAACATTCAGTCCAAAATGAGGTACATACAGATTGTAACTAAAAATCCAAACAAACCAAACTGAAGTAATTAGCTTGACAGGGCAGGAGCAGGAATTTCAGATTTGAAAGCACGGTAAAACTCACCCAGTTGGGAAGACACCAGGAACACAGATAAGATAAATTCACATTTATCAAGATACAAGATAAATTCACATTTGCTCCCAACAGCTTGCTGCGCGCAGCTTCCCTTTTTATACCCTGTGTTCCCAGCTGTAGCTAATGAAGGGAATCAGGGCCCTTTCCTCCCCTGTAAGCCACACAACTTACGTTGCTCCCTTCTCCGTTCCTCCCTGCGTGCCCTAGGATGAAGAGGCCTGGTCTTCCTCTGAATTACCTCTCTCTTGCTCTACCTCCCCACTGCTCTGCCCAGCTGGACTTTGTCCTTCCCCAGTTTCTTCCACAGCCAATGGAGCCACACTCCTACTCCCTGTCAGCTGTTTGGCCTTCCCCTCCAAGATGGATTCCGTCAGGGGTATGACATCTAAAGACCTGAGGTTGCCCTTATATCAATAGCAGTAGCTCTGAAGTGAATACAGCAGATCCAAAAGTCATCTAGTCATGTTCTATCATAAGATCCCTTTTTTAAACATCCCAGCCAGAATCATTGTTTCTTTTCAATCGTATTTAAACATACAGAGTAGGGTATGCAAATAGGCATTCTGTTTAAGGTGACTGTTGTTTTTTCTTTTTGATGATGTGCAGATGGCCATTGTAACAGTGATTAAAGATATAACAAATGATACCTCTGAATGATGAATCAGAAGAGATAAACCAGGGCATCTTCTTTCGACAGACTTAAAACAGAACCAAACCAAAACAGTGAAAATACTGGGTTTGTTCCTTTCTCTGCAAGATGGGAATGAAGAATTATTATTTTCTAATGACTTTCTGTGTGTATGACTGCAACCGAGAATGAGTTTGGATGCATGTTGTACTCTCTGAGTGACCCAGTTGAAAGCAAAGTTATTCACATTTGAGACAGATTAACCTCATTTGATGGGAAATGAGGCATTAACGGGTTCTTATACATTATACAATTTTATTACAATTTGGATGATTATGCTCTAGAGCTCTAACTATGAAAATTAAGCACAAATATTATAGAAAATTTTGGAACAAGAGATGGAGAATATCTATTAGGACCTCCATGGCTTTCTTTATGCCAATGTAACTGAATTTCATCAGTATATTTTCTAGCGTTTCAGGCTCATGCAGTTTTATGTGTCTCAACTGAGTGCCTCCACATTCTAACAGGACCTATGCAGTGGCAAAATTACCTTATATTTTTCTAACTTCATTCCATTACATCCAATTATGTTCCTTTGCACAACTTCAGATATTTGTGCATTACGATATGAAAGAAAAGGAACACACATCATAACTGCTCCCACTACCCAAAAGATAAGGAAATGTTTTATGTTACATTGGTGGTATAGATATTGAGTTATGAAGGTTTTTTTATATATCACCCCGGATTAAGTATTTGAGATTCTGTCATAAAAGAGCAAGGTTACTAACGGTCTGATTTTACAACCCATTTCAGCTGAGATACTTGGATTTAAGACATTCATTTGCAGTTAGCAAGGATTAAGTTTAAATCTCCATTTTTCAGATGTGAATGTGGAAATGGACTGAGGACCTTACTAATGCTTGGACTTAGTCAATGGGAATACAGTCTTGAATATAACTTATGTGTGCACTACTTTGCAATAGATTGCAGAGTTTAGGGCTTTTCTTAAGAAAATACTGTAGAAAATAACCTTATACCTATTTGCATCCCAGATGGCTAATATTTCATATAACTGGGAGGTGTTTTTTGAATTCTTTTGGTACAGTCAATACAGTTCCAAATCTCAAATCCTCTGTGGTTATTTTCAGATAAAATGAGTGTTTTAAACTTCTATCTAGTGCTGGACAGAACATCTGACTCCAATGCTAGTTAGAAAATGCTGGCTGCCCGTTTGCTTACTGGTCCATTTAAGTTCGGTCTCCTCAAATCTGTTGCCCTCAAATCATATGTTTGTGGGTGAGATTTCCTGTCATTATGGTTCCCAAAACAGGTAGTCCTTGACTTACGACCACAATTGAGCCCAAAATTTATGTTGTTCAGACATTTGGTAAGTGAGTTTTGCCCCCTTTTACAACTTTTTGTGCCTCACTTGTCAAGTGAATCACTGAGGTTGATAAGTTAGTAACCCAGTTGTTAAATGAATCTGGCTTCCCCATTGACTTTGCCTGTCAGAAGATCACAAAAAGTAATCAAATGAACTTGGGACACAGCAACGGTCATAAATATGAACCAGTTGCCAAGCATCTGAATTTTGATCACATTATCATGAGGAATGCTGCCAAAGTCACAACTGGGAAAAATTCTGATAAGTCACTTTTTCAGTGCCAATGTAGCTTTGAACAGTCACTAAGTGGACTGTTGTAAGTCAAGGGTTACCTGTATATCCAAAGGATACCAGACTAAGGAAGATTGCACTGAAAAGCACAAGCTTGGCCAGTTATCTCGAAGATTGTGTCAATACTGACTTATCCAGGAATTAAGATCTACCTGCAAACCTTGTTCTCTCCTAAATGTCAATTGTAAACTGCTCAAAGTAGCAACTTGATTTTTGCCAAGGACTTCCTAAACCCTAATTTGTAGTAATTGTAGACCCCCTACAGCCATTTGGGAGATGAAACTGGCTACTGAGTTAAAGCAGTTAGCCTGTAAACTATCACTAGAATCTATATCTTTTAAGGAGTGCAGAAGTACAGTAGTAGGAAAAGTTCTTGTTTTGCCAAGATGTTCTTCCAGGAATTGTGAGAAGGAATCTCAAAGCTGAACTAGACCCTTTTGCAGTGCATAGATTTAAAGCCAGCTTTTCACAAATGGGAGGAGCTGTATGAAAAAACATACAGTAGATACTTGTAGCCTTATGGATTTCCAAAAGTATGTCCTACTAGGAACGAAGATATAATTTCATAGCTTCAAGTGTGCTGTGTAATGTTCAGATCTCTTCTCAGAACTATGTTGTATTATTTTTCCCCTTTAAAAATCCAGGAAGTATTTACAAAGCATTCAGTCCAGACACTTCCCAACCAGCAACAAAAGTCCATCATTATGGCCCCTCATTATTAAATGTCTCTTGTTGGATGAAAGAGGTGCTTCCTCCCACACAGTCATTCATCAGCACTTGCCAAGTGGGCTCACATCTGACCTCTGCAGTAATAATGCTGTATCAAATAGGCCAACTACCCAGTTTAGCAACAGAGCAGAGAGCGTAAGCTGGCTTCAAGATTAAGTGCGCTATTTCAGGTTTTCATTCCCAGGTGCAATGCGGGCTGATGTTGTATTGATTGCAAAAGTTTACCCGTAAGTATCACAAACAACAATAGCTGGGTCAATGATTGGTGATGCCTGAATATGAATTCCCTTGCGGGAGTCTCATGCACTCTCTGGGCTACGGCACTATTATAGGATGTCTGAGCGCCAGTTGAATAAGGCTTGCCATGAGAGAAAGAGAGTGAGGATTCATCGTTTGAAATGACATTTAAGCAAGTTCCACCCGGGAACAGGAGGAGAGACAATGATGCAATTATATATTCCCTAGTTTCAGAGTGTAGCAAAAGCCTGTCATTCCTCAATGTTCTCAGGTTCGCCGGACCTTATTCGTAATGCACCGAATACTTCCAAGTACCAAAAGGCTCAGACAAATTCTAGGGAGCGACATCACTTTCATCCTTTTATGTGAGTGGCCTGCTTGATATTTAAAAAAAAAAAAAAATCAGAAAAAAATTAAGACCTCTGAACATTGTGTGGTGGTGAGTGGGGGTGCAATATTTCATTGAAAGGTTTTAAAAAGGAGTAAAAAATAATACAAATTAGAAAAAGGAAGAAAGAAAAGAGAAAGCTAAAGTTGAAAAAGAAAAAAGAAAAAAAGAGGGAGAAGAAAAATAAAAAAGGAAAAGATACAGTGGTAGTTTCTAATCATCTTTACTCCAGTTATAAGTACAATTGTAAATTTATGTCTTTAAAGTTACCTCATGACTCTCTTCTTTATATAATCTATTTTGTCCAATCATCAAACCATGTATCATAAGAGAGTTTTTTTTCTGTGTTACGCAAAAAGTCCATAAGGTGTTTTCAATAAAAAAATAAATAAAAAAGCATGGATATTGTCTTTTCTCTAATTTTAAGCAAATCAATTTGGTCATCTCAGCAAGTTCTATCATCTTCACCAATCATTTCTCCATTGTAGATATTCCATATTTTGACATACAATAATCTTGCTGTGTTTATCCTATATAAAAACAAAATTCCATGACTTTTTTCAACTCTTTATCCTTCAGTCCTAAGGGGAAAAATTCTGGTTTCCATTGTATATTAATAAAACCCTCTGAATCAACACATTTGAATCCAAAATTTTGCAGCTTTTTTGCAGGTTCATCAAGCATGATAAAATGTTCCTTGTTGTTGTGCTCATTTCCAACGTAGATTTGAAGTACCTTCATACATTCTAGTTATTCCAGTGGCACATCATTTTAGAAAAATTATATTTATAATATAGATATAAATTTTAATGTTTTTAAGCACTTTTTCCCCATTTGTTCCATCTATATATCTGTGTTTCCACAAAAATAAAGCTGTGTCTTATATTAACTTTTGCTCCAAAAGATACATTAAGGCTTATTTTCCATTTAGAACTTATTTTGGGAAAATATGGTACTAAATGCATCCATTTGGCTGACAATTTTATCTTAGGCTTATTTTTGGGGTAGGGCTTATACTACAAGAAACCTGAAAAATCATGCTAGGGCTTATTTTCCAGTTGGGTATTATTTTCAGGGACAACAATATTATAAACCAAACTTTTTAGCCCCATTTATCATTCTCCACTTGCTCTTCTTCGGTTTCAAATTTCAATAAAAGTGTACACATTTTAGCAATCACATGTTCAGTATTTGTATATAATTCTATTTCAAAGTCAAAATATTCAATACCATAAATTCTTTTGTCTACTTTGAACTTTTCTCATTACTGTAAATAGGAAAATCATTGATAACTATGCCCCTCTGGCATCAGATGTTCTCTTGATTTTATTCTGTATTATTGACAAGATTCTAGTGTCTCATGATATGTTTACTATTTGTGTTTGCCTATTATTTCACATCTGTAAAATGTTTCTTCTTCTGAGAGTCACAAAGATGTTTACAGGCACAACCTGGTTTTGTATATTCAATATTTTCAATATACCACATCTAATATAGTGATTTTTTTAGAAAATCTACATTAACCTGGACTTTATCATATCACCAATATCCATGCCATGCCAAATCTTGGGTCAGGTCGTTCTAATTCTAAAAGTTTTCTATTTCTCAGCAACATACATTTTATTCAAACCAAACAGCAATCTGCAAAGTTCAATTTCAAATCAGGTAAACCAATCTTCCTGTATTCTTTGCGTTTTGTAACAACACATATTAAACTCATGGTTTTGTTCCTTTGCCACACAAACTTAGATATATTCTTTTGCCACTGTGTAAATGGTGCATCAGTTGTCAAAGCAGGTATTGTCTGAAACAACATAATCATTCTAGGGAAAACATTAATTTTAAATCACAGAAATTCTCCCCAACAATAACAATTGTAAGTTCTCCTATTTAAGCATATCTTTTTAATCTTCTTTACATATAATATTAAGTATTTACATACAATTCATATTTGTCATAATGAATAACTAGACATTTTACTTTTTTTATCAATCTTAAACCCATTTTCTTTATCAATTCTTTTCAACCTCTATTTTCATTTTATTTTTTTATATTTTTAAAATTTTTTATATATTTTTAATTAACATCTTTGTTTTCTGATTATTCATCTTAAAACCTGCTAGTGTGGCAAACTATTAATTTTTCACTTTATGTGCCTGTGGGTGTGAGTGTGCGCGCATGTGACTTGAACTGCATTCATTCATACCAAGCTTGTACCTAAAAGCACAAGAGTATTACATATTTATGCCTAAGAGTTCATGTAGCTATTTTCTTCATTTCATGATGTCATACTGAATTTCTTTTATTCTTTTTCTTGACTTGTCTTCAAGTGCTCCTTCAAAATACTTTTCTCTTTGAAATTTCCCCATACTTTCTCCCAACAGTATATCATCATTAAAGCCATGCTGTCGACTCTTTAACTGTCCATTTACAAGTAATAGAATACATCTGAGCAGCATTGCCTAGGGTCTGAGTAATTTAAGAACCAAGGTACTTTGTTGATTTAATTGATATTATTAAAAAATAATGTGATATATCCATCATAAGGAATGCCCTTATTAAATGTATTTCAGTTACAGCTACATTAACATTATATATTTAATGAGTAGTTCACAACAGCCAATTTGGAAAAAGATTTTTATTGAGATTTTATCCTGCTGCTACATTAAAAGGACATTTTTGCAGATTTCTTGCTCAAAAACCATTACACTTCTCTGTTCTAATAATTTGCAGTGGAATTATATCCAGAACTAAGGAAATGAAGCTCTTGTGATGGGTTTAGTGTGATAGCCGTTACTTCTTGCCTACTTCACTTTAATATGGGGAGTCAAAAGAATATCTCCACTTTACCAGAATGTGGAAATCTCAGAAACAGTGTCAAGAGGTTTGCTCATCTCTAGGAGACAGTTACTTGAAGAACCATTTTGAAATTCCTCTGCTCACAGAGAAATCAGATTTGGCTTGATTGCTTTTTTTAAAAACAAAAAGATTGTTCTGTGGGTGAGCAGAGGGAAATTAATTCTGGAGTAAATTAAATGAAAGAAAATTGACCTGCAGAAATAGGTGGTTATGGAATCAACCTAGCAATTTAGGTACAAAATTGCATCATTGTAAACATATTTAAGTTTTGGGATCCATATCCCACTTTCATGTTGCATTCAACTTTCAATCTAATGTCAATGAATGGCTCCGTCTACCTTAGGCCTTCACATATAAAAACAACTAGCAATGAAAACATTAACTATTAACTAATAACTATTTATCCTCTGGACTATGTTTAAAAATATATAAATATGTGCCTGTTATTTAGATAACTTCCACTCTAATACTATTTTTGCCCTTTTTATTCTCTGCTAGCTAGGGTACTACTTCCGTTTTTATTCTATTGAGGAAAGGAAAAAAGAAATCTTGCTCTTTAAGGAATGGGCAAAGTTCTTTCCTTTTGTGGATTAAAATTTCCCGGCTGGGAGAAATGCAAAATGATTTGGTCAGCTGCATTGAAAGTCAGAATCAGTTTATTAATAGGAAGGCAGGTAGGAAGAAGTCTCACAGCGTTCCTAGGATTAATCTAGAACTTGAAATCTTATCACTTTTCGTTTTATCTTGTCAGATATTTATCCTGACAAGGAATTAATGGGTTAATGTAATATATTTGTAAAGGAGACAGATTAAATAGTTCATTCTACTTTGGGAGGAGTAAAACTCAAGTCCAAAGTTGTTGGAATCAAAACAAAGGTTCTATTTAAAGCATTTGCAAAGGCTGGTGAATCACAATACACACAGGTAAGAGACTACATCCAAATAATGAAGAAGCATACTTTTATAATCATCCTATTCCCGTCAGCTTACGCCACATCATTCCTTTCCAGGCCCAGTTGATAGGCCCAGTCTGGTCACATACTTTCCAACCATCTGTAATCTGTTATCACCCTAAATGTTTAAAGTTACTCAAGCCCTTATTGTCACTCAAGCTTGCTAAGCATTCACACCAATGGTGGTATTCAAATATTTTTACTACCGGTAAAAATATAGTTTGGTGGGTGTGGCAGTGAAGGATACTGTAAAATCTCCCATCAGAGGTGGTATTTGCCGGTTCTCCAAACTACTCAAAATTTCCACTACCGGTTCTCCAGAACTGGTCAGAACCTACTAATACCACCTCTGATTCACACACACTTCTCATGTCCCACTTCTTTGTTATTCCCTTATCAGTTCTTCTATTTCACAAGAATTGCAACACAGGCATGGAAAAGAACATTTCTCAAGTGAAAAAAAAAAACATTTGAGAGAGAAAAACATCAAAGCAGATACATTCTCAGCCTGCCCAACGTTGGCTTGAGTACTTTCTTTGTTCAAAGAGGCTTGAGAACAGCTAAAAATGTTACCATGTATTTAATGCTCTCCTGGCAGTCCTGGTCTCAAGGAGAGAAATAGAGAGAGGCCTTTTAAGGCTTATAGGAAATTATCAGTAAGAAAATTTAAACATGGCTGCAATGTGGCTATATGTTAAGATATTAACGCTGGGCAATTTGAACAAAGGATAAACCTTATATAAACTATAAAATGTAGTATTAAATGGAAAATTACAACTTATTATGTTGTATACCCGACAACTTCTTTGGAAATAATCTTATTCTCCATTACTGTAATCTTCCATTCTCCATCTTATTCTCTTTCTTCCATATCATTCAGTGAATCACCTGCCTCTCTAGTCATCTAATATACTTTTAACATTTTTTAAAATAGTCATTGGTTTTGGTATTATTAGTGATAAGTTCCTCAGAATCTTTACTGTTTCTCTTTTTTGTGAGGGTGCAAATTCATTTTCTGAAGCATCTCTTCTTTTCTGTCAAGGCATCCTTGATTTTCATTGTCATTAATTACCTCAAACTATGAGAGGTTATAACATTTTAACTTTGCTTCTATTATTGTGATTTTGAGTTCCTCAGTACTATATAGCAGAGAACTGGACTAGTTATATAAGAACATATACAGATAGACCTCTACTTACAACAGTTCACTTAGTGACCATTCAAAGTTACAACAGCATTGAAACAAGTGACTTATGACCATTTTCACACTTATGACCATCGCAGCATCCCCATGGTCACATGATCAAAATTCAGACACTTGCCAACTGGCTCATATTTATGACGATTGCAGTGTCCCAGGGTCACATGATCACCTTTTGTGACCTTGTGACCAGCAAAGTCAATGGGGAGGCCAAATTAATTTAACAACCATGTAACAACTGCAGTGATTCACTTATCAACTGTGGCAAGAAAGATCATAAAATAGAGCAAAATCCATAAAAAAAACTGTTTCATTTAGCAACAAAAATTTGTGGTCATAACTAAGAATTATCTCTACCATATTTTGAATGTATACATCAGTATAATTTTGTTTTGCTATTTTTTTTAGTAAAGCTCCTAAACTATTGATTGTTTTGTGCTTTTTATCCTAGGGGCATTAGGGATATTAATAGCAAACAAGGGATTCCCTATTCCCCCCCCCCCTTTCTTTGTCTTTGCAATATTTTTCCTGCTTGCAATGTAATAGTCTCCTCCAGGTGTGGCGTTCAAATTTTTTAACAACTGGTTCTAGTGGGCGTGGCTTAGGTGGTGGACATGGCTTGGTGGTCATGTGACTGGATGGACATGGCTTGGTGGTCATGTTATTGGCTGGGTGAGTCCATCTCAATATCACTCACATCGAGGCACGCATCTCCTCGCCTGGCCTCTCATGACTGTGGGGATGCTGCAACAGTTGTAAGTGTGAAAAACGGTCCTAAGTTACTTTTTTCAGTGCCATTGTATTTATTTATTTATTTATTTATTTTAATCGTACTTTTATACCGCTCCCTCTCCCAAAAAGGGACTCGGGGCGGTGAACAGCCCACTAAAAACATACAATAAAAATATAATAAATACTATTAAAAATAAATTAAATAACCAGATCGGCTGTCTATTAAAATTTAAGTTAAAAATTAAAACTAATAAAACCCTAATTTAATTAATTAAAACCAAAAACATAGTTACTGGGCCAGGCCGGCCTGTTCAAAAAGCAGGGTTTTTACTATTGTAACTTTGAATGGTCACTCCACACAAGCAAAGTACCAGCAAAGGAGGGGAAAAAAACTCCAGAGAAGTTCCTGAGACAGGAAGTCTAGTCCTGCCAAGAATGTAATAAGGTTAATGGAGAGGCAGTTTCTGTAAGCAACACCAGAATGTTACCTTCCTGCCTTCCTTACAGGATTAGGCCAGTAATTTTTTCTAACAACTGGTTCTCTGAACTGCTTAGAATGTTAACAACCGGTTCTAGCGAATAGGTGCGAACTGATAGAATCCCACCCCTAGTCTCCTCTTTATCTTTCAGAGACAGTAGAATATCTTCTTCCTTCTTTTTCCCCCCTGTGTAAGTACAGAAAGCTAACCCCACTCCAGGGGAAGAATACTGCAAAATCCCCATTCCCTCCCCACCCCACTAACCTGCTTTCCCACTCTGTTCTCCTGTGCAGGGCAACAAAAGAAGACCCAGCCAATCAGCTGGGACTTGGGAGGCAGAGAATAGATGGGGGCAGGGCCAGTCAGAGGTAGTATTTGCTGGTTCTCTGAACTACTCAAAATTTCCGCTACCGGTTCTCTAGAACTGGTTAGAATCTGCTGAATACCCACCTCTGGATCAGAGGTAGAAATAGGAAATCTGTTAATTTTTAGAACACGATAATTACCTCTTTTGATTCAGAAAAGTAGCACTTGCAAAAAATAGAATAACTTTGCTTTATGAACAGAATGATGAATTGTTTAAAAATCAATACTTAAAAACAAGTTTTATTATATAAATTACTGCTCATACCATTGTACATTATCTATTAAATATTTTCTAAATATTTTGATGATTCTTCAGATAACTGTTATTTGCATAATTAAATTTAGCCTTTCTATTGTACTACTTATTGAATTCAATGCAAAATCTAATTAGGTATCTAATTGTTTTATGTCGTTTTTAGACTGGAAGACCAGAAAACAATGCTGGCAGTTGTATACTAAAATCTGCATCTGTTTAATTGCGCTAGCTGAAATGTAATGTACTGAAAAGGTAATATATTTATATTACTTTTCAAAAGAGTTTAATATAGCTATGTATATGGTAAGAATATTAATAATATGCATTCTGAAGGAATAAAGAATGTTACAAAAATCACTTTGGTTATAATTACCATTATGCTTTATTAATGGAAAATATTTGGCAGGAATAGTTAAAGTAATTTTTGTGTCATTTTTCATTTTTCAGAAAGAACATTTGGCAATATATTTTCCAATTAATGGCTATCACTCTCCGATGTACTAGAAACATAGATATTGTCATTTTCTCTTCAAACAATTTTAAATGAACATACATATTATTTTTCTTGCTTTAATATACACAAGAAATAACAGGGAAAAGATCAATTAAAAAGAGCAATTAGATTTAGATGGGATATCCTCCAATCTGATAAGGAAGCTAAACTTGTTTCAATTCCAAAACCAACTAAGGTAAAAAGATGTTCAAAACATCCATATATCTGGAAAAGTCTTAACAATTAATAAATGCAGTATGTTTATTGAAACAATTATTTATTTAAAAAAGTACCCTCCTGGATCACTTATATCTTGCTTCACAACAAATTTTGAGCACTTTTAAATCAAATTATCTCACTTCTAGCATAGTTTGAATTTCCATGAATTGTATATCATTCCAGGTTTCATGTTTGTTTGAACAGAAGGTGAGATAGTGGAGGTATTGATAATCAAGTGTAATCACAAATAGTTCCTTGTAAAAAAAAGTTTATTTCACCAGGAAGCGGATACCTTCCTAGAGGAAAAAATAGAGAAGAAAAAAATATTCACCTGGGAAAAGGCCAGTCTTCCTCAAAATCAAGGAGCACCCACTCAAACTTAAAAGGGTAAGTGAAGCCTGATTGATGGAGAGCCTTTGAAGAGGTAGTTTGTCTTATAAGAAAACAGAACACCTGTGCACCAGATTCCAACTTAAATGCCATCCATTTTCTGAGTAAAGAGGATTAAAATTTTGTGCAAGCTGCAGAATAAGCTATGAAGTGCTGGTAAAAATACCAAAATTCCACAAAACTCTCCACCTCCTTGATATTTCTTAGAGGGTGACAAAATAGAGAACAGTTCACTTTGGCAAAGGCCATTTGGGTGTCCCCAGAAATATATGGCACACTAGATAATCCAAAGCACAAAAAATATTTCTCAGGCTTACTTTCAAATTGTGTTGGAAAGGTATTAATGTACCTGTTCAGTGCAAATAATTGGGTTTTCATAAGAAATGCTATCAACAAATTATTTCAATATAGAATCAAATAATAATCTAAATATTACAAGAAGTATTATTAATAAATCTTGTAAAGATCAAAGGAGCATTCATTCAATCCATTCATTCAATCCTGTAGCATTAAACTTTCCATAATATAGGACATTGCAAATAATGCCCTTCCTTTATATAAATTAGATTGTAGCATTATACCCTTTCAAGATCCAACTTGCTAAAACCATGATGTTTTTGAAGAATGGTCTTAAACCTCTCCAAAATACTACCATATTTATTTGACAAGGGCCCTTAGAAAGTGAAATAAAACAGTTGTAGGAAATTATGTAGCAGCTGCCATTTGATAAATTCATGCCATGTAGAAATCATTGGTTCATCACCTGGCTCAACTCATTCTTTTGGACAAATTCTCGGATCTGATATTGGTCCAATGCAGTGGTGGGATTCAATTTTTTTTTACTATCGGTTCTGTGGGCGTGGCTTGGTGCGTGTGGCAGGGGAAGGACATTGTAAAATCTCCAGTCAGAGGTGGGATTTGCCAGTTCTCCGAACTACTCAAAATTTCCACTACTGGTTCTCCAGAACTGATCAGAACCTGCTGAATACCACCTCTGGTCCAATGTGTATAATGAAATAATATAATGAAAGAATTCAGGTGATTGTGTGTGTATGTGTATGTGTTTATTGATTTATATTTCATATTTCTAAGCCAAACTAGTGTAAATCATTCTAAATTCTACATTCTTCATTCTAAATGTTTATGTATATGGAAAAAAAGCCTATTAAAGTATCGGGTTTCTTGTATTTTTGGATAAAGACTAAATTTAAGTCAAGATTTTCCTCTATCTGCTGTCTGTTCAACAGACTGCTTTCCGTCAAAGGGAGAAAAGTTTATTTTCTCTCACTTTTGTTTTAGATCCACAATAAATCAAGTAAGAGACACCACTGGCAAGTATTTTATACTAAAAAAATTTTTTTGTTTATCAATTAAGCAATAAAGCACTCAATATATAAGGAGATTATCATTTAGTTTGGGAGTGATCTACAGACGTAATTTATCACCTCAACATTTCAAACTGGAAGACCCTATTCTGACCAATATGGAGCTTGTGATTTAGGAGTGGAGATTCACTTTTTTCATTAGAAAATATGGTTGCAACCATGCTTCAAGGTGCTTAAAATTCTTAAGAAGGATTTACTGATCTAAAGTTCAGCTAGAGAAGCCTCTAATGTGGGCATAGCTCCAAAAATCTTCCCAAGCATTTAAGAAACATTATTATTACTATTTTTATTATTATCATCATCATCATCATCATTTTTGCATAAAACAAATTCAATAAATTAAGATTAATGATATAGGTCAGCTAAATGTTGGGAATGAAGGTAAGGAATTGAATTTTATTATTTCTCTACATTTCTTTAAACAATTGGGTAAAGTAGCATTTGAAGCTGTCTTTGCTTTGATTTTCACAATACTGAATAATTTGAGATGGGGGGAAAGAGACACCATGGAAAAGGAAGAAAAAATATTGTGAAGAAGGAACCCATGGGACCACAGACAATTTCATGGGCCAGATAGCCACTTGCCCAATTTATTCTCCAATCTGAAGTGTGCAGAATATTGGAGTCTGAAGAAAAGTGGAAGACTCATTAAATGTGTACCAATAAACACGATAGTTAAGTAGCATGACTGAAGGTAGACTACATCACTCAAGATGCATAGTATATTCACAATCCCACTTGTCAAAAATTAGCAAAAATTACACACTTATTCATCCCTTCAATTAATCCTTAAAGATCACTTAAGAATGCTAATGCATTTGAATGTAGACAAATACAGAAACAGGAATGGCTGATCTTCAGATTATTCAAGACTTCTTGAGAGGTATATATGTGTAGCATAAATTAGGATGGGTTAGAAGTAGTTAAAATGTATACACATTATTTGACATGTTTAACTTAGAGAAACAGCGTCTCTGAGTGTGTGCAGATTTTTTTTTAAAAAAAAGCGAAAGGATGACTATGACACCAAGAATAAACAATAAAAAACTTTCCCATTTGTCATTGGAGAATTCGTGGATGCAAACATAAGCTCCAGGAGCAAAAGCCTCCAAAACACACATATCTTTTTTAATACATTTCCTTCTGGTTTTGTCAATGGCCAGAATAAAAAAAAAAATTCAGAGTAGCTGCCTGCCTTCCGTGCAAGAGGGTGAGGGAGTGAGGTGGGGAAAGGAAACAACGCCACAAATTCATCGATGCATGCTAAACCTGCATCTGCTTGATAGATTTCATTTATCCCTCTCAGCCAGGGTTAATAAATTGTTAGATAATCCTGCTAGATTGTACAGGTCTTTAATCCTTGCTGTAATGTTTTCTCATTAGCCGCTCAGCACTGGCGGCAAGAAAGCCCGCCATGGCTGCAGGCACCACTGGAATTAATTACTAGAAGAAACATGGCTGTTTTGGAATTGTCATCTTGAATTTATCACTTGCCACTTAATGTAACACAACTGACCTAATACCTCCTCGGGGTCGCTGGGGGATTGGGCACTAGATCCACCAGGGTAATAGCAGGGGCCTCCTGTATGTCTAATGTGCCTGTATTTCTCAGCACGCATCTGCTGGAGGCCTGCCTGCAATCCTACCCTGGAGGCAAAGCCTGCTAACAATGTCCCTAGCAAATTGCAGATTACCTCTACGTCATGTTCCATCAGAAGCCGGGAGTGATTCGCAAGGGCTGGCAATCAGACGGAATTTTAGCCCTTTGGAGATGATTATCTTTCATTACAAGGGACGGAGTGCTTGCTTAGGCTAGCGTTTTCAGAAAAAGAACAAAATGGCTTGCTCACGTGTGGATGTGAGCAAGTGGCTTCTGGGGAAAGAGAAAGGGGGTGGGGCCCTCTTGTCAGGCTTGCTTTTGCTTCACAAGCTCTGCAGAGACCGCACATTTAAATAACTTAAACAAGGAACGGTGTTTTGATAACAAATCGACAACCCACTGCAGCTTTCTCCCAGAACAGTAAGCCAAGCTAGGTGAATCTACCCTCTTCTATTTCCCTTGAATTCTAGCAGGAGAGGGTGTGCCTGTTATCGGAGAGCAGAGCTCTAGCAATACAATGCAATATTTACATTTTAGATACAGTTGATCGTCATAGAGGCAGGGTGAGACCAAAGCAAAGGGGAGGGGGCTTGGAATAAGGTGGCCCAGGTTCTATTTCATCCACCCACGGTGCGGCCTGGAAGACTCTTGGCCAGTCAATCTTTCTCAGTCCATCCTTCCTCACAGGGCTGTTGTGAAGAAACATAATGGGCCTCCTTGAGTTGTTGAACATAAAGTGGTACATAAATACAGACAGTCCTCGACCCCAATTGAACCCAAGTTCTGTGGCTAAGTGTTTCTGCTGTTAAGTGAATTTTGCCCCGTTTTACGACCTTTCTTGCCACATTTGTTAAGTGAATCACTGCAGTTTTTAAGTTAGTTGTTAAGTGAATCTGGCTTCCCCTTTGACTTTGCTTGTCAGAAGGTTGCAAAAAGTGATCACAGAATATTGCAACTGTCATAAATATGTCGACAAGCCTCTGAGTTTTGATCACATAACCATGAGGATGCTACAATGGTCATATGTGTTAAAAATTGCCACGAGTCACTTTTTTCAGTGCCGTTGTAAGTTTGAATGGTGACTAAATGAACTGTAGTCGAGGACTGCCTGTAAATAATACTACGCTGATATCCTAAGCCGACTTTTAAACAAAAATATATTGGATTTTATAAAGGTAACAGATCTTGGATAAGTCCATAGCTATAGGATATTGAAATTCCTACTGTCTAATCACCACACCTTGATTTAAATGATTCTGGGATGATTTGTATAAAGATCCATTTTACTGTGGCTGAAGGACTCCTGTGCGTGAGAGATGCCATAAATTTTCTAATGATAAAAAGATAAATAACTAACTAGGCTCCAGTTGCCTTATGAGAAGTCTTAAACCGTTTCCTCCAGCTTTGCCATCCTGTCCCCTACACACTCAGCACAGTAAAGTGAAAGAGATGTATAAGGCCACATAAACATTCAGAGTTATCCTATTGTGTTTTAGAAGACTATTTATAGAGAAAAGCAAAATGTCTCCCTGAAGTATACTTAGATGTAAGCTTCCATAATCTTCCTGCTCAGACAGCAGGAAATCTAATATACCAGCACAATAAACCTGTAGGAAACAAAGGTTTTATACAGCATTAAGAGGCACAGTATTAAAACTACCAGAAAGATATTTTTAAGAGCTCAGAAAATCATGGGGCATTTTTCCCCCCTCACTGAATGAGAATACTGCTGCAAAAGTTTCAGATTTCTCTTGGCAACTTTGTTGTTGACTCAGTTTTGTTCTGTGATCCCACTGAGAATTGCAATGTAAATGTTTTTAACAAAGATCTAAGCCTGTGGCCTGCAGGTATGAACACAATATATTATCTACCCTCAATTTGTGAATTTGTCAGGAGATTTTCCAAAAAGGAAACTAGCTTGAGTACAAGATGCTGATTTCTTCCTCCCTCAATTCTCATACCAAGGAATTTATGTCCAGTTCCCCAATAATTTTGTAAATGTTGTGCTCCCAAAATCTGGAGAACAAGAATTTGCTATAAGTAGCTCCAAAACAATTATATTTTATTTTCCATACTATTCCCAAGAAGTCACCAAGAATCAAGTTAAATATAAATTACTTGCTTTTTTTTTTTTAAGAAAGAAGAAACATGAAGTATGTAAGTGGAGCAGGCAGGGAAGTAGAGACCCAGAGAGATCATAAATGGAAAAATCTGAAAGGGATCCACCAAGGAAATTCGCTGATTCTCAATAGAGCAACATCTTCAATATTACTTTTCTCTTTGTTTAAGGATACTTCCTCATCACTTTATTGTTCTTTTCCTTTCATTTACTTTGTTTCCAACTAGCTCTATAGTTATGATTTCTATTAAAAAGTTACTAAGTGATGTTCACAGAAGCCCAAAGTGGGACAAGGGGGTGCAAACGGCAAATTGTGTGGGGTGACATTATGACACAAAAGAGATGACCCTATAGGTTGCATCCAATTTTAGGAAGAAAGGACAAAAATGGGTGAGTTACAATTTTGTCCTTTAGGTTTCTTCTACAGTTTTCTCACCTTTTGTTACGTACCAACGTAGTTCTCTTCTTGGTCCGCAATTCAGGCAGGGATTCAAGTCGTTGTTTTATTGGTGGCCGGTCTGACAGCTGCAATATAAAAGGGGCTGTCAGAAGGTGTCAGCTGTTGCCCGCCACCACAAGCGAATTAGTTAACTTGTGGCAGCCGCGGGTAACCAGTTATTTTAATAAACATTGTTAACTGTTAAAAGATTACTCCACAATTACTTGGCGCTGCCAGTCTAACACCTTTCTTCCTCAAAAATGACAAAAAAAATCAAAATTCAATGGATAATTTAGAGGGGACCAATGGAGCACTAATAAATAATTATAGAACCCAGGTGATCAGGTTTTTAAAGCTTCATTGAAAGGAGGAGTAGAAGGGAAAACTCCCCTTACAAGAAAAAGCCTGCTCACTGGTTTTGCCTTTATTTATAATCTGAGACAGAATCTATTGTGCATGATATGTAATCGGTCAGATCATGGAAGAGAAATTTCCCACCGATGGTGGAATCTAACTGGATTGCCCTCCATTCTCCTCAACAGCCTCTATAGCTGGTTCTTCCTATTGATAAGAGGTTGTGTGGTGGATATGGATCCTTTAGTCCTCTGCCTCTCTCATTCTGTAACGAAATCAACACCTGCTCTCAGATAGGACTAAATTTGTGCTTTTTCTCCCCAGACAGATAGTAAAGGCTTATCCTCCCTTGCTTTTCCCCTGTCGGTCTTTCTTTTGCCAATATGACTTTGAACTTCTGAGTGAGTCGATTCTAGAGCAAAATGGAAATTCTACACTTTTAATTGGGGTTCTTCAGGCTTAGAGAGATCAATATTGAAACAGACATCATGTTTGCATTTTGTCTTTACGGTTTTACATTTATACTTTTCCATAATCGAATGTTATTTCTACATAGAAATGAAGTTTCAAAGTTGCATAAGGATGCAAGACAATAGGAAACTCCTAGACTCTAGGCTGGGTTAGGAAGTCAAAAATCAGCCTGAAGTGTGTCAATGGCAAACAAGCCACTTTTGTGAGAATCAGAGTGATGCCTTATAGTCGTAAGGACTCAGGAAGTCCAGTTCCTTCAGCTATGGAAACTTGTGACTTTACACCATCTTAGATTATTTCAAAAAGGTTGTTGTGGAGAACAGAATGCTACCTATACCACCTAGTGTTCCTGAAAGTTAGGTGAGATATGAAATCATTTAAATTAATAATAAAAATAAATGCCATTAATGTTGTTGTAGACTGTCTTCCTTGCCTGATGGCTCACATCAATTCAAATTCTATATAATCCATAAAATAATGACAGCTAAACAAAACTGAACCCCTAGGAGTAGATTCATGTGTCTTACGGAATTGGCAGTAATGTGTCCGATTTCCTTGGAGCGATTTTTACTCATCATCTGCTCTGATCATTTGAGCAAGTGTTTGTGGCGCAGAATTATCCTTTCAGGAGTTGTTTTTTTTTTTTTTAATCCCCTTATCATTTGAAAAGAGCACTGCAATCATAAATGTTCATCCTGAGGAAAGCATGCAGCAGCCTAAGTGCAATCTCTTTTGTGTTCATCATTATAGGGAGAAGTGAGTTTAGGCAAGCAATTGTCATGCGAGCAGAGTTGGAAGTAATAATGTGGCCTTTAATGACGGAATGATGGACCTGCCAAACACTAACTCCAGCCGTATACTGCTTGCCTCTCCCTCTTGGAGAGCACAGAGATACCCATCAGGGAGTTATTAACATATCCTCGTCAACTCACAGCCAACTTTAACATAATCCATATTTGTTGGAGAAGGTCCAACATCAGCTAAAGAACAGAAGTCACGTGATGCAACGAGACATTTCCAGCAACATGCAGAACGCATGCTTGAGCAGGTCAGCGATTCCAAAATGCAAATAGCCAAAATGCTCTTCTGAATAGATTGGAAGAACAAACTCTTTCGGGACAAGGAAACTTAGCTCTTCTGAACATCACAGCCTTAGGTGGGAGAGAGCAGGCACCCAACTGGGGTGTCATGCTTTGTTGACACCTCCAAAGGGAAAAAGGATCCTTGTAAGCAGCCTCTTGGGAATGGGAAAGGGCTATAGCAGAGGTGATCTGTGTGGGGAATACAAATTGCTCTTCATTCAGCAGGGCCCTCTTTGTTCTTAGAGAGAATACGTTTTAAAGAGCCACTGGAAATTATTCATGTTTACATTATATTGTGACCTGCGACAAAACGGATGGCAGAATCCTGACATACTGTTCAGTTAAAAAAAAGTATAAAAAGTAGGACAATTAGCAACATTAGACAATTAGCAACCAAAAGCATATCTCAAGAACTCTTTGCACAATAGAGACTGAAATCTCAATAATAGCAAAAGTTCCAGAAGAATTAACTTGGAGGAACAAGTCCTACAATGAAGCTCACTTGACCTAAACTTTTTTTCCATTGTCATCTTTATCCTTATGTAACCATCAGTGATAAAGCTCATGGAGAAGACCGATGGGTACAGAGAGCTTTGGAACAGAAATTCCTAAGTGTCAACTAAGAAAAGTATATTATTTATTTTCAATGAAGTTTGGAAAATTCCATTTCCATTTCAAGAGTTTCAGACATTGAAAGGGTTAAAGAAACTGACTTATCCATCTAGTTAACTCATCAGGCTTTAAATCAGCTCACATCTGATCATCTAACCAAAACCACCCAATATTGATCATACTAAAATAGCCCTCTTATTTCTGAAAGCTTTTTCCAACTAAGACCAGTCTTCTGGAGCTTGATCTATCGAAATTTAAGAAGGCATTAAAACATGTCTTGTTTATGGAGCTTTGAAAAGCTTATTTGAATGCCAATTTTATGCAGGAACATAATATTATTTCAAGATAGATTTTAATCAGTGTTTTTAAGATCATGGACTGTTCAAGTTGCCAAGCCTCTGGATTTTCATTAGTATTTTCAATTGTATAGGAATGTGACTTATTGAATTAATTTTTGAGTTTTCAGTACTGTGTTATTTTGTATTTTATTTATTTATTTATTTATTTGTCAATTGCTTACAAGATAATAGGTATTAAGTAAAACATAGTTATGAATACATGGATACATATAAGAAAAATAAAATATAAAAGAAACAATAGGACAGGGGCGGTAGGCACGTTGGTGCGCTTATGCACGCCCCCTACAGACCTCTTAGGAAAGGGGTGAGATCAATAGTAGATACTCGAAGGTTAAAGTTTTTGGGGTTTGGGGAAGAAACCACAGAGTCAGGTAGAGTATTCCAGACATTGACCATTCTGTTGCTGAAGTCGTATTTCCTGCAATCAAGTTTGGTGCGATTAACCTTGACTTTGTATCTATTGTTTGCTCTTGTGTTGTTATGGTTGAAGCTGAAGTATTCATTGACAGGTAGGACATTGCAATGTATGATTTTATATACTATACTTAGATCGGACTGAAGGCAGCGTAGTTCTAGGTTTTCAAGGTCTAGAATTTCGAGTCTGGTGGCATAAGGTATTCTGCAACGAGTAGAGGAGTGAAGAACTCTTCTTGTAAAATATTTCTGGACTTTCTCAACTGTGTTAATATCAGATAAGTAATGTGGGTTCCAGACTGATGAGCTGTATTCGAGTATTGGTCTAGCAAATGTTTTGTATGCTCTAGTTATTAATGTAATATTACCAGAGAAAAAGCTACGTAAGATTAGGTTAACAACTCTTAATGCCTTTTTGGCTATGTAGTTACAGTGGGCTCTAGCACTTAGATCATTTGAGATGAGTACTCCAAGATCCTTTACAGAGTTTGGGTTATAGGTACATGAAAAATAAAACAAAGTTTTCCTCATGAATTACAGCCAGGAGACAGTAGGATTATGGGAGAGCCCAGGAACCATATCCCATGTTTGCGTATACACTGACTCTCTCTCTCTCTCACACTCCCTCTCTCTCTCTGTAGACTAAGAGACAGACACAAAATAATCAGGTGTTAATGTATTCTGATATTTAATCAATCAGATTCTGTGCACTCCTGCAAACAAATCTATAAATCAAGGTGCTTATATATATTCTGAAGATGTCTAATTCTGTACCACCATTATCTTACATGAAGGCTTTCTTTTTAAAGTTTATGTCTGTAATAAGATGCTCCTAAGAAATGGCTCTTCGCAGATTCAATATTCCTCACATAAGACAGAATAGTTCATTGGCCAATTGCACAGCCTTATGAGCACCATTCTATCACACTGGTACAAATCAGCAGCAAATCACTGAACACCGTTTTATGGCAATAAGATTTTTTTTTCATATTTTGAGGGGGGAGGGAGAAGTAAAATAAGAATTCCAAGTCTCTATTTGAAAGATAGAAAAGAAAGATGTAGAGGATATTTCAAACTTACCTAGAATTCTAGATTATACTTATTTCGAACTCTTAGTCTCTGAAGCTATTTCTATTCTATTTTTATTTTTCAGACTTGAATGAACAACATTGGCCTTTTTTCTTTTTCTTTTTGGTCCCTGGATGTTAGGTAAAGCTAAAAACATTTATCATCAGCCAATGCATTCAGTCTACAATTATCACTTTGAAATGCAGATCTCATAAATGAAACATCTCTCTAAACTTTTTTAGACTTTTTTGTTTCTTTTCCATGCTCTCTTTTCTACAGCATCCTATCAGGTAACACTTCTGAAGAACTTCAGAGAAAGAATAGTGGAAGCTTGGAGCCAACTTCCAGTGGAGGTAGTGAATCAGTCATCAGTAACTGAGTTTAAACATGCTTGGGATAAACACATGGCCATCAATCAACAAAACTTAAAAAAATAAAAAATAATTACAAATAATAAATACACAAATTTTTAAAAAACCCTAAAAGGGAGACTCAATGGACCACTAGGTCTTTTTCTGCCATCAGTTTTCTATGTTTATATATTTCTAACTTGAAAATCAGCACTACTTTTATACTGTTTTTGTTTGTCCTTACAAATATGTTGCCCTTCTATGAACTGAAAAGTTAGTTATTTGTAAATTTATGGTATTGCTCAGTTTTAATTGACTGTAGGTAATAGAGTCTAATCATAAACAATGATCATAAATAACATGAAATCAGGTTAAATTAGTAAAACTGAAGGTGGGATGGTTGCCTCCCCCTAGCATAAGTTTGAAAGCTACTTCTTAACTATTTAAGCCATTCTGAAAAGTTTGTTGAAAGGAATGCATTAGGTATCCCTAATAAAACACAAGTTAAAACCATGTTATATGGTTTTACAGAATTTTCAGCATATTCTTAGTGACAACGAGTTTGGAAAAAACTCAGAAACAGGACATGATATATATTTTTATTTATTAAGTTTCTATGCCACTCATCTCCCCTACAAGGTGACTCCAGGTGGCATGATGGAGATTAGCCATCCTCAAACAAGGAGGCTTGGAGGTTTTGTGTCCATCCGTCTCTCTAAGAACTAGAGCTAAACCTCCTTATAATTTTCCTTTTTAAAAAACCGTCTGTGCTCATAGCTGCCATCATAATATAAAAGGCTGAGAAAAGGAAAATCAGGTTTCCATCCTGCTCATCAAGGTTGATAACAAAGGAGTAAATGCCAGCAAGGTTTCCAATTCCAGATGATGGAGGTGCTAAGAAATCAGGAACAGATCATGCTGTTATTCCATAAGGGAGTTAAAATGCTGGCTGCCCTTAGAGAGAGAATGGTAGATCAGACGAATAAACCGCTGGATGATCTGACAAGACAGTTTCCCCATTCCTTTGGGATGAGACTTAGGAACCCATTCTGAAATTCAAATCAGTGTTTCCCTTCCTCCCACAGCTCTGCCCGAATAAGCCGTGAAGAACACATTCATTTTTTAAACTAGCCTTCAGCCAAGATAGCGGTGCTGATTTAAATAGCCAGAGAATCTCAGTTTGGAAGAAGCTGGAAGGGTGGACTTCCAGTAGAATTCTTAGCTACTGGAATATGCTGGAACAAGCATAACATTAACAATGTTATATTAGCCTATCTCTGTATTCCCCTAAGAATGTTCTTTAAAAAGTTTGCTAGAGAACCAATTTGGTCTAATGGTTAAAGTATCAAGATAAAAATCAGGAGACTGTATTGCCCACTTACACACATGTGCAGACAGCAATAGGTTACAAGGTCTTTACTGAGCAGCCCAAACCCAAATATACAGTCCCCAGCAGCTCTTGAATAAAGCCTCCCACCACCACACCCTCTATGCTCCAACAAGAGGAGCAATCTCAATTCCCAAAGCCAGGCAGAAGCCAGAACAAAGGCGTTCGGACAAAGCAAGAGTTTCAAAGGCTTGAATAAGTCCATGAGGCAAGTCACTAAGTCAAGGCACAAACCAGAGGTCCAAAGTGCAACACATAGCTCAGGATATCGTTGGTAACACGATGCCTGAGCTACACCTTTGAATGCATCCATTTTCTTCAAAGGTCAGATGATTTGGGATTGATTCCTAGTATTCTTGCAAGTGCTATCAGAAAATGTCCCTACATGTTGATCAGCGTAGTGGAAAAACAAGAAATCCAACATGGAACTCATATCTTTTTTTTTCCCATTGAATAAATGCACAATACGAATAGTCCTGATAAATCCACAACTTCCATAGCTCAGCACGGGAAAGTGGTTCCCACCACATAAACAAATGCTTATTTACATGGTGAAAGTGGATTCCCACCCCCAAATTGTGTATCCGATTCTTAAAATACATTCTTCAGGGTTTGGGAGATCTCATAGATGAGACTATCCTGACCTCCTGGTTCTGTCACATAGGATAAATTCTACTGCATGAGTACACACACACACGTGCGCGCACACACACACACACACACACACACATACTGTATGAAAGTGTAAACAATGTTCGCCCATTAAATCTTAGCTTAGCATTAGGGCTCCTGGCCCAAGATTATGTTTAAAGATAGCAGAAGTGTCACCATATTCCTCTGCACAGCTCAGTCATGACCCTAATTAATATGTCTAAGTTAGACATGCACTTCTTCAAGTAATGGGTGGTTTTGTTTGGACAATTAGGCAGAGCTGACAAGAAAATTTTCCATCAAACTGGGTCATAAAAAGTACATTATTCAGCATTATTATGAGCAAAGCAGTATTTATTACCTGAACTTTACAATACAACATTATCAATCATTACCTGCCATTGAGGTATGTTAACATGAGATCAAAGGGAAAAGACCAAGTTAAACAAACAGTGATGCATAGAAGGGCTTTCTCAATGCCTCACTTCGCTGGAAGCCAGGGATGCTGAAGAGACTGTTTGATCTCAGGCCGTCTTAAGGAAAAGAGTAACCCACAAAGAGTTTTCCTCCCTTTGTTTCCTGCCTTGATGAGAACCCAAACTCACATGGCATTATGAAGCATAGAAGCCATCCTTTCCTGAAAAGCAGCTATGAAAAGAAACAGGGAAAAGACATGCTGAGGTCACAGCCAGATGATTTGAAACTAATTAGAAAGCACAGTGAAAAATGTCAATTCTAGCGAAGATGATATTAAGGGCTGTGCCTCACAAGCCAGTTACATTGAGATTGCCAGTTTCTGAGCCAACGGAAAATTATACCGACTTAACATTTGCTGCCCTGACTCTATCCTGCTACAGGCGTAATGCCAACAAATGGTTCGGTTCTTATTTCTCACAGACATGCTAAGGACACAGATTGTCCTTTGCTTCTCTCCCCTCTGATCAAATGTCTCCAGCTAGCAGGAAAACATGAAATGATCATCTCATAGCATGGAAAATGGATGGTGGTAGGGATGGAAGAGGAGGTTTGGATAGATGGCTGGACCTGCCAAAATCCAGTCTGGTTTTGCCCAAGTGTTTTTGCTCAGAGCATTCAAAGAAAGCTATATGTTAGCTGATGTTAGCTTTGAATCAAATTCCTTTTAGAAATGGGCTTAGTATCGATTTAGAAGAATGTGATTTTAGAATTAAGAATTGGTTTGTAGCCCTGACAAAGCAGGGGGATCGCAAGACTGTAATAGGCTAGAATAGAATAACCTTGAGGAACAGAAGAAGGAGGCAACAACCAAGACAAACAATTAGATAAAAGAAATATGAGTCCAGGGCAGAAATGTACCCTCCTTTTCTTCATGAGGATAAAGAGAAAGAGAGAAGAAGTAAACACATTGAAACTTGCAAGATGCATTAAACACATTGCAAGATGCATAAACACATTGAAACTTGCAAGATGCATTAAACACATTGCAAGATGCATAAACACATTGAAACTTGCAAGATAGCCTGCGGGCCAGAAGTGTCACATGCAGGCCACACCCACCGCACTCCACGCAAGGAAAAACCATCATGAAACATCACTTAATAGCAATGTGCTGCCACGAGTTTGGCACTTATGTGTAACCTTACAATAAAGTAGTATTAGCATTCATAACTCTGGTGTCCTTGTCTGGTCAACCTTAAAAGGCTGAAACTGATTTGAAAAGACTAAATTAAACTCCAATTACCCAAAGCATGGACCTGGAAGATAGAGCACCAGGACCAAAGGGAAGGAGGCATGTCTGCAACAGCCTAAAATAGTTAATAGGTGAGGCAGACTCTCACCCCATGGTAGTTACTTGAGTGTGCTACTGACAGGCTGTCTACTGAAGCACATCAAATTGTATCCATCATAAAACCTGTGTTGAGATAAAGGCAGAGGTGGTATTTAGCAGGTTCTGACCAGTTCTGGAGAACTGGTAGTGGAAATTTTGAGTAGTTCGGAGAACCGGCAAATACCACCTCTGACTGGCCCCACCCCCATCTATTCTCCGCCTCCCGAGTCCCAGCTGATCGGCTGGGTCTTCTTTGGTTGCCCTGCACAGGAGAATGGAGCTGGAAAGCAGGTTAGTGGGGTGGAGAGGGAATGGGGATTTTGCAGTAACCTTCTCCTGGAGTGGGGTGGGAATGGAAATTTTACATTATTCTTCCCCTGCCATGCCCACCAAGTCATGCCCACAGAACCGATAGTAAAATTTTTTGAATTCTACCACTGGATAAAGGAGAAAATGTTTCTATAATTAAGGGCAACTTCAAGCTGTCTCAGGAAGGGGCCAATGGCAGAATCACAAAGAAAAACAGCAGTGAGTGTCCTCAAGGTGTAACAATATTTTCTTTCTGACTTTCTACATTTGTAAATAACTGAAATAACCAAGCTTCATTCTATTGTCATAATAGAGTTCTAGATCCATTCTGGAAATGTTGTCATAAATGGAATTAAAGTAAAATGTGACTAATATTCCACTTTATTGTTTTGATATTTTCACCAGTAATTAGGTTTGCCAGCTTCCAATTTTTAAATATTCTGGCTGGAGGAAATCAGGAATAGGTTCATGGATGGAGTAATATTGGCCCCAATATGCCATCAAGACACTTAATCCCAAAGTTAAAGGAGTTTCTAAGCAATCTGCATAAACTATCTGGGTTTGTAGGTTTGCTTGCCATAATAATACATTTTTATTGAGGATAAGGGTCATATTTTAATTTTTCATGTCCAAGATTTCAAAAATTACAGAAACATGAAGTGATGTTTTCAGAAGAAATAGGAGAAGGAATTGAAATGATTAATTCCAATTTCTGTGATTTGGGAAGGGTTAGAAGAGTTTAATGCAAAAATAGAAATATTAAGCCTACAGGCCGAACCTCTATTTACATTTATTTATTTCACATATGGAGGTGTACAGAAAGCCAGGATTCTACTGCATCAAAGATAGATGTTCAGCAGCCGATGGGATCAGGAAACAGCCACCAAGGCGCATCCAGATCAAGAGATATTCGCCAATGACATCACTGTTGCTCACGGGATATCCCAAGGTGATTCCCCTCTTTCGTCCCTGTGCAAGTTCCCACTGAAGTGGTAGCTATGTATCTATCTTGCATTTTTACATGCTTTTGAACTGCTAGGTGGGTAGGAGTTGGAGCAAGTGGCAGGAGCTCACTCTGTACCCGGATCTCAAACTCAGGCTTGCCAATCCTCAAGCCTACATTCTAACTACAGAGCCACCCGCACCCATGATAAGACATGCAATCATGTCACAAAAAAATTAGTGATTTGCTGCTGAATTTCAGTAGTGCTAGGACATGCATCAGGATGTCACTGTGCAAATGGCACAATTGCTTAACACTCCATCAACTGATGCAAAATGGTATCATTTGCATAATGATATCATAATGATATCATGATTTACCCCCTTGCTCCCCAGGAGCAGGGAACCTATGGGCACCAGGAGAACTGAGGCCAAGCACACAGGCCTTCAGGGTCATTATGCTGTGGACTTTACACTATTGAGTTATTCTGATTTAACTAATTTCTCCAATTCAGTTGAAAAGTTTAAAAAAAACAACCATCTTGGAGACTGCATTTACAGTCTCCAGCAGAGTCACCCAAGAGTTTTCATATTTTGATATGCCTTTCAAAAGAAAAACATGGGCAAGCAGAAAAGACAGTAGATATGGAAAACAATCCTTTATGATGCCCAGCAATAACATTATTTATATTACTCAAAAGTACGGGAAGTGGGGCCTCTACAACCATACAAGAAACATACACAGAACAACAGTTATAAAAACTCCTATGATTTTTAAAATGCAAATTTCATTTATATTAACAGACTGTAGTAAATATTGTTTAATAAACTACAGTGATTACAATGATTGTAAATCACCTCAGTTACTAATACCTATTGTCACAGAAGCTACTTTATTTTCTAGATTGCAGTCTAGGAACCAGAAATGTATTTTGGCCTCTCTTAACTAAAAGCTTCACTGACATGAAGTACATGATGAAACTAATTTGTTCCTTTCTTCTCCGGCTTTGGTCTTTAAAAGTGAAGGATAGGTTAGAGGTCATAGATTAGAATCTGAAAACAGCTTTTCCTTTTCACTCATGAGTGTAAGCACTGGAAAACTTTAAATGATACCAAAGCTTGAAAAGTTGCCAGCGGGAAATTGAATTGCTCTGAGAACTCTGATACAGTACATGTTGTCATGGACCACAAAGAGTCAAGATGTGATATAAAAAATAGGCAGCATGAAGAATTGTGAGGACTGTGTGTTGGATTTGCCTGGAACCTAGTTCAAAGCCCAATTGACTAATTATGTGGCTCAGTGGAATAAAACAGTCCCCATAAAACATCCAAATTCTCCTGCAAAGCTTTGTGAATGAGTCAATTTCTGATACTATAGAAAGTAGACTTGAGGTAGATGGGAGATAGATAGATAGATAGATAGATAGATAGATAGATAGATAGATAGATAGATAGATAGATAGATGGATGGATGGATGGATGGATGGATGGATGGATGGATGGATGGATGGATGGATGGATGGATGGATGGATGGATGGACGGACGGACGGACGGACGGACGGGTGGGTGGGTGGGTGGGTGGGCAGGCAGGCAGATTTTCAGTACATTAAATTCTGTAATGGAGAATGTGAGATGAGAATAAGAGAAGTGGAAATCGCTGTATGCTTGACAGTATTGTTTATCAAGAAATTGAATCCCCGCTACCCCGTATTCATTTCACAAATCACAAAAAAAAAAAAAACCCACATTTTAAGAACAATCAATGAAATCAAAATCCAATCAAAATGCTTTGGTTTTACTAGGAGATATAAATTAGTTCTACCTAAAAACAGACAAAAAAATTAACTGAAATTGCACACAAGGGTCATGTTAAGAGCGCTTGCTGCTTTTAGCAGAGTAGGCCAAAGTAGGGAAAATTAATTATTTTAGTAGCCCACATGTGCACTTCCATGCACCTCCCTTTTTGAAATCTGGTAAGATTTATTTTTCTGATCTGTGTTCACAAACGTAGTCCAATTCCATCCCCAAAGACAAAGATATGGATGGGTACAGGCATTTCTATCACCAGCATTAGAATTTAAAGGGGCTGGCCGGAACTCTTTTCTCTGTATTTGAGAAAACTTGAACTATTCTAACATGTGATGCTCCAGCAAATTTTTATCACCTTCTATTGAAAACAAACAAACAAATCAATGTTACATCTATTGGTGTTTTTCCATTCTAGTCAATGGGAAGTACAAAACTTGAATTAGATTTTAGAGGTGAAGCAGATTTGGCCTAGAGTTGGAGTTGCCCTTTCAACAACAACAACAAAAAGCCGAATTAAGGCATACATTAAATCTTATGGCTGTTTGTTTACTTCTGCTCAAAATATTGTGAATTGTTTTTGATTTTTCCAAGAGAATCAGAGCAACTATTCCTGAAGGGCATTTGAAATAGCTTAGGAAATGCATTTCACTATAGGACAACACATGATTTCTTATTGCCGATGATGCTTTTCCATGGTCTGCCAAACTATTGAAGTCCTTGCCACGCTGAAATCCTTTTCCTTTAAGCAAGACAGCATTCTAGAAATAAATTCAAGAGAGAGTTAGCCAAGCAGTCAGTGCGGCAGGCGGAGATGATGGGACCGTCTTGAAAAGATACCATCTGCTTCTGAAGCATTACTAATACTTATCGATTGTTAAAGGCATCTGGTCAACAGGAACATGAAAGAATGTTAATACACTGCAAGAGCTTTGTAATTGTGTCCTTGGGAATTATGTGATGAGTTCCAAAAAGTTCTCAACCATGAACTTCGCAACAGTACAACAAGCATAAGCAACAACAAGCCTATCTAAGTGAGAGATGAATAGAATGATTAAAATGTCAACTTCATTTCCAAGAATCTTTTCCAAAACAATTCATATAACCATATTCTTTCCTCCGTGACAAGGTCTACGGCAAACATGGTTTTGCAGCAAAAGCTTATCTTTGGTCTGGCAAGTCAATGGTGAAAACATTCATTAGAACCATTCACAGTACTGTCTAGGTGCTTAGTATTTACATAAAAGCCAATATGCAAAGTCAGCTTCTGCAATAAACAACAATGACATTCACATCCATTCGCTTCAAAAAGTTGAAAAAAAACTGTATGGAGTGAATTGGCTGGCCCATCTAGCATTGTGATGATTAATTCAATTAACAGAAAATTATCATAGTAACAGTTGAAAGGGCCCTTAGAGGTCTTTTAGTCCAATCCCCTGCTCAGGCAGGAAGCCCTATATCATTTCAGACAAAGGGTAGTTCAATCTCTTCTTAAAAACTTCCGGTGTTGCAGCAACCATAACTTCTGGAGGCCAGTTGTTCCACAGATTAATTGTTCTAACTGTCAGGAAAATTCTCCTTAGTTCTAGGTTGCTTCTCTCCTTGATTGGTTTCCACTCATTGCTTCTTGTTCTGTCTTCAGACCAGAGGTGGGTATTCAGCAGGTTCTGACCTGTTCTGGAGAACCAGTAGCGAAAATTTTGAATAGTTTGAAGAACGGGCAAATACCACCTCTGACTGGAGATTTTATAGTATCCTTCCCCTGCCACACCCACCAAGCCATGCCCACAGAACCAGTAGTAAAAAAAAATTGAATCCCACCCATTGCTTCAGATGCTTTGGAGAATAGGTTGACTCCTCTCTTCTTTGTGGCAGGCCCTGAGATATTGAGACACTGCTATCATGTCATCCCCTAGTCCTTCTTTTCATTAGACTAGACATACCCAGTTCCTGCAACCACTCTTCATATTTTAGCCTCCAGGCCCCTAATATTCTTTGTTGCTCTTCTCTGTACTTTTTCTAGAGTCTCAATGTCTTTTTCACATCGTGGAGACCAAAACTGGATGCAATATTCCGGTCTTACCATGGCATTATAAAGTAGTATTAACACTTCACGTGATCTTCATTCTATCCCTCTGTTTATGCAGCCTAGAACAGTGTTGGCTTTTTTTGGCAGCTGCAGCACACTGCTGGCTCATATTTAAATGATTGTCCTCTAGGACTCTTTAAGATCCCTCTCACAGTTACTACTATTACCAGCAACAGCAGCTCTCCTGAACCTGAGACAAAAGGGTGATCTCTCCCACTCTTATTACTAAAGAAATGTTGAGCAAAAATCTGAGAACTGAAATGCTACGTGGTATCAGGCCCTTCAGCAAGTGGGTATTCACCCTTCCTGAGGATGTTGGAGGATAAATCTCACAAATGATTCCATAGGGAAATTATCTGCTCTAGCAATAGATCACTGCTTTCCTAGAAAAAGGCATATTGAGAAGGCAGCACCTGGCTACTTTTGTCTGGGCTTACATTGTTCTGGTTAGTGCTTGGATAGGAGCTCTCCAAGAAATACCATACCTGTAGCCTGGATTTGGAAGTCAAGAAAGCCTCCCAGGAGAAGACTGCAAACTGCTTCCATATTGTGTCCAAGACATTTTTCCATTAACTCACCAGGACTCATGCTTAACTTGCAGAAATCTTTACCATTATTATCTCTCTTCCGATGCATTTCAGATGACTTATCAGGATGTATAAAACTAAGGCAGACTTAAAAAGACAATTACTCCAAACTCACATGCCCTGGATATTCATCACATAGATTTATAGAACTGTATCCATAGGGAAAGGCTGCCTTTTACCATGGACAGCTGCATCCAAATACATGCATCACTTGACTTTTAAGCTGGCTACCTTCTGAGGATCTGTAACAACACATGACTCTTCATGCAACCCATCATCATGGTGTCCATTAATACACATGCATACTCTATAGAAAGGATCTACCTTTAAAAAAAAAAAAGGTATTGAAAAAAAAAAGGTATTGAATCAGCTCAAGTGTGTGGAAAGAAAAACAAGTCCCAGTGAAGTATCAAGTGCCAGGAAAATCAGGAGATCCAGACAGTTCAAATGGGTATAAAGCTGTATTGGAAGCTTAAACTCTCTACAAGAATCTGAACTACTAACGGCCAAGGGAAATTAGCAGGAGATAAGAGTAGAAAGAATTCAAGGTTTGCTGGACTTCGATCTCTTGTGGGCATGAAGGGACTCATACTGATGATGTGTTTGACCGCTCCCTAGGGCTCAACCTGGTCACCTCCTCTTACAATAAATAGAAGCCATGAACCTTAAGTGGTCTGTAAACTTCACTATTCCAGTAAAATCCCTTTCCCTTTTCTAAATAGCTATTACTAGTTGATTGTCAACCTGATCCACTGTCTTAATTTCATCTTCATGATATTACCTTTCCTGCACATTTTTAATTGCATGTCACTTCTAAGCTCCTTGTAAAGAGACAAGGCTCAGCCATTTCCACTAATTATCCAAATCACCAGTCATTGTTGGTATGTGTGTGGTCCTGCTGAAAGCTTTTAACTGCAAGCCGTGTCACTAAATCAAAGCAAGTTGGAGTCATTTCTGTGGAATGATTTGCTAATAATAAATGCTAGTTGCCATTCCTATCAGCCATTTGGAGGCATTATTTCTAAGATTACATGTTGTGGCAAGAAAAAAATATTAAAGAACCAAGGGCATTCTAAAAATTAGTGAATATGTTGCCCACAATAATTGTTTTCAGACAGGAGAGAAACCAAGTATGTTCAAAGCTTTCAGAACTGAATGAAATTATATGAATTGGAAAATTACAGGTCATCGCAAATGCCATGACTGAGGGCCACTGAAGAGTTTAATTTTAATTGCTGGAAATGTATTGTGTTGCTTTATGGACTGGCTCCAGCATACCACTGGTTGGACTTCTCTTGAAATAACTGATCCTGTGATGTCCCAGGGCATGGCACAATGGCAACACAGTCACATAAGTAAGAAAAGCCCCTTCAATACCTCTAGCTTTGGCCCCAATGTCCAGTTACCTTCGGCTGGAGAAAAAACTCTCCCAAAAACAGTCTTTAAGTGGAGGAAATTCAGTCCGAAAACAAAGTACATATAAACGGTAAATAAAGATTCACACAAACCACACTGCAGCAATTAACTGGACAGGGCAGGATCAGGAATTGCAGACTTCAAAGGCCAACAAAACACACATAGTTGGGAAGATGCCAGGAACCCAGATAAGTCCTGACAATAACAGATAACTCACAATTTGCTTCCAACAAGTTGCTGTGCGCAATCTCACTTTTTAAACAATCTCACTTTTTAATTATCAGCCTCCCGTCGACCAATATGTTCCCATAGAGTCGGCCTCCTCGGGGTGCTGCCGGCTGGACAGCTGGCGACCCCGAGGGTGCGGGCCTTCTCGTTGGGGGCACCCTCTCTCTGGAACGAATTACCCCTGGAGATGAGAACCATCCCTGATCTCCTGACCTTCCGGTGCACATTGAAAACCTATTTATTTCAGCAAGCCGGTCTGGCCAAGGGGTTTTTAGAGTTTTTAATTCGGTTTTAGCTTTCTTAATCTCCTAATTTTTTAATCTTTTGATAATGGCCAATCTATTTAATTCTTTTAACTCATTTTAAGTATTGTATGTGTATTTTTATATATATATTTTACCTGGCTGTACATCGCCCCGAGTCCCTCTGAGAGAGGGGGCGGTATACAAATTTAAATAAATAAATAAATAAATAATAAACACTGTGTTCCCAGCTGCAGATAATAAAGGGAATCAGGGCCCTTCCCTCCCCCACAAGCCATGCAATTTATGTTGCTCCCTTCTCTGTTCCTCCCTGGGTGCCCTAGGATGAAGAGGGGGTGGGCCTGTGTCTTCCTCTGAATTCTCTCCCCCTTGCTCTACCCCTCCCCCTGCTCTGCCCAGCAGGACTGTGCCTTTCCCTGGATTCTTCCACAGCTACCAGAGCCACACTCCCACTCCCTGTCAGATGCTTGACCTCCCCCTCAGAATCAGATTCCAACAGGAGCAAGACAGATCCACTACTTGAGCTCTGGAAGCCCAGATGGTGAGGAACATCTATCACTACTTAAGGTTGGTCCAAAAGCTGAATCTATTCCTAAACAGGGATACCTTAGCCACAGTGAGTTACACATTGGCTGCCTCAAGTTTGTACGTACTCTGGATGGAAGTTACAGAATAAAGGACTAGGTTTGGAGGGATATCCTACTATACAAATACCCACCCTAAAAAAAACCCTACCTGCTCTGGTTGATAGCTACAGAGACAATTCATAGTGCCGATATTAGCATGCAAGATCCTAAACAATTTGGGAACAATTGTTCCCAAACAGCTGCAATTTTCTAGAAAGGCCTGGCTCTTGATGCTGCTGCTGATTAGCCCTTCCTGACAAAGCAGAAGCAAATGTTCAGGAATTGGATTCAATAGGCATTAGAAATATCTAAAATTCTTCCAATTGACTCTGAAACGTCTCTGAAACAAGTTCACAAGGCCCAGAGAGGCCATGCAGAGATTATTGGAGGCATTATCAGGTTTGTGTATGTCTGTGCGGTGCCTGCACACATCCCCTACCCACCAGCATAAAAAGGCCAGTGTTATTGGTAAATCAAAGGCTCAGTCCTAAATCTTTCATACGTATCCTTTGAAATTTCGAGTAAGTCTCATATCGTCTATATAAGTTACAGCTTCTTAGTTACAAAAATCAATATAAAATAAGTTAAAAAAATATCACATGAAACAAAATTTCTCACCAAGAGTCAGGGAAAAACAAAATATTTCATCTGAGTTTCCCTGAGGGATGCCCCAGCATCAATGTTGCTATTGTGTTATTGCACATAAAGCACCATGAAATCCTAAGAATACAGTATTGCTAAGCAGATACTCCTAGACTCAATAATCCAGCCAGGCCTCTTCATTTAAACTGAAATCTCCCAGAAAGTTTAGTCCTAAACACGAGAAGAAATTGATGAAATATACAATAACGTATATGAAAAATTCAGAATTTTGCTTTGTACTCAATTGTAAATTGCAGTCAATTATATGCTAGAATAATAACTTTCTGAATTGAAAAGAAAGAGAAAGGAAGTTGGAAGATGTAAAATAGTGGTTAAGAACTGACAGCCCATTAGGATCTTATCTTAGTCACAAAGACAGTCAGATGTGTGACAATAACAACAACTCACGTATATTGCACGAGTCAAAAAGAGGGCTGTGAAAATATTTACAGACCCCTCGCATCTCGGACATAAACTGTTTCAACTACTACCCCCAAAACGATGCTATAGAGCACTGCACACCAGAACAACTAGACACAAGGGCAGTTTTTTCCCGAAAGCCATCACTCTGCTAAACAAATAATTCCCTCAACACTGTCCAACTATTTACAAAGTCTGCATTACTATTACTATTAATCTTCTCATCACTCCTTATCACTCATCCCCTCCCACTTGTGACTGTATGACTGTAACTTTGTCGCTTGTATTCTTATGATCGATATTGACTGTTTCCTAGTATGATTTGATTGCTTATTGTACCCTATGATTATTATTAAGTGTTGTACCTTATGATTCTTGACTCTTGAAGAATGTATCTTTTCTTTTATATATACAGAGAGCATTTGCACCAAGACAAATTCCTTGCGTGTCCAATCACACTTGGCCAATAAAAGAATTCTAGGTCTAATAATGTTGCATTGTTCCATAAGGTTAATTTAAGGCATAGAAATAATGCATTATTCATTTCTATGTATCCTATTTTCATAAATGGAACTTCAGACTCATTCTTTTTGCCTGGGGCATGCTCATTTTCCTATGGCTGAGAATTTGTTCTCCGCCATGTCAGCATCATCATTTTAGCCATTGTCTATCCATTGCAGGAGGAAGGCCTCTTCCACATGTTTCCAACTGTATGTCTCCACTAGGAATGGCATGTAAATATTCAAAGTCAAATTCACTTGCCCTTATGACTTTTAGGTTTTTCAGTGGTGATTCCTAGTTTAACTTGGCTGTGCCCAATTCTATAAGCTTATTATAGGATATAAAAAGGTTTCTTTTATTCTGAAAATAGGTGGCATTCCTCTTGGGCATTCTAGACCAAATTTTGGTTTCCAAAAGATATGGTTATATTGTCTATAGAGATTCTCAATCATCCAGGTCCCAAAGGTGCTTTTTCTGGAGGCAACTGGACTTTCTGGTTATTTCTTTTGGATAAACCTCCAAGTGCTTCAACGACCGCTAAAAGGATGCAGATTACCAGCTGTCTGCAAAGAATATAAATAAGAATCTGAACAGACTAATATATTAGCAATGCCAGAGCAAATAGTAATAATGAAGTTTAGACAAGGATTGGCAAGCTTGTTACTTATGGGCTTAATTATATTAATTCTAGAACAATTTTGTGCCAAATGTTAATATTTTGAGTCAAAGTGATCTTTTTGACTCCAATCTGAAGATCATGGGTGTAATATAAGCGTATATTTTCCCTATTACAAGATATAAGTGAGGTGTCAAAGACATCATCCATAAAGGAAGTAGAGGCACATCCATGAGGCAGATAATGTCGAAGACATCAAAATGGTAGGTTTGTCAGGCAAATGAAACCTCGTTTTACTTGTGTGTGATCTCCCAATTGCATCTGCCATTTTGATGTTGGTGCCCCTGTGGATGACTCTGCTTCTGATTGATTCTCTTAATCTTACTTATCTATTAGTTTTTGATTGTTTGAAAAATAAAAAGAAACATAAAGCTAATTTATAGGTCATTTTTGTGACCTATCACACCTGAAAAATATTTAAAATATATGGGAAAATATTTTAAAAATAAAAATATTACAGCATATGGAAAAATATGGAAAAATATGGAGCCCTGATGGTGCAGGGGTTAAAATGTAGTATTGCAGTCAAACTGCCCACAGACTGGAGTTTGATCTTGGCAGGCTCACAGCTGACTCAGCCTTCCATCCTTCCAAGGTTGATAAAATGAAGACTCAGATTGTTGGGCACAATATGCTGACTTTGTAAACTGCCCGGAGAAGAACTGTAAAGTCAGTGCTATGGGATGATGTAAGTTATATGCTATTGCTAGCACTACTAAAAGTGTCAATCTACAGAAACAGCAGTATTAAGGGATTGCCTTCTATTCATTGTCCTGTTGCATTTGAAAAAGGTAAATATACTTTGGCTACTATCTGACCTTATCTAGAATTAAGATCCCTTGATCATATGAATTTAATTACATTCCTCCCCCATAACTTTGGCCAAGCATTTAGCAAATGCAGAGCAAAAGTCAGCCCCAATGGAAATATCATTAGCATTTCAATGCTCTTTCCTGGGGTTGAATATGGACTACATTGAATTCAATTCAAACATTGAATGGGGAGTTGCTATACCATTAGCCATCCAATAAATAGATATGTTGAAGTCTGTCCCAACAGTAACCATTTATGAATGGTTACTATCTTTGTGGCAGGTATTTTATTTGAGCACTGACTACTTGCATGCAAAATGTCACATGTGCCCACTGACCCAAAAAGGATGCTGTGTCCATTGTTTTCGGGTCAGTGGGCACACGTGATATTTTGCATGCGAGTTGTGGGTGCTCAAATAAAATACCGGCCATGAGGACATGCCCATTCATAAATGGTTACTGTTGGGACAAACTTCTACATATCATATAAAGGCTAACACTTGATATGAAAAAGCAATTTTTAAAAATAGCAGCTTTCTGATTGCAGCAGTCCCCATTTTCTTAATAATAATAAAGATGAAGAAATATGCACAGTTTTGGTGTAAAGCCAGCTTCACTGTTGGAAATGTATTGGGCCAAAGTCTAGTGAGAGTCCTCCCCATTTTGCCATGTGCTGGTCCATTTTCTTGCTGAATATATTTCTAATTGCAATCTCCAGTTGCAATTTGTCAGCCCTGAACCTATCTTGCTCTTTGTGTTACTTCCACAACATCCGTTTCTTTGGCACTGAAAATCAGCTCCCACATGTAATATTTTTATGGCTTCTCATCTATTTATAATTGCTTTTGGAGAAACAGAAAATTGTGTTTGTGCCCTACTTTTTCCAACCTACATTATCCCTCTGACTGAAGTAATAACCTGTCATGCTTAAACAATTAGTGTAATGCAGAGGACACAGGGGCCTACTGCATGCTGCTAATGGAACATCGAATGTGGCTTTAGAAAGTCTGATAAAAATATGCTTTATATGGCCAAGGCTTGATATTAGTAAGTATTTCAGGGCAAGCCTCTTGAAAGAACTTTCTGAAGAAGCTTTCCCTCCCTACCTCTCCATACATTCACAGCTGAATGTTTTATTTTCTGCATTCAAGAACTCACTAAATATTACACCAGCTCTTATAATTAACAGATCTCATTATTTTACCAGAAATGTGGTATAACTACTTACAACTATAGGGGAATGAATTATGATTATGTTGAATGTTTTTAATGCCTCAGTTATCTGGCTGGGGAAAGATTAGGGCAGAGATTAAAACAGAATCTAATAATCGACTGGAGATAAATCATGCTACATCACTATTGTCTAGCTGGGTGGCAACCCTGAGCCAGCGTGGCTTCTCACCTGGGAACTGGCACAAACAGACTTCCAATGTAACAAAAGCTTTACTAAATAGGTTTACTGTAGAAAAGCAAATGCAACTATTAAGAAAGACATCTAGTCACAGCAGTGTATCAAATCAAAGCCCTAATTATAACAAAATCAGGATCTAAATTCTTTCTCCTACTTATATAATGGTAATACTGGAGGAGGATTTTCTTTGGATGTCAGTTTTTCTGATTAAACCTATTTCAACCCTAATATTGGTTTTGATGTGTTTCCCATTTCAAAAGAGAACATTTCATCAGTTACAACCAGAAGAGGATGCCAGGGCAATACTGTAAAAGAAATTTTGTGTCCACCCTTAATCTAAATGAAGCTTTCCCAAGTCAGTTATTCTTCAACTTCTCTGGACTACAAGAACATGACTGTTGTGGATTAAACATTGAAAGTTGCCAGATTAGGAAATATGAACCAAAAATAAGGCCTAGTGGTATCTAGAGGTATCTATATATTTGAATAGACTATCTCTATACCAGAGCTACCTGTATATTTGAGTAAATCATTGTACGTTGGGTGGAAAAAAGGCACTTACTTCAGACCATTTGAACCCATTAATACAAGAGTGTTAGCTCCAAAATCATCAGACAATTCATTATAATAAACTATAATCAAATAATTTTTTTACTGAAGAAAATGACACCTGATTCTATTATTCAAGAATGGAGTTTAATATTAGAAAAGAATAAAAGAGTTATAAAAATATACATATTGATGAAAAATACATCTTGGGTTTTGGCAGATTATATGAGTCAGTTTTCTATTAGTATATTTGCCAATCATGCTAAGATCCTGATTGTTGGAATTCCAAGAATAGTTTGATAATATATTACAACTGATTCCACGCTGATAGGCAACCAACTGAAGAATTCTGTATCTGAATCTTAGGTTATTATAGTAGTTGCATTTCTATACCAAACAGATTTACATTGGTGCCACAATCATTTTTGTTTGGAGCATCTCTTTGACATCCTCGGTTCCTTATGAAACTTTTGAGCAATAGCAACAGGAAATCCAATATTTGTACATTGCACCAAACCAGGGAAGAATAAGGTGAGTACAAATTCAAACCATCTTTCCAAGGGAAACATGGAAGAATATTGTGTAACTGGTGAAATAGGCATATCATTGTTAAAAAGTCAAGCAATCCCATCCAAATTATCAAAAAAAAGCCGCCTCAGTCTCATTCATTTGTGTCAGGGATGAAATTCAACCACCTCGGCCCACCTCAGGAGAGGAGGCAGGGACGATTTGAAGCAGTAAAAAAAATCACCCCTGATTACTATTACTATTGTACCAAGTATACCTGGCCACACCCACAGCCATGCCCACAGAGCTGATAAGGAAAAATTTTGTTCATCAGGAAATTGTCCATACTGCTTTCAGCCTGAGCTGGGTTAAAACAACAATAATTGGCTCCTTTTGCACAGTAGGATAAGCCAAATAAACATTAATTACGGTCTGATGTGTACTGACCCAATCAAAATTTAAGAAAGTCCTTCCAATAGTTTTCCAATATCTTCATCTAGTATAGCTATACTACACATTCTTGGACAAGAATGGTAGCAGCCATAATCCAAGAGTGTATCATACAAACCATTCTTCTGCCCAAGACCTCTTCTGCAGTTAGATGGGCTTTGCTTCCTTTGGTCACTGAAGGGAAAATTATTTATTTGTTTGTTTATTAAGTTTATTTGCTAATTAACTCACCATAGGGCTACTAAATACCCATCAAGGAACTCTCCACCCATGCCTCAATTTGCTTGCTTTGTAAACAGAGACTATGACTATTCTAAACTTGAAGCCAGATGGCAATGTGTTGGCTGAAGTCATTTTATGGAATTAAGTACCCATGCAGTCAGATTTTATTCTGAGAAAGGTCCCCATCATGTTTGACTCTCAAAACAAGGCAAGAGACTTTAATTAGTTATCACAAGAAAAATCAAACCGAGCATCCTAACAGAAGAACATTGTGTCTTCTTTGATATGATTCACTGTTCTCCATCCAAACAATTGTGTCCCTTCTAGGAACTTTGTTCCTAGGAAAACAATCTAGGAAAATTGTGTCCCTTCTAGGAACAACATTCACCTCCTCCAGGGACTTGCCCACCTGTTTGCCAGCCTAAAGCACTAAAGTGGAGAAAGATGCAGAACTGACATTAGTTGCTTAGCAACCAGGAAAGATGCTAAGACCTCACTGCTAACAAGGGGCACCCTAATGACCTCTCGCTTTTCTAACTTTCTCCCAGTTGCTAATGTGCTTTCATCACATGTAATCTTTTCTTCTGAAATCCCCTCCAACTAAATACTCCAGGCTGGCATAAACTGGAAAAATGGGTGCTGCTTGTACAATTTGGGCATGGAAGCAGACTCTGGCATACAATAAATTTTAAGGGTTAAGAAAAGTGAGTTCACGTGGGGAAAATTATAAAAAATGATCCACCAGACCAAAGAGAAGTAGGGGATGGTTTAGGGATGAAGAATTCAAAACGATAGTTGTGACACGGATGGCCTAAACTCAATCACCTATAGTCCTTTAAAATGATATGCAACAAGTAGGATGTTTTTGAGGAGCTGGGTATTTAAATTCTTCCTTAATTTCAAGCCATGAATACCAACAGCAAATGATTAAAGATGAAAGTCACGTAGGCTGGCTTGCATGGGTCTGAAAACAGTTTTTCTTTTCTTTTTTCTTTTAAAAAGCTATGATTGTTCTTATTTAGAGAAGTGAAGGGTCAGCCTGACCTTATTTGCTTATGATTTTTATTAGTAGTCTTTTTCTGCAGTTCCCACATTTCCTACTACTTCTCTTTGAATACCCAGAGGATGTATGCCTCATGTATGCATGTATTAAGAATGCAGCCATAGCAACTACTAGCATTAATGAACTATTTGCTTATGCAGTAATAATTAACTTCCATTACATTACTTTGTGTGATTACTTTCTTAATTGCCTGAATTATGCATCCATTTAATATTTAATAACCATTTTCAGAAATCAGACACTGGTAAAAAAAAATTTGCTTGCCGTTTCCTTGCAATAATTAAGCTAACAAGAATAAATGGAATGCTTTTTTTTAAAAAAAAAAATGATATCTTGCATTTGCATCTCTGCATACAGAACAAGATCTTAAATTAGCTATTTATTAAGTTTAAATTTAAAGACCAAATAGTGCATTTTTCAAAAATGCCAAGAGATATAAAACCTAAATGCCGTGCTACCTGATACTATAGTGTCACATATTTTCTTTGAAGATCACAGATTATTCATTACTACTAATGCATTATGAAACAAGGCAAAGGAACTGTGTTTATTTTTAAAAAAAACAACCTGACATCTTTTTTTTTCCCTTAAAGATTCAAGGAAGCTGGTTTCCAAGTATGCTTTTCAAAATACACACCGAGAGAAATAATGCAAATTCAATAGACAGACAAGGGTTGGATTTACAAAGGGGAGTGACAACTCATTGTTGTATATGAAAATGTTGTTTACAATCAAGGCCAAGTGATGTGATTTGCTTGTTTCTGCATGTTGTCAGCTGTCTCTCTCCAAGCCCTTGTGCCCCCCTGGCACCCAAGCAAAGCCATCTGCTGATTTGCAAAGTGATCGTGCCAGGATGTTTCCTGCACATCAGCTCCAGTTTTCAGCGGTGTGTGCAAAGAAGTCACTCGCTTAACAAACATTATGTGTTACTCTTTTATTTTACACAGTGTTGTGAGACAGCTTGAACTGAATTCCGCCAATTCTCTAAACACACACACACACACACACACACACACACACCTCTGCATGAGCTACTTTGGCAGAATGCCTCTGACAGTCCATCTTGCTGACGGCAGCCATGTTGAGATACTTTTATCAACATATGAACTAGCAATAGAGAGACCTAGAATACTATTAACCTAGGCCAATTTAATGCACAGAAAATATGAACGTGGAAGAAAATGAGGAGAGTCTGCCCTGGAGGCATTGTTTACTCAGGAACACTCTTTCTATCCCCCTCGAGTGATCAAAAAGACATTTTCTGTCAGGCAAATCACAAAGAATGATTGTGGTGTTTCCCATCACCACCCACCCCAACATCAGCAGAAGTGACTCATTTTTAAATGAGGAGTAAGGGGAAAGATGGAAGTTTAGGGTGTCTTTGAGTCAGCAACGTCTGCGATTTGAGTTTGTAAACCAAAGCTAAATTGATGCCAATCTCACTGGCTGTTGCTACTGTGGGCGGCTTCATTAGGATTTGCTTTTTTGAATGATCTCTCAGCCGGTAAGCCTGGGAGCCGCTAGTAAGGCAAGGTTAAGGGGAAAAAATATGATGGCAGCATGTTGATGCTTCGCAGACCTCATGATAGTTTCCGTCTGTCATTATTTACGTCCGACTTTATGCGTCATGTCAGTTACCTAGAAGGCACTTTAATGTGAAGCTCCAGTGTGGGGTCTCCCCTCCTCCTTCTCTTCTCTCTCTCTCTCTCTCTCTTTCTCCCTCTCTCACATCCAGGCTGGATACCATTATTTTCCTTGCACCACTACGCTTAGGTGAAGCATGCTACTAGCGTTCAGGAAGGATACACAAAGAAGAAAGAATGTTTTCACTCATCTACACTGGAATATTTTTAAAAGACCACTTCAATATTCCTTTTATAAGTGGCAAATGGTGATCAATAAATAAACATCTATTAAAGCCCACTCAGTTTTATTCCACCTCCCCTACTTAGTTTGCCAGGGTAAATAACAAATCTTTTTCATTTTTACAAAAAAACAACAACAGCAATACTGATGCAGTTTCAAAGTAGAAATCAAACTGCATAACATCAAGCAGTTTTAAAAGTGGAAATCTATCATTTGAGGCTACAACCCTGAAATAAGAATACTGAACTCTCAGTGATATCAATAACAGGAGAGAAAATGTGAAATATTCTGTGTTATTTTTAATCAGATTCTCTGTATACAGAGTTATTTATACAGTATGATGAATGTGCAAAGTGCTTTGGAGTCTTCGTTATGATTCAAATTTAGAAGACACAATTGGGTTGCATTGTGTTGGCTAGAAGATCCAAAGGAAAACAGGGAAGAACAGAGTACTCAATTTGGAGCAATTTCAAGATAGATACATGTATAGTGTCAGGATTCCAGCAGTTACTCTAATTAATTAATTTCTATGCAATGTTGCCATATAGGTTTTGTTTCTTGTGGAGCAGTGAAAGGCCCTGAAGATGTGGGTTCTTGTGGGATATACAGAGTTTTGGAAACTGATGATGCACTCCTGTGCCTTTGAATGTTAGTTCCAGAACCTTCTCTCGGTAGTCTCAACATCATGTCCCACTAATCACTTTATGAAGATGTTGTATTAACAGGGTTTTTTTTTTAAAATGGCACATCCTCATGACATTGCCCTGATTTCACCGCCAGCTTTCAACTAACATAGCTGTTCAACTGTTGTTCAGCATTCAGGTAATATCTGTCCAAACTTTGTAAACATTGGTTTGGTCGTCTTCTGTATGAGAGGTGGACCTATGTTTAATAAACAGGTCCTTGGGTGTATATCGGCATTTCTGCAGGTGTATGTCGATTCCTTAGGTTCAGAAGTACGCAAAGATTTACCTCACCACTCTCAGATCTTCCTGCCACCCATCCCAACCCCTTAGGTATAGCCGACTTGAGAAACCATGGTGCTTTTCCTCTGCCAGTTTTGACTGCTTCTGCTGATGCTGCTCTGTTCCAATAAAGACCCACCTGAGAATATGTGCAATGTGAAGGCACTCCTTTTCTTTACTACATCCAGACCAATGGGTGAAAGATCCTTCCTACCCTTTCTTTTCTTATGCTCACTAGCTGGTCTCTTTGACCTGTCTCCCAAAGCAAGCCCAGCTCTTTCAGACTGCCTTTCTATTCATGAAGGTGGCATCTGGGTGAAATGGAAACAAGGCCCCAATTTCTCTTGGATTGGGCAAGGCATTATCTTTCAATCTCACTCGTACTTCCCCACCTGTAAAATGGGGTGCTTCCTAATACCTCTTTTTGTCCCCCTCTCCCAGTCTCTTCTCTTCATGCTGCTCGCTAGAGAGATGTCAGCTGTGTTTCAGGCTGGCTGCTACAGAAGATAGTCTGAAACACAGCTGACAGGTACAGAAAGCAGTTCCTCAGTGCAGTAAGGGAGTTTCTTCCCACTTCACTTTGCAATTTAAAACTGAACCTGTCAGCCATTTGGGGGGTCAGCCATTTTAAGTGGGTTCTTAGAGCAGTTCCAGAAGAGCCCTATTGTAGAATAATATTATTCCAGAATACAGAATAGTGCTAACCAGTGGTGGGATTCAAAAAAATTTACTACCGGTTCTGAGGGTGTGGCTTGGTGGGCATGGCAGGTGAAGGAGACTGTAAAATCTTCAGTCAGACGTGGGATTTGCCGGTTCTCCGAACTACTCAAAATGTCTGCTACCAGAACTGGTCAGAACCTGCTGAATACCACCTCTGGTGCTAAGTCCATGTCCAAAGCTGCTAATGTGGTTTCCTCTGAACACACTAATACAAACATGCACGCACGACCTGTACACCAGTGGTGGAATTCAACTATTTTTACTACCAGTTCTGTGGGCGCGGCTTGGTGGGTGTGGCTTGGCTTAGTGGGTGTGGCTTAGTGGGCATGGCAGAGGAAGAATACTGAAAAAACCCCATTCCCTCCTCACTCCGGGAGGAAGATTACTGTAAAATCCTCCCTCCTCACCCCAATAACCTGCTTTCCAGCTTCGTTCTCCTGTGCAGGGCAACAAAAGAAGACCCAACTAATCAGCTGGGACTTGAGAAGCAGAGAAGAGATGGGGGTAGTGTCAGTCAGAGGTGGTATTCCAAACTACTCAAAATTTCCACTACCTGTTCTCCAGAACTGGTCAGAACCTGCTGAATACCACCTCTGCTGTACACATTTAGCAATAGCACTTAGACTTATATACTGCTTCACAGTGCTTCACAATACTTTCTACATGATTTACAGAGTCAGCATATTATTGCCCCCAACAATCTGGGTCCTCATTTAACCAGCCTTGGAAGGATGGAAGCTGAGTCAACCATGAGCCTTGTGGGGATCAAACTCCAGGTTATGGGCAGAGTTTGCCTACAATACTGCATCCTAATCATTGGGCCATAAGGTTCACAAGGGTTCACATTCAACAGATGATTGACTCCCACCCACTGAGTGACCATCTCCCCAGGCCTAGCTCATATTAAGGAATGTGATGGGTGTATATGCTCCCATCAGTTCGGGACAAAGCCAAGGAAATCTACCAATCATTTTTCCTTAACTTGTCCTGAACTAAATCTGTAAGAATAGCATTCACTGGCCTCTTTATCGAAGCAGAGTTCAGCCATCAGGATGACAAATGCTATGCTGGCATAAGCTCTTCTGCCAGCTGAAGGACTGGTGGATTGCACTTTAATGCAGCTGTGAAGAAAAGCCCATGGACAGCATTGATATGCCAAGTGGCTTGAGTCTGCATGCAGTAAAAATTCTCCTCAGCCAGCAGAGAAGAAATTTGCTTATTCCCATCCAATTTCCTCAAGCTGAGCATTCTCCAGATGTTATGGATTTCAACTTCCAGAAATCTCTACCCATCATGGCCATGGTTGAGAACTCCGCACATCATGAAGGCGTTTAGCTTCCTCATTCATCACCCTTTAATCTCAATGAAATCAATGAAACCGCTTTAGGCCTGACTGATCTAATTCTGATTTATTTCGAACAGGCTATTCGGGGCCTTCTCCCACTTTCACTAAACCATCTTACAAGGATGATTCACAACATGTTTTTTTTTTCCCCTGCTGTATTACCGTGGCATTAGTTTCACTTTATTCCCAGATGGTAAGAAAGTCAGTTTTTAAGTTGTCCTTAGCTGGGCTGGGGTTTTAGTAGTATCTTTGCCCAAGGACAACCTCCGAGTAGTTAAATAGCTGCCAGTAACCTCAAACAAGGCAACAGAGGGAAGTTAGGAACTGGTAATATAATGTCAGTGTAGTTTTATTATTATTATTTTTTTACCAAAGATAGGTGGCAAGCATTTCATTCCTGCAATGGAAAACCTTCGATCTAGGTTATCTCACCTGATTTCCCTCTTTACATAGAAGTAAAGATTAGATTCTCTCCATCCTGGAAGTTCCAGGATATTATCTCAGAAATGAGGTAAAAATATATACCTGCATTTCCAAGTCCACATATGCATATTATTCTCATAAGAATGTTAAAAGTAATCTTAATATAGATTTGCTGTGTATTAGGACTTTTGCTTTCAAGGCTGGTTGTTTTTATTGATTTAATTGATTCCCCTCTTTGAAACCAAACTTTCCCAGGGCTATTTACAGTAAATATAAAGCATAAAAGAAGTAATTATAATACATTTATTAAAATAAACCTCAAAAACAGTCACCAGCCTATTATTAAAAGGCCTGAAAGATCAAAAATATATTTGGTTCCAAGACCAGAAAATTTGTGCCAGGGATATCTCCCTGAGGAAGATTTTCCAATCCTTTTAGAATATCTTACAGATACAAATAATCAGAGTTGGAAAGGACCTTATAGGTCATCTAGTCCAACCTCCCACCCAAGCGGGAGACACTACACCATTTCTGACAAATGGCAGTCCAATCTCTTCTTGAAAGTCTCTAGTGATGGCGCTCCCACAACTTCCGAGGGCAAGCTGTTCCATTGGTTGATTGTTCTCACTGTCAGAAAGTTTCTCCTTATTTCCAGGTTGAATCTCTCCTTCTACAGTTTCCATCCATTATTCCTTGTCTGGCCTACAGGCGCTTTAGAAAATACCTTGACCCCTTCCTCCCTGTGGCAGCCCCTCAAATATTGGAAGACAGTTATAATGTCTCCCCTAGTCCTTCTCTTTACTAGACTAGCCAAGCCCAGTTCCTGCAACCGTTCATTGTATGTTTTAGCCTCCAGTCCCCTAATCATCCTGATTGCTCTTCTCTGTACTTTTTCTAGAATCTCAACATCTTTTTTTAATGTGGTGACCAAAACTGGATGCAATACTCTAGGTGTGGTCTTACTAAGGCTTTATAGAGTGGTATTAGTACTTCCTTTGATCTTGATTGTATCCCTCTGTTAATACAACTTAGGATTGCATTAGCTTTTTTGGCTGCTGCTGCACACTGCTGGCTTATATTTAGCTGGTTGTCCACTAAGACTCCAAGATCCCTCTCACAGTCACTGCTATTGAGCCTGGTTTCACCCAGTCTATATGTGTTCTTTTGGTGTTTCTTGCCTAAGAGTAGGACTTTACTTTTCTCTACGTTGAATCTGCCCATCTTCCTTATTATTAGTGATCAGTTGTCCCCAGTTAAATGTCAAAACATAGCACATATTTGTTTATGTACCAGTTAGAACAGGATGGTTAAACTCATGACCTGCGGGGCGGATGCACCACGCACTGGCCCCGCCTACGCCCATTTTAGTGATGGGGGAAAAAGTTGCAATACGTCATGTGATGATGACTCGAGTTTGACACCCCTGCATTAGAGGGGGACACCAAACTTTTCATAACTCATCTTCATATCACTGGATTTGAGAAAATAAAAATCACTGCAGCACCTGCAGCAAATAGCGATGACACCAAAGCAATGGCATATGCATGATGCCAAACCATACAAAAAACCATCATTACATAGTTCATCCTAATGTCTGCCTGAAGTACTGTAGCTGAGTAACATAATTTGCACTGTGATCATGGAATGCACACCCCATCATTCAATCCATCCGGCAAACTTCCATGCAAAGGCAAATCCCCAAATTTAAACTAATGTTCTTAACTGTCGCTACCCCTTTCTCTCCATGGATTCTATTTTATGCTTTATAGATTGAACCTATAAAGCATCATTATTACCTTTCACACATTTACCTTTCTACCAATAATGAAAGCCAATAGCCTCTGTTTAATTGACCAAAACAAATACATGTTGCTCTCTCTCTCCATCATCCAGCTACACAAACAATACCTCTGGATATTATGTTTTCTTAAGTTATATTCTAAATGAATTTAATAATAGATGCCAATCACTTATTACATATTAGGTACACAACATCCCAAGAAGTCATATTAAGTTGTGTGTTTTTTGTGTTTGCAGTCTATTAAAAAAAAAAACCAATATCACCAGACATATTTAAAATTTCTCACACATTGTTATCCTGGTTATCAAACAAGCAAGGATTTATATAACTCAAATTTCTCTCAAAATATTATCCTGATTATCAAACAAACAAGGATTTATGTAACTGTATATTTTAGTACTAAACATACTAAAAATTTCCACAGAATGTATTTCCTTGTGAATTTTTCTTAAAAAAAAAAACATGTGAAAGGATTGAATAGAGGACATTAAAAATAGACTATGCATTAGTGGTTGAACAAAGGAGAAATATTTTGAAAACATATAACACTAACATCTCCCAAACGTTAATCTTGTATGCCACCCTTATCCCACTCTTTTGCTAATGGAAATTAGAAAAAGAAAAATATGACCCTGATTTGGGCAATTAATTACCCAAATATAATATATACCCATTATAATGGCGCATTCTGAAAATTCAGATATTGTTCCAGAAGCACCTGTGGATGAAAAGACATGTCTGGTTTGCCTTCCAGGCTTAGATAGGAACATGGTTCAAATTTAGGTTCATTGTTATATATGTTATCAGAAATAGCATTTTTTATTTCTTAGTCTTAGATGGACTATACTATAACATCAGCATCACTTTCTTTCTGTTCCCCATTTCACAAGCAGCTATCTCAACTCTTTCCAAAATCACCATAAATAATAAAGAAAAACTGGATAGGTAATTTTATGGTATGGAGATGTATGAAGATGGAGAAAACAGGGTGGTTCAGCTATTTATAAGTGGGAGGGGGGAGATAGCATTGACCATGGAAACAGGAATAAAATGAAAGTTTTGTTTTTCCCAGACAATCCTTGTGTGTCCCACTTGTATACAGACGGCTGGAAAGGAAAGAAAAAAAACCCAGAAGGTTCCACTTGTTGGGTACCTATAGGCCACTGTTTTCACTGTAAGCACTCTGGCATTTAGAATTTATTAGCTGGAGAAATAGCATATCATAAGATGGAAAGATGACATAGGTGTCGGTTGGAGTGTCGGCCAAATCTCATTACAACAGCTTCTTTTATTAAAGGCATTGGCCTTTTCCATTATTTTTTTTTCTCCCTTTGCCTTCATTATTTATAAAATCATTTCTATCTTTCCATTCTGCCCATCTGGAAGCCTCAAGGCAGATCAGAAACAGAAGTTAAAACACATGATAAATCAGAGTAAAATAGAAAAGCACAAACCGGATTTGGCTGAAACATAACTCACCACAGGAAGAATTTAAAATCAATCTAAAAGCAGAGCAAGGGGAAAACAAAAGCAAGCAAATAAAAAAGGACAACAAATTGGCAAAACACAGAAAGACAAGAAATTCCCGCTTACAGAAGGGAAGAGAATTGTTAGGCCAGCCATCATGCAAATAACAACATCAGCGAATAACAACAATGGATCTCTCTCGCCATAAGACCTCTGCAGCTGTGGGAAGGCAAACAGGTAATTTTAAGTTTAAAATGTCTTTTTTTCAGGATAAAAGGAAAACTGAAGGAACATTTGCAAAAGCAAAGGGGTTGGTGGCGGGGGGGGGGGGCGGTTTGTAATAGATCCAAAATGCATTTATGATGGGATGATTTTTTTTTTTAAGTTGACACTTTCAACCCTATGGGGCTTCTTCAGGAAGGCTCCTTTGCCAATGTTCCTGAAATTGCCACAATGTGCTTCATTATATTAAGTGCGCTGCTGGATAATAGCACTAGCAATGGCACTTGGACTATAATACCACTTTACAAGTGCTTTACATTGCAGCCCTCTCTAAGTGGTTTACAGAGTCAGTATCTTGCCCCCAACAATCTGGATTCTCATTTTACCCACCTTGGAAGGAAGAAGGAAGGAAGGAAGGAAGGAAGGAAGGAAGGAAGGAAGGAAGGAAGGAAGGAAGGAAGGAAGGAAGGAAGGAAGGCTGAGTCAACCTTGAATCTAATGAGATTCAAACTGCCAAATTGCAGGCATAACTAAAGATTTGCTGTATTGAAATATAAACACAGATAGAATGGAATCCCCTTCCACCTTCTATTGTGTGTGTTTTTAATGTACCCACTAGTTCCATTCCATTTTTTTTTCAAAGAGAAGAATAAAATGTCAGTTGACTTTTTCCAATGGCTAGTATTCATCCTGCCATGTATTCCCCTGAGATTAAAAGTCCCAAAGCTTTTTCCCAAGGTATTCATTCATTGTGGAATTCCCTTGCCAAGTCAGTCCTATTAGGACTCTGGAGTTCTAGCAGCAACCTAAGATATAGGCACCAGCTGTGAGAATACTTTCCTGCTCCAGACAAGACTTGTATGTGTGTGTATGTGTGTGTGTGTGTGTGTGTATCTATACACACATTATTTTCTTATTTAAATAGATATCTACCATTGCTAATTAAGAGGGTTTTTTTTAACAAGGATCACTTTGGTGAGCCAGCAATTTTGTTCAGTGGATAGAATGCATGTAGAAATAAACCCTAAAGTTAGCAGCATTTGTAAGAAAGTATTCTAGGGTTGGTGTTTGTATGAAAGAAATGAAAAATGTAGGATTTAAATTTAGAGGAGGAGGAGGAAGAGGGAAGGAAGTGGAAGGCAAGGGGGATAACTCAGATACAGGATTATGCATAAAACAGATTACAAGTATATTGCCAATTAAAACAAGCGCAACATGTTTTTAAAAAACCTCTTTGTTTATTGAGACAGAGATGGCCTGAAACTTTTTGATGGATATGAATTCAACAGGTTTTTGTTGATAAAGGTTTCAGGGCATCTCAAAAGGTTTTGGGATTGCAAATAGGCTTTTATCATATTACAATTGTTTAGCTATACTTCTAACCCCGTTCACCTGCAACCTGTATCTGCATAGCCATCTGTCTTCTCTCTTTCTCTCCCCCCTTCCGGCCAAAGACAAGGCCACATCATCCCATTTTAAATCCTGCATCAGTTTATCCACTCCACACATCTCACGAAGCAACCTATAGTTGATGCCTTTTAGTATCATTTGTTGGCCAGAAAAGTGGTTCCCAGGCACCTTCTGGTTTTTGACTGCCATAGATTAAAACGACTGCCTCCTATAATATTCTCCATTATGGAGACTGAGCTCATCAGAAGAGAAAAAGAACTGTTCTGAGAGGAGAAGGAAGGGATGGAAACTCTGAGAAGATCAGTTGAATCAATAGAAGGCATGTTACATGGAGGTCTTCAAAGTTAAGTCTTTTAGATAAGAAGATAAAAGTATCATTGCTAACCAACACTGCATCTATTGCCCATAGTGATCAATACAAGTGTAGGAAATGAAGGAAGCCAGTGTAGCCAAACTCGCCATATATATCTTTTGACTGGTGGCCCATAGTTCAATAATAAAATGCTCTACTTTGGCATACTTTTTTTTCCTGCTTGAGAGATTATGGTATGGCATCCTTTGGGTTATCTGCAGGGCAGAGAAACCAACCCGGAGCTTTAGTTTGTTGTTACAACTGGGATTCAAATGTCAGCAATATTGGTTTTCTTACTATCAATATGGGAATTCTCCAGCTATACTTCAAAGCTATTGAATGAAGCAAACTGCAGTGTTCATTCTTCAGTGTGCATCTTCTAGATCCTCTTCATGTGAATAAAGAAAGCTGAGGGCATACAGTGTATCTGTTCTCAACTTGCTGCCAGGGAAAATCAGACTGGTTCCTGCTTTTGTCAGGTCCTTCCACCACACCCCCACCAACACTGGCAGGCCAGGGCACATTACTGTACTAAATAGGGAGGAAATCCCACATTCATTCACACTGAAGATATTATCTAGTTCATGTACCCAGCTGTACATCTCCACTCCGGACCACCCCAACGATGCTGTGGGGGCTATGTCTAGGTGCCTGGAGGCCGTGCGGGACTGGATGGGTGGGAACAGGCTTCGGCTCAACCCATCCAAGACCGAGTGGCTGTGGTTTCCGGCGCCCCGATATAGCCAGCTGACACCTTCGCTGGCTATTGGGGGGGAAGTTCTGCCCCCCACAGAGAGGGCTCGCAACCTGGGTGTCCTCCTGGATGTACGGCTGTCACTTGAACATCACATCGCGGCCGTCTCCAGGGGGGCGTTTCATCAGATCCGTCGGATCTACCGGTTGCGGCCCTTCCTGGATCGGGACGCCTTGCGCACGGTCACTCAGGCCCTTGTCACCTCTCGCCTGGACTATTGTAATGCCCTCTACATGGGGCTCCCTGCGGGGAGCATCCGGAGACTCCAGTTGGTGCAAAATGCAGCCGCGCGGGTGATCATGGGGGCGTCATGTAGCGCCCATGTGACGCCTCTCCTGCGCGAGCTGCATTGGTTGCCGGTGGCTCTCCGGGTTCGCTTTAAGGTTCTAGTTTTGACCTTTAGGGCGACCCATGGCATGGGACCAGGTTACCTTCAGGACCGCATTCTGCCAACGTTCTCCAACAGGCCGGTGCGTTCCCACAGGGAGGGTCTGCTCCGGGTGCCGTCGGCCGCTATGTGTCGTCTGGCGGCGCCGAGGAGTAGGGCCTTCTCTGTGGGTGCCCCCGCCCTCTGGAATATTCTGCCACCGGAACTTCGTACCGGCACGGACCTGAGGGCCTTCAGGCGCGCGTTGAAGACCTGGCTCTTTGAGCAGGCCGGCCTGGGCTGAGATAATGATTTTAAATTTGGTCTCCTTTTTTAATTCTAAATTGGGTTTTAAGGGTGGGGGGGGGTTTCTTAGTCTTATTACGCAGCCGATTTAAATTTAATATTTTTTAACTTTTGTATTTTCTGTGGGGTTTTTAGATGAGCTGTTCACCGCCCTGAGTCCCTCGGGAGAAGGGCGGTATATAAATGGAATTAATAAATAAATAATAAATAAATAAATTCATTCACTCACTCATTCATTCATGTTTCAAACTGCCCATCTCCCTCAGAAACGGACTCTGTTGGGTAATGAAATGTCTGCAAGCAAACAAACAAACTCAGAGAGCATCAACGGCTCCCCAGCAGATACCACTCCCCAGTGGTATTCAGCAGGTTCTGACCAGTTCTAGAAAACCGGTAGCGGAAATTTTGAGTAGTTTGGAGAACTGGCAAATACCACTTCTAATTGGCCTTGCCCCCATTTATTCTCTGCTTCCCGAGTCCCAGCTGATCGGCTGGGTCTTCTTTGGTTACCCTGCACAGGAGAACGGAGCTGGAAAGCAGGTTAGTGGGGTAGGAAGGGAATGGGATTTTGCAGTAACCTTCTCCTGCCATGCCTACCAAGCCACACCCACCAAGCCACACAATGTTTACCAAGCCACACCCACAGAACCAGTAGTTAAAAAAATTTGAATCCCACCATTGCTCCCCAATACCATTCTTTTATTCTTCCTAGTCCTCACCCCACTCATAAAGGAATAAATAAAATGAATCTATGTTGCATCATTAAAAAAAAAACCTAACAATTTCTCTTCAATTACTTAGAGCATGTTGCAGATTGAGCAGTAATGACTATTGATGAGCAGCTTCAATCTTTCTGTGTGAGCGTTACTGGACTGGTAATGGAAGGTCCTCCTAGGGAACTATCAGATGGAAAATTCTCCTTTATAAAGTAAGGGTGGAGAGCACTCAGGTCAGCCTAGTGGGCCACAGGCCGTAGAGGTGACTTAGCGCTATTCAAAATTGCATTGCATCTCCTGGGTCTGAGATGAGATCACTTTAATTCTGAGACACTAACAGTACAACAGGACCAAAAAATTCAATTTCATTCAAGTGAAACACGGTCCCTGCTCCTGAAATAATACATGTGCTCTGATCAACAGTAGATGGCAGCCAAACCACTGGGCTATTTTTATCATTTTTTAGTACTGAATATGGTAAAGAGGTTAAAAGAGCCTATTTGTCAGTTCTGAAAGCATCCAAGCTCTAGAGTGAAGAAACAACAGAAAAAAAGAAAGAAAGAGAAGTTCAAGAAGCAAACTGTTTTATTCTCCAGGCATCCGTGTGTTTCCAAAAAACAAAACAAAACCATGGTTGTGTTCATGAGGAAGAGCATAATGTTTGGCTGAAGATTAATATTATTAATTACACATTATTGTTGTTGTTTTATTGTTGTTATATTATTATCTCTTTTATTCGTTAAATTATTTATTCATTTTATTCATTAAACATGAAACTCAGTCAACTGAACATTTAAAATGTATCACAAATATCACTGACTGGCACTGATGGTTGATACGGGTTGCTGCCAGCATCCTAGGTATCAATGAAGTATTTTCTTAAAATCTACAATGTTCCGAGTAGTGCAGTTTTTTGCAAGTCCGCTGTGATTTTCTCCAGGTTTCTTCTTCTTCTTTGATACCTCCATGCATTGATGTGATGTCCATTATTCAATCTTTTTTTCTCTCTCTTATCAACTGTTTTTAAGTATGGGATGTTATATACTGGGTGTTTGTTCCAGATCACTTTAGTTTCTTCGTGTTCTATTACTTGGTTTATTTTGTCGTTCTACCAGTTCTTACTTACAGGCAAATGGTATTTCTTGAAAATATTACAATGTACCATTGTTGCTATACTTTGTATACTCAATATTTCTTGAAAATATTACAATGTACCATTGTTGCTATACTTTGTCATGCCTTTGTAGTCAGTTTATGCGATCTTCGTGCAGTAGCTAACTAAATGGTCTGCTGACAGGGAGAGATTGAGCCAAGAGATTGAGATGCTACCGGTTCTGTCTGGCTCTATAGAACCGGTAGCTCTGAAGAGCAGCAGACATCGAACCAGTTCTATGTTTGCTGCTGTTTGGCCCACCTATCTGTCCTTTATTTCCTGCTCTTTCAATCTCAGCTGCTTTGCGGGGCACAGCTGAGGTTGAAAAAGCAGGAAAAAAAGAGGCTTTTCAAACACTGCGCACCCACTTTTCAGCTGTCCGGGCGGCACAGCTTAAGGTTTTTTACACACACGCGCAAAATGTAGTCATTGAATTGGTAGTAACACTGGTTGAATCCCACCCCTAAGCCAAGGCTACCCAGCTGGATTAGTACCCACAGTCATGGGGTTTGGTGGTTTTTAGCATGGTGCTTGTAATCGCCACTCCAAATTGGGCCATGTTTAATTTTTACCTAATCCCAAAATTTATGGGATAAAGACAACACACTTTCTGTGTTCAGAACTCTCTTTGGTTCTGCAGAATTGTGGATTTTTAAATAATATACTGGAGCAGTTTAATGGAAATAGAAATCTGACTTTATAAAATAAATAAAAAGGAAGCAGGAGTAATATTTGTACAAGAAGAATATTACAATCCACCTACTAGCAATTAATATTATTATGTTAATATTCTCTATGTTACCACAATTGTATTTATATTAACTTTGCATTCTTGTTTCAATGACTACAACGACAATTGTATTAACTTTGCATTCTTGTTTTAATTATTGCAGCAATAGCTCAAACAGAAGTAAACTGAGATATTTCTATTTGGGGACTATCAGTTTTAGGGATTAACAACGAGAGGCCAAAGAGTCAAATCTGCCTACCAGTCAAATGTAATTTATCTCTTAACTGACAAATCAAAAGTAATGGCTGCCCAGTATAACAATGTTAACTAGCAGTTTTGGGAAGAGTTTAGCTGCCCAGTATAACAATGTTAACTAGCAGTTTTGGGAAGAGTTTAGCCCACCCCTTTCCTTTTTTCAAATAGTGAAGAAGTAAAACAAATGCCTGAAGCAAAACCTCCAAACTGCCAAGACCATTAAGCTCAAGTAAACCTCCTTAATTGATTTGCATATGCTGGCTTACAAGTTATCTTAAATCAGCGGAAACTGGGAAGTATGCAGTGGTGGGATTCAGCCAGTTCACTAGTTTAGGAGAACCGGTTGTTAACTTTCTGAGCAGTTTGGTGAACCGGTTGTTGGAAGAAATCGTTAGGGCAGAGAACCGGTTGTTAAATTATTTGAATCCCACCACTGGAAGTAAGCAACCACTGACTTGCACCAACGTCCACTTTAACTCACTATAAAACAGAAAATCTAACCCATGTGATCAAAAATAAGATGATTGTCATTTAACATCATGATTGGCCAGCATTTACTGTGTAACTGTTAAAAAGTTGTTAGTACTCTTCTTAAGTGGGCACACTCTTCTGGTCTGGCCCCAGTGGGGTTTTAATAAGGACTAGGGGAGACATTGATAGCAGTGCTCCAATATTTGAGGAGCTGCCACAAAGAATAAGGGACCAACCTATTCTCCAAAGCACTTGAAGGCTGGAAAAGAAGCAATAGGTAGAAATTAATCAAGAAGTGAACCAGGAGATATTTTCTGACAGAACAATTAGTCAGTGGAACGACTTGCCTCCAGGAGTTGGGAGTGCTCTAATACTGGAGACTTCTAAGAAGAGATTGGAAAAACATTTGTCTGAAATGGTATACAGCTTCCTGCTTTAGTTGGGGGCGGGGGTTGCACTAGAAGACCTTCAAGGTCCCTTCCAACTTTGTTATTCTGTTATTGGCTTAAACAAATTGTGTGGTCTCCGATTGTAAACTGGATCATGGGGGATTTTGCTCCTTCAGGCTTTCTGTATTTTTTTCCTACATTATCATTATCAACAACAAAATGTTCTTTGTTTTTCCAAGAGGACTTTCAATATCATGGTAAGCCCACTTTTAATCACACCAAACTGTGGTTAAAATAATTTTAATTTGGCAAGGTGAAATGATAGCATATGTTAACCAACAAGTATCACAGGAATGAATAGTTAAGGCCTTAATTCCCTTGCCAGAAATTGCTGCCACAATATAAACCATAGCAGCAGAATCCTGGGGTACCTTTAAAGACAGAGAAAGGAAGAGTACATAGAAAGGTGGGAAATTCTCTCTGTTGCATCTGACAAAAGCTTATGTATTAATAAATGTCTTTCTTCTGCAAGATTCCTTGTTAGTTTTCCTGCAACCTATTAACACAGCTATGTAGAAATTTACAAACAAAATCAGAACTGATATTAAAGAGCACTTTGTTTCTAACTATGACTTTAGCCAGCCATGGTGTGGTCTGGTGTTTAAATAAGCCCCTGCCGTTGTAATCAGAAAGAACACATTTCTGCAGCGACAAAAACTTGCACCTAAGCTTAATAAGGTTGTTGCCAGGAGGGATTCTAATTAGCAAAGATGTGGTACTTTTTAGAGCAATGAAGCCACTTCTTCCAAAAGGGCAACTGTTGTGGGAACAGGGAGTAGTTACACAATTGGCATACAGACTATTTTCACTGTATTTCCATTTATTCCATATTTATTTATTATTGGATACTATGAGAAAAAGCTAGAATCCAGGGTAAGGATTTGAATGGAGCAGTAAGCTTTCTTTCAATGTTCAGATCCTTTGAATTGCTGCCACTTTCAGAAGATTCAAGGGGAAATCCTTGCTTGGACCTGAATGAAAGAACTGATTCATGGTCCTGGGATCTTTTTGGATTCAGAGGTGCTGCTGAAGGAGAAGCCAAAAATAGTGACTAGGAGACCTTGTGCCCCTCTTTGCTCTGTATAGCACGTGGGCTTTTATCTGGAAGCTCTGAGGACAGTTATTCATGCCTGTTATGTCTCAGGATGAGATTATAATTCACTCTACATGGCAGGTACATCTAAAGACCATCTGAAAAATTCAAATGGTTCAGAAACGCAGTGTCCTCACTGTGGTTTCTGTACTGACATGTTACACCATTATTGCAGTGTGTTTCAAGTACAGTTCACATACTGACTGCTCTCTTTAAAGCCACATGACTTGGGAACTGTGTACCTAAGAAATTTATCCCAAAGAGTCTCCGCCAAGGCAACGATATGGTCAGAGAAAGCCTACTAAGCCCTTAAGTCCCCACCTGCTAGGAGATGTAGCAAGAAGATCCAATATTGAGTGTTCTTGATGATAGCTCTCCTCCTATGGAATATTTTCCTCCAGAGGCAAGGATGTTTGGTCTTTTTGAAGTGAGCAAAAAAAAAAAAAAAGGCTTTTCTTGAAAGCTTTTGTGTAAGCAGTGTTTCTCAACCTTAGTAGCTTGTGGATGTATGGACTTAACTTCTAGAATTCCATGCTGGCTGGGGAATTCTGGGAGTTCAAGTCCCCACATCTTCAAACTGTCAAGGTTGAGAAATAATACACAGCCACCCAGGGGCATTTATGAATGTGTATGTTTGTGTATTTCTTCAAATTATTTGATATTAGTTTTATAATTTCGTTATTGAATTGTTTTATTGCTGTTTTGATACCTATAATTGCCTACAATCATGAAGAATGAAGAGGTGGATTATTTCCATTAAAAAACATTAATTCAGATTTGTGGAATTTTGGTTTAGCATTTTCTGGGAAACCAGCCAATGTACATCTCTGTCAATCTCACCTCCCAAATGGTTACCATTTAGATCAAATGCTGACCTCTTCGTTTGCTGGCTTGTTACAAGCGTGCTTATGTATTACTTCAACCTTCCCACTCTAAGCATCAATACAGCAGAGAGTCAGTGATACTATACAAATACACACAGACAGACAGACAGACACACACACACACATACATATATATATACATACACACACACACTTTATCAATGCTACAACTTACACACACTTCTAAGTAATCCAATCTATCAAAACAGTCATACTGATATTGCCCTATATTCATACATCATATTGATAATGCCCTAATCCATCTCAAGTACATCCTATCTTTTCTCCGCCATCCTGAGGGCTGTTTGGAAAAGATTTTAAAAGCTTTCTAAAAAAACATCAAGAGTGAGGGTACAGATCTAATTTATGATGATAAAGAATTCCACTAAAAGGAAATTTCTGTTCAAATGAAACTCCTTTCATTGAACCAAATATGGGGTGGGGACTAGTGCCCACAAAATCAGAAATGTACACTTGGTTTAAGGGGCTTTCAGAATAACTTGCAAGCAGACTAGAAAATGGGGAGAACAGATCTGGGGACGCATTCTAGAAAAAAATATTATACAGAAAGGAAGACGACAACCAGCAGGAACCAGATGAATAAACTCAATTGCGGTGGCAATGGAAGACCTGAACAGCTAAATGAAGATCAGATCCTGCTGGGGAAAAAATATCTACTGGATTACTAAAAGTCAACATGGACTTGATAATATATAATCAATTAATTATATAGAGAAAAGAGTAAGATTTCAGTCTTAGACTGTGCTCTCTCCCAGGTGTTGTTTTTCTAAAAGTCAAAGAGTTAGTACACTAAGTATATGACCTAATAGAATTGTACCAATTCTTCAAGAGAGGTGCTTCATCTCTCACACAGACTATATACAACATCTCTGTCCAAGTTATTAAACCAGCTGCACTTTGGGGTATCTTCATGATACTGAAGATGACTTCTTCATAAGCTGCTTTTCGCTGTCTCCAAACAGGTTTATGTACAGAAGTCCTTTGGCCAAGTGTGCAAGAAGCTGCAAAGTATTCTCTGATGAGAGGACCAACTTAAAACAAAAATGATCATATTTATTTTAATCAGCCTTTTTTATTTAATGTTAAAATTTAATATAAAATATTTTGAGGGACAAAACAACTCAACGATATCAACATAAACTTAATTCTCAATTGCATTCTAGTTGGCCTGCTAATGTGAAGGTAATGTGAAAATAAGAGGTAAATTAAAACAGCAGTCCCCAACCTTTTGGGTACCAGGGACTGGTTCTGTGGAGAGAAGTTTTGCATGTTGCCTTCATCCCGCAGATGGGGCTTCGCTTGTTTGTATGGCCCGGTCTCTGGCATTCTGTGGCCTGGTATTGATCCATGGACCAGGGATTGGAGACCCATGTGTTAAAAGATCTGGTAAGTAACCTCTCTGAATTAGCACAAAGACATAGAAGATCAACAAATAGGCAATTTGAGATAATGTAAGAGATCTGGCTGGGGAGAAAAATCTGGATGGAAATGCAAAAATAAAATAAAATAGAGGAAAACAGAAGAAAATCACATTTAAAAAATATACGAAAATATTATTGTAGTCCTCAGGATTTCAGGAGGAAGTTATTGATCTCAAATATCTGTCAGGGATTTTTGCAAGATCCCAAAATCTTGCCAAATTGACAAAATGTGTGTTATGATGTTACAATGCAAGACTTGCCCCGTCAGTATCATCAAGACAGAAGTCCAGAGGTGGAGTTTATGTCTCACTGTTGCTGTATGTTTGGTTACTTGACCTTGCTTGTCCCTGCTGTAGATTCCATTCTATTGAATCAAAGCTAATAACAGCAGCAAAAACACGATCCTATTAAGAAATACAGTATTTTAATGAGTTTCCCAAATATGTGGGTAAGCTATGCCAATACAATCAGTACAGCAAAGAGATGCAAAAGGCCACCCGAATGAAACATTATTCTGGGGGTATCTCCTGCTTCTGGAAACGTTGAAGGAAGTATGTCAGAACACAAAAAATCTTTAAGTACGTAAATATTTTTAGGCTCTTGTTTCTCTCTCTCTCTCTCTCCTCTCCCTCTCTCCCTCTGCCCCACCTCTGTCTGTCTGTCTCTCTTTAAGGACAACTGTCTTAAACACCATAGCTTTCTCAAATCATTTCAAGTTAAAACAAATGTAGGAAAATACCTTTTTATGCAGCAACATAACACAGGGGTACTAAATGTTGACTTACTTGGTTTAGATAAACTTGATTGCAGGAAATACAACTTCAGCAACAGAGTGGTTAATGTTTGGAATACTCTACCTGACTCTGTGGTTTCTTCCCCAAACTCCAAAAATTTTAACCTTAGACTGTCTGCTATTGAATTCATCCCCTTCCTAAGAGGCCTGTAGGGGGCATTCATAAGCCCACCAATCGTGCCTACCGTCCCTGTCCTATTGTTTCTTTTATTTTATTTTTCTTATATGTATCCATGTATTCATAACTATGTTTATACTTATACCTATTATATTGTAAGCGATTGACAAATCAAATAAATAAAATAAATTCTTCCCCAAACTCCCCAAACTTTAACCTTAGACTGTCTACTATTGACCTCACCCCCTTCCTGAGAGGCCTGTAGGGGGCGTGCATAAGCGCACCAATGTGCCTACCGTCCCTGTCCTATTGTTTCTTTTTTATTTTTCTTATATGTATCTATCTCATGTATTCAAAACTATGTTTATTCTTATACCTGTATCTTGTAAGCAATCAAATAAATAAATATAAAATAAAATAAATAAATAAATAAATAGATGAATTCACTTTAAAATAGAGATGATTATGCCTGTTGTCTACTTGCACCCTATTCAACATCATTATTAACATCTACCATTTCAATGCTACTCAATAGCAGTGTTCCAGACATGTTATGTAGGTCAGAAACACCTACTCTATCACCTTTTAGCTTTAAAAAGAAGAAAATCTATCATGCGGAAACCACAGATAACCTTGAAATAAAACAGCAAATTACTTCAAAAAGCAATTAATTAAAATAATTGCTTGGTTTGTTTATGCAACAAATTTTCCTTCCCATATGGTTGACTGCACCCATTTCATTGATATGGTTCAGTTACACCTGGTTACATTTCATCCAAAAGAATAGACATTGCAGGAAAATTTTGGGATAGCGTCTATAAGGAAGAAATACAAGGGTGGATCCTTCTTGCTCAAATTATTGATAAATCAGAAAATGCATACACTGTTAAATATTTATAAGTTGCAGCAGTAAAAGCTGGAATAAACGGTCAAATAATTTCAAATACCAATTATGCAGCTTTGCTATAGATAAAATGCTGCAAATCTATCCAAGATGAAAAGAAATTTAGACGAAAGGAAAGGTATCCTCAAAGCTAGCATTTAATGTATCTTCTAGCTAAAGACTTCAGAGCTTCAGAATCAAATGCAAATGTAGTGTATCCCAATTATAATAACTTTTTGCAATAACTATTTTGCAGCACCTATTATGGAGAAATAACAGTTTAATTTCTGATGCTATCAAAATCTGGAAGAAACTGCGTGTAATCCTGAAAAGAGAAAGAGATGACGAGATACTGTAAGTAAACTACAGGCAATAAGAAAAGAATGGAATAAGTGCTATCTTCTGCTCATTTTCTTGCCAATGTTCTCAATATTCAGTACCAGGGTCAACTGTTGACAAAGAAAAGTTTCATCTTCCTTCTTTAATAGTGAGTATAATAAAATTCAAGGCAAAACATGACTACTTCAACAAATATCTATATTCATTTATAATGATTTAGATAAAGCCACAGCACTGGCACAGAAATAATTTACAATGTTGGATTCAGAGATAACCGAGTAATAATTCAACTTTTAACTGATTTTGGTTTCTTCTGCTAGTCTAGAAAATGCCTTTCCTGCCTTTGGAATGTTTCAATGGCTTGGGACAGAGATTTTGCCTATCTTAACTATGTCACAAATATGCCCCATGAAGTTGCCTTCATCTCATCCCTAGCCCATAAGTAAGACCGGTTTAAAAATTGCTCTTAGCTTCACCAGTGGTCATATTGTATTTTCCTTCTCGCATCAATTGTACCACCCAAGGGAAGCTGCAAGGTGTATAACGTGCATTAAGCTTTGTGACCAATTATTATGGAAAGAGATTAGGTGACTAACAATCACTGAGAACACAATAGGGATGAACCCTAGGAATAGGAATCCTATTGATGAATATGAATCCTAGGAACAGAAGGATACAATCAAGATCAAATGAGGTACTAATACCACTCTATAAAACTTTAGTAAGACTACACCTAGAGTACTGCATCCAGTTTTGGTCACCACACTAGATGTTGAGACTCTAGAAAGAGTGCAGAGAAGAGCAACCAAGATGATTAGGGGACTGGAGGCTAAAACATACGTTGAAGATTTGCAAGAATCGGGCATGGCTAGTCTAGTGAAGAGAAGGATCAAGGCAGACATGATAGCAGTCTTGCAATATTAGAGGTTGCCACAGGACCTGAAGGCCAGACATGGAATAATGGATGGAAAGGAAACTGAACAAGGAGACATTCAACCTGGAAATAAGGAGAAATTTTCTGATAGTGAGAACAATCAACCAATGGAACAGCTTGCCTTCAGAAATTATGGGAGCTTCATCACTGGAAACTTTCAAGAAGAGACTGGACTGTTCATTTGTCAGAAATGATAGTCTCCTGCTTCGGCAGAGGCTGGACTAGATGACCTATAAGGTCCCTTCCAACTCTGTAATCTGTATTTGTATCTGAATAGTCAGTTTCACGATGGCATAGTTTTCTGCCAACTCCAATATGGGTGAACAGAATTACAATAGATATTGAAAAGTGGAAAGGAGTATCATTTTTCTTTTTCAAACTCTAAATAAAAAGGAAGACCCAGATGAAATCATCACCACCTGATATTTTATGGGATTTTGCTATGCAGAAATGGCTTGTTTTAATTATTTAGAAATAAAAAAAGTGAATTCATTTTTTTAAAATTAATATATGCATTTTTATGGTTCGAGGAAGAAGCTAGCCAGAACAAATGAGATTATTGCTACAATTTAAAAGCTGGTGCTGGTTGTTTTCCTAGCATATCATCACAATATATATATATATATATATATATATATATATATATATATATATATACTCCAAACATCCACAACATTTAATTGAACTGGAGATGGTTCAGCTCCTAATGATTTTACAAGTATGTATCTGGTAGCATTGGGTTCATTATTCCATTTTTATGCAAATTAATCTGAACAAATTCTGATTAAATATGTACTTGTATATTTATATTCCAGAAAGAAAACTACATCTCTCTTTGAGTACAGAAGAATATATATTCAAACTACCTTAAAAAAGAAAGATGCGTTTTAGTAGTGTGCTGGAAAATTCACCCCAATAAATGTCAAAAAATGAAGAGGTTCCAGTGTGTATTTTATTTCCCGAAGTCAGATTACAATGCCAACTCAAATATGGGCATATAGTTTCTAGTTTCTTGCATCCAACAAGCCCAGAACAAGAATCCCCAAGCTTTGGAAGTCTTGCACAGATAGTTGTTATTTGAGCAGATACACAATTATATATTTATTTCAATCTATATGGCCTCCCCTCTTACCAAAGTGATTCTGGATAGTGAATAGAATTTAAAATAAAACCAATATAAATGACTATAAAGCACAACACAGAATCAAAGGAAAAAGAAAAAAGAAATAGCAGCCAAGAAGGATATTCTCAAAATAATGACAAACCACCATCCATCATAGCAAACAGTTAGATCTTAAGTACTTTCTGGAAGGTCAGTAAGGTCATGCCCAATTTAATCTCAGGGGGTAAAGTGCTCCAGACGACAGGCACCACAACTACTAAGGTATGTTTCCTGGGTTCTACCAGATGGCATTCTTTAACTGACAAGCCCTAAAGGATGTCCTTCTATCAAAGATAATTATCAGCACCACCAGCTGGACCAGACCAGGAAATCACCTACATCAGAAGATTAAAGCTACTTTTATTAGGAGTGACTATACTAACAATCTTGCAAATCTGATTGTGCTGTATCTTGTCTCAATGAGCTTCTTGCACATATTTTCAATCTGTTGCAGATTTCAGCTAGGTTTCACTCTTTGTTGATTTGGTCAAAGATCTTGCATATTGCCATCATGCTCCTTACTCTTTACAGGAATCTTTTTCAACCATGGCAACTTTAAGAAGCATGGACTTCAACTCTCAGAATACCCCAGCCAGCTGGTTGGGGAACTGTGGGAGTTGAAATCCATTCCTCTTAAAATTGTCAAGGTTGAGAAACCCTTCTCTACACTAACATGGCAGGTAGACACATCCAGAGAGAGGTGTCCCTTCAAGAATCCTGAAGGGATGTATAGATATATATGTTTCCACATTTCAAATATAGAAATAACTTCTATACATCTGGTAAAAATAGAAGGTAACAAAAATGAGGATGTGGGTATTATTCAAAGTATGAAGACACTTTAGATACAATGGTTTGAAATGCCACGTAACAGCTTTGACACTGGGGAGGTACCAACTCTCTAATTGTTATTCTAATCAGCTGACTTTATTCTTCACCATAGAATAGGGCTATCAAACTCCTGGCCCATGGGCCAGATTGTCACATGCTAGCCACGCCCAGAAGGGGGGCAGTACATCACATGATGATGTCATGACGAGTTTCACACCCCTGCTGTAGAAGAATGGAAAGAGACAAAGAAGTACATAGGCTTCACATCCTTCAATCAATGACCTCATCTAAAGGTATAGAATATAGATTATATAGGTGTTGAAGTCATTGACAGTATATTGGCCCAGTTACAAATTCCTGACTCAAATGAATTACCTCATAAATGCAATTAAATACAAGAAAACTTCATACAGCTCCAAACAACTCCAGCAGTCAAAAATAGACTTGAAGGCATTTTTTTTTTAAAAAGCAATACAATTCAAAACAATTATGAAGAAGTACAATAAATCAGAACTAAAGTTCTCATTTCAGTTCTTCACAGCAGACAAAAGGATAACTGACTAATGAATAAATGAATAAATCATGATTTAAATAATTCATCTGTCTCTTTCTGACTGGTCTTTTAAAACAGGATGAATTTAAATCATGACTTACCTCAATTTCATTTCAATCAGATCCACCTAGGAATTGACACCAGTGGAATACAAGAAGGAACAAGGCATCAAAAGAGAGATTTCTCCTTTCTTATCAGCCATACTGTCCCCATTCGCAGCTAACTGTGGCCCCCTTCCCACAATTTTTTCTGCCTTCTTTCCCATGAAATTGCCTTCATTTCCTTCTGAGCCCAAGAATGAAGCAGATTGAACTTATTAGCTGTAGCAATAACACTTAGACTTATATACCACTCCATAATGCTTTGCAGACCTCTCTTAGCTGTTTACAGAATCAGCATATTGCCCCCAACAATCTGGATTCTCATTTTACCCACCTCGGAAGGATGGAAGGCCGAGTCAACCTTGAGCCCGGTGAGAATTGAGAATTGCTGGCAGCCGGCAGTCAGCAGGAGTAGCCTGCAGTACTGCCTTCTAACCACAGTGCCACCATGGCTCTTATTAAAATGGCATTTTCCCCTTTGCTATCCGACAGTAGCCTCATGGTGTGTAAAATATACTATATTAGGTTTGGTCATCCGTTACAGCATCATAGAGAGAAATCAAAAGGTTGTAGTGGGCAGGAACAGAAGAAACAGATGGGGATTGGACATTGGGACAGCCAATCTCATATCAGTATTGTTTTCCCCAATTCAAGGATAGGCAGGGGGCATTTTAAAAAAGAAGGGGAAAAACCTCCACTAAAGCTGGTCTTACCACTGGTGGATTTATTATGATAGTGTTAGCCAATCAGTTGTGTCCGACTCAGCAATTCTACGGGCCAGATCTCTTCACCTCTTCTAATCTTGCACTACTTCTTCGAGTTACTCTATGCTCTGGTTGGTGTCAGCTTTGATGGTGTCCAGCCACCATGTTCTTTGGCAGCCTGGTTTTCTTTTACTGTAAACAGGTGGAATTATATAAACTGTTTACAAATCTGCAAAGGCTGTTCTCATGCTGAATGCTGTACCTGAAAGGTGCAAAGTTCTTACCTGGCTCCAATTGGCTGAAATCATTACTAGGATGTCAGTAACTTACATAAAGCTGGCTATGTTTGTTGTCTTGCAGCACATAAACCAAAAGTTTACACGATCCTTTCTGCTGTCACTTGCTAGCTGAACTTTAGAGTGCAGGGCATTCAATCTCATACAGCTCACTGCTTAACCAGATACACATACGGTACACCAAATTTACTGCTGCTCCCTGCTGGTGAAGATTGTACTGCAATGCTTTAAATTTTCTTGATTTCCTTTCATGGATGGACTGCATTCGCTAATAAATCCAGAGGAAACAATGGTTTTCAATGCTGCTGAATTCTGCCGAAGCACTTCAATTTGTTAATCCTAATAAACAGTTATTTGCTTATAAAAATGAGTAATTTCTCAACACCCAAGTAACACTATGATTCAAAATTTACCTGGGTTTGAAAATTATAAATTTATATAAAGCAGGCATTTCTACATACAAAATCTAATCCTTGGTGCTGACTTAAATAAAAATTCATAAATGCCACTATGCAATTTTGAAATAAAAAGAGGAGATAATTTTTGATATCAACTTTCCAGTAACATGTTTAGTGCAAAATAATTATTAAATCAGCATTGGTTGAAAAAGTGACACTTTATCATGAAGAAAATCCTTCCTTCCTTCCTTCCTTCCTTCCTTCCTTCCTTCCTTCCTTCCTTCCTTCCTTCCTTCCTTCCTTCCTTCCTTCCCAATTCTCTACTTGCCAATTTTTTCTTGAAAAAAAGGAAAAACCTGGGATAATTTAGTTCAGGGCTGTCAAACTCCAGGCCCACAGGCTGGATGTGTCACGTGCTGTCCATGCCCACGCCCAGTTTAGCAGTGGTGAAAAAAATACATCACATGACACCACCGTGATGACGTGAGTTTGACACCCCTGGTTTAGTTCAAGAGATACAGATACATGAGTGATTTGAGAAACTGGATTTTAAGGAACTGCTACGTAAGAGTAATGATGCTGACTTTCTATGACATGCACTCTAGAATGGTAGTTAATAGAAATATACACCACTATAGAATAGAATAGAATGGAATAAAATAGAGTAGAGTAGAGTAGAGTAGAGTGGAGTAGAGTAGAGTAGAGTAGAACAGAACAGAACAGAACAGAACAGAATAGAATAGTTTATTGGCCAAGTGTGATTGGACAAGTAATTTGTCTTGGTATAACTACTTTCAGTATACATAAAAGAAAAGATACATTCATCAAGAGTCAAGAATCATAAGGAACAACACTTAATGATATCCATAGGGTACAATAAGCAATCAAATCATACTAGGAAACAGTCAATATAGATCATAAGGATACAAGTGACAAAGTTACAGTCATACAGTCACAAGTGGGAGGGGATGGGTGATAAGGAGTGACGAGAAGATTAATAGTAATGCAGACTTTGTAATAGTTGAACAGTGTTGAGGAAATTATTTGTTTAACAGAGTGATGGCTTTCGGGGAAAAAGTGTCCTTGTGTCTAGTTGTTCTGGTGTGCAGTGCTTTAAAGAATGTATTACAACAACACAGCAGACAAATACCGCAACTATGCCTATGCACACGGGCCTTAATGCTGAGAGTTAAAAGAAATGCAGGTTGAAAGAGAAACTTCTCTGGAGCCCTTTTCCAAGTACAGACTGGAGCCTAAGAGACTAGCTTTGCTTTGCCTAAATATCAGAACAGAATATAAATGATTCCGATTCAGTCAGTGTCATTAATCAACAGAGGCAAGCTGAACTGGAAAGATGAAAAAGAGCCCTCTGTCACCAAACACTGAATTGTTTTCATCACAATTCAAAGGGTTTACTAATCAAATCCAGCAGGGTCTGGCATAGAGGTGCATTTTGACTAAAAAAAGATATTAGTAAAGTCAACAACAGAAAGTTCTATTTTCTTAAACTTCACGCCTGAGCTCTTTTTTTTCAGAATGATTGCTGAAGACATAAGTGAATCAGGAGCAAAACAACACTATTCATATTATCTTGTTTTTAATAAGAAAAGCTGCTCAATTAACAATATTGGTCAACTGAAGTCTTTGGCCAGAAAACTATTCCCTGACAATATGTAGCTTGAAATCATGTAATCCTGAAAAGAGATAATTCATTTGCTGGCACGTATCTTTTCCATTCTCTTCCTTCCCTTCTTGCTATTTAAAATGGCAAGAACAGCCCGGCATGCTTAACAGAAAAGAGGAAGAAACTATGACCTCAGCCTCCCTTCCTATACATCTGCAACTACAAAGATGCAAAGTTGGCTCTAGATCAGGGGTATCAATCTCAAGGCACAGCCAGATCTGGCTCACGGAGTGCTTAAATCTGGCCCACTGGGCTGCTCTGGAAACAGCAAAGGCCCAGGAGCTCGGCATACAGCCCTCTGAGGCTCCATTTTTGGCTGTGATGGCCTCCTGCAGCCCTCTGCCAGTGAAAACGGAGCTCAGGGGGCTGCTAGTGGCTCTTGCAAGCTCCATTTTCAGCCAGAGGGTTTGAAAGGGTTTGGAGCCAACCCTACCCCTGCCCCCCCCAGGTCAAACACAACCCTGATGCGGCCCTCGATGAAATCAAGTTTGACACGCCTGCTCTAGATGGATGGGGAGAGGGGACTTCTAGCAAGACAGTTTCAGTAAACTCACCTCATTTTTGACATTTTCTCCAATCTATACTCACTTGTTTTCTTCTTCACACAGCCACTCAGGGGTAGCCAGTCCCATCAGGTTCAGTTAGAATTTAAAATTTAGAATTTATTTGATTTGTCAATCGCTTACAAGATATTAGGTATAAGTATATACATAGTTGTGAATACATGAAATGGGTACATATAAGAAAAATAAAAGAAACAATAGGACAGGGACGGTAGGCATGTTGGTGCGCTTATGCACGCCCCCTACAGGCCTCTTAGGAAAATTATCCCAGCTTTGCCAGCCACTAGTGTTGGGGTGGGGGTTGGAGGAATGATGTGACTGGGTAACTTCTCAAAAGACCCCTCTTTAGAATGGTAAATGTATATATGTCAGAGGTCAGACTTTGCTCCATGGATTGCTATTTCCCTTGGCTCTTGCATCCATTTTCCTGGGCTCTGCACCCTTCTAGATAAGTTGCTGTGGTTTGCTCCCAGCAGATGGAGCATGGCTCTTTTCATCTAACAAGGTGCACCCTCTGCATTGCATCCTTTCCTTAAGGACCAGTCTATGAAGCTAGGAAGGGCATTTCCAAAAGCATACATAGCTCTCTCAGATTTTTTTCATACATTTAAGGAAACACTCTAGCATTAATTCTCCCCAGAAACTGTAGAAAGGAGGAAGGGGCCAACAGATGGGTGCATGTGTAGGACGTCTCAAATTTTTCAACTTTCAATTTCCAAACATTAGCTGTGCTCAAAAGGTGTGACATGATAGGGGACTGTAAAGATATTTTGGCTACGTTAATATAATTTAGGTGTGTGTGTGTGTGTGTAAATGTAAGTAACCACATAAATATCATAACTTTTTAACATTTTGTTTGTTTCATCTTAGTGCTTGTGTAACACCCCCCCTCTTCCCACTGGGCTACACTATAAGAGGATAGCCACAATCTCCGATGACGTCTTTGGATGCATGGGCAGAGGAAGGAGGTGCAAATGAATCGGATGTACATAAAGAGGGAGGAGAGAGGAAAGCGAATGGCAGGAAGAGAAAGGTGCAGGGGTCAGATGGGGGTGTCCATTTTGCTATAGTTCCAACCACTTTTAGTTCTGGGTTCACTCAAATTTTGGGATTGACAACACTGAGCTCAGTAGGATGGGCCAAAGTCCTAAGTCAGTCCAGGGCAACTTCTGACAAGGGAAAGTCAAAGGCAATCGAAGGGTACCATTATGTCCTCTCAATCTTGCCTCCACTTGTAAACTCAGAGAAGTCTACTACCAGTGAAAACAACAATAGTGTTGGTTTGAGAGTAGGCACCAGAGAGTAGGTTTACTTCTCTCCACTAGAGACTCAAAGCCACCCTCCTCCTCAGTCTCAAAGCAAAGGAATGGAAACACCACTGGACCACCTTCTTTAGAGATTAGCCAGCTAAGCCCAGCTGTGCCTCCCTAATTTGTTTGGACTGCCCCACCCTGGATCCCTAGCAATATGATCAACAAAATATCCCATAGTAGTTGGCTATTCTATGCTCTCCTAAACTCCATTCGGCTTAAATCACACTCACATACTGAAAGCAAAGCACCCAATCAATCCTCCAGTTGAGCGGTTGCCTCTGATCCTATTTAATAATATAAGAGAGGCATCTACCCTGCACCAGAAGACCTTTGTCACTTTAATATTTCAGGGTTTTACAGTGAATGGAAGAAAACGTGCCGGCTATCTACTTCTGAACCAGAAGGCAAGTAACTTCCATGCAATGTTTAACTAGTGTAGAGGTTAAACATTGATTTGACATTAAAGTTGACTGCTGTACTTCATGAGTTGCACTTACATTGCCTATAGTCTAAATATAAACATAAATCTTCACAAGTAGATCTGCTGGAGCAGGACATGCTGGGCAATGAATTACAGTTAATGTCCGAGTCATATTTTGCTGGCAGGCCAAGTCCTGGTTTTAAGAATTTCTTTCTTGGTATGAAGCACTTTATCTTGATTACTAAGAACAGATTGTCTTATACACGGTTACTCAGAGACCATCCTGAACTCAGAAAAGATATTCAGTACAAACTGTTTGGGAGGCAACGGGCGACACTGCTTTATCCTAGCCAATGTTTTCCAATATTACCACACAGCAGGGAAGGAAAAAAGGAAGGAAACCATATAAATCATGCTTCTTTTCTCTTATGGGAGAAGGAAGGAAGGAAGGAAGGAAGGAAGGAAGGAAGGAAGGAAGGAAGGAAGGAACTGTGGCCTTTCAGTGTTTCAGAACTACCACCCCCACAAGTCCTAGCCCATCGGGAAGATGGTGAGGGATGATGGGAGTTGTAACCCAATAATAATTGGGGGCCCACAGTTTACTCACTCTTGTGAACAACAGAGTGTCCTTTAAAGTGATTTGCCCTGAGAAAACAATGTACAATGAATTTTAGTTCCTGAATTTTAAAGATCCATTCTGTGTACACATTATTAACTCATTGATTTGAAGTCTCAAGATCTGCTTAATGTTGGGGTACCTAATTATTTGTTCCTGGAGTGAATTTAAATAGTTCCCTTTTCTTCTTTGGTAACAATGCACAGCTTTGCTATGAGTATTTTAGTCCAGAAAATAAATCTAACAAAATAGAGACTGTATCTCCCACCTGTGTGTATGTGTGTGCGCGTGCGTGCACGTGCGCGCACACACACACAGGCACACAGGCACACAGGCACACATGTATGTTTCCAGAGGATTTCCATTTCAGTACTATTTTTTTCTTTGTTAGGGAATCATGTATTATTTCACAAGGCTTCTATCATTTATTTACATGCAACAGAACAGATTTTCATCCAGTCTTTGCAATGTTTTTGTTCTAACTATAATTTCTGGGCCTGTGGAGATCTTGCAAAGGGTACTTTTTGTTCCTTTGGCTCTTTGATGTGTTTCCATCACGGAGGCATTCTTAAGCACAGCCAGTCTTTAAGTTCTAGAAAGATTGCTTGATATTTTGTTGAAAATAGTGGCATTTATCTGTCAGACTGCAGAATCCGTTATTAATCTACTGGCTGTTCAAGGGAGATCAGTCCTATCTTGGGTGCCTCCAGGAGGTGCCTTGGCAGGGGGAGACAAAATGATCGACCTCTGCAAAGCAAAGAACCTCCTTGTGGTATCTCATGTACCCCTAGTATTTTCTATGAAAGGAATTACTTTGCATTTAAAACAAGAGGATCATATTAAATTCCTTGAGAATATAGCAATGGAAGAAAACAGGTGTGATTATTTTTCTGCCCTATCTTCCTTAGGTTGTAAGGCCTTCTTTAATTCAAAAGTGTCTTACTGTTGGATAAATATGTGTCATTGATGGTGTTAGATGCCAGAATCTGCTTTATTACAATAAAAGATTTCCCTTTTACTGTTCAAAACACACATTTATGGCTGTTCACATTGTTTGTCTTCTACCCAATGGGACGCGATTGCTCTCTACTAGCTTCAAACTTCATGCCGCTACTTTCCTATTCCAGAAAGGTTAGCTGCCACATCCAGCAATGTTTCTTAAGTGAGATTACAAACTCATGAAGTATCACAGTTCTGGGCGGGGGAGGGGGGGAAGGGATTTCAAAAGATATGATTCTTCAAACAAATACCATCCATAAATATTTCTGCTTGGAGGAGGCATATGTTTTTCACTTAGAAGAGAAAACTGCCATGTTCCATTTTCCAGTAGACACAGACTGCTCTAGTTACAGTAAAGCCACAGAGCACACAAAAGGTAGTAGATGCTCATCTCTGTTCCAAAGCAACTATCTTCTTGTGCGGGCTTGGTGGTTTTATTCTAAAGTAATGCATACCATTCAGATCACTGCAGTTTTGAATGTCAGTCCTGGGTTCATTGATTTGGAAGTAAGTTCAAACAGGCATGAAGAACATATACTTCCAATTCCCCTTGAGTTGTTAGGCCAGTGGGAACTTCTGGTCATGTTTATCTCAAATAATAGTAATATTAATTTAGCAATAACAGTTAATGATTTATATTATTAGCATCGTATACATTCATGCTATATGCAGATCTTGGCGTGTTCGGGTCTTTTCCCGTGTAAGACTGAGACTGTCTGGGCAACATTTCGACGAAATCTCACTCGCCATCTTCAGGCTGGTGCTTTCAGCTTTGTGCTTGTGTGAGCAAAGAGTGATCTGAGCTCCTGTCTCCCTATATATACTGGTGGGGAGGTTGGCTGTGTTGTCATTTCTTGATTGGTTGATGGAGTTGATGTTTGCAGATTGGCTGGCTTTTTCTTACAAATATGTGTGGCTGAGCTTTGATTACCAATACCTCAGCCACACATGTTCTTAAGAAAAAGCCAGCCAACCTGCAAACATCAACTCCATCAACCAATCAAGAAATGACAACACAGCCAACCTCCCCACCAGTATATATAGGGAGACAGCAGCTCAGATCACTCTTTGCTCACACAAGCACAAAGCCGAAAGCACCAGCCTGAAGATGGCGAGTGAGATCTCGTCGAAATGTTGCCCAGATAGTCTCAATCTTACACAGGAAAAGACCTGAACACACCAAGAGCTGCATACCTGTACCCATGAAAATCTATGAAAACATATATACATGCATGCATACATACATACATGCATACATACATACATATGACCCTGTAATCCCTTCATTTGAGTACAGTTGGAGCAACTGGATGGAGCTGAGGGTTTACTGGCCGGATGCCCTTCCTAATGCCTATGCAGAGTTCTCTATGCACCTTAGAAAAGAAATATCTGCTGGTGCTTAGGATTGAACTCTCAGCCTCCCAAGTGGGAAGCAAGTGTCTTCACCTCTAGGCCACTGTATCACACAAGATGATAGATAGATAGATAGATAGATAGATAGATAGATAGATAGATAGATAGATAGATAGATAGATAGATAGATAGATAGATAGATAGATAGATGGGTAGGTGGGTAGGTAGGTAGATGATAGATAGAGATAGAAGTAGAGGTAGAGATAGATGATAGATATATAGATATATCTATCTATCTATATCTGTATCTCTATATCTCTATATCTATCTATCTATCTATCTATCTATCTATCTATCTATCTATCTATAATTTTAAAGTGCTCATATTTTGAAATTTCTATAGATAAATTGTAATGAAAGGTAGATACAGGATGAAGAATGGAAATGGCAGTGTTATTAGTTTCCTTTTCAGTGCCAAAGTCCTTGTATGTATGACCCCAGTGTCTAAACTGGTGCAGTTATCTTCCCTGTTACATGTTTAGTTGGGTATAGGAAAAAGATAAAGAATAAAAGATGGAGCTACTTGAAAATACTTTATTTAGCATAGCAAGCAGTTATTCAGTCAAAACCACAAGTTATGCTCATTGTTCTAAACCATATCAGTCTCCGCCTTCAAAGTGCTTAAGAGAACAAAGCAAGCACATTTTAAAAATATGCTGCTGTTAAATTCATAAATGAATCCAAGCTGAATAATACAATCCAGCCTAGTGTACTTGTGTGCATCGATGCTCTTTAGATCTCCTTGAATCAGGAATAAGTGGGCATAAATTAAATAGCATATTCTATTTTTTACAAGATAGGTTAAGAACAGTATTTGCTTATAAACATCTTATAATTTAGGGCTGGATGAATAATAAAAATGAATACCATCTTAGGGTTAATAAGTGATGATGACATTAACAGATCAGTAAGAACACAGTTAGATGACCAAAAGAACTATAGGCAACTCTTAAAGGATCCCTGTTGCCTTACAGTCATCTTTTCCTTCATATTTGGTTCATAAAATTTTCTTTCTAATGATTTGATGGTTTCCTGCAATATGTTCACTGTCTGTGAGTCTATGTTTTCTTTAGTATCACCCAATCTATGTAAAATTTCTTCTTGTGCTACATGAAATGTTAACAAAAAGGAGACATTAATTTACTGTTATATCTCCCACATTTATACAACAGCATAAAGTGGTTAGCAGTTAGGAGAAATATAAATATGATTATTATTACTGTGTTGCTTTGGATGCACAGTAAGTGCTCCTGCATCAGAGACAAATTCCTTCTGTGTCTAATTACACTTGGCTAAAGCTATTCTATTCTATTCTATTCTATTCTATTCTATTCTATTCTATTCTATTCTATTCTATTCCATTCCATTCCATTCCATTCCATTCCATTCTATTGTTACATTTGAAGAAACCTGAATTACATTCTGTTGGGAATTCAAATATCTACTGCGAGAATAGTTTCACAAACATTACCAAGATGGGGAAGCAGAAAGTACAAATCATTCCCAATTTCTAGCTCCATAATTCTTTTCTAATTGATCAGCTCATACCAAGAATGGAAGCTCATATTGTAATTCAGCTGGCTTTGGCCTTCAGCAAAAGTAGAGAGATGCTATTTCAGATGTTGGGGTGCTATAGAGAGATTTTGGGCACCCTTCCCTCCTTCTGAGGGGGAGTCCACTTTCTTTTGATCCATTTACTTCTCTTCATCTTCAAAACCCAATTTGTTTCTACACCCAGCTTAGCATCTCCTCTTTTTCTTTACTATTATCTCTGGTTGGTTAGAGATTTTAAATTATCAGGTTGCCATACACTTCGTAGAAAGAGAAACAAACCGCAGAGACTCGAACTAAAAACTATTTAAGAACTAGAATAGACCCTGGGCACCAGTCTGAAGACAGCCAAGAATGATGAAAAACTTGATCCAGGAGCAAGCAAGAAATTGGAATCAAATTATTTTTTAAAATCCTGGAATATACCAAGTCTTAGAAAGAACATGTTGATCGAACAATACTTAATTGAAATTTAAAAATATCTAATATGCTTCTTTGTCAAGGAGAGTGAGGTCAAACCATAAGACTGAGTAGCTGAGGATGATCCAAGGCCTTACAATGTTAAGCTGAATAGACAGATCTTATAAGTCCAATCCAGGGGTGGGATTCTACCAGTTAGCATCTATTCGCTAGAACCGGTTGTTAACATTCTAAGCAATTCAGAGAACCGGTTGTTAGAAGAAATTACTGGCTAATCCTGTAAGGAAGGCAGGAAGGAAACATTCTGGTGTTGCTTACAGAAACTGCCTCTCCGTTAACCCTTATTGCATTCTTGGCAGGACTAGACTTCCTGTTTCAGGAACTTCGCTGGAGCTTTTTTTTCTTCCTTTGCTGGTACTTTGCTTGTGTGGAGTGACCATTCAAAGTTACTGTGGCACTGAAAAAAGTGACTTATGACCATTTTTCACACTTACGACTGTTGCAGCATTCCCACAGTCACGAGGGGCCAGGCGAGGAGATGCGTGCCTCAATGTGAGTGATGTTGAGTTGGCCACGCCCAGCCAATAACATGACCGCCAAGCCATGTCCACCCAGTCACATGACCACCAAGCCACACCCACCACCTAAGCCATGCCCACAGAACCGGTTGTTAAAAATTTTGAATCCCACCCATGGTCCAATTCAATTATTTGTGGCATTGGCCAGTTTACTCATAAATCAAAATTTCCCAATTCAAGATTCAAGAAATCCTGACCTGAATCAGGGATATTTAGAGTCAGTTTGATGTAAAAGTTTAATTCAGAAAAAAAGTTATTGTTCTATCTCACTTATAGAATGGAATAGAATAACAGAGTTGGAAGGGAACTTGGAGGTCTTCTAGTCCAACCCCATGCTCAGGCAGGAAACCCTATACTATTTCAGACAAATAGTTGTCTAATCTCTTCTTAAAAACTTCCAGTGTTGGAGCATTCACAACCTCTGGAGGCAAGTCGTTCCACTGCTTAATTGTTCTGTCAGGAAATTTCTCCTTAGTTCTAGGCTGCTTCTCTCCTTGATTTATTTCCATCCATTGCTTATTGTCCTGCCCTCAGGTGCTTTGGAGAATAGCTTGATTCCCTCTTCTTTGTGGCAACCCCTGAGTTATCTATAATATAGAATCAGAAATATCCCATATATACAAATATACCTTGAAATATTTAGAATTCCCTCTGTTGTATTACATTATGGTGTGCCGAAACCAAGGAGCCTAGAAGTTTGGTCCGGGGAGAGCATAGATAGTAAAATGCAAAGCCATCAAAATGAGAAAAAAACATTGTCAATATATATATATATATATATATATATACTTTGTATTATACTTTGTATTATACTTTGTATTATACTTTGTATTACAACAGGTGTTGTAATACAAAGTATATACTTATTCCTCTGCCTCAGCTGAACAGGATAGAGCCAGATGGTGTAGTGGCAATTACAACTGCCTCACATGTAATACTTCTCTGGTTCGAATCCCAGTAAGGGTATGGCTAGCTGAAGAGAGCTAACTAGCTCGTAATAGATCTATCCTAGTCTCCCTTATTTATTATTTAAAATTATCAGCTCAAAAACCTTACACACATGTAAACAAAAGACAACGAAACAAATAGCTTTCTGTCGGTATGGTCTCTGGTGATGAGCCGAAAGACAGAAAAGAAGTGTATATATATATATGTATGTATATTAAGCTGGAATGATTAAAACCCACACCACAGTTCAGCTTTCTCCAAGACTACCTCTGAAGGGCATCCAATTTGGGGCATAACTGAACAAACTGCTGCTGACAAGTGACAATTACTCTTTCTCTTGCAATAACATTTTTTCTTCTTTTCTTCCTCTCCACTTCAGGGCTAGGCTCCCGAAATCTGCTCCCAAAGCTACCATTCCACAGAAACAGATTTGGGCAAGCATGGAGTCTGGAGGGAGGAAGAGGAATTGTGCATTTAACCTGAGGCTGAAAGCTTCAAGCACATCTTTAGGCAGGGTGAGTGAAAATGATCTAGTACTCCCAAGGTTATACCTGCAGGAGGAGAAGAAAAGTGGTCTTTAGTTCTCCTTTGGGTGTTTTTTTTTTTTTCCTTATGAAGTGTACTCTTCTCACAACAACTGACTTTTGCCTGCAAAGGAAGGGATGCAGTTATGTGTACTTTGTAGAAAAAAGAAAGGAAGGAAGGAAGGAAGGAAGGAAGGAAGGAAGGAAGGAAGGAAGGAAGGAAGGAAGGAAGGAAGGAAGGAAGGAAAAGAGCTATGGCAGAAAGAGAAGCCCACAAATAGATGGGAATAACATATACATCTAGTAAGTGTTGTTGAGCCACAGTTCTCACAGCACTTCATGTTTTGAGGAGACATCCATGGAATGGACTGCTATTGCTTTCTATTTCAATGGACATGGATGGAGGTTTAGGCAGTTTTTTTTTTAAAAAAAAAAACAAAAGACATTGTCATTGACAGGGCTGTTTCAAAATATAAGGGGGAGGAGTACAGTCAACTACCATTGCCCTGAGTCTGCACCAGATCAGCAGGCAAGGGTTCAGCGGCAAGGTCTACTTATCAGCCATCTCTGTTAGGCTTGAAAGGTGTAAGTAACCTAACACTTAACTCTCTGAACAGCCCTAATATCTCCCCTGGCAGAGAAGAGTGACTTCAACAGATTGTGCATACCTTTACTCCATATGGAAACCAATGTAGCTTCATTAGAATTATATATATCAGCAGAGATCCCTCACCTGAGTCCAAAACTCCCAGCTGCTCTTCTTTACTCAGGGTGAAAATATGCTCATGGCCTTCCGTTGGTTACTTAAAACTCACCTATTTCGGCAAGCCGGACTGGCCTAGGGGTTTTTAAATTTTAACCTGGTTTTAATTTCTTTTAACTTTTGTTTATATTTTTAATTAGAGCCATGCTATATTTAATTCTTTTAATTTTTAATATTGTCATGTTGTATATGTGTTCTGTATATGTATTTTTATCTTGGCTGTTCACCGCCCCGAGTCCCTTTGGGAGAGGGGGCGGTATATAAGTCTAATTAATAATAAATAAATAAATAAATAAAATATGAAACCACTTTAAAACTTCTCCAGGTATTTCAAAAGAGGTGGGACTTGAAAGAAGATTAGCAAGTTGATTCATTCATTCTGTTCCAGTTGTTTCTTTCCTAAATTCCTGTAGCTAACATATTTTTCCTGCATATGCATATATGTGGGCATACATATAAATAAATGTTGTACATGTATACATACATACAGAAATACACATGCATGTGTTGATTTAACACCGAGTCTTGTCAATGAACAGGTAGCATTATTTTTACACTGTTCTGTAATGACAGATATGCATATTTTATGGAACCTATGTGGTAAAATGTTGTTATTGCCATCGTATTTGCCACTTCATTTTCAGAGCTGTTCAAATCACCTTTTTAAAAGAGGGATAGCGGAAACTTCTCATTTAGCAAATGTGGCCCACTGTGAGAAACGTTGTCCACAGAGGGGGAGTTGGACTACAGTGAATTACAGTGAACAAGCAACACAAGGTTTGCAAAGAATAAGGCTGTGTCAGTGTCTCAAAGAAGGTGCCTCGTGAATACTAATGTATTTTTCAAAACATCTCTTGCTAATGCTTTGCACATTTCTAGAACAAATTAGTATTATGAAATGGAATCACTTAGATGACAATCTGTAGGCAATGTCTTAGAATGGTCCCTCATTTATTCTGGACACTACTTGTTTACTTATGAAGGAAATGGAAGATTTGTAATTCTTCATTATTAATAAACTTTATTTTGACAACTACCGGTATATCATGCACTCTTTTTCAGGTCTTTGGAAACTTAAGAACATGTCACAAAAGGTAGGAATCATGTAATCAACCATAAGAAAAAATAACTTTCTGCTAACCATAAAAGCATAATAAGAAACATGCAATATCTACCTGGAATTATCATTAGAAAGGGCTAAGGATAAGGATAAAGGATAAAAATAATGTATAGTCACAAAATAAGAAACATGTATATACAATGACACAATAACTGTGAATGGAAATGAGATTTTTGTATTTTTTGTTTTTAAAGAATAAAAATTATTAAAAATAAAAAAGGGCTTGTTCTCAAAATCTTTCATGGAATGCCAAGATTGTCTATGAAATGGATTGTGAAACTGTTCAACATCAGTGTTTTTATTTTTCTTATTGCTATAATACACTGGAACCTCCAGATTATTCAGTTACATGTTTTTCTTTTCAATGACCTAATTCCTTGCTAAGGGTCGTTCTCCAGTAGCACTATATACTATGGTATATAGGTTCCCTGGCAACACTTTTTTTTTCATGTGCCTATGATATTGCTTTCATTTCATACCCAGCACATGAATGAGGCAGATTTAAATTGTGTTTAACTACAACTGGTGTTAAAGCAGCATTATCTCCCTTATTTCAAGGGCCGGCTGAAGATATAGAAAACCTGTTAAGGGAGGGAAGTTATGTGACCAGCAAGGACTGTAATAATAAAGGCAGGATGTGGGTAGAAAATAAGGATAACCAATTTCTTTCCTATATAATTTTTTGCCAATTCAAAGATGGATGGATAGGCAGCAACTAGGGAAACACCCTAACATAAGATTTTCAAGTTATCTGGAAAATATTTTCAAGTTATTCTGCTTCATGAGAATGCTGCTTCTCTTACTTGTTCAAATCCACTGTTTGTTAATAATGTGAGGCATTTCTTATCTTGTCCTTTATTTAGTGAAGGGCTCCCAAAAAACCATTTGGCAAACACGGTTGGCAAGCAAACTATGAGAACATTTTTATTTATTATATTGATCACTTAATTTTATTTCAGCAAAATTCAGTTCTCCTCCAGGACGGAATAGAAAGGAAGAGTTCTCATGTTACATAGATTGTGGGAAGCCTTCTTCACAGCTACAACTATCCTGATAGGATTAGAAGGATCTCTTTAGAAAGATCTCTTTGGAAGGAAAGAGGCATCCTTTTTAAGAGAAGTACTGAATCACAAGCCCTACTCATGCGACCATCTTCCTTGAAAAGTTACTGGAGTAGCAAATGAAGGAGCCGTGGGAGACACAGAAATTACAAGCCTCCCCTATGATCAAAAGAGCACACACAGACACAAAACTGACCCCATGTTCAAATAAAACAAAAACCGGGTCTAGTTGTCCATCAACCTTTGCTTTTCTTTAGGCATCAGGCATGTTTTCCTGATTCACCCTTTCTCCTTGTGGTGAAGAGAGAAGCCAAAATAATTGTAGACACGCGATGCAATTTTCAATACGTATATCTCCATATCATTTCTTATGCCGAAAGATATCTCACAGTTGGAAGCTCACAGGATACTTAGTAAGGCAATGTGAAGCTGTGATGGAGCCATTCAATTAGATCCATGAAGCAAAGAAGTGCCTCTGTGTCAGTGATGGGATTCAAATTTTTTTACTACTGGTTCTGTGGGCACGGTTTGGTGGGAGTGGCAGGGGAAGGATATTGTAAAATCTCCAGTCAGAGGTGGTATTTGCTGGTTCTCCAAACTACTCAAATTTCCTCTACTGGTTCTCCAGAACTGGTCAGAACCTGCTGAATACCACCTCTGCTCTGTGTATTAGGTTTGAATAGTTGTGATGCTTCACTTCAGTTGGTTGATGCTGTACAAAGGGAGAGCCGGGGGCCAGAGGTCCTTTGCCTAACTTTATAGCTTTTGCTGGAATGGGAGGCCATCTTAACAGTAACTCACACTCTCCTATAAAAGCTTGTTTGAATTCCTGCAATCCCTTCTACAAAGTACTTCTCTGAAGACCACATTTAAGTTTCAGTTTTTTTCAGAATGCAACAGGGCTGTTGTAAGTTGGGATCTGTCACCAGGAACATATTATATTCACAAGAAGATTTTCTCCACTCCTCTACTCGTTGTAGAATACCTTATGCCACCAGACTTGAAATTCTAGATCTAGAAAACCTTGAATTGCGCCGCCTTCAGTCTGATCTAAGTATGGTATATAAAATCATACATTGCAATGACTTACCTGTCAATGAATACTTCAGCTTCAACCATAACAACACAAGAGCACACAATAGATACAAACTCAAGGTTAACCGCACCAAACTTGATTGCAGGAAATACGACTTCAGCAACAGAGTGGTCAATGTCCGGAATACTCTACCTGACTCTGTGGTTTCTTCCCCAAAAATTTTAACCTTAGACTGTCTACTATTGACCTCACCCCTTTCCTAAGAGGTCTGCAGGGGGTGTGCATAAGCGCCTTACCGTCCCTGCAGGGGGTGTGCAACGTGCCTACTGTCCCTGTCCTATTGTTTCTTTTATTCTTCTTATATGTACCCATTTCATGTATTCATAACTATGTATATACTTATACCTATTATCTTGTAAGTGATTGACAAATCAAATAAATTAAAAAAAAAATTCAAATTATACCCATGCTCCAAATCCTGCATTGTTTTTTTTAAATCAGCTTCCAATTGAAAGCACTACTTTAAAATTTACATTATGTTACAATTTAAAAGAGGTTGTTTTTTTTTAATGAAGTATTGTCGGTATATGAAACTTTCTAGTCTAATATAAAAATACTTCAAATCTACCGGTATGTTGGAAATATGGAAAACATGTAGGGTCATTTTATTTTGTTTCATGGACTTGTAAGAAAGTTAGAAAATTTGAGGTTCAAATGCACACAATAATAAGAAAAAGAATGTTAAAAGATTAATATTCAACTGAAATTGGAGCTTTTCTTGCCGGGACTAATGGACAAATAACTAGAAAAAGTCTGTGGACAATTGTTTTTGTACATAGTAACTACAGTGAGTAAATATCTTTGTAAATATCTACAAAGATGGAAAGATTCTGAAATACCTCCAATGGAGGAATGGCTGGTGAAGATGCCATAATTTTCAGAGATGGCAAATTGACCTGCTTGATCAGAGAAAAAACAAGTACTTTTGTCAGTGACTGGAAACCCTTTATGAACTTTTTGCTGAAAATAGAAAAACGAGAACTTATGATGTATAGTTTGATAATTAGAAAGGGTATATTATAGAGAAGGGGGCTATGATGTTACCTTAGAAAGGGAGGATAAAATACAAATGCATTTATAACTTCTATAAAGAAGATCAGAAGCCATTTGTTTATATTTTTGCTATTATTTCTTTTCTCCTTTTTCTTTTTTCTTTTCTACTATTTATTCACTACTTTATAAAACTTTTCTTTATTTTCTTTGAAGTACTTTTACTTTGTAAAAAAGTTTCTTTAATAATAATTAATTTTAAAAAATAGATCACCTCAAAAGGTTGACACGATGGTGTTTTCTTCTGTATAGTGAGGAACTGTCAACATACACACACACACATGTTGTGAGTTTTTTGTATATAAGATGAGCACCATTTAATATTAAACAAATAAATATAAACAAGCAAGCAAATTATCCAGGTCAAGTGCTTTCTAACGGTCCTACTGCAGCCCTTAGAGGCTTTCAGCAGGTTCTGACCAGTTCTGGAGAACCGATAGTGGAAATTTTGAGTAGTTTGGAGAAGCGGCAAATACCACCTCTGACTGGCCCCGCCCCCATCTATTCTCTGCCTCCCGAGTCCCAGCTGATCGGCTGGGTCTTCTTTGGTTGCCCTGCACAGGAGAACGGAACTGGAAAGCAAGTTAGTGAAGTGAGGAGGGAATGGGGATTTTGCAGTAACCTTCCCCTACCACGCCCACCACACCACGCTCACTACGCTCCGCCCACAGAACCGGTAGTAAAAAAATTTGAATCCCACCACTGCCATGATGTCATTTATTGTCTTGGTGAGATAAGATTTTAAAACATTGTTCCAGGATGGCTATGATTTTTCCAGGAAGTTGGTCTCCACAAGCAGCGTGAAATGTTTCTGCTTGATATCATGCCTGTGGGCCACTAGTATCTCTCAGGGCACCTTCCAATTTCAGGGGCTTCCTATGCTAGGAGAGGTTGGGGGTTTAGGGTCACCAATATGGTGATGACATCCAGCTCTGTCTCACAGCAAACTCAGAGCAAACTGATCGATTTCAAATCAATGCCTGATGTTAGTAATGGGCTGGATGGCAAGAAACAAATAGAAGGTCTTCCAATCAATGAAAAAGCAGATCAGAAAGCCGAGATTCAACATATGCTATGTAAGGGCTTAAGTTTGTATTTGGGATGCATTCTTGGATTCCGCATTGAATCTGGGCATTTAGCTATGTGTTTGCACAAATAAACCTATGCTCATTTGGGGAAGATTTTATCCATGACTACCTACAATTTAGATTTCCTTTCAAATCTAAAGCATGTCTCTCTTGAAAAGCACCTGAAAATATTTATATCTAAACCAAAGTGTCACAGCCAGGCTACTAACTTATAACACTGCTCAAGGAAATATGGTAAAAATCCAACAAATAAATACACATTATTTTTTAAGGACAATTGTGGAAGCAATTGGAATTGTATATCTAAATCCACTCCAAGCAGTATTTTAATAACACCAGGCCAGCAAATGAAGATTTTATTTGGTTACTATACTTGAACTCTGGTGATCCATTTAAAAAAAAAAAATCTGTGTTATGCT